>JAAGVU020000035.1:426745-443002 GCA_011763525.2 Mormyrus iriodes
TTAGGCATAACGGGTTAGGAAAACACATTTTGTACCCAGGAACAAAATAAAAATAAAAATTTGTTACATAGTGTTATATATGAATGCCTATCCAACAATGTTTGCATACAATGTACAATTCTCAGGAAGATCACGTGATGCCCATCGCTAATGGCTGTCTAACTCTGCTCGTCCGCGCGTCCCTTCCACCTTTTTGTCCTTTAATCAGTGCCCTCGCCACTTACCCGCTTGTTTCTTTGCATAAATTCGGCTTTTGTTCCTTTTATGGCTTATGATGGCGGCTAATCAGTGCAGACCTCGCTCGGCTTTTTACAGCTCGGAGAAGAAGGCGCCCCGCTCTGATGGCGGCTTGGTGAGGAGGCCCTTTCCCCCCTCCTGGCTCCTTTCCTCGAGGAAATGAAGAATTTTGTTTCCGAACAGGTTAACTCCCTGAATGGCATGCTTCAACAACACCATTCAGAGCTTAGGGCTGATCTGAACTTGCTGAGGTCGGACTTTAAATCAATTCAAAAAGAAGTCACCTCGGTCAAGGCTGTGACTAATCAGCACTCCAGGGAGCTGGCTGATTTTAACAAGGGGTTGCTTACCCTGGATAATAGAATCACTGAGATTGAGGATCGCAGCCGTCGCCTCAATCTTAAACTAGTTGGGATTAAGCTGGGGTGTGAAGGGACTGATATGCGGTCATTTTTTAACCAGCTCTGGCCAGCTATTTTCCCACATTTCCCCAACTTTCAGCCGGCCATTGACCATGCTCACAGGCTCTACGTCCATGCCGTAACCTCTTCCTGTCCGCCTCCCATCCTCATGCACTTTATTGACTTCCGCGACAGACAGGCGGTGATGCATGAAGCCTGCAAAGTCCAGGACCTCAGCTTCAAAGGTGAGAGAATTTACTTTTATCAAGACTTCAGTGCCAAGATGGCTGCGGCTAGGAAGGCGATGAACGCGCCGATCCGGAGGGCAAAGGAATTGGCGCTTTCTCCGTTCCTGATCTTCCCTGCGCGTCTGAAGCTCTCTTTTGGAAGTTAACAGGTCATGTCCACTACTCCAGAGGAGGCGAATGCCACCATGGATCACTTCCAGTCTTGTGGGACTCTTCCTGTTTAATTCTTTCGCACCATGTTACTGTGAGCCAACATGGTTAGCCAACCATGTTACTGTGATTGTTGTGAGCCTTGTATATCGTACTGCCCTGCTATGTGATGTTTCTGACTCTATTCATTTAGCACTTTTTGCCTGCTTCTGTTAATTTATTTGATGTCTGCTGTATCGCTGCTGTCCGGTTAGCTAAAGATACTCCTGTTCGTCTCTCCACCCCCCCCCCCTTCCCAATTCTGTATATAGGGCAGCAGCAGTGGCATGGGTTCTGTTTTATTTCTATTACTGTTATTCGAGATGGGTTAGGGACATGTGCGCGGAGTTGGTTATTTAGCAGTGTGGCTTCGGGCACCACGTGTGCGCAGTTTCCGACGTCGGTCAGAGGGGGCGGGAGGGGGGATGCTCTGGACCAGGCCACAGCCCCTTTTTTCTTATTATCTTTTATGTTACTGTTACGTTGCCTGTCCAGAGCATGGGGTTGGGGGTCTATTGTGTTTGTTTGGCGGGGTGGGAGGGGGGCTTTCCCTTAGACGTTTTTCATAAGATTGTGGTTGATCGACCAGTGCAATTCGGCCTCTGGTGTGAGCATGGCGTATTGAGACCTTGTTTTCATGTCTTTTTTTCCGTTTACACCTTGCTGTCTCTTTCCCTTTTGATCATGGCTAATTTAAATCTAGCTTCTTGGAATGTTAGGGCCCTAAATACTCCAGTAAAACAATCTAGTGTGTCTGCGATTCTTTGGGATTACGTGGCCCGATCTCTCTCTCTCTTTATTTCCTGTTCTATCCCTCTTTCTCCCACGGTCCTTCTTCTTCTGGACCCCCTTCCCTCTCACTTTCTCTCTTCCAACAGAGGCTTCTAATTTCTGCCTCCCTAGTAGCTAAGTTGCTACTGGCCTCTCGCTGGAAGTCTCCTGACCGTGCCATTCCTTCTGTCTGGAGGTCCACCTTCCTTGATCTACTTCTCCTGGAACACTCTACGGCCTGCATTAACAATTCGTCTGGCTCCACGATCCAGAGTTGGCTCTATGACATTCAGTTGGTCAGGGGTTGGCTGCGGGTTACGTCCTGAGGCTTTATTTCTGTTTTTGTTTTGACTCTTTCTCTGGTTTTCAGCTTTGGTCTTTTCCTTTTGGGGTGCTGTCTCAGAGTGTATATGGGTGGGGGGATGATGTATGTTTGGCTTCGTTTTGTTCTGTGTTCTGTTCTTTGTAAATAATTCTCAAATAATAAAAATTTGATCACAAAAAAAGTCTCTGTACCAGTGGTATGTTTTTACTTAATTACCTTTTGTAGGGTGGAAATTGTAGCTGGATATACACAATATGGACAAATCTGTTAGGACATCTGGCCATTACACCTTCAGCAACTTTTATGACATCCCTGTCATGGTGCGTCATAATGAACCCGAGGAAATGAGAGTGACAATCTACTGGGCGGCTCCAAGACAAAAAGGGATTTATTAATTAACAGAAACAAAGAGAAAACCACAAAAATAAAGGGACCATGAGGGGTCAGAACTAAATGGGATAATAACAGCTAACAAGGAACCATAAATAATCATGCTAAGGAAAACAGAGGGATATTCCATCAACATGGCTAAAGTGAAATTACGGTTAATGTTGATAAGCCTCGCTTATGTATGTGAGTCTTTGGTTCCATGATTGTGGCTAACAGGAATCCCTGCTAAAAATCCATGATAACTTGTGATTCTGAACTAGCCTGGTCTATAGGAGGCCAACTGTCAAGCTCTCACACACCCGCCATCACAACCAACCAAATATGGAAAAGACTCCCAATAAACTATCACAGGAGTACTTGGAGGGATAGACGAAAAGTATCTAACTAGGTTTGGTAGAGTGTTCAAGTCAAACAGAAAATACATAAACTAGACAAGACGTAATGCACGCTCGCACATAAAATGTGGGAAGTCAAATATTTCATTTATTAATTTACACTATATTTAAACATTTGTGAAAGAATGGGTCGCTCTTAGGAGCTCTGTGAATTCAAACGTGGTACAGTAATAGGATGCCACCTGTGCAATAAGTCCATTCGTAAAATTTCCTCACTACTAAATATTCCACGGTCATCTGTTAGTGGTATTATAACAAAGTGGAAGCAATTGGGAACAACAGCAACTCAGCCACGAAGTGATAGGCCATGTAAAATTACAGAGCGGGGACAGCGCTTGCTGAGGCGCACAGTGTGCAGAAGTCTGCAGAGTCAGTAGCTACAGACCTCCAAACTTCGTGTGGCCTTCAGATTGGCTCAAGAACAATGCATAGAGAGCTTCATGGAATGGGTTTCAATGGCTAGCAGCTGCATCCAAACCTTACATCACCAAGTGATCTGACCAACACCAATTACCTCTCCACGAAGACAGTCGCAACCATACAGCATTCATCACCCATGATGGCTCCATTTCTGCCATGTACCATATGGACTGGCTTCAGTACCAGCCACTTTTCAGAATATGAAGAGCATTGTCCTTGCTGGTCTTTCTGAGGCAGAGAACTATTTGGATGACATCATAGTTCATGGCTAGGATATGCCTACTTACGATAAGGCCCTTGAAGCTGTGTTACATCGTCTGAAGTCTGCTGGCCTATAGCTTAATGAACTGAAGTGCTGTTTCCGCAAGCCCAATCTCCCTTTCCTGGGACATATTGTCTCAGCTGATGATCTTCTTCCACTCACAGACTGTATACAGGCCATTACTGGTGCTCCTGCACCAACTGACGCTCCTGCTCTACACTCCTTCCTCGGACCGCTCTCGTGGTACTCTAAGTTTCTGCCAAATCATGCTACTGTGGTGGAACCTATGCAAGCATGTCTAAGACCGACTGACACTGCTTTCCAGTCGATGGACAAGGCACAGGCGAGCTTTGATGCTGTGATGAAACTGCTGGTGGATAGCCAGGCTTTAGCGCTATTTGACCCCACACTGCATACCATAGACACATCAGACTATGGGCCAGGTGCTGTATTGTCACAGGTGGGCCCAGACAAAGTTGAACGGACTGTGGCATTTGCGTCCTGAACTCCATCTGCTGCTGACTGTACATATGCCACAGTGGAAAAAGAAGCCCTAGCTTGTGTGTTGGCCATAGATAGGTGGCGTACTTACCTGTGGGGTCACTGTTTCACCCTCCAGATGGACCACCAGGTGCTGACAACCCTGCTGACTACAAAGGGTGTAGAGCATTCTGGTCTGTGTGTCAAGATGGTCTGCTCACTTTATGTCCTTCAATTATGACATCATTTACCGTCCAGGTGCTGAAAATGCCCCAGTCGACTACATGTCTCACTTACCTTTACCTGGTGCCCTGTCAGCTGATGGCACCTTCGCTCCTGTGCAGGCTGATGATAGTGATATAGAGTTTGTTGTTGTCCTCTCTACTGCTTGCAAGTCCTTGTACTGTTGCTGATCTTAACTTGAGTTCACAAAACTCCGTGCTCAGATTGCATGCGGCTGACCTCCTTCACCCCAACGTCTCAATCCTGAATTGTTGCCATATTACAGGCTCCACCTGGAACTCTCAGTCAGAGACAATTTCATTTTTTGTGGCTCTCGGCTGACTGTACCCATTGCCCTCCACTCCTCCCTGATTTCCATTGTACATGAGTCTCATCAGGGAGTGGTGCGGACGAAGCAACAACTCTGTGATCTTTACTGGGGGCCAGGGATGGACGCTCAAGGGCTCACTGCCATCCATTTCTGCCCCTGATGCCAGTAAAATTACAAAACTGCCAAGTCACACCCATTTCCATTACAACCAGTGCCTCTACTAGAAGGGCCATGGCAGAAGGTTGCTGTGGACATTGTGGGACCATTCGATACACCTACTTCAATTACTTTGATGGATTACTATAGCAAATGGCTGGAGGTGGTCATTATTTCTACCAGTACTATGATAGTATTCCTGTCATCTGTGCTCAGCCAGCATGGCAATCCCCTAGTCACTGTGACAGATAATGGCGCCCAGTTCATGACTGCACCCTTTGCTTCCTTCCTTGAGGAAAGACAAAGGGTCATTTATATGCGACAAACCCATATTTTGGTGTTTCTGCCACCAAAGTAGCGTAACTAAGTACACATAAATACCATACTTAAGTTGATGGGAGAATACACCTAAGTGAAAAAATGCCCGCAGCTACGCGTCTTTGTTTCACTTAAGCGTATGGCAACTGGGGTGATTCTGCGCTTGCATTGATCAGTCATTGAGACAATATGCCTCAAGAGCCAGTGCTTTATGGGTCAGCAGTGCACTTCACATCTGCACTTGAGGTTTCCCATTCCTTTTGAAGGTCACTTGAGGTCATTGTCCGATTCATGACAAGTTGGGAGTCATCTGTGCCATTAGAAAGTTGCTTCCATCCTCTTCCTGGTTGGTTTTGGGTTGTTCCCAGTGTCTCTTGTTTCACCTTGTTTTTGTCTTCTGCTGGCTTAGAAATGTTGAACATGGAAGCAGTCTTATATATATGGGACAATTTCTGTAAATATCCTGATATTTGTGACAAGCAGACCCTAGGTTCTCTGAGTGGACAGCCACACTTCATCAAGCTTCATTCCCAACACAGGAATTTCCCAGGGTTCTGTTCTGAGCCCTCTACTGTACTCCCTGTACACATACAACTCTGCAGCCACATTGCTGTCAAGTTTCTGACAGCACAGTCATAGTTGGTTGGGTTTAACAGTGAGGAAAGTGCCTACCAGAAGGAGATGGAGAACCTGGCAAGCTGAAGCCAGAAAAAACATAAACATAAACATAAGCAAGACAAAAGTTGAGTTGACTGTATATTTTCAGAGGAAACAGGTGAATCACTTCCACCTCTCACATTAAACAGGATGGCTGTGGAGAGGGTGGCACGCTTCAGATACCTGGGTGTTCACATCGCAGAGGACCTGACATGGGCATTGCGCATCAGCACCATTGATAAAAAGGCACATCAGTCATTGTTAAAAAGACACATCAATCATTGTTAAAAAGTCATCTCAAGATGCTATGCTATAAGTATGCTCAGACTGGCTCCCAAGATGTTCAAAGCATTCTATTCCTACATCAGGTGTGTACTCCTTAACCTGCAGAACACCTACAGGAGGTGGATCAGGGACAAAGCTAAGAAAATGATTAAAGATCCAACCCACCTAAACAGTGGCTTTTTCTCACTGCTAAAGTCATGGAAGTGCTACCACAGCCTCAGTGCCAACACTGAGAGACTTTCTCCTCAGGTTGTCTCTATGGTCAATGTGACTCTAAATAGTTAACATGCCATTTAACTGGCACCAAATAGTTCTGGACAGTCCTCATTTTTCATTTTAAATGTTTCTGATGCACACTGCCGCATGTAAATACAGTTACTTATATTATTGCTGTAATATTTTTATTGCCTTATTTTAGTGTTCCCTGGACAGGGAATATGTATGGTTTTGAGACCAGTCCGCCACAGACACTCATCTTGTTAAGCCACTAGCCCAATAAAAAATATATATATTTATAAGATCTTTTTCAAACTTTGCATTCTATCACTGGTGATCTGGGACTGATCAAATTTTAAAAGAAATCACACCAAAACTGAAGCAGTGCCGCATAGTGGTAGAAAAGGGATGTGTAACCGCACACACTCATCTTCTTGGCGTGACAATATGAAAAGTATCTGTTAGATCTTTTTCAAACTTCACAGGGACATTTTATTGAGAAGGTCCGTAATTGCTTTCATTTTGAGACAAATATCACGAAAATTGAAGCTATGTCACTTAAGATGGTTGTATAATTCCAATGATGTCTGGACAAAAAGAAGTCGAACCCTCAGAATCTCAGAATCAGCCACCCTTTCAGGGAGATTTCATGCACTAAAGTGTCTAGAGTTTATAGAGAAACGTGATAAACAATAAACATCCAGTCAGTAGCAGTTCTGTGCACAAAAACACCTTATTAATAAGAGAGGCTGGAGAAGAAAGGCAAGGCATTTAATATACAGGAAACGCCACAAATATAATAGTAACAGCTTACTACACCAACAAGGCTTCTCTGAGCGCACAACTCATCTACCCTTAACTCCTGTGTTATTTTTGGGGTTGAAGTTACCCCAGTCCATTTTCAAAATGAGGATAAATTCTATAGAATCTAGCATTTAGTATGGAAGAAGTAAAATAAACAAGGGTTAAAGTGGTTCTGGCAGCAAAAGGGGGTCCTACCTAGAAGCTTCTTTATTTTTCCTTTTCCCGGGTTGAAGCTCTAACATTTGTTTAGATTACCTTTTTATTTAATTTTGATGCCTTTTCTCAGGGGACTATATCTCGAGTTGAATCTGTGTCAGTCAGAGAGGTATTTTTACCTCGTTTTGCAGTTTGGTTTCAGCAGTGTGGACTTGCCCTCGTTTATCACTCTGCTCATCTCACCATCTCAGTATTGGCTGTCTCATCTGGGTAATTCTTGGGAAATTTCCATGGTGAC
The DNA here is from genome assembly GCA_011763525.2 of Mormyrus iriodes. Taxonomy (NCBI): domain Eukaryota; kingdom Metazoa; phylum Chordata; class Actinopteri; order Osteoglossiformes; family Mormyridae; genus Mormyrus; species Mormyrus iriodes. Next base: position 434,307 of record JAAGVU020000035.1, read on the forward strand.
TAACACCTTAGCATCAGGATTAAAAAATAAAAAGATCAGCCTACTGATCACAAGTAAAATATGTACAGTTCTTCCCATCCTCTTGCCTTTATTGCTAAATTCTGTGCTTCTGTTTCACTAATGATGAGAAGCACCAATACTAATGGGTCTTATGTATATTTATATAAATAGTGACCAATAGTTTTCGGTTGTTTAAGGAAAAAGCAGAATGGTGTGCTCCTTGCTTCCTGCCAGTGGTCCTTCCAGTGGTTCTGAGAAAGCATGAAGGTTATGGTTATGGTGTCTTGCTGTTTATGTGTTCTTTTGGTGAGTTTAACTCATTGGGGTGTTACCTCCAGCATGTACTGGGGAGTTTGCAGCTAAGTTTGGATCAGAACTTGTCTGAGGCCATGGTTCTCAACTGGAAAAGGGTGAATTACTTCCTGTAGGTTTGGGATGAGTTATTGCCTGAAACAGAGGACTTAAAGTGGCTCTTGTTCATGAGTGAGGGATGAATGGAGCAGGGGATTGACAGGCAGATTGGTGAAGGGTCAGCAGTTACGAGGACATTGTAACAGACAAGTCATGGTAAGAGAGAGCTGAGTCAAAAGGTGAAGCTCTCGATTTACTGGTCAATCTATGTTCAAACCCTCATCTAAGGTCACAAGCTCTGGGTAGTAACCAAAAGAATGAGATGACAGATACAAGCCGTGGAAATGAGCTTCCTTCGCAGTGTGTCTGGCTTCAGCCTAAGAGGTGACTGGGGAGAGGACAGCCTGGGCACTTCTGCTCAGACTGGCATGACCAGGGCCCGGATAACCAGTGGAAAATTGGTGGATGGAAATTATGGTTCTACTTCTGCAAGGTCATCACAATCATTCCTAAAACAATGAACCGTATCACAACCATAGCTGCAGCAGTGCTCTGCTCTGAGGGATGGCAGATTTCAGGGGACTGTTAGTCTGTTGTGCTGGGGCCTCTCCAAATTAAGCAGAGGGTGGCTGAGCTCTTACCCAGAAGGCCCTGCTTTCTCCTCCTGGCAGTTGCTGTATGTGGGTGATTCTCTGAGGTGCCCTGTGGAGTGCTAGGATCACAGGAGGTCAGGAGTCAGGGGTGACCCCCCACTGTCACTTCATGGCTATTTGTTCAGTTGCGCCGATTTCCCATCTCTCCTGACACCTCTCCCAGAGCTCCTCTGCACCTCTTCCACCACAGGTGGGCAGGCACAAACACAGCAGACTATAAAAAGAACCCTCTCATGTTCTGGTGGCCCACATCTTGTTTATCCCGGGACAAAATGTGCTAACAGCACACAAACTCTGACCCCAGGGACGCAGATTCAGTTGTAGGTGGCTACAGTCTCTTATAAACTCTGCTGCTTTTGCTGAGATCCAGCTGGATAAACAGGTTGCAGAAACTGACATGAGCAGATTCTGTAACACTGATTATGAGTCTACTGAACAAATAAATAGTGCTTGTGCATTAATACCATTGTAAGGAAATATAGTAAAGATACCCCAGTGTTCTTGATTGATCATTTTAATACAGACAGTGTTAGCAAATTATGATCATCAGGGAAGTCAGGGAGAGAATTAGGGTTCTATTTGGCATCACTAGGGTGCCAAGGAACTAACTGAATTTACAGTGGTCAGAGAAGTGACCAAATTAACATTTGCTCTCGCAGGAAGTCTCCGTCCTGTCCTGCTTCATCCCTGTCTCAGGATCCTCACACTCCATTCTCACCACACCTACACACAGTACCTTGTTGGGGAGGGTCTTTTAGGGTATAAAGGGGGGCAAAGAACTGTCCTTTATTTGTACCTGAGCTGTCTTTCAGTAATCGGTGTATTTCTACACTGTATTACATTATATTATTTTGCTGTTCAATTAATCATTGTTTTACTGAAACACATCTCTGCAAGTGGATTTCGCATACCATTATATAACTATTATAATAACTATTATTCATGTTAATTCCAAACCAGAGCTTACAAATGAGCCAAATTTTCTCCTTCCATTCAAACTGCTCTGTAATGTTGCTGCGAAGTGGCACAGTCACATGATTCCATTTTTGGAATCCTGTTTCTGTGCCTCAATTGCACCCCCTACTGGGCAGGAATGAGCTCCAATGAGAAACAGATGTCTGCTGCTTCCCTCAGATGAGTGAAAACAATGGAAAGCTTTCACATTAAAAGCTGTTTGGGAGTGTTTGGTCACCAGCTTGCTTAATATTTCCTTAATACTTCTTTCAATAATCTAGCATGTTTATTTATTACTGATTAGTAGTGAAGTAAATGTGTCACCTGCAGCACTGGGGGTTCAGTTCCCACCTCTGAGTTTATACGTGTCCTTGTGCCTTTCTTGCATGTACTCTGGTTTAAATAAATGCTATTAGAACTGTTATCGATAAACTGCTGATGCTGTGTGAGTGTGTGTGCAAGTATATGTGTCCTATAATACACCAGAGACATCCAGAAGGGACAGCAGCACTGTCCAAGGTTTCCCTGATTAGACCCATTCAGAATCAGCATTGACATGCTGCATATGATCAGCTCTGTTTCTCCTGGAGGACACAGAAGCAATCTAATTTCTCATCAGAAAATGAAACTTCACTGCACAACAACTGAATAAATATTTATGAGAATGTAAAAACATTTTTGTAGAGAATGATCCATGTTTTTTTGTCTTTTTTAATGTAGAAGTGCAGTTACAGGCATGGTCACACGGAATAGAGTGACATCAAAAACAGCTATTGCAGAAAGCATCTGTGGAAACACAATCACATAAATATGCACAAGCTCATAAATTCAGACCCTCAGATATGCAATCATATGTTACTCGATTGGACATAAGTCAATGGATGACTGTACAGTGTTTTTGGAGTCATTATTGTTTTTAAATGGACATAAATGATCTATTTGCTTATCTTCTCAGAGGAGATTGGAAGCACACTTTGAAATCAAACAAACCATTTGTTATTCATTGTGTGTCATTTGGCTACATCATTTTTGGTTTGCAATGCACAATGAAACAAATGAATACATTTCTTGATACACCCGAAACCTACATTTACGAGTAGATGTTTAACACAAGAAACATTATGCTAATTGTGGCTGTGAGTTATAGCTAGTGCTAGAGACCTCAAATACCCTTCCACATTACATAAATCAATAGTTGAGGAACACTTTGATTTCCCAATAAATTACACCAGCACTGGAGACAGAGTACTTGATAAGACCAAGATTGTCTGTCGACTCTGTTACACCGAACTCGCATATGTTGCTGGAGCCAGTCCTGCTCTCAGCCCTGCTTCAGAGAGTCGACTCCCACCTAGATAAAGCCAGCACCACAGTCAGAATCATGTTCTTTGACTTCTCCAGTGCCTTTAACATCATCCAGCCTTTCAGATTGGGGAATAAGCTCAGGACAATGCAGCTTGATACCCCCACAGTCTCCTGGACTCTGGACTACCTAAGTAAGAGACAGCAGTTTATGAAGCTCCAGGACTGTGTGTCAAATTGTTGGTGAGCAACACTGGGGCACCTCAGGGAACCATCCTTCCCCCTTCCCGTATACCCTCTACATGTCGGACTTCCAGTACAGCACCAGCTTTTGCCTTCTACAGAAGATCTCTGACAACAACTCCATTCTAGGATACATCAGCAATGGAGATGAGTCAGAGTACAGAGGACCAGTAGAGGATTTTGTCATATGGTGCAGAGAAAACAACCTGCAGCTCAACATCAGCAAGACAAAAGGCACTTTCACACCAAGGTTTCAGAGTCTGGGCCATCTCGACCTGGAACTTTTGTAGCTCCTGGCCACTTTCATGTGTGGCTTTCACAACACACAACAGAAACCGGGATTTTAATGGTAGATAAGCATGGGAGACACAAAAAACTTGTAGGTTAAACCTAACACAATTTCATATGAAACTACATTGCCACACCAAAACAATGGAGGACAAACAAGTTGTTGGGTTAGTTACTTGGCAGTTTTCCGGGGGATTGATCGCAATCAAAACGGGACACAACCTTTTATTTATATTTTATTTATATGACCCATGCCATGTTTATGATTCCTATTACACCTGGCCAGCAGATTGATATTAGATAAAAGTATATTGGTTAGTGATCAAATCTTGCCAGTTAACTTCTTCAGCAAGACAATGCCAAACCGCATTCTGTGTGCATTACAATAGCATGGCTCCGTAATAGAAGAGTCCGGGTGCTAGACTCGCCTACCTGCAGTCCAGACCTGTCACCCATTGAAAACATTTGGTGCATCATGAAATGAAAAATATGACAAAGGAGACATCAAACTATTGAAATGTTGAAGTCCTATATCAGGCAAGAATGGGGCAACATTTCAGTTTCAAAACTCCGGCAACTGGTCCTCAGTTCATATGTTTACAGCATATTGTTAAAAGAAGAGGTGATGCAACACAGTGGTAAATATGCCCCTGTTCCCACTTTTTTGAAACGTGTTACTGGCATCAAATTCAAATTAAGCATGTATTTGTCATAAAACAATGGAATTTATCAGTTTCAACATTTGATATGTTGTTCTATTTTCAATGAAATATGGGTTTATATGATTTGCAAATCATTGCATTCTGTTTTTATTTACATTTTACACAATGTCCCAACTTTTTGGAAACGAGGTTGTAGCAGTAAAAAACATGACCAACATAATTACAGTAACCTACATTTAAAATGATATGTAGAAAACTCATGGCAATTGCAATTTCAGTTGCAATTTGTAACTGAAATGATTTTTACATTCACATTTACATTTACATATTTAGTGGATGTTTTTGTGCAAAGTGTGTCCAAATGACAAGTGAGGCAAATGAGAGAGAGTGGTTGATAGTTCTGGATCTGTGAAGGATCAAGTGAGGGTTTTTTAAGCAGCAGTGTTACCCAAGCCTGCTTGAATGTGTTAGGGAATGAGCCGGTCCTAAGGGATGAGGTAAGCAAGTGGGTAAGTGCAGGGGTAAGTGGAGGAGAGATGGCCTGGAGGAGATGGGAGAAAATTGGATCCAGGGCATAAGTGGTGGGCTGATAGCTGAAAAGGTCAGAAACATGCTGGATGTAGAGGGGGCTGAATGAGGGAAAAGAAGGGCCCATCATGAAGGGATCCATGCAGGAGATAGGTGCAGAGAACTGGCTGTTGGTGGCTGCCACCTTCTTATGGAAGAAGTATTAGCAGACACGGTGGTTGGGGGGGTTATGGAGGGTACTGAAAGTGGAAATGTTAAAACAGGTTTATCACCTCTCTGATTATTACAATTGATTACACAGGTGTATTTAACAAAAATCTCCAAGAAAACTAAATAAGTTGCTGGTGCTTATTCTGAGTTGTAAGGCCTTGCTTTCGGAGAGACTGCAAGTTTGTTTGACCAGCAATATGGCAACATAACCAACAGTCACATGATCAGGGATGTAACCTGGAAAACCTCAATATGTGTGCTCTTCCTGAAACTGAAACTCCTGAATTCCTGCTCTAACTTACTACCAGACACAATTCAAAACAGCTATTAATCAAACACTTACCAAGCAGACAAAGACTCTAAACAGGAGTGCGGCTTCCCCCTACACCCATCATTTATAATGTCCAGACTTACTGCTGTTGTGTTAGTCAGTGCAACATAGAGGATTGATGCTTATTGTCACATTTAAAAGGAAACTATATGTTTCCTTCCTATGTGCTTCGGGTCATTCTGTGTGGAGTTTACATGTTCCACCCATGTACGTGTAGGTATACTATACTGATACTGTATTAATCTCTGTGGGGAAATTCTCTTTTCACATTACCCTATCTAGCTCTCCATGAGACACACATGCAGATGAAAACAAGCTTGGGGTCTCAGTAAAGGGTCACCCGGAGGTTAAGGGCCTTGCTCAAGGGCCCACAGACATGCTCTGCCAAGGCCCGGCTCGAAGTGGTGACCTTCTCATCACAGGCACAGACACTGCCCCCAGGTCTCTTTGTGCTTCAAGTTTTACTGTCACTTGTGATTGGAGAATTGGTCATTGGGTCAAGTGATCTGAAGGTCCACTCACTGGCTAACAGGGGGTGACCAGCTCCATTTTTCATTGTTAATTATGGTTCAATGAGCCACTGGTCCATCCTCTGGTCTCCTGTTCAGCAGGCTGGGCCTGCAAAGCAGAGCAACACCGTCTACATGCTGATTTCTGAAGATGTGCATGGTTAGAATGGAAGCCTGATCATGATACACATTAATGTAGTATGACAAGTGCTGTTAGACTGTTGGGTACCATTTTGTTTTTCCTCCAGTTGTACTCTGAGAGCAAAGACTGCCCCCTGTTTGTGTACTCACCACAACTTCTATGCTGGAATTCATGAAGCTCCTGCTTGATAGAGCCCTTCTGCCCCCCCGATTGCACTGGTGTCTTGTGACTCCCCGGTCATTGTCGTGGAGGGGGGCATTCATGGGCCATGCCTCCCCTAATGAGCCATTGTGCCTCCCCCAATTTTATATTTTAATAAAAAGTTGTTCCTCCTAAAACAAGCCGACCTGCTGTTCTCTCCCAGAGTTTATCTGTGGTTGTAAACATGAGAGCTTCGCCCGTTGCACAGACTCGCAGAATTCACAGATAAAATCAAATCAGTTAGCCTCTCATGGGGAATTTGATGGAGGTTCATTTCGTTTTAATACGTCTCACAGGTCAAAAATATCTCCAAATATCAAATTTGCAAATTTGTTTTTTTTTTATTCATCATTTATTCATTTTAAATGAGGGTCTTTCCAGTGCATTTTCAATGGTTGTCAAGCTTCTCTTTTTAAAGCCATTTGACATATAGGTTTTAATTTTAGATTTTATGTTTTTTGTTCATAAACATTCACCTTGTTTTAAGATCAATGTCGAGGCTGCTTTACCGAACCTCTGTAACACAGATACAGGCTATACAGATATTTTTGTCGTTATTTTTGAGACTTATGTTTGCAATAATGAAAATGAACTATACTGAATAGTTATAGTTGTATTTTTGCAACCAAGGAACATAATTGTTTTGTTTTAATAAAACTGTTTGTGACATTGGCCACATATGGCTTTGACTTAAAATGAAGTCCACTTCATATATACAAACGTGAACAAAATTGTTGGTACCTTTACAGCTCATTTAAAAAATGTTTCATTTCAAATGTTTCAAAGTGGTTTAATTAGACAAGACACTAAGACAGAGAGTGGGAAATGCGGAATGGCCAGCAGGCATGGGGAAAGGTCACAGAGGGCAGGGTCAGATAGTACAGACCCTGACAGTCATGTTTCAAACTAAGTGTTTAACCTTCAGTGATATCACAGTTGCCTTCAAGCTTTTCATCAGCTATTCAGCCTATTTAAAGGCAAAGAACATGCCACTGTGTAGTTTGGTATCATTGTGTGCACCACACTGAACATGGACCAGAGAAAGCAAAGGAGAGAGCTGTCTGAGGAGCTCAGGAAGAAGACTATAGATAACCATATCCACTATCGATGTTAAAGGTAAAGGCCAGAAGACCATCTCCAACCAGCTTCATGTTCCTGTGACCACAGCTGCCAATGTTACTAAAAAGTATAAAGTTCATGGGGCTGTAGCCAGCCTCCCAGGATGTGGATGCAAGAGGAAATGCAACCCCAGGCTGATCAGAAGGATAGTGCGGACAGTAGAAAAAAAGCCAAGGAAACTATCCAAAACCATTCAAGCTGAGCTCCACAGTCAAGGTGCATCACTTTCTGATTGCACCATCCATCGCATTTTGAACGATATTGGACTCCGGCAGAGGAAGAAGACCCATGAGGGCTCTACTATTGACAGAAAAACATAAAAAAGTATGGGAATTCACCAAAATGCATGTTGACAAGCCCCAAAGTTTCTGGGAAAATGTTCTTTGAACTGATGAGACAAAAAGCAAAGTCTGATTTGTGTTAAATATGGAATAAACAACAAGGGAAGCCATTAAACTTTTTTCAGTTTCAAGTTATTTCAGAGATAGTTGTGTTTTTTTGTTTTTCGTAGATGGGTACCAACAAATTTGTACATGTCTGTGTATACATGCACACACACACACACACACACACACACACACACACATATAGTGTCCTCCACTATTATTGGCACCCCTTGTACAAACCCAAATCAGAAAAAGTTGGGACAGTATGGAAAACGCAAATAAAAAAAGAAAGCAGTGATTTCTAAATTTACTTTGACTTGTATTTCATTGCAGACAATATGAACACAAAATATTTCATGTTTTGTCTGGTCAACTTCATTTCATTTGTAAATATACATCCTTTCCTGTCATTCAGACCTGCAACACATTCCAAAAAAGGTTGGGACAGGAGCAATTTAGGGCTAGTAATGAGGTAAATTGGTTAAATAATGATGTAATTTGAAACAGGTGATGTCAACAGGAGATTGTAATTATGATTTGGTAGAAAAGCAGCATCCAAGAAAGGTCTAGTCCTTTAGGAGCAAAGATGGGCCGAGGATCGCCAGTTTGCCAACAAATACATGAGAAAATTATTGAAATGTTTAAAAACAATGTTCCTCAAAGAAAGATTTGGATATTTCACCTTCAACAGTGCATAACATAATTAAAAGATTCAAGGAATCTGGAGGAATTTCAGTGCTTAAAGGACAAGGGCGCAAGCCTAAGCTGAACAACCGTGATCTCCGATCCCTCAGGCGGCACTGCATCAAGAATCGTC
>JAAGVU020000035.1:467949-481733 GCA_011763525.2 Mormyrus iriodes
CCGAATATTAAACATTTAAAGGCTTAACGACAGCCAATCTCCGGTGTTGACGATACTGCTCTCCCCCCCCGTATACCTGTCCCCCGCTACACATGGGGCACTTCCGTGCTGAGTTCCCAGCCCACAATACGGTTCTGTATGCAGAGTGACGTTTGTGTAAATGTGAACTCGTACAACGTGCACACGTAGTGCAGAACTTAAGCGGTTTCAGCTGTCGTATTTCTTAAGGACACCAGTATTTTTATATGCCGCTGTGGCGATTACATCCGAAAATTAGAGGACTTGTCTTTGGTGACAAGTTCCGAAGTGGGAAAAAAGAAACCAAGATGAAAATTTATCCCTTTACATGTTTGTTGATTTTAATGTTCGGTAAGTTACTGTTAAACGTTTTAAATTCCATAACTTCATGCATATATTTGTTGTTTCATTTTGCACAAGAAACTAACTGCAATCGTTTTTTTCAGCAAGGACGTTTTTGTTATGCATCTTGCATTGCATACGCGCAATAGAGAAAATTCAAATTCTTCAGTACGCAACTCAATGAAATTATAAGCGACTTCAGAAAGAAATGTAAATTGATCAACTAAACGTAGTACAACTAAAACACAAGTGAAATACATAGACGGTCTTATTATCCAGTAAATGTTTATAAGCAGAGCATAGGAGAGCATTTTGTAATGGCTTAATAATGATCATTTATGTCTATAAAGTGTTGTCGGCCGCCAACAAAGTAGCTGATTTAAAATCTTTTGACACCTAAAGAGATCACTTTCTGTTTATTCGCGGGTGTGGGAATTGTTAATGTTGGTCATTTATTTTGCTGGCCTTGCAGGTTTACTTTAATGTAATATAATGAACACGTTTTGTATAGTGAACTGACTCTTGAAGTTCAGGCAACAGTATTATTTTCCTCGCGTTCTTCCTTGCCATTGCTGTAAAAGTGTGTACTACATCAAATATTATATTTAAACTCGAATTTTCCAACAACCAGATCTTATTTGGTGTAGCCAGTGGAATAGCGCATGTGACGTTGTGTTCTGCCTTGACATAAGAATATACTCATGTCCATGCGCCAGGAGAATGCAAGGTGCATCCCAAAAGCAAGGTGTAAAAGTTTCTTTGCGGAGGTTGTGAATATATGAAGCTAATTTTAATATTGGATGTTCTTACACTTCCGGATCATTATGTGTGTATAATTCGTACACATTGTGAATGTACTGGCTTCTCCCCTACAGCATTTCATAAGCCATTTATATTACAAATCATCTGTGTCATCAGAACATGGGTAGACAGGTTATTAAGCTGAAAGACTATTAAAATAGTCAGAGAGGAGCATCATTTTGAAAGCCGTCCAGGCAGAAAGAAAAGTGTGTGTGTGTGTGTGTGCATGTGCGTGCTCCTGCATAACTCAAAAATGGGGACAAATCTCAGACTACACACCAGTCAATTGGGAACCTCGATGCAATTGGGAACAAACATTTTGGTTTATTGTTTTAGCCATTTAATGGCAATAAAAAGTCTAAAAATAATGATTAATCCAAAAATCTCTTTTGTCCGTGTGTGCGTGTGTGTGCGTGTGTGTATGTGTGTGCGTGTGCGCATGCGTGTGTGTGTGTGTGTGCATGTGTGTATATGTGTGCTCGTGAGTTTGTGTGTGTTCTATCTCAACATTACGTAAATTACAACAGAAGGAGTTGATTAAATGTCTGTGGTGTCTATCTTCTGTCTTTCAAAAGGAGTTTGTGGCAGGGAGGGGGTGAGAAAATCATGCATGGTCATGAGAAACAACTTCTATGCACTGGCATTGAGTACATTCACATTGCTGTTCTTTGGGCTGCAGTACTTTTCACAGACCTGCTTTTGTCAAATGCAGTGCTACTCTCAGCTTCTCCACAATATATCTGTTCAAACAAGCCCTCTTCTACTGTATAACCCACAAATTCTTTCACTTCCACATTTTGTGGAACCTTGAGCACTTGCCATGGGGAATTTAGCACAGGACAAACCTGAAAGACCAGCTGTTCTGCACCTGAGAGCTCACAGATTAATGCAACTGACAATTAGGTGAATTTTCCTCAGAGTCAGGTTACACTGATATCAAGACTGGATTCAGCAGAATGATAATGAAAGAAGGAAAGAAAGAAATGGCAAAGCAGCCCCTGATATGATGTGCCCCTTGAAGGGGAAGCTTTCTCTCTTATTAATGGTGTCCAGCACAGTGTTTTAATCATATTTTTTTTTTTAGATTAAAACTTTCATGTTAGAAAAAAAGACCTAATTATATCATGTGGGTCTTCATTTTGTATTATAAAGTTTTTGCAGGTGTCTTTGCTATTACATAATTCCATCATTGCCATAATTAACTTATCAAGAAGTTTAAAAGCGTAATATTTTTCAATAGGGATTAAATTATGGCTTTTGGAAAAGAAATACACAAGATCCCTATTATACATATGCAGTGGTGGTCAAGGAGGCCAGAGCAGGAATGCTGGGAGGAATGATTAAAGCAGGAAATGAGTGATTTACCTCTGAATAAGTTATTAAGGTGCCTCGCTTGAACTCTGTCAACAAATGTACCATATATGATATCCTGTTATAAAAGTGAAAAGTCAGTCATGCTAGACTGCTAAGCACTTACAGTAGGTGAATTCCAGCTAGGTTTGACAGTCATTTTTTGGTGGATATCATTATTAACATACATTTGTCTGGCTGTGTAAATGTGCAGTATCTCCTGTGGTTGGGCTCTGTGTGCTTTGCAGCAGGTGGTGAGGCGAGGGTGGTGTCTGTCCCCGAGGGACCCTTGGTCCGAGTGGAGGGCCAGTCGCTGTTGCTGCGCTGCAATGTGTCTGAGTATGAGGGCCCCCTGGAGCAGGTGTTTGAGTGGCAGGTGCTCAAAGAGGGCAAGTCCTTCCAGCTCATCTCCTTTATGGAGTCTAGCTACACTGACCGCCACTTTGCCAAGCGTGTGGCTGATGGCGACATCTCCCTGCTGAGGCTGGCTGACAATGCTGCCGAGTTGAAGATCAGGGCACTCATTGCCTCGGACAGTGGTACCTACACCTGTAGCACCCCCAGCACTGACATGTCCGTCAGCGGCAACTACCAGGCCAGCGTGCTACTAGATGGTGAGTGTAAAGTAACAAGACCCAGTGATAACCAACCACCAGCTAACAATGACCACTGTCCCATATAGACCAAACTGATCACTACTTTGCATTGACCATTGTTGCAAGTTGACTGCACATATTTGTACTGATCACACTGACTGTTCTGTAACAGAGCACACTAATCGTTACTCCACATTGAATGATGTTCCTTATAGACCACACTGTTCTGTACTGACCACACTGAATGTTCTGCAACATAGACCACACTAATCATTAATCCACATTGACCGTTATTCCATATAGACCACACTGTTCTTTACTGACCATACTGACTGTTCTGTAACAATCGTTACTCCAAACTGACCGTTGTTCTATATGGACCACACTCTGTTGTACTGACCACACTGACCACTGTACTATATAGACCACACTAATCGTTACTCCATACTGACCTCTGTTCCATATAGATCGCACTAAACTGACCACACTGATCACTGTGCCATATAGACCACTCTTATCATTACACCACACTTTCCTCTATTCCATGTAGACCACACTGACTGCTGTACGATATGTAGACCACTGTTCCATCTTAACTGCACTGTTCCATATTGACCACATCATTACATGCTAATTACACTGCACTACACTGATCGAGGAATTACAGTGAACTCTTTCAGTTATTGTCAGTGTGAGTTTTACCTTGAGGCTAAATTTACCTGCTCCTTCTTGCAGTGATTAAGGACAGCCTTCAGGTGCTGTCCATGGCTCCTCCAGCTGAGATTCCAGAGGGAAATCCACTGGATCTTCGCTGCATTGCCACCAGGGACTTGAGGCAGCACACTTATCTTTCTGTCACCTGGTCTGTTAGGAGGGGCACAGCCCCCCCAGAAGACATCGTGACCCTTGGACCTGATGGGGATCACAGGGTGGGTGCCGGCTACATCCAGCGCCATGTGGACATGGGGCTTCTCCCACAGATGATGAAGGGCAACGTCTTCAACCTGGTACTGACTGAGGCACTACCAAGTGACCAGGGGCAGTACAGCTGCACGGCGAGGGAGTGGGTCCCAGAGGGGGGAGCACTTTGGCAGCCCATCCTGGAGAAGAGTGCAGAGCTTGGCCTGGTGAAGGTTATGCCTATTGGTGCGTCCATCATGGCAGGGAGCAAAGTACTAGATTTGTTGAAATCGTCTTAAATTTATTTGCATCTTTAAAATAGATTTGTAAAATCTGCTATGCAGTGTCCTGCTTAGCTGGGACTTGTTGGATTTAAGCAGCAGGCTGCCAGGTTTATTGTACAGCTTATTGTTTTTTTTTTTGGGATCATTGGAAAGGAAAGGAAAGGTCAAGCTGCCAAAGTAGAACTTCAAGCCTGAAAGGAGTCAACTAAGAGGGAGGGGTTAGGCAGTGACCCCCCTCCTCCAACCCCCCCAATGTGTAATATATATGATATGATATAATATAAACAATGTATAATGCATGCTTATTCACTTACAAATGGACTAGAACTCTGTACGTTTTCAGCAATTTATCGGTTTGGTTGCTGTGGCAGGAGGAGCAGGGGACTAAGTTTGTGTATGACAGTATGAATGACTGAGTGTCTGTGCTGGTGGGTGTTCAGCTGCCTCCTCCACTTTATGCACAGCCGCTGTCACCTGGGGCAATCACATTGCTCCGTCTTTGTTGTCATTTAGCTCAGAACTCTTAATTAAAAGTGGTGGAATGTGGCTGGTGGGCAGCAACCATAGGGGTTGGGTGCTAGAGTGTGACATCACAATGAACACTATAGTTGAGGTAATTCTGTACTTGGTGCTATTTTAGGTCCTTAACCTAAAATACAGTAAAATATAGTGAACAGTGAAATTGCCAAATACCTGTAACAAACAGAAATCTCCTGGTTCTGCAATTAGTGCTAGAAAGAACCCAGATGCTGCGGAATATCTGTATGGGTTCTTACCAAAGATTATTTAGAACAAACATGATATTCCATCAATACGTTTTTCTTTACTTAACTTACATTACTCACTTGAATGTTTTCCCTGGTGTTTCAGCTGAGTCTTTGAAAGTTTTCTTGGAGAAGAATGCCACCCTGAACGTGGATGACACTCTTCACTTGACCTGCTCTGTCGCACTAAACAATCAAGTGAACGTTGGTCTGGAGATCACATGGCTGGTTGGACCTGGCAAGGATGGGTCTAATACGTCTAGGGTTCTGGCCCACATGAATCAGGATGGAGTGTTGGCAAACGGATCAGGCCCTGGGGAGATCAGCCGGACAGGAGTCCGTGAGTTCCAGCTGGTGCTGCGCCATGTGGACCAGTCCGACTCAGGGTTCTACTCCTGCAGAGTCCTGGCTTGGCTTCGACAAAGTGGTGGGCACTGGGTTCAAGCAGCAGAGAAAACAAGTTACTCAGTTCACATTTGGATTACCACAATGGGTGAGTGAAGCTCGTAGTCAAGGGTTACTTTACCACATCACTTGGCTTTCAGACAATCTGGAAAGACTTCTGAACAAGCTTCCGAAGCGTGTTCCGGAAAAGCATCCTCAAACAAAATAAAATAGCTCAAAATGAAACCCTGCAAGAGTGCATCACACCAACACCAGATGTGGACTGTAAAATTCTCTACTCAAAACTAGATTTGCTGTGTTTTTATTAACAACAGAAGCTGTTGTCTATTGCAACACTAAGCAGGGATATTTGTTCTGTGATCAGTTTCATTTTTATGTTCGGTTGTTTTAGATGATGGCCTTCTTCTGTCTCATGAACTCTTTTCCATTTAGCAAGCAAAGCAAATGGAAAAGGTTATCCGCGTTACCTGAACTTCTTTGGAAGTACCTCTTGGGTCCCTCCTGGCTTGTGGGATTTCAGTGTAATGCACAATGAGACTACATGATATCTACTGTAATCTATAAGTTAATTAGGCTTTCAGAGAAACAGTACCTGTTGATATATGCAAAGTACACTACTAGTGGATATGAAGTAGACTTAGATGAAGTGGTTACTATGTGGTTTGTTGAAATGTATAAACTACTAGTACATGTGTTGAACACAGAAATCTGCTGGTATGCTAATAGAATGCAGAGATGGGTTCCGTATGATTTCTTTACAGTTTTCAAAAACAAGTCATGCCTAAGGACTCATGGTGCATTTTTGTTTTTGCGTTAATATCTGTGTGTGTTATGTGTGGATGGATCCTGGAGTCTAATTCTGTAATCTTTTACCCGACTCCCAATTCCAGCTGTCACAGCCAGCAGGAATAGGGTCAGATAGAGACATCGTCTGGCAGTGGGCTTTTTTAGGGCATTGACATGGAAATTCCTTTAGAAATTAAAGAAATTTTGTTTTGTCTGGTTACATTTCCTGTAGGAGATTCATATTTCATCCCGATTATTAATCAAAGTCATTATTTTGTTTACTAATGAAAAATAACTTTCTAGAACATCAAAATTTACCACCAGAAATGTTTAATTTATTATAGTTTCATTTACTTAATGGATGTAATATGACCTCTTGACCTTTTTAATGTTTTTGGCAGTACACCCCATACATCTTTAAACCAAATCGGCTTTCATCACCAGGTACTTTGCACCCAGATTTTCTGGTTTGTTGGTAGAAATAGGTGCTGGTGCTGCCTACAAAGAACTGACAGTGTATACATAGTGACAGTGCATATCTAGTAAAGACAATATACATATGCCATACATACGAAGAGCAGCTATAGTACACAGTGTGAGTAATGAGGGGTGGCGCAGGCACAACAAGTTGGGCAGGCAGAGATTCTGTATAAGCGAGAGGAATAAAGAGATGGTAACAGATGCAAGCAGAATGGAATCAAAGTGAGACAGAAATGTGAGACATGGACAGTGGCCTCGGTTGAGTATGGGGTGCCGTGTGAGATATGTGACTTTTAATTGAATGACGTTGCTTAGTATTTGTTTGATTTTCTGGCATGAAGCAGTGACTTTCGGGTGGGTGCTTTGCCTTGTTGCTGGCCATGGAAATGCATGACAGTGTCTAAGCAAAGACTACTGGAGAGAGATTTTTGCTCATTATTATGTTATTTGCTCATAATCAGGGGCACATTAACCCCTGGGCAGTGGGTGGAGGGGGAAGGGTAAAAGTTGAATGTGGGGGGAAGTGCGCTTTGGCGGTTTGATTGAGATACTAGCAAATAACAAAAAATAAACAAAAAATAAAATTTAATTATGCTAGGTTAATACTGGCCCCTGGGCTTCAGTCCGGGTAAGCCTGTGCATCAAAGAGCGTCTGCTGATGTCACAATAACACAGGTAAGAGACTCTAACGTTCCGTGTGTCAGACTTCTTCAGCTTTTGTCTGTACAAAGAAATGTTTGGTGCAAGCACAATTCCTGTTTCCATGACATCTTGCAAAAAGGCATTCATAAGACTTTGTATTCTTAAGTATTGCAGTATTGCAGACTTACTTGCTTTCATACTAATGATTAGATGCTGTCTCTTGGGCTGAAAGTCCCATATCTCAATCCCTACTTTAAATGCCTGCAGTAGACAGCAACACCTATCTGTACCTCTTCGGTGTTATTTGGCTTTTCTTTGAATTGCTCTTGTTGACCTGGCACCGTGTATGAATGCAGAGTTTATGACATTGTGTGTACGTACTGACAGTCTTGTTGTAGCTGTTGTGGTGTTTGTACCCTGACTGTTGTGTCCATTAATTTCGTCTCTCTTTCACTTATAGAAGCACATTTCAATGTGACCTTGAGCAGTCCTGTGACACCGCAGTTCCTGGGTCAGCCTATGGTGCTGGTATGCCAGGTGAATGGTGAACCTCCCCCAGCTGATGCTCGACTGGGCATCACTTGGTACCACCATTCTGGTGCCGAAATAGGCATAGCACCTCAACCCATTGCTGCCCTAGACGAGCAAGGCGACTTGGTGCTGTGGAATGACTACCGCCCCCTTTTGGAGCAAGGGCATATAGTGTTGTCAAAAGTCAAGCCACGCAGTTTCAGGCTACACTTCCAGCAAATGCAAGACTCAGACCAAGGAGTATACCACTGTGCCGTCTCAGTCTGGACCCGTGTTCGGAATGGGGGTTTGGCCAAAAACCAGGAGGTCCGCTCTGAGAAGTTAACCATCAAATGGGAAAGTAAAAGTAAGTGGCTCTCTTACTGCTTCTTCTGCCTTCTCAGGATTCTGCTCAGTCTAAAGATTCAGGCCTTACTACCAGCTGAACAATATTTACTGGTTTCAGCTGGTTTGTCTGTCAGATATTCCTTAAATATGTTACCGCTACCTTTTTCCACTTGAAAAGCTATACCTTTTGTCAATGAACTTTTACAAGTTTGTATGTTACAACTTTTCTCAGTTGTTAACGTTATTTTAAGTTGTAATACAAATCATTGTGATTACAAAAACCTAAGAAGACATTAAGTAGGTTGCTGGTCATTATTTGAAAAATAACCAATAGCAAGAAAAATATGGTATGCCATAATGCTCAAAATTAAAGAAACAAATAAAGAAATGTATAAATATAGAAATACTATACAAATAAATATTTGGCTGGAAATACCAAGTATTAGACCCATCCTTGCCTGGTGCCCCCAATTTTATTAAATGTGTGAAAATATGCTTGCTTGTGTTTAGAGGCCCTGCATAGGAAAAGATCTGTGTTACATCCCGGTCTAGGGTCGGGGCATAAGCAGGAAGGGTAAAAGGGAATGGGAAGATGGGTGAGGGGGGAAAGAGGGAATGGACGTATGAATGAATGGATGACAACGACAGGTAACACAGAAGAAAAATCAAATGTATTTTAATTAATGATTTGTGGTGGCACATGCCACATAAAAGAAAAATACCAGGGTGAGCTTCAGGAGTGGTAAAGGCCAAAATAATAAACAAACACCAATGAGCTAACTAGACAATCACCTATCCTAACTTCCCTAAACCAAAAGTAAAGAAAGCAAAAAATAGGCACTATCCCTCACTCTCTTACTAACCTCAAAACAGAGTCCAAATAACACACACAAAGAAAATAGGCAACCACTCCCTACAACCCTGACACAGGACAAATATATATATATATACCTACACGAGAATTAACACAGCAAACAAATCCAAAGAGTAGTCCCTTAACATACCATAAGTCAGAATACCGGGTAATCTAAACAAAGACTGAATCACCAAAACCAAATCGAAATCCAAAAATGCGAGAATCAAGGGACAGAAACGAGGTCGTAACACAGGTTATCAAGAATAAGGAACACAAGTAAATCACAGGGAAAACGGAGCGAGCAAGCAAGCTCCCAAATGGAGATACGGGCGTCTTTTATATCCCCGGCGATGAGAGGCGCGAAGACAGGAACGAGGCGCAGGAATTTGGTTCGTCCACAATTGGCACTGTTGGGGAAGGAGAGATGGAAACACGGGAACTAGAATCAGATGAACGATGGAATGGGCACTGGATCTGAAACACAAAGATACTTACAAATACGGACGTAACATCTGGGATCACATTCCAGTCAGAGTAAGTGAAGTTAATTTTGCAAAGAAAACAATAATCTTTGGGATTAATCTGTCCAGAATAATAAGAAGAGATTAATGTGTCCTTTTATTTTAAAATAATTAAATGAATAGTATTATATTTCATAATATAATCAGGTTAGGTTGAGGAGCATGCACTGATGCAGTGCGTTGCCGCATCCATCACATGATGAAATACCTCGGGATCCTGGCTGGCAACCTCCCAGGCAGACACACGGTCCTGTCCCACCCTCTGGAGATGGCCATCCATCTGCCGCAGCCAGATGTTACGTGGGCGTCCCCTGGGCCTGGTCCAGCCGCTTGAGTCCTCGGCAATGAGGATCCTGCGAGCTGGATCACCCTCAGGGAAACGTGCCACATGCCCATAGTGCCGTAACTGACGCTCCCTCACAATGCAGGTAATGTGGCTCATTCGGGACTCCCCTAGCAACCGCTTGTTCAACACAACGTCAAACCAGCAGTACCCGAGGATTCTCCGAAGAGACGCAGTACCGAAGGAGTCCAGCCTTCGTCTCAGTTCATTGGATAGCGTCTCACAGCCATACAGCAAGATGGGGAGCACCCGGACTTTAAAGGTTTGGACCTTCGTCCTCTTGCAAAGATATCGGGAGCGCCGCACACCCCTTTCCAGCAACCTCATGACCCCCATGCTCCCCCAGTCTGTCTGCTGACTTCATGGGAAGAGTCACCAGAGACATGAATGTCGCTGCCAAAGTAGGTGAACCTCTCGACGAGGTCGACACTCTCCTCACAGACTGACACACTACTGATAGCTGGGCCTAAGGAGTCATTAAAGGCCTGGATCTTGGTTTTTATCCAGGACACTCGCAATCACAGACACTCAGACTCCTCGCTCAGTCTCTCAAGAGCCCCAATCAGAGCCTCCATTGATACAGCGAAGATCACAGCATCATCAGCAAAGTCAAGATCAGTGAATCTTTCTTCACCAACAGATGCCCCACAACTGCTGGACCAAGCAACCCTGCCCAACACCCAGTCCATGCAAGCATTGAACAGAGTAGGAGCAAGAACACATCCCTGGCGAACCCCAGAATCGGTGACAACACTCACAGTACCAGTGTACAGGCCACCCCTGACGTCCAGCAGCTTCGGGGGGATCTCGCAAAGTCTCAGGATGTCCCACAGGGCATCTCGAACAACTGAGTCATACACTTTATGAAAAACGACAAAGGCTGCAAAGAACCTCTGCCGATATTCGCGCTTGCGCTCGATGAGAACGCTCAGTGCCAAGATGCGGTCGATGGTAGACTTCTTAGGCATAAAACCAGACTGCTACGATCGCTGGGAGGCAAGCAAGTGGTTATGGATCCTGTTAAGGATGACTCTTGCAAGGACCTTATCCAGCACCAAGAGCAGTGTTATCCCCCTGTAATTCGCACAATCCAGGCGGTCAACCTTCCCTTTCCAGATAGGGACAACAAATCCAAAATTTCCAGTCAGTTGGGATGACGCCTGTCTGCCAAATGGAGATTCCTTGGTAAGCAGGACGTGGGTCGCTGGACCACAGATGGTGTGTCACCTGCTCACAGATTCTTCTAACAAACGCCTCCCTATCTGCCCTCAGAGCCCTCACAGCCGTCCTCCTCAGTTCCCGGTACAGACCGGAGTTGCCACCAAGTCGTGCGCTGCGACTCCTCTCAATAATATCCTGCGTGCCCTGTGAGATGAAACACCTCCTTCTGGGAACACCGGCAACACTAACACAACTCTCAGCAACTTTCAGAGTCTTATCATGGAAGGTCTTCCACATTACATTTGAGTCGGCAGTCGCACCCAAGTTTCTCACACCAACTGCATGCAAACTCATCAGAAACAATCTGATCTCAGAGTCTGGGCAAGTCCAGCCTCCTTCTCCTAGTAGGTGGTAGCCTACTGGATCTAAGCTGAATCTTCAGAGAAGCAAAAACAAGTCTATGGTCAGAATTCACAAACTGGGCACTTTTGTATACCCTGCAGAGCCTCCAGCGTCTGCCCACGAGGATGTGATCGATCTCCTTCGCTGCACCACCAGTATTGGAATACCAAGTCCAACGATGCGGCTCAGGTCGTTCGAACCAGGATCCAGTGACACACAGCCCCTGATAATATAATGCAAATGTTTTATTTATAAATAATTCAAATTCTATTTCACAATAAAATTGAACTTTTCACATAAATTTCTGAATGATAGTTTCAACTTTTTATTTCATAATGCTTCTTTTCCTAATATTGGTGCGCTCTGTCAATTACTTAGAGGGAGGCAGGATCGAGCTTGCGATTGGATCAAATGTTCCGTGAATGTCTTCACAGCGACTAAGTCAGAACTAGTTGCATTATAGAAATACATGTATCGCCATCGGGGTATAAACCGTGAGACAGAATAGGTCTCGACGTTATTTTTTACCCTCTAGACATGGTAAAAATGCCCATCCGCATGGACTTCAGCTAATGATGTTCCTTAACTTTAGCCTCTTTAGAGCATATGCAAGCAGCTGCGCACATTTCAGAACATGTAACACACAGTATCACTGACCCTTTTGGCCATCCATATATTATAGTCATAGCTGATTATGTACTCGTTACTAAACTCTTACAATACGATATGTAATGAGTATACCTATACCACGGCATTTGACATAAGATTTATGTCAGAACGTTTGTCAGTGCGGAATGGGCTACTGTGTAGTAAACTGCACTGTGACTCTTTTTCCCTAAAACACCAAAAAATAAGTTTGAATCTGCCAGTCAGGTCAGGTCAGGTCAGGTTGGGGAGCATGCACCGATGCAGTGCATTGCCGCACCCACCACATGACAAAATGCCTCGGGATCCCAGCTGGCAACCTCCCAGGCAGACACACAGTCCAGTCCCACCCACCGTAAATTGCCATCTATCTGCCGCAGCCAGGTGTTACGTGGGCTTTGTCAAGCTGCTTGGTTCCTTATCGATCCGAGTTTCTTAATATGCTGGGTAGTTGGTTAAATATCGGTCTGTCGCGACTCTGCATGGACACATTGGCAAAGCGTCCTTATCTATGTCAAAGCTGCTCCACACTTTGTTAATATTGGTGAAACGTGCTGTTAAAAATTACATGAACGTAAAATTAAAGCGTGTAGGTATGATTATGCGTTCAATAGCCTAGATAATGGATATGTTAATAGAAACATATAATAATAGTGTAATTGTTTATATAGTTTTATATTGGGCTGTCCGGGGGCGTGAAGTCCCACTCCATCCCTAACTACTTTGCTCCTTTTACTTCACTTGCTCCAAGTCAGATATGTAATTCAGGATCTCAGACAAAACAATGAATATCTTCGCTGAACATTTCCACAAATTTTGAGCTTCATTGGTTATGATTAAAAGCTGAAATATTATCATATAGCAGCTAACATAATGCATTATAACCTGAACCCTCTGCATTATAGGTAGAACCTGCTCTTTAACAGAAGGGTATTAGCCTAGGTGTATCTTAGCACTGAAAGACCTTTTTAACACATACATTTGTACAGTATTGAGGTGGTATAAAAATGCATGTCTACATTTTTTAAATATGTATTTTTATGTCGCCTAAACAAAGACATTTTTACCAAGTCTAGAAGGTTAAGAAATATCGTGTGGAGACATATAGAGGGGAAAATGCTGTGTCGAGACGTACTCTGTCTCACGGTTTGTACCCCAACAGCGTTCCATAGCGATAAGACATTTGGCATGACCGAGCCTCCTTCCTGTGTTTGCTCCGCTAATCTACACATCCAACTACTGACCTCCCTTGCACCCTCCAGGGCTTCCCGGGACTTTTCAAACCACTTCCCAGATCTGCTAGGCCGAGTAATGGATCACAAAGGATTAGCAAATTACAAGCTCAGTCCCAGCCTCCTCAAAGTGATTGACAGACCACACTGTTATTATGAAAAGAAGCATTCTGAAATAAAAAGCCGGTTCAGAAAACCGTCATTCGGAGATACACCAATATGAAAAATTTTACTTAATTGTGAAATAGAATTTGAATTATTTAAGCAAAACATCCATCCATCCATTTTCTATAACCGCTTATTCCATATGGGTTGCGGGGGGTCCGGAGCCTATCCTGGAAACTGCGGGCGCAAGGCAGGGAACAACCCAGGATGGG
Source organism: Mormyrus iriodes (assembly GCA_011763525.2). Lineage (NCBI taxonomy): Eukaryota > Metazoa > Chordata > Actinopteri > Osteoglossiformes > Mormyridae > Mormyrus > Mormyrus iriodes. Next base: position 481,713 of record JAAGVU020000035.1, read on the forward strand.
GCGCCAGCCCATCGCTGGGCA
>JAAGVU020000035.1:491514-502773 GCA_011763525.2 Mormyrus iriodes
TGATACACTCTTCTTAAATAACAAATTTGCTCAGTTTACCTTTAGTTATATATTATTATTAATGATTAATGATACTTATCTATGTGACGACAATGATCACATTTATGATTTTATCATATCAACAGGATAAAATTAAATTTTAGACGCTGCTCACTGGTGAGTTGCGCTATTTTTAGAACAGGTCCACGGGCGACTCGTGTGGTTTTTGGGGGCATCCTGGTGCCCGCGGGCACCATGTTGGTGACCCCTGCATTAGATTATTTATTTATATTCAGTCCTATAGTGATATGTTTTGATTACGACCATATATTTAGCTTGGCTTGCTTAACTGACATGATTTTTATAATTATCATTGTGATAAATCAATAATCGTAGGGATTTTGCATTACCGATATGCATTTAATTGCAGACCTAGTTATGGACTCAGTGGAGACATGTTCTCTGGAGTGACGAATCACGCTTCTGTCTGGCAATCTGATGGACGAGTCTGGGTTTGGTAGTTGCCAGGAGAATGGTACTTGCCTGACTGCATTGTGCCAAGTGTAATGTTTGGTGGGGGGGTTTATGGTGTGGGTTTTTTTTTTCAGGGGTTGTGCTTGGCCTCTTAGTTCCAGTGAAAAGAATGCACATAGCCCTGACCTCAACCCGATAGAACACCTTTGGGATGACTGATCCCACTCATGTTCAGCTTTCTCTGATCCATCTACTGCTCTATCAAGCAGATATGCCGGCTTTTCAAGATGATGATGAAAATCCAAAATGTTGCTGCTCTCAGGATGAGAGAGAAAGTTGTGCGTGTGTCCGTGTCTGTGTGTGTGTGGGTGGGTGGGGGGGGGTCCATGTTCATTATGTTATAGAATCAAAAGCTCATGCTGGAATCTTCCATAGAGTGGATAAATATCCATGCCTTTTACAGAGATTTTGAAATAGAATTTGAAATAAAAGTAAACCATCCAGATCACAGCTGGTTTTGTTCGTAATGGTAGATGTGAACTGCAGTCTTTTGGTCAGATGAAGCTTGTCACCATTTTTTATTGTCTGGAAGAAGTGAGAACAGTATACACTGTGTGTAGCTGCCAGGTGACTCAGGCATGGTACTGGCTGTGAATCAAGTGGGAGGGACTTTCTCACAGAAAGCCAGGTGTGTGCCTATCTTAACTTTTTATGAGAGAAGCTGGCATGTGACAATGAGAATGCTTTAAGACAAGCATTACATTTTCTGCTTTGAGGAAAATTATAACTAAGATTCTTATACAAAAGGATAGCAGCATTTCACTCCAACTTTAACCTTGAACAATGCCCTGATAACAGTCAGTGATCTTTACCTTAATTTGACCATTGTTCTGTAAAGTTGTGTCAGGACACATTCTGGGAATATGCAAGGAAATGGAGGTGTGTGTTTATTTGGTGGAAATGTACAGAATGTTGCCAGTGATTCAGGGATCATTGTGTGTGAGGTGGGGGGTTTTCTGCACCTGTCATCAGAAATCTGTCCACACATGCTTGCCATTTGTGAACTACCTGCCATCTCTGCACAGAATGTTGAGCAAGACTGGGAGGAGATTGCGGATGTCAGTGGGTGTTTGTGTATTTTACCTTGAACAGAAGATTATACTTATTTAAAAAAAATTTTTTTGAACTGCAAGCATATGATTTTAATATTGGTATATCAGATGATGGGTATCCATTCTTCTTGTTCATTCATGTATTTAAAATCAAGCATTTATCTACATATTGAAACTAACTTTACATATCATGGTTAAACATACAAACAAGCCCTTTCTAAATCCTTTCTAAGGATAATCACAGTTTATAGTTTAAGTCTGTGTGTGCAGTGATGTCAGACTAAATGGTCTTTTCAGGAAGGATAAAAATTCAGATGTTTCAGCAGATGGCCTGTGATGTATCTCTCAGTCAGGTTTTGCGCCATGGAGCCTGGGACTGTAACTCTCTGTGAGCATGATGGCAATTTTATGCTGCTGTTTTTGAGTGTGTGTCTATGCCTGTATGCTGACAGCCAGTTCCTGGTACGGGAGGCTCTGTGGAACCAGACATGTTCTTATCATGTTCATATAGTGTCGGTTTATTATCAGTCCCAGAAGAACTTGGGGCAGCTTGTTGTCATGGGGGTCACACTGACAGGGTGCAGGTGCTTGTAGAACCCAAAGACAGTTTCCATGGCTACGGCAGTGACTGGCAAAACGCCACCTCTTGGGTTGGACAGTGCTAGATAAGTAGAATGAACAGCCCCAGGGTCAAATGAAAACTTTAGCGTTAAGTTAATCTTGGTATTTGCTTTCATGGACGACTAAACATTTTAGTGAAAGAATGAAGAGTTTGGCAGTAAGACTCATTGGATGGCACTTGACGATCCTGCCTTTTTTTCTGCCGAACGAGAGCAGGAAACTGTCACATGGTCACTCAGAGCCTGTGGTGCTGTCTGCTCATGCAATGTGGCCTACTTCCCTAGCCATTGGCACATATCTATTAATATCACAGTCTGACCACATCTCCAGAGAAAAGGACTCACTTTGACAATGCGACAGGAAATGTACAGGAAAATGCCCACTGAGCTCTCTGAAGTATGACTATGTAACTTCGTTCATAAAATTATTTTTAAATTTGTATGTTCTCTCTCTTGGTGTGGATTGCTGCATAGAATGGCTGTAGTGGATCTTCAGGTTTTTATGCTTTTCTGTGGTGTGACCCAAGGTGAACAATTTCTATGAGAAGTAGTATGGTACTGTTTCAGCCATGGGCTTGATGCTTGTCTCTTGTCTGATTGTCCCACTGCCATTTGGGAAGACAAACCTCTGTGCTATGCGCTTTTAATTATGTAAACACCCGCCTCTTCTTTATGGAGCTGACTATTTGTTATCACACTGAAGGCTAATCTTGTATTTCCTGTGACGGCACTTGCACTGTGGAGAGGAGAAGCACCCCAGCCTCCCTTATGAAGAAATCTTTTCCACTTGTTTGCCATTTCATTCTCTCCACTACATCTTATCTTAACCTTCATAGAAAGTCTTTAACAAATAATAGTGTGATACAATAACTGGCCCATAGTGTAGGTGTGGCACAAAGGAACAAAGGGTAGTTTCCAAGTGAGTGCCCCTGGTTGGTCTCCTTTGGGGTTATTTGTACTTGCATTTTCATATATCTTAAAAAAATGAAAAATATACATTAGCCAATGCAAGATACCTCTTCCAAGAAGAGGAATAACTATGACAAATTACAGCTACTTACTCTACCAGTCAAAAGTTTTTGCGCAAAGAATTCTACCACTTTTCCATTTATTTCATTTATTTTTTAATCTTGTAAAGCATTGGAAAGTTGTTGAGTGAACAAATAGAAATGAAGATATAAGTCAAATAAAACAAGTTTCCTTTATAATATGGAAAGAGTTTGTAACAGTGCATATCTGACATCCTATTAACTGGTTGTGTGGTGATGGCATAGTCACATTCTAGACTGTCCTTTAACCTTAAATACACTAGTTAACTTTTATCCCTTTGGCTGCCACTTAATGACTCGTTAAATATCCAACGCTTGTCTGTTGATCCACTTTCTAATTATATTAGGTGGCTTTTTGTAGGTCAGTTCTCATCAAAAGTAAACAGAAACATTGATTATAGGTGGCAGATGTCAGCTAACAGGGAAAAGAAAATCGTCAGTCTGAAAGGAGAAGGATATAGTTTCCTAACAATTGCCAAGAAACTGAAAATTCCTTGCCACACAGTTACGTATACCACCAAGAGACACCAACAAACTGGATCTGATCTGGACAGGAAGAGGACTGATAGGCCTCAATCCACTGAACAGAAAGGTCAAGGCGAAGCAGCCAGCTAGTGCACAACACCTGTGGACAAGGCTGCAGGAGAGCTGGGATGAGCTTACAGGGCAGGATTTAATGTCCCTTATAGAAAGAATGCCTCGGATTTGCTCTGCTACAGAGGAAGTTACTTTGGTGAATCAAAGATATAACTTTTTCTTGCTAATAAAGGTACTCAAATAGTGAATGTACTGTAAATTTATTTGTTAGCAAAGAATATTGAGTGTATTTTTAGTAAATAAGTGAGTAACAGGCAACTGTAGAAAATCTGTGTGTGCAAAAACTTTTGACTGGTACTGTATATTCATTGAGTTAAAATAATATTCAATAGAAAAGCAGAGTATCACTTGAGAGTTTCGTTGTTTGCATATTGCAGAGCTGAGATCATTTGTTTGACATTATTATCATCTTCTGGTCTGCAACTCAGTGTAAAGAGGTTCCTGTCCCCTCGGACACATGGCCTGTCTGCACCTCCCTCAGGTGACGTGTCATACGAGGTGCAGTGGTACCTGAGCTCCCGCCGTGCCTCAGCTGGTGCCTCCCTGCTGGCCAGCGTGGACCGCTGGGGCGTGGTGAGGAAGAGCCCTCGGAACAGCAGCAGTGACTGCAGCCTGGAGCGGGCAGATGCACAGACGTTCCGGCTCAGTGTCCACCACACGCAGGAACTGGACGCTGGTGAATACCACTGCAGAGCCACGCCCTGGCTGCGCACACCCACTGGCACCTGGACCAGGGGCAGTGAGCTGACCTCCACCAGGATCTTCCTCATTGTCCGTTTTGCTTGTAAGTATAAATGTGTCTGCATTTGTAGATGTGTTTGCGATACGAAGTGTGAACTCTATTATTGTGTAGTAATACAGTCGACCCTTCCACATCGCAGGGGTTAGGGGGCACAGGCCTCCCACGTTCTGGAAATCCTCATAAAATTATTTCGTCCCCTGGGTGAGCAAAGCGAGTGTGTGAGTGGGGCAAAGCAAAGCTTTTCGGATTTTTGTACACTTCAGTGCGCTAAAAAAGCACAAAAGATGCGAGAAACAGGGGATACATAGCTCACTGCAAGATATCATGCCAGATGCTGCCGTAAACACGCTTGGCCTTCTCCAAACTAGCTTTATACATAGATTTTATGCATTTATGAGTTACTAAAACTTTTTGTGTGCCGTCTGCTGGCCTTCACATGTTGTCTGCGGCTTTTATAAAACTCCCAGAAGCATTTTCTTATGCTGACCCCACGATATATATCAAAACCATGGGGAAAGTCGCGATGCAGAAGGGTTGAATGCATTTTGTTTTTTCATATGTGTCCATGCCCCAAAAGCAGTCTCAAAGTTAGTTAGTGTGACCCGAGGGTGTGTGAGTGTGCTTGTGATGCATGAGGCTGACCTCTGTTAAGCTGATATCTGTGTGTGTGTGATTTCAGTGTGGGACTCCATGAAGCTGCCCCTGCTCTATGGGCTTGGGGCCGCCCTAGCGGTGGGCCTTTTCTCCCTTCTGCTAGGTCTCATGTGTGCCCATTGCTGGTGCCGGAATACTTCACGTGTGCCTCGCCGCCCGCGCAACAACCTCATTGCCCTGGAAATGGATTGAGAGGAACTGCCTCCTGACCAGCTGGCTCAGCCAGCATCATCCCAGACATTACCTGCCTCAGACTCCACAATAGAGTAATGTGGAAAACTTGGACCAAGACTAGGCGTACTACAGTCAAGATGATGCACTAAACTCAGAAATGTTTATATTAGGTGGTGCCAGCTGCCTTAACTCTGTGTAATACAGAGATGAGTCTCCTAAGGACTTTTAATGGAAGGAGGGATGAGTTGAAGCCTGAACTGTTGAAAGTGCAGATTTGTGCCAACTCTCTCCTGCTACTCAGAGCATTATGCTGATGATCTTATGAGTTTTCTAAAGTCTTAATGTAGCATTTGCTTCGATGATGAAGGAATATACATTGAAACATAGTATCTACTTGAGGTTCAAGACAAAGATAGAAATAAAGACAACAAATTCAAGGACAGTCACTCAACTTACTGTTATCCATAGGGGGCACTGCTCTGTTCCGTTTGGGTTGTTGGCAGAATGAGCAAAGTACACCTACTAGGCACCACATATACACAGACTGTGCCAGGACCAGGTGAGTGCCTGTCAGCCTCTCCTGAGCCAAAGGTTGCTTTTATGAAAATCTTCATTTGTAACTGAGTTGACAGTTTTGGATTTTTTGTTTGTCTCGTCATTTTTAAGGTTTAATGTTTCATAAATGATAAATAAACATTAAAGATTTTTCTTAAGATTTTGTACCGTGTTTTTTTCTATCTTTTTTTGTTTGCTTGTTTGTTTGTTTTTTTGTAGACTTTGTCAAATCACCTTCTCTCAATCTGCACTCTGAAATTGAAATCATAATTAGATGTATTACACTTTCGTCTTTGCAGCCCATGCAAAAAATTCCCAGTTTTTTCTCTTCTTGACTTAGTTTTATTAGGGAGCTTGATGTATGTTTAACATGTGTTGGTTACTAGCAAGTTAACAGTTAAGCTTTCAAGCTCTGTTAAATTTAGTTTTTATTTCTGTCATTTAAAAAGACATTTTAAAGTTGTTAATTGTGTCAGCCTGTGGAAAATAAATAACATTAAAATGTTTTCTTTCTGGCTGGAGGTAGGATCCCTTGGAAAACCCCTCCCGCGACCTGAATCTATAAACTTTGTTTAAATACACTGCTCAACAAATTTTAACTTTCTTTTTGTTACATAAATCAAAATAGGTGAATCTTATAGTATTGTTTGTGCTGAATTCAAATGTCCAATCAGAATTTACTCATCATGCAAGGATTTTGGGTGGCACAATATTAAACCTTACACTATATGTATACTAGTGGCCAAAATTGTGGAAACACTTAGCATTTTTGGCATTATTCTTTAAAAATCACTATACAAATATTAGCAATAATGTTTATAAACAATCAAACTCAATAAATTGGAAATGTTTCCACAATTTTGACCACTAATGTATATCTACAGCATATGTGGAAGTGACTCATCTTAAAGGTAGAATTGTACTTGGCCTCAGGAACATACCTCTTAAGGGATCAGCAGAAGTCAGCCAGAAGTTCAGTTTTCCTTGATATAATTTTTCCATATCAGAGAGAAACCCTGTCTCAACATGTCTAAACATGTTACAGCCTGAAAACTCTGACAAACTCTGACTTACAGTACTTGGCGCCCTTCCGTAAAGTCCTAAAAATGTTCATAAATAGAAATAAAAATAATTATCCTTAAATTGAAATTTCAACTGAAATGCCCATACATTCTTAATAAGGAATTATATACTATCAAAGTAGCCTAAAAATGACATCACTGAAAAATGGGTGAGAGCAAAATTCTGAACACATTTCTTAAAACGGCATTAATAAGAACATAAAAGACGTGTTTTAAACATAATTATTAAACGTGTTTTAAACAAAATTATTATAACAAAACTGGCTGTTTCTCAAAAGCCTTATGTGATGTGGAAATTTTTAAGTTATTTCTGGGATCAGAATCACAAAATCTATCTGGCAAACCAACAATAATAAAACAAACGAAAACCTTGCAAACCAGTGATATCATTTGTACTCTTTGCCCAGCTTACTGTTAGATATTCAGCATTCCAACATTCCTGTGCAATCGGGACTGCTTTCGGTGTTTTGAGAAAAAATGTGGTTTGTCTTTGTGCAGTCTACATAAGTACAGTCACAGTGACAATTTTTCAAAGGGACAGGTGACATCACTGAATATAATGTAAAATGAATGCCCTGATATAAAATGTACCTCATTTTAGAATTGCACTTCTAGGCACTCTGGGGAGTTCTGCTCTTGGTTGGCAGTGCTGTCACAGAGACTTGTGCTGATATTACTGAAATGTTATAGCAGTATTTGAGGACCCACTGCCCTTGTGCTGATGGAGGAGAAAGGCCAGTAAATACTCATCCAGATAGTGGCCAGACGGTCAACAGATGGCTCCTAGGGAATATTTGAACAGGCGAGCCAATGAAACCCAGTTGCCTAGAAATAGGATGGGGGGAGCCTCCATGTCAGTCAGCCTCCATGCTGTCCCAGTAGGGTCTGACTATACAGCACATGTCCTGCTCTGAGCCCACAGTAGAGTCCTGAGAAAATGTGAGCCTCAAATTAGGACTGTATTGTGTTAAATACCGCCTGGGAGTGTGTTTACAATGAACCTGTCACTACAATCATATTTTATGTACATTTTCACTTCTTCTTGTTCATTATTTACATTTCACTGCCATAAGGTATAATTTTTATTTATTGTTTGACCTTTTATTTAATAATATCCATCCATCCATCTACCTCCTGGTAAGAGTGGCAGGTAGGATATTTCCAAAGCCACACCCTGGAGTAGCGCCTGGGATCCTCGGGAGTTTCTGAACCACCTACAGCATTTTCGTTGTATGCCCTAGAGCCTGTGCACAGCGGGACATGCCCAAAACAGCACCCTGAGTCAGCTGGGGACATCCTTATGAAATGCCAGAAACACCAAGCAGAAGCAGATCTATTTTGAGGTCACTCATCACCTGATTTGTTAAGCATTTGCTTATTTTACTTACTGGTCAGTAATGATATATAATGAACACTAGAGGGAAACAATCACTTTGTTATTTGCATTTCTGGAAATTCATATCCTCTGGTTTGTACGCTAAATACGTCCATACATCCATCCGTCTATCTATCTATCTACCTACCTACCTACCTAAAGAGCTGTGATTGTCTTTTCTTGCTTGGTCTAGGGGAAGTTATCCTGATATAAAACATATCTTTGAATGTTCTGGCATTGGATTGGAGCTTTGATGTAGGTCCTTTCATGTAGGCCTGGGAAGCATGGTACATACCCATAATCCTGTACCCAGTGAGAGCCTAACAAACAAGTAGAATAATGGTACTAGGCTCTGGGTACCTGGGTTGGCAGCTCACACATGGGCAGCAAGGATATTGGTATGAGAAGGCACTGACTAATTCACTGGTAGAATTAATTGCATTTGAGACATTAGTTAATTGTTTTGGGTAAGTTACAGGCTTTTGCAGCTAGACCTTAGTGTTGTGCTATATGCATGAACTATTTTGAGAAATAGTCTTATAGTCTTCAGAATGTTAATTTTCATGAAATGTGCCAAAGAAATTGAGAAAAACTGTAACTCATGTCTCAAAAGCAAATTATTCCACCAATGAATTAGTCAGTGCCAGCAAAATAAAAAGTACAATCAGCATCGTTTAAACCATGAGAGTCAAAATGCTTAGAAATATTATCAAAAGTTAGTGTAAGTATGCTCCTGTGCTCCACAATTCTGAATGATACTTGGTTCCCACTTTCTCATTGTCACTGACCAATCATTCTTCTTTAGCAAACTGATAAACAAGGACATCCATTTCAACTTTGCTAAGCTCCATATTAGAGTATGTACAGTTCACTGATGAAAGAAAGCACGCGTATTTTCAAATCTCAAGTCACTGTACAATAGCAAATAAAAAAGTCATACAACATTGTGTAACACAATAACAGCAAAAATATAAGAACAACAAAATCATGTACTGTGAGAACCAAAAACACAACAATGCCATATCACTGCAATTTATGGAATATACTCTCTAGTGACAAAAAAAAGTTAAGTATCCAGACGGAGCTGTGGAAATGACAGAAGGATATGATGTACCCCATTAGATCCAGATACCCTAAGATGACTGCATTTATCAATTTAGACAGCCAAACATTTTTTTTTTCATTTTGTATGAAAATCCACTGTAGAGGCACCATGTAACTGAAGCTGCAAGCAAATCCTTATTCCATAAGCCACACAGTTCCTAATTTCTAACTCACTTAGTGTTAACTTACTGCACTTTTTTGTCTAGTATGTTAAGGTTTGATATCAATTCAAATTTGAATTGAAATGCTCTGTGACCATGGTGTTGACATATCAAGGCATTTGAAAATCACACAGAAAGGTCAAGTGTAATTTATCTCACTTCAACAGCCTATGTGGGAAGTCAGCCAACAAAATCAACATTTTTGGTCCCAGGTTTTCTCCTTGATTTGCAGTAACCCAGGACAGTGGGTACATTATTTACATTTTGTCACCTTGGTGATGTAATGTACACAAATGTTCTAGAATTATTTCAAATGAATTGCATTATGTGCAGCCAGTTCATCTTTGTGGAACCGGCCTCAGCAGCATTCATGACAGACTGGAGCAAGGCTGGACTGGGATTAAAAATTGGCCCTGCACTATTGCCCATGCAGTCCCACCACAAATACAAAATCGATACTTTTTATCACATAAGTATCAGCCCATCGGGAAAGTGCCTGAGTATGCCAGATTCAATTAAATTCTATTTATTTTTATATAGCGCCTTATATAATAGTGTCACCCCATGGCACTTTACATGGGTGTGCTCTGATACATTACAAGATCAGTAAAAGAGAGTAATACAAAACAGGGAAAAGGAAAGACAAAGAAAGTAAATAAAGTAAGAAAGCCAGATGACAATGGAGAGGAACCAAAAACTCGCAAGTAAAAAACATCAGGTGTCTAACCTACTGTATACAAAGACATGTATAAATTTCTCTGTCTTGAATAGTAAGGAATCATCACAGTTTCATGATGTTGCGTAGCTGTAGGAAGCATACCTTCAATACTGGATCCACATACGATTTTAATGAGATGCTTATATCTAAGATGTCACCTAGATTACAGACTGAGCTGCTAAGGGAAAAGTTCAGCCCTTTGAAGTGGGGTGAGGAGATTATAGCATTCCTATCTGCGGATTTGCCACCAAACAACAAAACATCAGTTTACAGTAGTGTTTAGAGACAAAAAGTTTTCAGCCATCCAGGTCTTGACTTCGTTGAAGCACTTAGCTAAAGTGACAATAGATCCAGTGTCGTTAGGCATAACCAAAATGTATTTTTGGGTGTCATCAGGAATACAAGTGATAAATAACATTATTTTTTCTCATTATATTACCTAATGGCAGCATGTACAGAAAAAACAATAAAGGATCAAGCGCTGAACCCTGTGGCACTGCATATTTGATTGGTGACATAGATGACGGAGTATAATTATTTGACACTTGAACATATTGATAACAATTAGTCAAATAAAATTTTATTTCTAAAATTTAAATGTAAAATTTAAACCATTTCAACACCATTCCAGACAACCAAACTTCTAATTTAAGTCTGTGTGATAGGGTGAAATGATCAACCATATCAAAGTCTGCACTAAGGTTCAGAAGCATTAGCACAGTCACACTGTTAGCATCAGTTGCCATTGTTATGTCATTTACGACTTTAAGAACATAAGAACATAAAAAATGTACAAACGAGAGGAGGCCATTTGGCCCATCAAGCTCGTTTGGGGAGAACTTAACTAATAACTCAGAGTTGTT
>JAAGVU020000035.1:509401-521471 GCA_011763525.2 Mormyrus iriodes
GTTTGTTACACCTTGTGTTTGCGATCGTCTCTGTGCATAAAATAAAAAACCATAAAAAAGATCCCCTCGTTTCCAGTTTTCCCTTTTCCCATTCCCTGGTTGTCCCGTTTTCTCCCCTTCCCAAACCTTAGAGATGACAGAGCATCATATCATGCATCAAAGGATAATGAAGCAATGTAAACCTTGCTTTCTATACCCATCAAAAGATGGAGGAACTATGAGAAACATAGTTACACATTTAACTTATTTCAGACTGAGGTAAAACGCGGATAACTGAAATCGGGGATATGGTGGGACTACTGTAATTCATTCCCATGATATACTAAAATTTGGTTATGATATATATATCTATTTTACCATTATGTAATGATTAGCAGGGTATATAGGTTTAGCTATAGCTAACACTATGTGGTGGCCAGTTAAAGTTAGGACAACTTAAATGTTATCCTAAAGTTGGTTGAGTTTATGTAAGATTTTGGAAAGTTAGGATGTATTACAGCCCCAGGATAAAACACAGGTTATAAATGAGAATTCAGTCGAAGCGGCGAGATCGATCTGTTTTTACTTTTGTTTAAAGCCCACCCACTGAGTTTTATGGGTGACTTAGATAATTTAATGGTTGCTGGAATAATTTAAATTGTAATTTAATTAATCATTTACACCCAAACACCCTCCGTATCAATAGTTTTGATCTCCTGCTATGTAACTGAGGACAAGTGCTACAGGCTGATTGTGGACACACATTCACTGCATGCTTCTGTCCACAGAAAGCAATTTAAAGGTGACTTCACCAAGCCTGATAGTGACTGCCATCCATGGTAGTGTGCTGCAGGTCTCCTGCGAAGTGACAGGAGCTAAGGGACTGGTGTCTGTGACCTGGCAGCACATGGAAGGCCAGGGAATCTACAGTGATGTCATCACCCTAAATCAAAATGGGGTGATGGATCCCGCTCCGCGATTCCAGCAGAGGATGGAAATGGGAGACGTACAGGTCCGCCGTGTGTCAGTCAGCTCCTTCACACTTGAGATAGCCAATGCACAGCCCATAGACTCAGGGACTTACAAGTGCATTGCATCTGACTGGGTGACCGATAGCAACGGAAATCTAAAAAAGGTTGACAGCAAGTCCCAGGAGCTCGGGGCTACTGTCCAGCCTATGAGTAAGAACATATTTACATATCTACTATAGGTAGCAGGTGGCATAGCAATTAAACACCTGGACTTTTAATATGAAGATTTTTTTAAGTTGTGAAGGGTACTTTACCTTTTGAAATACCTAGATTAAATGACGGATAAAGAGTTACCTTAATTAATATAGAATTGTCTAAATCAGTGTTTCTCAACCCCAGTCCTGAGGGACCATCTGGCAGTCTACAGTGTTGCTCCCTCCCAGTCCTGCACACACCCGAACCAAACAACCAAGAATACTGAATTCCTGGTACAGGTGTGTTGGGAGCTGGGAGGGAGCAAAAATGTGGACTGTCTAAACACTGTTCTAAAGGAATACGTTCAAATTAGTGGTGACATATTCTGACCTGACACCTGATGTTCTACAGGTTCCCTCATAAGTGCATCTTTGAGCGGTCGCAAAGTTCAGGAAGCGAAGGAAAATGACATGTTAGAACTCATCTGTAAAGTGAAAAGGCCCAAGATACCTTTATCAGTGACATGGAAGTTTAAGCATGAAAATGCAACATCCGAAGAAGAAATAGTGTCGCTGCTGCATACTGGCGATATAAGGTGGTTTAAAGAAATCTATACTTATCAACCAAAAGCAGAAGTTCAGGAGGAAGAAACCAGCTTCACACTGAAAATGTTCAGGGCCAGCATCTCAGAGGCTGGCTTCTACAAATGTGTCATTGAGACATTTTTAAGACAAGTGCAAGTGTCATTGATTACCTCCAACAAATTACAGGTGATTGTTACACGACCAGGTAAGTGAAAAAAAAGACAATTTCAGCATACATTTGTACACATCTAACAGGTTTCTCAGTGTCTTTTTAGGTTTCAATATATAAATTAGATCCAAAACAGCGCACTTGCTAATTTCACAGATCAAAGTCAATGATAACAAGCTAAATTAGTCAGACTACATCTTGTTCTCTTTGTGTCATCATCACTCCCTTAGTGAGCACCTTGTCCATCAAGATGGGACCTTCATCTCCTCTGAAGTATAATGCAAACGCAGATGTTCTGATAGAGTGTCGCATCCTCAAGTCTACAGTGAACTCCAGCCGCTTTGCTGTCTCCTGGCTTGTCCAAAGGGAAGGAGAGGGAAAACACACGCTTCTCAGTATGGATCACGACTCTGTCACCTCTGGGCTACAAGGGGAGAAAAGGTTCAGCCTAATGAGGAGTGAAGCTCAGCTGTACACACTGATGGTCAGGCAGGCTAGGCCCACTGATAGTGGCCTGCACTACTGCCAGGTGGAAGAGTGGCTGCAGGACCCACATGGGGTCTGGTACGCATTGTCCTCACAGTCTGCCTCCACGGAGCTCATCGTCACACTTCAACGTATGTTAAAGTTACACAGTTTTTTCCTTGTCCTGTTTCAGATAAGAACATTAACTACACCAGATAAAGATATTGTACTTTGCTCTGTTGGCCAGTGTTGCAGTGTTCCCCAAGGACAGGAGATGGCATGTTACATTTAATAACCGCTAATAATCGTATAATACTCCAAGTAATATAACCTTTAGTAATGCTGTGTTGTGTATTCAGATAGCTAGCTACCTACAAATTATAATGTTATGGTATTGTTACAATTTAAAAATTAGAAGAAGATCTTAACATTACAGTTATGTATGATAACTCAAGGTTGTGCTATATTTATGTTTGTGTGAGAAACCTTATGCTACAGACCATTCTAATTACATTAGCAGGCGTTTCATTAGCAAAAACGAGAGACTATAAATAGTGACATCTCCGATTATACAAGACAGAGAAAGTTTGTTTCATTTTAACATTTGCCAGTACATCCTGTACTTCAATTCAATAAGGTTTCTTATACATGACTGTAAAATAAGTTTTACCACTTAATCTGAAGTTAGTTTAACTATAACTCAATAAGTACACTTCTCAGGAAAAGAAAACTGGAAATTATCATGGGACAAATTTCTTAATAACTTACTTACTTACTTAATACATTTTATTAGTTTCAATATTTAAAAAAAAATCTGATTGCTGTATATATTTTTAATTTCTGCCTGTTCAGCACAGGTCATCTTTGGTTGTTTTAAATGTGCTATATAAATAAATTTGACCTTGACTTTGACCTTAACCTATCTAAGTGCCAGAAGTAATAAATATATTTTTAGTGTTGAGGTTATAGGCAGCTGTCAGTAAAACAATCTCACAGCACTTGTGCTGATTTTAAGGTCTTATGCCTGTTAAATCGGTTGGTTGCCAAGCTAATTTCTAGATCTTCCCATTTTTTTGAAGAGTTTTTAATCCACTCAGATGTCTTTTTTTCTGTGTCAAAGTAATTAATTTCACTGATTTCTAACTACGTACTCCAATCATCCATCAGAAAGTAAATTCAGACTGATGAAGAACAACACGAATATCGCGGTAGCAGAGAAACAGCCTGTGACTATCAACTGCACCCTGGGTTCTGGCAGTACCACATCCTTGTCTCACTATTCCATCACCTGGTACTTCAATGAAGTCAACTCCTCAGTCAAAGTGGTGCTGGCGAAATTTGGACCTCAAGGTGAACTGGACCCTGCAACCATAGTACCAGATGGGATGTCTTTCTATCGAACAGCCCTTGACACCTTCAGGCTGACCATCCAGAAAGCCAGAGTTAATCACAGTGGCGATTATTCCTGCTGGGTGGAAGAGCACCAACTAGGCCCAGAGAGCACCTTGCTGCTGAAGGCCTCTGATGAGTCAGGAGTCACCAGAGTCAGTGTGCAGTCAACAGGTATGTCTTTGTTCATTCATTCAGTAGGTGTTGCATAGTCACTCACCTTAAATGGATCTGTCTCTATATGTGTCTTTGGTTTTTGAAAGTGCTGTATATATCCAATATATCATTATTATTATTATTATTATTATTATTATTATTATTATTATTATTATTATTAAGGGTCCAAAGATCGAAGTGCTTATGGACACATTGTTTTTGTTAGGATTATTCCATGCTCATTTCAATCAGACAGCTATATCTCAGGCATGCTTCAGCCAATCCTCACCAAATTTGAACTTCTACTGGAGTACTGGACTCCAGACAGACCCTCCAACTTTGGTGCCGATCGATCAATAGGGGGCGCTATGGCTACTGTGCATATATGCCTAAGGCCCACCTTGGCTAAATCAGCTGAAATATCCTTATATCTGTTAAAATCTTTAAATAATTGTTACCTATTCCTTCACCTGAGTCAATATTTTAATTGCCTTTCATTAAATTGCCATTTGACTGCTAGAAAATTATGAGACTTCAGGTAGACTTCATTTAGACATGAGATGGCCTTAAAGCGTTGACTGGCATATTTTACATGGAGCACACATTCCACCTGCTGTCCAAATTATTCACACATGCAAAATAATGCACTAAGCACAGTCTGATATATAAATGAAGTATTATATCTCAGGCATGCTTCAACCAATCCTCACCAAATTTAACCATCTGCAGGTTTCTACATTCTGTCCTGTCTGCTGACCCATCAGGCCTATACCTGAAAATGTCCATCCTGTCCCAGGAGTTTTTAGTAGTGTATGACTTTTTAATGCATTTCCCAACACTGACACTGCATACTCAAATTTCCATCAGTACTGATGTACTAATTCTATGCCTTGGATGGCTTTGCGTAGCTTTGGACCCTTATGTTCCTGCTTGCAGGTGCTAGTTATTATTATTATTGTTGTTGTTATACATAAACACCTGTGTTAAAGTGTAAATGATAGCTGGTGGTAGCATAACATTGCTTTGTCTTCATCCTCTTTTCATATTTTAATTTTCATATGTTTTAAATAACAATATCCTAGGAATATGAAGTGTGTGTTGAAATACTGAGAGGCCATGGGCTGATATCTAGGATGTGAAACACAAAAAGCCACCTTAGAGTAAACATTAAAGTTTCTAATCATTTTACGTTATTTTCTGATCATAATGGCATTAAAAGGACAACATAAACAATTTTTCATATTTTCATCAAAAAGTGCAGTTCCTGTTTGTTTACATGAATAACAAAGCATCCACCGCTCAAAATATGCTAACGTCAGTGTCTGTACCTTCTTAAGGGTCCAATGATCAATATTCATCCTAGTACTTTATTCAAATAACGAGTAGGGCTGGGCAATAAAACGATAACGATGATTATCATGATATGATTTCCCCTTGGATATCCATGTGGCAAATGTTCGACATGATTTGAGACCTGGTAACACATTTTGCATCAAGATGAAATTACTTCACTTCCTCTGTGACTGCTGTATGAATAGCTAATAAAACCATATCTTGGACAGGATGCCCCACCTCTCCCTTAAAGGCACAGGCACAGAGAGCTTTGTTTCTGCAGCCCCTCGTGCGGCTGCTCGAACAGCTAGACACTTGGATACAGCACACCCTAAAGTACATTATAGTGAAAGAAAATTAGGCCAGAGATGGAAACAACAAGAATTCAGTTTTCAAGATTAGGGCAACTGGACATCTCCTTAGAAAAAACATTTATCAAATTCCCATTTTTTGGAGTAGCTCTGGAGGCTTGTGACTCTCTGTGAAGTGTGTTTCCAGGCTCCAAGGGCTAGAAAAAAGGTGTACAGAACCACAAGAATCTACAAAATCATTTTCCCCACATAAATGGTCCTCTGTGTTCGAGAATAATTGCATGAATGTCATCTTTCAAATGAGACTTGTGATTGTGATTGTGCCTGTAGTCCAAGTGGTTCAAAAGCAATAAGCATTTTATTTTGGGTACGTCGAATTTTGAAATATTTTTTAAATTGGAGGGGGGGGCACTTGAGGAGGGGATTAAAAGGAACTACAGTGTTACCATGGGTGATAAAGCTGAGTTGCCCTCTTTGCAGGACATTTACCTTAGACGATGCAGGAACACAGCTGCCAAAATCTGCAGGGACACAACCTACCCTAACAGCTACCTCTTTACCGGGCTGTCGTCTGGAAACTCTTCTGCTGTCTCTCTGTGAGAACTGAGAGGCTCAAGACTCCAATAGACTGCTTAACACTTAATTGGCACTTTGAATTCATATATATATACCTCATACTTTATTTGATCTGTGTTGCACATCACTGGTATTTTTATTTTTTACAGCATAACTATCCTAATTTATCACTATTTGTAATATGGTTACTTTTAACCTTTAAGTCTTTTTTCCTTTTACTTTTTGTTATGGCAAAGTTGGCCACCTTGCATTTCACTGCAGGTCTGACTGTATACCTTACATGTGACAAATAACACCCCTGAATCGTTGAAAAAGGATTAGCAAGTATTATGATACTCTGCTGCGTTACCTCATGGCCAAGAAAGAAGTGTGTCTTGGAGGTGGCATAATTGTGATTGCGGATGGGGACAGGCCACCACAGCCCACAATGCAAGTCAGTTGCAGCTTCACCCTGCTGAACCCGGACAAATCCAGACATAATATACACTCTGATCAACCTGCATTCACGTTGACATTTGCTACTGCAGAGCGTTCAGATGCCAGCACAACTGCTAAGTGCAGGAATGGCAGTCAACAGCAGGAGGATGTGTCCATAAGTGTGACTGTGTTTGTCTGAGGATAAGTTAGAGGCATTTTCACCCAAAAATCTATCTTTGAATACCTAGTGGTGAATTACAGACTCGTTTCAGATGTAAACAGTATGCGAGCTCTGACCTCTACCCCTGCGATGATCAGGGAGACACTAACACTCGTCTGATATTTTTTAGGACCCGAGGCAATGCGCTCTGGCCCCAGCTCCTCTGATGTGTTCCTGGTTGTGTTTGGGGTCCTTGTGGTCATCTTGATCATCGTGACTGTGGTCCTGTCTTACATGCTGCGTCGCCAGTCAGCTAAAATGAACAGGAAGAAGGGGTCGCTGTGGGCTGAGAGCCATGCCCTGAAACCACAGCCAGAGCTGTGAACCTGGAACTGTCCCCCAGTACACATCCATGCCTAGTCCCCCATAGGACCAGTTCTCAGGAATTGCTCAAGGAGTTTTTTCTTTATTTGAGTTGCCATGTTTTAGTTGATTAATGTCTTGCACTATGAATCAATATTTAAAATGAGGGTTGACAATGAAAATCACCCAGTATAAACTCTGAGCAATATTACATTGCATTCTACTTGAATGTCTACTTTAAAATTTTACAGATAAAGTGTTTTAACATATAAAAATGTACTTTTTATAGAGAATAATCTGTGAAACTTCTGTACACAGAACATAAGTTATAGTTTCCAGAGAGTAGCATATTCAGCATAAGAAAGTAGGTCATCTACAGTCTTCTCAGTGCCATGGTAGCCAAACCACAGAATGCATCTATAATTTAAATATTAGCAGCAGAGACAAAACCAACTCATTCAAGGGAAAAAGCAGAGACACCACTGTTCAAAGGGAAATCACAAAACTACTCTGGATGAAGTTCCCGTTTTAATGCTTTGTTATGTGTGATTAAAAGAAATGAACCCCTTGTTTTCTAAATAATTTGAAGTCACTAAACTCATGCAAATTCTTATCTAATTTCATATCTTTACATGTTTGAATGAGACGTAAACATTTTAATCAACATGAGCACTTTTACTAGAAAGTGTTCTTCTCTTTGTTAGAATGAAAGTACTGAGTTTGTTTGAGTGTTTGAATGTGACAGTGTGACTGTATTGACACCCTTAATTTTGCATTGTTTTCTAAATGCACAGGACAGTATTTCACATAGTGCTATTTTGGTATTTTATTTTTTTATACATTGTTTATTTTATGAAGACAAGATTCGGGAAAACATCATAAAAACAGAAACATAAAATTTCATCTGCTTTTTTTTAATGCTACAACTTTCCTGTTGGTATTGCTGCACAGTGAGAGTAAGAGCTACAACACCTGCAAAAAAGACATGTCACCAGCATCTATTCATGTAGCTGTCAAAATGAAGCTAATGCAAATAAATAAATAGAGAATGGTTATTTTAAAGTGTGTTGACTTAAGTCTCTGAAATAAATGTTGTTTTTGCAAGTGCATGTTATCTCTCAGCCCTGGGTCAAGGGGGGCCCAAAAGGGTACTCTAACCTTGAAATAATCTGCTGGAATAATCTGTCAAAAATGTGTATTTGTGAAAACTTTATATAGTATTTGTGAGATCATCTTGTCCCTAGGCACGAGCAAGACACACAGTGGACTTGGTTGGGTATATCAGCTACTTTAAAAATGCTAAAAAGCCATCTTTGCCATACAAGTAAGCCGCAGAAGTCAGCATGACGAGTCACAGGAAATGAGACTTCTCCATTGTCAAAGATTCAGGGTATTTCTGCTGTAATGTATAAGTGTTGCTTATTTCTTTGCCACACCAATAATTTTGGTTCCTGTGCAAAAACATGGGAGAGAGAGTCCAAGCACCATAAGCAATTTGAGCTTTATGGTGTTGACAGAGTGGTGTGTAATTTTAACATGAGTTGTGCTTCTCTTGTAGATTTATTTGTATTTTGGTAGCAGACATTTTAAATCAATTTCTGTATTTTATAGCTTCATACATTAAAATCCAAACAGTAGCACCTGCATTTGACCGCTGTAGGGTATACAGGGGCTCTGCCCATTGCAGCTGAATACTGTGCGCATGTCGCTGTAGGTGTGGTTAATAGCGTTTATAAGCATGTGTGGCTCTGCCATCAGGATTCCTTGTAAGGATTCCTCTCTCACTCAGTGCTCTGCCCTATCCTCCCATTCATGTTTCAGTCTCTCTTTTATTACCAATATTCCTCCTCCCCTCAGTTACACCACCATGGTTCCTCTTTCTCTTCTCCCGCTTGGTAGTGATTCTTTTTCTATTCTTACGTCTTACTCTTTCTGAAGTGTTCACTGGATCCTTGTCAAACATCTTCCACAAATTACATTAACTCATATCCAGCCCAATAACTGAATACATATAATAAATGGAGCCATTAATCACCCAGTATCATTTCTACATGTTCCGGACTCGGGGTGGGAAGGGTGGGAAATGAGGGTGACGATCCACTTAGCAGCTCCAAAACAAAAGGGGTTTATTAAAGGAACTGAAGACTGGGGCAGGCATAAAACAGGACCATGAGGAGTCAAAAACAAACTGGTAGAAAGACGAATAAGCTAAAGAAACCACAAAGTGATACAACTAAGGAAATGGGCTGAACAGGACCAGAAAAACCAGAAAGGGTTTACAGCACACAGGAACTTGAACACACAGAGTAACTTCTCAGAACTACACACATTCTGATGCAATGACCAACTAGAGAAATGAAGTAAGGCAGGAACATAAATACACAAACCAACTTGAGTAACGAAGAAGCAGGAGCGGAAAATTAACCAGTCAGCGAGGGCGCAGGACAATGAGCAAACAGGTAGAAGCATCATGAGGCACAGGAAAACAGCAAACAGGTGGGTCTAATAAACTTAATCATGGAATGAAGAGACCAACAAGGAAACTAGGAAACAGAATCAAATACTAAGAATACAACAAAGACAAGTAACTCATAACCACAACACAGGCACCTAGCAAAACCCAGAACAGAACGCAAACCAAAAACTAGAAATTAGACATTTGAAACACAAAATAAACACTGGGGAACGAAATCCAATAATTACAAATAAACAGAGAAAGCTGGCCTTGAACACAAAACCAAACAATTTACATTCAGCCCATAGAGCTACGTGGCAGTCTAGGGAACAGGAAACACACAAGAGTTGAAGGACAGAGGGGAGAAAAGGAGGAATGACTGCTGGCCAAACGTGAAAGGGTCATAGAGGGTTGGATGGACATTACATTATTAAACAGCTGGTGTAAAATGTTTCCCTAAGCAAATTCGTTAAGGTACATTCTTTTCATCTAAATGACACCCACTAGTGGCTCAGCTTAATTTTTAGTATCCTATAAGCACTCAAGGCACAGGTGTCAAACTCAAGGCCCGCTGGCCATATCCGGCCTCCGCAATAATTTCTTATGTTTATCAGAACTGACCCACCAGTATAGCGCTCAAGTCATTGGAACTACAAATCCCAGATCGCCCCGCGACAGCTGGTATGTTGGCACGTCAATCAAGATCTTTGCTAACTCCCTCTCCCACCTCTTAATGGCACTTCTCTACCGCACCTGGGGTCTCATTTATAAAACTAAAAAGTATAAATACTAAAAGTATACGTACACACAAAATCTGAAAATGGCGTGCGCAGAAAAAAGTCATTTATAAAATCGTGCGTATGCACACTTGCAAGTAATGTTCTCTTTATAAATCACACGGTACCTCAAACTGTGCATACGTGATTCTGCCTCATGTTCTACCCTCTACCTGCCCACATTTAACCATAAATGGTCAATGCAAAACACCTCATGAATATTGATGCATACAAATTAAGCCCAGTAAATGTTTACTTATCATAGCAACCAATAGGAAGTGCAAAAAATGAAACTTTTCTGAAACAGAAATCGAGGTGCTTGTGGGTGAGGTGGAAACTGGAAAGAAAAAAAATTTGGTGGTCACAGCAGTGGGTTGGCAATTACAAAATGCAGCAAGTGGCAACACGTTGCAGATCCTGTTATTGCTGTGAGCGCAGCAAACAGGACAGTACATGCGACTGAAAAAATATCCATCATGCAGCATTAAGCACGTGTGTGAGCACAGTATTTATCAGTGATGAGCCGATGAAGCTTCCTGCATCTTTCGAAGCATTCCCCATAATGTGGCGAAACATGCTCCGAGGCTACGAACCTTTTCTTGAATCCTAGGGAGACACCTGGTGGGTATTGGAATGTATAACAACGCTTTGAATCAATTTGAGAATGACATCTCTGCATTTGCATTGAATGAATAATGTTGTTGGAGCCACTGCAGGGTCTAATTGTGTCATACTAAATATAAGAAATACTACAAGTGTGTCATTAATTTTACTTGAATGAATTTTTAGTCATGTATTTACAATAAAATTTTGGGGAGCAGCTTGCAGTCATTCAAGAGGCCAGAGGCCCTCCAGCACAAAGTTATAATAGTTTTGCATTTTTCATTAGTTTTATGTTATTTTTACTTTCAATTTAGTTTTTGAAGTGGGTTGTTAGGTTCAGTTTTTTTTTTTAAAGCTTAGTTTTAGTTTATTAGTTTTAGTACTAGTTTTATAATATTAGGTATTTGTCAGAGGCGCAATTCAAATATTTGTGGGAAATATTCCACATATGTTATCACCATCAGGCACTTGCTGTTATCAAAAACATTCAAAGTACAGTGAAAACTGTTTATAGTGATCAAGGTTAAGGTGATCAACCGCTTATATGGATCAAAAAGCTTGGGACAGAGTCATTCCTGTACAAATAGTACTGTTTAAATGCTTCACTTATAAAAATCAAGTAGTCTGCTTACAATGTTCATTTTGGGTCTTTTTAAACATGACAACATATGGGAAAAAATAAAACTACGATAATGCTAGCTACCTGAGGCTAATGCTGCATGCACAGAAAACATGACTGTAAAAAGAAAGTTACTTTATCTCAATGACAAATATAGACTCATCATAGCTTATGATAAACTAACAAAAAAAAAACACCGAGTACAATATTGTACTCTATTATGGCATATTTGAATTATACACAGTTCAGTAATTTAATTTGTACAGTACTGTAATTTGAAAATCGATTGAAACAGCTGTACCATATTTTGAAAGAGTTGATAAAATTCAGTAGTTCAGTAAACAAGACGCTATGTTTGGCAGACATCAAACACTGCACATCACCACAAACACACCTGTCACGCCGCCGGGCAGAGCGGCGAGGCATGGTGCCGGGCGGAATGACTCAGGAGGCAGCGTAGACTGGGGAACCCTGTCAGGGGACTTTATTACGTGCCTAAGCACAAACAAGGAGCGGGTGTCCACGAACATGCACTTCACAATGACCGACA
>JAAGVU020000035.1:528295-544121 GCA_011763525.2 Mormyrus iriodes
ACACGCAGCGAGTCTCGCAATACGTAACACTTAAAGGCAAAGATGGGAAACAAACGCTTAACTTTGGTTCCACCCTTTAGTCTTTCTGACAATATCAAAATACCACGTCGCTGAACAGCAGCAATTTTACCTGATGGAAATATAAACTATTTCAGATACGGGATTAAGATATCAGCGTTGATCCGAAAAACTACAAACAGACAACCGGACTGAACACTTAAAATGACAAGCAAAGAAAACAGATTTTTTTTGTCAGTCAGTGGCATCAATGACTCCAGTTCTCGTTAAATAATACAGCGAGCACAGCAGTTTGATGTAAATATAGACAGTATAGTTTGCTGGAAAATAGTATGAACAACACAGAGAAAATGTGCAAACACACAGAACACAGGGAAAACATTCAAACTCCACACGCGCACACACAGGAAAAACACACAAATTCTTTTATTATGGAAAATCATGTACATTTTTAAATAGAAACCTACTTCTTCTAACATTGTTAGAAGTTGTTTTTATCTGAAAATTATCTTTGAACTACCGTTACTTCTTGCCAAAAAGAAAACAAAAATAATAATGATGCAATCTCCATTTTGCCATTTAGTTATCAGTCTACGCACAACGATCCTGCCAAAATGAAAAATAAAATGAAACAACACTATTTGCATTTAAAATTTTCCACTCGTGTGTGTCATTTGTGAAAAATTAAAAAGTAAAAGTAAAAGCGTTTTTGTCTGTTCATTTTTCAATTTGACTTTTCGTTTTCATTTTCAGCTTCACAACATGCAAATGTATGTTAAATGGAGCAGGGCAGTGGCCGGAGCTATGGATCACACTGCGATTGCTGATTCCGTCCTCATTGTTGTTCCCTGCACATGGTCGCCCGTTTCGCCCCAAACTAATGGCAAAGTCACAGGCGGCTTAAGTTAGCTACTTATTTGCTGCTTCTGATTAATTTAGCTTCTTATTCGTAGCGTCTTATTTCGTAGCTTAACTTTTTGTCAGCTTCCTTAGAGGGGAGTGTTTACAGCGGCACGTGCTGCACAGTTCATAGTTAAGACATTTTGAAAATACAAAATAACATATGAATGAAACGTTCCTCTTTATTTATACTCAGAGTATGCTCGGCATTCCCATCTCCATAAGGGTCCAAAGACTGATATCTCTCGCAGGTCTTTAGTCTAAAAACAAGCTAAAATGCTCCAAAACAGAAAAGCTATCGCTGTAAACTTGGCGTCTGTGACGTCACCCGTTTCCACCTGCGGATTTCAGAACGTAAACTGCGCCTACACACTATTCACAGCGTTCGATGCGTAGCTCTCTCCTAGAGCTGGGGGATATGACCAAAAAAAAATCACGATAATTTTACCTGTATTTGTTGATATCGATAATTATCGATATTATAGTTTATAGTGCTGTTCCAGTTTCCAAACAGTATGTATCCTAATATAAACTGAATGAACAAGTTAAAATAAACAAACAGTATTATTAACAAATAAGAATTATTTTTAACGAATGGCACAAACTATAGAAATACAAAATTCCCTTAAATTATGAAAGGTTATTTATTATCAAGTACTCAAAATAACATGTACCATAGCTAAAGTGAACAAAACAACATAACACAGTATCTATAATAATAGGGTTGTTTTTGGCAATCATCGTGCTCGACTGGATGGTATTTTTGAAGGTGGTGAAACAGATTTGTTGTATTACCAGACTTTGTTGGAATCTGTCGGCAGCATATTTTGCAAACTGGCTTTATCTGTGTTTTGTCCGTTCAGAGATAACCGAACCACTTCCATACTTTGGACGACATATACCCTTTTTTCGGTATTATCTCCTCCTGTGCAATTAACACATTCTCCTCCTCTGCTTCGCTTTGCGGCGCATCTGCGCTCCCCGACATCTTTTTTTCCAAACACACGACCACGTTGCTGTTTACAACATCACCTTTTTAATGGGGACAGGTAAATTTGCAGGGTCGTCGGTGATTCACTTTTGCACTGGCGTTCAGCCAAGCCTACGCGCTGTGCGATAGGCCACGGCGCTGTCGGTCTCAGTGCGCAGTCTAAAACGGAGCAAACAGGTTTGATTTAATTTTATAGCCTACGTTTATCATCGTTATCGTCCTCCTTTTTTATCGATAAAATATCAAGATCGTTTTATCGCCCAGCACTACTCTTTCCCCGTCTCAAAGTACATTTTAATTGGACAGTTCCTTTTTTTGCGAAAACTGATTTTTGTATTATTCATGCCAATAACTCCATTCTGCTTACAGAATTTATCAAGGGTCTTAAGAAGACTCGACGCCCAATTTGGTGCAAATCAGTCATGGCGTTCAATTGCAGCTACACGTTTTCCCATTACAGGACCAGCTGACCAGTAAGGAAAACGGCAAATCAAAGTATAAATACATGCCTAACCTGTGTTTAAATGTAGTTGATTTTCTTCTGCATTCAGTTTATGGCTTTTTACCCAAGTTTTACGAAGATTTTGCGGACTGCCCATCTGGGGACTGCAGCTGTCACTTTATGGTCGGAGTTATGGTCGCAGATTTGCGATATGGTCTGAAGTCCCCTATTACTTGACCAGTTTCATACTTTAATAGTTTGAAAAGGTTGGCTCACACCGGCAGCCCATACACAACTCAAATCCAAGGTTGACTCAGATCCTGTAGTGACAGCGACAAAAGTAACCAGCGCCATTTTGGCTCGTGTGCCACTTCCCTTCATAGACAGTGCATGTGATAAAGGGCATGCGATATACAGTTAGATGCGTATTTTCATTGGCTATTCATTCTTTACATTTTCTGGAATCTAAAGGTTATTGGGTAGTCGAGAAATCCGTCTAAACAGATTATGCGTTGTCCACATTCTTTTCATAATGACTGGTTAGAAAGGCCTGCCTATCAGCAAAAACTGAATGGATTGGCTTGATGGAGGGCTCTGTCATACACTGTGAATGCAGTGAGTGAATCGTGCACGGCGCAGGGTACGTGCTGAAATCCGCGGGGTAGAAGTGGATGACATCACTGACACCGAACAAACAGGGGTGGTTTTTGCTATATTTAACCAGCTTAGCTTGTTTTTTTAAATAAAGAACTGTGACGAATACCAATTATTGGACTCTTACTGAGTACGGATACCCATGTCAGCATACCATGAGCAGGAAGTGCTTTGTTATTAACATAGGCCGCAAGTGCACGTTTCAAGATGGCCGCCAGTCAAAATTCTATTGTTATTAGTGAACTGGCTTTATGGACAAATAATGGTTTTTAATGTTTGAAAAGACTGATTATACTAAAATCATTTCGCTTTCGGTTGGAATTGTTATACGTTATTTTTTTACCAGTTTCAGCCAGATCTGACTACAGCTGTACCGTTACCGCTCTCCCGAACCGAAAATACCGGGTACAGTTTAGCCAGAGCAGAACCCTCCAGTTTACCCTGATCTTGTTTAGAGACATTGTGACATTTAGAGAGATAAGAAAACGGTTTTAATGCAGGTGACGGTATTTGTCCTCAAAGCTGTAGGTAAAGTTTAACATTAAGCCGAGAAATGTGTTTTGCTGTAACTCTGCACTAGCTTGGCTAATGTTAGTCCGGAAAAGGCCGCATCTGTAAAATGTGGTACTTTACAGACGTGCCAAGGATCAGCAGTGACATTTATTGATAACCGAGCCGGGATGACAGTAATGAGCTCATTTCCAAATCCAGTCTTACATACATGAACACAGGAGCACACCAAATTCATTAAAAAATATATACATTTATTTATTTACATATTTATAATACATTTATACTTATGAACAAAACTAGTTTAATTATTTGAAATACTTTTTAAAAATACTCATTTTTAGAGCAAGTGTTTGCCACTTAGAATCGTGGTCCACTCCTAGCCTATTAATTTCCGATCACACCCGAACTTGCAAATATATACATGTTTTTATTTATGTATTTAAAGTACATTTAAATTATTAACAAACATTACTGTTAAATATTAGTATTTTTAAAATAAGTTTTTGGGACTTAGAACTTATATGAATGAAATATATACATATTTGTTCGCATATTTACATTATTTACATTGAGCCGAGTCTCATATCTAGCTCTCCTCCTCGGAGGCTCTTTGGCTGGGGGCTCGTCCCAGACGTCCACCTCGATTAGGGGCACGTAGCTCTTCAGCCCTGGGGTGCTAAAGGTCTCCGTGATTCCAATCATGTCTTTGGATCCCACCAATTCTGTCATTTTAGGGCAGGAGAGCGCCACCCTGAGGCACTGTTTAATCCTACAGAGGGAGTGGGGCCAAGCCCAGCCGAATGGATACAGCAGCTTGGGCTCCACAAGACGGCAGTAAATCCCGCCATGGTCTTCTACAGTGTGCCCATGGATCTTCAGGGGCTCCATCCTTCTCACCTGCCAAAGAGCCCCCAAGGCTGGACCTAACTGGGATTCAGGGGGCTGTGGATGAAGTTCGGGGATAACTGCTGTGTTGCGGATTGCGCTGTCCTCCGCGGATTTCTGCCGCTTCCACTCGGCCGCCAGTTCAACTGTAACGTGAAACACACATTTCGGAAACATATATGGAAATTAAGGTTAATGATTGCTTATCTCGTTTGCACTAATCCCTGCTGAATGATATATTTGACGGATATTTTAACCAGAGGAGTTGTTAAATATAAATGGAAAGCTTATCTCCTCCATCGTTTAAATTTGAATCCAAAAAAATTTTGGGTAAAGAGCAGTCGTTCAGCGAAAGTTGAAGAAACGTGTTGATTGCAGTGCGTTCAGGATCTGTCTGTATGCTGTTATGCTTCAAATTCTGTTAAATACTGGTGATGACTCTATACAGTGTTTGTGTTGATTTCAGATGCTGGACGCCATGGATACCCAAAGTCAACAAGAAATCTGTGTGTAAAAGATGTAAACTCCATTGATGTTTTGGTAAATGGTATAATAAATGGCTAGGGAGGGAGTCTCATTGCTATTTGTACCTAGCAGGGATGACCTTCAGGTTTTCACATGTAAAACCTGTACAACTAGGCAACTTACAGGTAACGCTCTATGAAATATCTGAGTATGCATGCCCGATTTGTACCTTGCACATCTGCACATGCGCAGCATTACACTTTACGGCATATTTTACGACGGTACCCAATTTGTCCCACTTCGTTTTCCAACATTTAGTTGATTTTCCAGAACCAACAGAAATCCCAAGGAAGTTATATGGGTCAATGATGTGGCGCTAATTTTTTGTATCCATATGGATTAGTTAAATTTAAAAGCATCACATTATGAAAATGAACTTATAAATTTCTTGTAAACATTCTTTTTTTTGAGCACAGTCTAAAATTTCTGGTTTTAATCAATTTTTAGAGAATATTTGGGGGATGATGGCAAAAATGTCAATGTTGTGGTACAGTAAAAACCTTGTACCAAATACAACCTGAATTCTGGAAAAGTTGGGACATTTTTTAAATTTGAATAAAATGAAACCAAAAAGACTTTCAAATCACATGAGCCAATATTTTATTCACAACAGAGCAAAGATAACACAAATGTTTAAACTGGACTTCAGTGAAAGGCTTCAAAATGGTGCAGTATTCTTTGAGGAACTGGTATTCCTTCTCATTCATGCATTTAAGCTGAAACTCTGCGCATAGCTTATTAATGTCAGCTAGTGGCCTGTTTATAATCCGGACATAGGCATCATAAAATGAGTTCTAGCGGGTTACTGAGGGCACAATCAACTTTCTCTTACTTATAAAGTCTCTCGGCACTCAGATGCAACTGTGGACCGGCTAGCTTTGGTCCAAAGTGCTGAACACTTGGCTGTTGAACTTCGATACACAGCCCTAGATTCTGGGTTTGAAGCCAACCACTTGTTAATCTCATTGGTATTGAAACACATTCAATCAGGTTGAGTGTGTGGGCTGCACACCTTTGATGTGAAGGCAGCACACACAGACTTTGCTGGGCATCCTCAACTTCTCCTCCAGTTAGGAGACTGTGGAGGTCAGCGAAGGCCACCTCCCCATCATTCTCCTCTACCTCCTCCTCAGAGTCCACTTGTTGGTATTCTTTGAAGGCTTTAATAATGTTGCTACCATTGTCTGTGACACATGCTGTCACTTTGTCGGTAGATAAGCCATACTGGAAAAAAATATCCTCAAGTTCAGACGCGATTGCATCAAATGTATGTCTGCCTCTGAATCTACGACTTGCGATCGCAGCCTTCTTTCGCTGCAACATCTTCGGATCGATCCAATGGACTGTAACCCCCAAAAAGCTCTTGTTGTGGGCTGTCCATATGTCAGCAGTTGTTGACACATACAGCTGTTCATCGATTGTTTTCTTGAACTCTTCTTCCATGGCAGAATAGGCTCTGTCCAGTTCTTTGGCAAAAGTTGTTCTGCATGGCAATACAGGCTGAAAAATAAGTTAAATACACATTAAACACCATTTCATGATCATGCTGTGCTAATTACCCATTTTCATTTGTCTGTTTCAAAGAGCAGCCTATACAATAAAGGTTGTAGCAGTGATTCTAGGCTCAAACATAAAGTGGGGCGAGCTGGCTCTGTTTGTTTGGGATCTTGCTTCAAGCATCAACAGAAGTGACGTCACCAGTAATCACTGATACAACCTTTAAACGGTCAGTAGATAACATTTGGTTAATGCCATTTTTGGCTATATATTTTTATCTGGTAAAAATCTATAAGATCTAAGAATCTACATGAACTAGAAACATAGCTAGAAAGTAGCCTAATGGAAACTTTAGCTTACCTTGTCATTGCTGGTCACGGGGATATTGCTAACTAGCTTCTTGAAAGCAGGAGATTCCACCGTTGACAATGGCAACATATCTTCGACTATATACTCTGCAACAAGTCTTCTGACTTCTCGAGGTTCAAGTGGCATGATGGCACACCATGTGAAACTTAATTTCTGCTGCTTTGGCTGATCACTCTCGTCGCCCGTTTTCTTTCTCTTCTCAGTCAGCTGAGTGTTTGCATGGCAGCGCTCGAGGTGTTTTTTCAAATTGCTAGTGCTATTTCTCGATGTCGATAGTTCTTTAGGGTTTGGGCAAAGATTGCACTTGACTAAAACATTCTTTTTGTACTTATCCCTGACGAACTCAAAGTAATGCGCAAACGTCCACCTCGCAAAAGTCTTCTGCCATCTGACCGGAGAAGCAAGCCTTATGTGATGCACTGTGCAAGAGGCTCAACTAACCACAAACAGGAAATACAACTCTCGCGCATTTTTTAATCACAGATAATTAATATGAGGTCTCGCGGTCTTGCTGTTTTTAAACAAATACATTTTTTATTAAAAGTGTTTTGCAACGCACGCGCTACTGATCATGTACCGAGTAAAATATTACTGAAAATTGATAAGTAATGTCTTACATTACTACGGAAATTACTATTACAGCAGAAGGTAATCCATTACTGTAACTTTACCACAAAACACATGTAGACTGGTTGGGCAAACTCCCATGAACCCTCCAGTATCCTTGTGAGGTTGAAGAGATGGTCCAGTGTTCCACGACCAGGACGAAATCCGCATTGGTTGACCAATGGACGGACCCTCCTCTCCAGTACCCCGGCATAGACCTTCCCAGGGAGGCTGAGGAGTGTGATCCCCTTACAGTTGGAACACATCCTCTGGTGCCCATTCTTAAAGATTGGGACCACCACCCCAGTCTGCTAATCCCCGACGTCCATGCAATGTTGAAGAGGCGTGTCATCCAGGGCAGCAATAACAAGAGCTTTCAAGAATTCAAGGTGAATCTCATCTACCCCCAGAGCCCTGTCACCGAGCAGTTGTTTGACTACCACAGCGAACTTAGCCCCCAAGATGGGCAAATCCTCCTCCGAGCCTTCCAGCTCTACTTCCTCCAAGGAAGGTGTATCAGTGAGATTTAGGAGATCCTCGAAATATTCCTTCCACCGCCCGACTATATCCCCAGTCGAGGTCAGCAGCCCTCCATACCTGCTATAGATAGCATTGCTGAAGCCCTGCTTCCCCCTTCTGAGTCGTCTGACAGTTTGCCAGAACCTTTTCGAGGCTGACCGAAAGTCCTTCTCCAGAGCCTCACCAAACTCCTCCCACGCCCAAGTTTTTGCCTCAGCAACCGCTCGAGCCGCTTCCCACTTAGCCTGTCAGTACCTGTCCGCTGCTTCCAGAGTCCCACAGGCTAACCAAGCCCTGAAGGCCTCCTTCTTCAGCCTGACAGCTCTCTTTACCGCTGGTATTCACCACCGGGTTCGGGGGTTGCCGCCACGACTGGCACCAACAACCTTACGGCCACAGCTCCGCAATGCCGCCTCAGCAATGGAGTCCTGGAACATGGCCCATTCAAGCTTCATGTCCCCTGACTCACCCGGGAGAGAAGAGAAGCTCTGCCAGGAGTTTAAGATCTCCTGGACAGTGGCTTCCGCCAGACTCTCCCAGCACACCCTCACTATATGTTTGGGTCTGCCAGGTCTATCCAGCATTTTCCCCCGCCATCGGATCCAACTCACCACCAGGTGGTGATCAGTTGACAATTCAGTTCCTCTCTTCACCCGAGTGTCCAAAACATATGGACGGAGATCCGATGACACAATTTCAAAACCGAGCATCGATCTATGGCCTTGGGTGCTCTGGTGCCAGTTTACTTATGAACACCCTTATGCTCGAACATGGTGTTCGTTATGGACAAATTGTGTTTAGCACAGAAGTCCAATAAGCGATCACCGCTCGGATTACGATCAGGTAGGCCGCTCCTCCCAATCACACCCATCCAGGTTACACTGTCATTACCCACGTGGGCATTAATGTCCTCCAGCAGAATGATGAGTCCCCAGATGGGGCACCTTCCAGCACCCACTCCAAGGCCTCCAAGAAGGCCGGATAATCTGAACTGATGTTCGGTGCATACGCACAAACAACCATTAGAGCCCGTCCCCTGACACGAAGACGAAGGGAGACGACCCTCTAACATAACAGTTCAATAGGGTTTAAATGTATCGGAAGTGATTTATCCACAAAGTAATAAAATAAAATAAAAACAAATACAGAGAAAACAATGCCTCATGAATAATTCACAATATTTTTGAGCCCCCATAGTTCTTGCTCAAGCATGCCTTGAGCCCTTTTTTGAACAGAGAGCTCCATCTACTGGGGTCAGAAAATAGATCAAATTGTTACGGAAATGTCATTTTGGCTATCGGTACTGTTTGGCAAGTGTTTGTCACATTCTGCTGATAAGGATAAGCTAATAACTACGATTAACCATGTGGTTTCTTCAGTTTCAACTTGGGAGTAAAAAACAGCCTTTAAACTTGAAAGAAATAATGATTTGACATTTATTGTGATAATTGATATCGGTTGATATAAATATTGTTTTATCGTGATGATTTTGGCCATATCGCCCAGCTCTGTGCCAAGGCTATGTGGTTATATAAGTGTGCATGATAACGCTTGTCAAATTTGATTTTAAATTTAAATGTCTAATGGTATAACCAGCTACACCATTTGACTCCTATTTAGGGCTGTGGTAAAAATCAATACGTTAATATATTGCGATATTTATTTTCACGATATACTACATCAATTTCTAGCTCCAAAAATAGTTTTGTTTTCTGGGAGGAGGGGAGAGAACCATGTTTTAAACTGTTTGCGAAATACAATTAGAGACGTTTTGGGATTCGCTACAACTACACCCTCCACTCCTATAGATGTCGCAGTATGGCTAGTTGCTTTGAATTGCCTTTTGGCATTTCTGGCAGAGTGAAAGCCTACAGTATATACCCTATTTACTGTGAAAGCTCAAAACATGACTGACCGAGCGGTTGAAATTAGGGCGGCCCCTTCAACATGTAAAGCCGACATGCGGGTACACTTCGGTTTTAAAAGTAAACCAGATAGTATGGACTTAGATAAAGGAAACACAATTTGCAAACTGTGTCACGCTTCCGTGTGTAGGATCACACACACACACACACATACACAGTCTCACTTGAGGTCTTTCAAATAACATGGTAGAAGAAAAACCAGCATTCCAAGTTTTATGGCTTGAATTTAGACCCTAAGAATAACAACCTGGGCCTCGAGTAGAGATCCGGCCTGGTGCAGCCTGGTACCCCTTTGGTGGTCTATCTTAAGGGGGATGGACACTTAGGGACTGATAAGGGTGAAACAAAGAGTGCTGGTGTTTTAAGAATCCAACATGCACCCCCCTCCTTCCTCACACACAGTACCTCAGAAAAGGACTTGTTTCAATATTTGCCTGTTGTGTGTGTCTTGTCCAAGTGTTTTCCTTTTTGTCTCTATAAATATCTAGAAAATATGTCTGTGTGTTCCTTTAAATGATATGAGTAATTTTGTTACCCTCATACAGGTATCTCACATATTATCACCTATTCTATTTTCCTCACCTAAAGAATTATATACATGAATTTATATATAGGCATACAGATATCCACTCATGTTCTCATGTCTACCTTAGAGAAATTAGGAAACATTTAATGAAATGTAACTAGATATCATAGTTATCACTTTGCCTTTTATATGGCCTATTAAAAGAGTACTTTCTTTGTTTAAACTAATTCAGAGACACCCCCCCACCTTCTCTCTGCATCCCAGAGGTATCGAGTTGTAAATTAGCCAAAAGGCGACCTTTTCACATTCCCTTTGTCTCCTCCAATCCATGCACTGAATGAATTTATTAATATGTGTGCTGTTAAACACACATACAAAACTATTGTAATAATCCCATGTTGACTACAAACTGAATTTTGCAAATGCTTGATTTGAACTGGTATTCTAGGAATCTAATGGCAACTCCTAAGGTTAGAATTAAGATCTTCTGTAGGAATTTGGAATGTAACTTCGATAAAACTTATCTGAAAGTGTCAATATCTGATAACATGTCACGTACTCGCCAATACTACATCCCGATGTGAGCGACCAACGCATATGGTGTAATTTAAATTATGAACTGATTTATGCGGATCGTACAATCTGTAAACCTCAAGGTTGCGATGTCATGTTTGATGGCAACCTGACGGGAAAATTTGGCTAAATGTGAATCTGATCGTGGATTGTCACAATAATGCACGTATCTAAAGTTAAATACTCTTAATTGAAGTCAACTCCAAAGTTGCCTGAGTCCAGAGTCATAAATCCACTGGCCTGTTGCAAGCACCCCTTTGACCAGCCTGCCAGTCGGATGTCCCAGCTCATTGGTCTGAGGGTCGAATTCCCAGTGATCAATATTCATGGTTTTGGCCTTTAAAATCTTAAATCTCGGATTCCACTGGGGTGGAGCACAATTGAAAGATTGAAGACCTGCGTGAATGCGAATCCTATTGAAAGTGGGGAGAAGAAACCACAGAACTATGCTAAGTCACTGTCATTCATTTGGTCATCTAACCTATCACATTTTCAAGAGGGCTTGCTGTGCAGAACAGTGTTGCCTTTAAGTACAGCTGGGCGATATGACAAAAATAAACATCACGATAATTTTACCTGTATTGATTAATATCGATAATTATCGATATTATAGTTTTATTATGCTGTTTCAGTTTCCAAAGAGTATGTATCCTAATATAACCTGAATGAACAAGTTAAAATAAACAAACAGTATTATTAACAAATAAGAATTATTTTTAACAAATGGCACAAACTATAGAAATACAAAATTCCCTTAAGTTATAAAAGGTTATTTATTATCAAGTACTCAAAATAACATGTACCATAGCTAAAATGAACAAAACAACATAACATAGTATCTATAATAACAAGGCTCTTTTTGGCAATCATCGTGCTCGACTGGATGGCATTTTTGGAGGCGGTGAAACAGATTTGTTGTATTACCAAACTTTGTTGGAATCTGTCGACGGCATATTTTGCAAACTGGCTTTATCTGTGTTTTGTCCGTTCGGAGATAACCGAACCACTTCCATACTTTGGACGACGTATACCCTTTTTCCGGTATTTTCTCCTCCTCCGCTTCGCTTTGCGGCGCATCTGCGCTCCCCGACATCTTTTTTTCCAAACACACGACCATGTTGCTGTTGTTTACAACATCGCCTTTTTAATGGGGGCGGGTAAATTTGCAGGGTTGTCGGTGATTGGCTTTTGCACTGGCGTTCAGCCAAGCCTACGTGCTGCACGATAGGCCAAGGCTCTGTCAGTCTCAGCGCGCAGTCTAAAATGGAGCAAACAGGTTTGATCGAATTTTATAGCCTACTTTTTTCATCGTTATCGTCCTCCTTTTTTATCGATAAAAAATCGAGATAGTTTTATTGCCCAGCACTACCTTTAAGAGTACCCATTTTAAATTAAGTTACTCCTTTCCCATATTCCATCCTGCTCATTGATTGTATTTTATTCTGTTATTTTGTGTTTGCTTTATGTTGAGTGTATTGTCTGTCATGTGTTAGTTGTAATGTTAGGAATAAATGCATGCCTTTTTATACATCTCAGATCTCCATCTGAGTGATTGATTGCTTCATAACTAAGTCACTTCACTGGTGTTTTAGTACGAGAGGGGGATACAGGGCTTTCGAAGGAACAAACAGGCTTGCTTAGGTACCAATATACCTTTTATTACAGTTATGAATAATAATAATACCCTTTTATTATAATAATGATTGATGCATATACATATACTCCCCTTCTACACAGTTTCAGAAGCCGTATACGTCACACATCAGATAATTATACCATATGTTATATATATAATAAATGTTAATTGCGGTTAATGATAAAACACACACACTAATACTACTGCCTTTTTCCAATATGAGATTGCAAACCCATATACACTCGGACGTGCTATCATAATCCACCTTCCACGCACAGACTGGGGAACTCTTCAGTGCTAGCAGGAGACCAACAAGTGTTCTCAAGAAATGCCGGGCGATGTGCGCTCTATCCCACAGCTGAACTCCAACCAGCACTGAGTTCTCCCCCTCCTTTATACTATACTTTTTTGGTATTTACTACAATTGTGCAGGAGTGGGGAGCGAGTTGGCCAGGCACACACCCCACTCAGGCACAAATCAAATCCTCTTCTCTTATTGTTCAATTAGCTCGTCCTTGTGTCTCAGCCTGCAATTTCCAACTCCCAACCACCTTTAGCTTCCCAGCCTTGAATCATTGTTTTAGTCTAAATTCCATTCCCTTCAGTGCGTTAAAACAAAGTTGCCTAAGTGCCCTCTACTGACCCCATAAAAATACCTGGGATCATGTGCCTGGAAAATATACTACTTTATGATTTTAGCATAGTATGCTAACAAGGAGGTGAATCATGGACGTACAATGGGCTCACACATTTGAATCTCAGGATGGTCAGACCATGCACGTACTGAACCATTGAAGACCTCCATCAATTCATATGTGTCTATTCGGGTGACCATCCGGTCCCGAGAATGTTGTACAATTGTCACTTCCCAGTACTTTATGGTAACGGGAGGATAATAAACAACCTGTTTTAATTCCACACTATGTGGACATCGCAGTCGTCTGCGAGTCCATCTCATCACAACTGGTGTGAACCATCCTAAGCTTTGGAACTTACAAAACATGACTGACCGAGCGGTTGAAATTACATACTTGGTGAGAGTTACGTTTGTGGGACGAACGCTCTAACCCAGGTTGAGTAGTTAGACTAGAATTAATGAATTGCATTCATATACTGTAACTAAATCTTACAGTAACTGACTAATTTGGACTTCCATACCATTGTTTGTTGGAGAAACAAACCATTTAAACATAATTAAGTAAGTATGACAATTAATTAATTAATAATAAAATATTAATTAATTTCCCTACATATTGATGGAGACAAATTATTTGAGCTAGTTTTCCTACACATACAATATTCAGGAAACACAACCAATTTACAAACTCACCTGAGCGGGCACCATCCAGTTACAGTACAACAACAACCAAAACTTATAAAGAAAAATTACCCTGGATAATACCACAAACAAATTCTCAAATTACAAAGTTGGTGGTGCATTTTATTTGTCATGATTTGTGCTCCTATAGTGTGGTAGAAAACATCGGCTTCAGGTATATGGTTAACATCCTGGAGCCGCACTATGTGATCCCAACTCGCAAACACATTACAGAAGAAGCTGTGCGCAGGGTGTTTGAGGAAAGGGTGGTGGACCAAGTCACTCAGTGCCTGATGTTGTAAATAAATAATGTGTTTAGAATATTTTATTGTGATATTATTGATACCAATTTGTGTTGTCCTCCCCTGCTGCAGGTGCTGCAAAGAAATTGAAGACCTCGGAGGACCAGGCAAAGGAGGAAATGGCAAGATACAAGGAGGAAGCTCCCCTGTCTCTCGCTGTCAGTCCACTGAACTGGTGGAAAGCGCATCAAAGCCAGTATCTTCTCCTCACATACTGCAAAGAGATACCTGTGTAGTCCAGGGACTAGTGTCTGCGCTGTATGAGTTCTCTCTACCACGGGGATATTATTACAGCTCAGAGGAGTGCCAGACCATCTTGATCAAATTCTATTCCTTAATAAAAATCTGAAGTCAAATTGGGCCTGCAATTGTATCCATGTTTTTATTAGGAGTTAATTGTTATAGTGGACACATGCAAATAACATTTGAGTTGGATTACAGTATGTACCGTTTACAGTTTATTAACGTCATGCTGACTTTTAGTTTCATTAGTTCTGTTTATAAGAATACTCCATATGCACAGTGTTTTTCCTCCTACATCACTGTGGTCAATGACAATAAGGAGTGTCTGTGTGCATATGCACTTTATTTTTTGTGTGTTTACATGTCAGCTCAATCCTCCACTGGCCCCATACCATCCTCATTTAACTGGCTGGGCACTTTATTTTCTTATTTCCAATATCTTATGCACTTTATTTAT
The DNA here is from genome assembly GCA_011763525.2 of Mormyrus iriodes. NCBI lineage: Eukaryota > Metazoa > Chordata > Actinopteri > Osteoglossiformes > Mormyridae > Mormyrus > Mormyrus iriodes. Next base: position 543,195 of record JAAGVU020000035.1, read on the forward strand.
GTTTATCATGTCAGTTTGTCCACTGGTTCAGTGTGTCCAGTTAAATTGCCAAAGTGTCAGATTTCATTTTAATATAATGGCAGCTATATCAGTATGTTTTAATTTTCTACAGTATTAAGCAAATTATCATTTTTACATTTTCAGTGAACAATGTGGAATATCACAATATATTGCAATATGCATAGTATCATTGTCACGACAGCAGGCCTGACGGAGAGACATGACGCAGGTAGGCAGGCGAGACACAGTCCAAGACAGGAGAGCAGTGCTAGTATCACCCCGTGTGGGGACTTTATTAGTACACGGAGCGGCACACACAGACAATGACAGGCTAAAATGACCGGACAGGGTATCACAGGACAAAGGCACTCTTATACTTTGGAAGACATGAGACTGAACGAGGGGCACCTGTGGCTGGTTAGTAGGAGGGCAGGAACACAAGGTAATGACAACGAGCTACAGGCATGGCTGATTAGCAACCCCGCCTGTGGGAAACACAAGGAATAGTGTTTTAGAAATGTTTACTTAAATGCATATTTGTATTCCATTCACTTACACATTTAAGCAATATGTAATTTAATAAATGTATGTAATTTCATAATGTAGCAGAATGAAGTGGGAGAACGGTGAAAGTTGAACAGCAGCTTTAATAGACCTAAAGATCTAATAATTCAGTGATAGGGGAAACGTTACTCAAAGATAATAATTTACATCTGTAAATACAACTCATGAAATTTCTGCTATTTCATAATTAATACAATATAATACAGCTTATTTCCCCTAATTGATGCCACTTCCAAGTAAGGAAATTCATCACAGAGCACAAGTGAAAGCTGATCCTGCTACAAGTTGGGTTACATCTTTAGGTGTGTGGAGTTTAAGTCAAGGGAGGTGATGCTACGATTATATAATTCCTTGGTAAGACCC
>JAAGVU020000035.1:555224-566250 GCA_011763525.2 Mormyrus iriodes
CGGTGCAGCAATCTCTCATGTCATGGAGAATGGAGAGTAGCAACCAATGGCTTTTGCATCTAGGACGTTAACTAATGCTGAAAAGAAGCACAAATTGAAAAAGAGGCACTTGCCATCATCTTTGGAGTAAAAAAAAAATCCATAAATATTTGTATGGAAGGAAATTCACGATCATTACCAATCACAAGCCACCGTTGACCAGACTGGGCCCAAAAACAGGAGTTCCAACATTGGCAGCATTACATATGCAATGCTGGGCTCTCATCCTCATGGCAAATAGCTATGAAATAGAATACAGGATATCAGCTGATCATGCGAACGCAGTTACACTGTCACGGCTACCTTGAGCCTCATTGGACAACACAGCAGAAGAGGGAAGTATCTTCTATTTCTCTGTGGAAGAGCTACTGGTATGTACAAAGGACATTGAGAAAGCCGTTTTGAAAGACCCTGTACTCAGCAAAGTGTGGAATTACACAATGAATGGTTGGCCTGATTATGTGCAGGATGAAGCACTGAGACTTTACTTCATACGCAGACGGGTATTGTCAGCAGAACAAGGTTGTGTTCTCTGGGGCCATTATACCCCCATCTTATCGTCAGAGGTTACTGGAGGACCTTCATCACAAGCATCCAGGAATTTGCCACATGAAGGCTCTGGCCTGACCTCTAGTGGCCAGGCTGTGATGGGGAAATTCAGGAACTTGTGAATTATTGTCTGCAAAAAGGTACAGAAAATGCCAGCAGTTGCTCATCTGCACCCCTGGAGATGGCCAGAGCTAATGTGGCAAAGAATTCACATTGATTTCACATTGTTCACATTGTTTGCGTCATACGGACTGCCAGAAGAGCTGATATCAGATAACAGTCCGCAACTAGTGTCTAAGGAGTTTACACAGTTTCTCCAGGGAAATGGAATCAAACACATTGCTGTGCCTGCATGCCACCCTGCATCAAATGGGGCGGCAGAGAGATCAGCACAAATCCTGAAACAGGCTCTGATGAAAGATGTAGAAGCAGGTGATAAGGCCTCCTTGCCGGTCAGCCATAGACTTACCAATTACCTTCTCATGTACCACAGTACATCTCACAACGTGACTGATTGAACACCGACGCAGTTTTTTCTGAAACAGCACATCGGAACCCATTTCAGTTTGCTGAAACCTGAGCTTGACAAACAGGTTGGGGAGAAACAAGCTGCCCAGAAGCACCATCATGATTGTGGGGGCTCATCTGTTCATGTTTTTCGGGAAGGAGAGACCATCCGCATACAAATTTCAGGGAAGGGATGGAGAAATGGCTTCAGGCAACTGTTCTGAAAAAACTGGGAATGGTCACTTATCTATTACAAGATGACCAGAGATGCGTACTGTGCATGTGGACCACCTGTTACCATGGCACGAATTGGATGCTAGACCTCCAGTTAGGTTGTGCCAGCAAGCTGCAGAAACTGTGCCATCAGTACAAATAGACTGTGCTGTTCATTCTTCCACCCAGTACACCAGTGAACCCAACATCACCCACTGATCCATCTGAACATGCTGAACAGACTGTGGAGGTGCCACCAACGCCTGTTACACTGACAACAACCGTATGCTCACCTGTGAAACGCAGACACCCAGAAAGGGTTAGGGTGAAACAACAAAGACTGAATTTTTTAAACACAGTATACTGCATCATACTGAGTGTGCTGAGTAAGTTATACTGTTAAAAGGCATAATAGTAGCACTAGAAGTTAAGATTGCTTCCTGTTCAAGAATTTCAGACAGGGTAGTAGTACAATTTAAGGCTGTCAAGACCAGATTGAATGTTTCGATTTGAAACAAGGTTGCTCCAAAGCTAAAGGGGGAGGAGTGTAATGAATTGGTTGCGATGCCACCTTGAGGTTCTAATGTGAAATGGTTCTTGCTACATTACTACCTTTTTTCCACCCTGTATACTTTTTTTTACTCAGTAAAAGGAAGTACTAAATTTTAACCCGGGTCTGTGGTCGGGTCTGCTTCCTTGTTACTGCTCCCACTGAACCTAATGCACAGGTCCTATATACCTACCACTTACTTGCCGCAGCAAGTGGGTAAAGGGTTACAGTAAGCTTTCATATCTTTTATCTATATGCAGCAATATCAGTAGCAGCAGGTAAGAGTTCCTTGCCTGTGCCTTTGTCTTACAAAGCTCCACTGTTCTTGATTCATGCAACATTTAAAGGCTAAACATAATACCAATGTTTAGATTTTAACTAATAACTAGTATTTATGTCTGATATTGTTTAGTATACTTAAAATGAAGCCAGTTTGCAATTGGCATTATACAATAAAATATTAATTATACAATATAAATTATGATAGTGTATAAAATTTCACATTCCAATCACACCGCCTCCTGATATGGACAAACTTACCTTAAGCTGTCCTTTGTGCATTAAGCCTAGCTCAGACTTCACTTTTCTGTGCGTGCTTACACTCAGTGCACGATCATGCACACAGACCTTTGTGTCCATACTACATTCAGTAAATGCATACTGCAATGATATTCCACAAGACCAGGAGAGGGCAGATGTATTGCAACAAACACAAATGCAAGCAGTGTAGTGAAACAGGTAAACTTTTATGAACAATTTGAAAGTTGTTACTAGGTTCTTGGTCGGTATTATGCTAATATGGCATACGGCATAATTTTCAAATCCTTAATTAAGCCAAAGTAAACCAGCCAGAGTAAACCATGAGGGAATCACCACGAAAACGTGATGAAACATTGGAGGCAAACTTTAAACTGATTATTAAACATATATTTGATAATCTTGAAAAGGAATAACCATTAACATCGCAAAGCTAGCGAAGTTTTTTTCCTATGACAGAGTAAAAATGTTTTAACAAAACTTTAACCCCCTGCGCTATAATGTCCTTAAAGTTTGAAAGTATGAAAAATCCTGATCTTAATCTAGCTTACTAACAATGTAAGAATTGTATGTACATAACATGTGATGATGGTATTAATAACATTACCCTGCATCTATTATTATTTGGAACAGAATAGTACACTTAAGTTTTATTTGGAGGTTTGTAACCCATGGGCTTTTATAAGACGAGTAAAAAAAGAAAGAAAGGACAAATGTTGTGTCTGGTGAATTTAAACATACTGGAAAATGATATAAGGAACTGACATTTATTTAAATCTGTTGCACCTGCTCTTGTTTGGTATAGTAAAATTTCAGATAAAGTTGGGTGTACAGCAAGTCATTTTTAGTTGTTATTTGTACCTCTTTCCAGTCACAGAGCACTTTATTTTGAGAGTTGTTTAAGTGAGAGAAGATCCTGTAACTTAGTGCCGTTTGGGGGAAATTGTAAAGTATAACATTTTTCTTTGTACTATGAAAATAAAATTTTGCATTGAAGAAAAGATGATTTTTGTTTGTATGTGCTGTCAATTATAATTAGAAAGAAAATCAGAATCGGCAAAAGATCCTTACAAAAAAATCGTAAATAGGAATTGGCCAAGAAAATTGCAATTGGTGCATCTCTAGTCTGAACTCAGATGGCTGGCATTCTGTTTATTTTTAGTATTATGCTGTAGGTTCACCATGGATGTAACAAATGGTTGGGCACCAACACACCAGGCAGCAGTATGTCAGGGCAAACCAACTGAGTTCAGACCTGATTTTTGTTATAACCATAATATAGTACATAGTAACAATAATATAGTACATGGCTCAAAAGCAGAAACAAGACTAGTCCGTGATTTTAACATTTCATTAGAACTGACCTAAGTGCTTCTGAGTTTGAGGCTGTTTTGTGCAAACTCTCTGAATGGGTGTAATTAGTCCTTTATCCTGATAGATTTCCTATAAATTAGTGGCTTTGCTCCTTATCTGGAATCTGTAGCACAACTCCTGACTGAATTTGGTAAATAGGGACAGAGCTTCATTTTGCATTAAATACTATGTTTGACACAAAGCCTTTGCAAGGGTAAATGAGAGAAAAAGTTTAACAGTTAAATTGATGAGACCCACTGACAGTCATACTGAACCCCTGTGAGACTACTTATTCTAGTGACAAGAGAAAAGATTTTATTTAAAGGATTTATATATTTTTTCTAACTGCTGAAAAGACACTTGAATAGGTCCATGCAGGGGGAATAGGAGGAGTTTCCATATTTTCTGATCTTTGAAGTTTTAGGAAGAACTCACTATCCCAGCTCCCAGTGGTGTTTGGTGTTGTTAGTGAAAGTCAGCTGTCATCCATTTGGTAGGGGATGGTGTAACAGAATTTATAAGAATTCCATGTAAATGAAATGGCATTGGTAACTTGTCTGGCTGTGACTCTGCCCCTGTAGGATAGAGGGCACAGAGTTGGGAGGGAGATAATTGATATTTTTTGATTTGCCTGCATTTCCAGGTACCCCTGGGGTATTAAGGAGCCTGCTCCATCAGGTAGATATCCCTGCTGGTGGGAATAAGAATTATCTGTTAATCAGCCGTGGTATAAAGATGCACAGAGAACACATATAATCTTCGGATGTTCAGCCACTTGTATTACCAAGTAGCTCACATGGCCAGCACTGCTTTCCTATGATAAGAGAAACACCACAGAACCGCTGGTGCTCTGGATCATTTCAGAATGCACCAGTCAACTGCCATGTACTAAACCGCTGAGACTGGATTTCAGCTGCAGCTACAGAAATATGTTTCCAGAAACAAAATCTTTTGGATGAGGAGACAAGAGCAGGCAGAAGTTACACGTAAAATTGTCATTTTGAGAGTAGTGATTCGAGGGGCAAGACTGGCTTGTGCAGGGTTCTAAAGAACTACCCAACAAGCCACCTCCACCTTCACATGATTTATGATAGTTATGTGCCCCCTCCCCAGCAAGCCAAGGAAAGGTAATATAGTCAAGCATACTGCAATAATTGTTCATTTTGGTCCCAAAACCTCCACCTTATCACTCATTCCACATGTGGCATCATCGGCATCTTTGCTCAAGCTTCCCACACACAGCAATAGCGGCTCAGGCCCTAGAGCAGCTGTGTGGGTGTGCACGTGTGTGCTCATGTGTCTGCTAGCCTGCTTCCTATCCTAGGTGCCATGTGTATATGGTGTGGGCTTATATTTGCTGTGTACCATAAGGAGGCTAGAATCTCACTCTAACATCTAATGTACTTATTTTCCGATCCTTCTGGGCCCTCTCTACTTCACCACGGCTAGCAAGTGAAATGTTATGTTGGAGCGTCTTTCTGATGACATGCTGGGAGATATATCCCCCTCTCAGCCATCTGGCTCTGATCATAACGCAACATGTACAAGTGGCTCTATCCTCAAGATGTGTCTTTTTGTTGTGGACGTACACCATTATGTTAAACAGATTTTAGCGAAGAAATTCTGGTCAAAGTGCCTTCCATGTGCAAAGAGTTGCAGATCCCTAAACATCTCATACACAATTGTTCCTGTTCTCTCACTGCTGCCGTTCTCTGTCATGCATGTAATCACACCTTTGCTGGCCACCTCTCACTGTCATCTTCCTGACTTCCCAGGGGTCCTAAGTAAAGCAGACTTCAGCAAATTCCAGCAGGGTAAGTGATGAGAAACAGCAGGGTATGTCTCAGGGATGATTTGCAATTGTGTAGGACAGGAATGGAGTAAGAGAGATCAAAAGAAAGAGCATGAAAGCAGGAGCAGGAGAGAGTGATATAATGGGAAACTGTCCCAGGACACCCCTGGGAGTCTGACCCAGGGTAATGGTCAACTGTTAACATAAGCAATTCTTTTTAAATCCATCAAACCAGATGAGATATGAAAGCTTTTCCTGCTGCTCATTTGAAAGTCTCTCACAAAGGAAGAGATGTACAGCAAACTTTGTAATTGCAACCTCAATCATCAATTAATAAAGAATGATCATATTTGTTACCTCTTTTCATATGTGCGCTTATCTGTATACCATTAGTAATCCCAAGTGTGTGTGTTTGGACCTGGTGTACCATTAGTGTTCTCCAGTGTGTGTTTGGATCTGATGTACAATTAGTATTCCCGAGTGAGTGTGTTTGGACCTGGTATACCATTAGTAATCCCAAGTGTGTGTGTTTGGACCTGGGGTACCATTAGTATTTCCGAATGTGTGTGTTTGGACCTGGTGTACCATTAGTATTCCCAAATGTGTGTTTGGATCTGATGTACCATTAGTATTCCTCAGTGTGTGTTTGGATCTGATGTACCATTAGTATTCCCGAGAGAGTGTGTTTGGAGCTGGTGTACCATTAGTATTCCAGAGTGTGTCTGTTTGAACCTGATATACCATTAGTATTCCAGAGTGTGTGTGTTTGGATCTGGTGTATCATTAGTATTCCCAAATGTGTTTTTGGACCTGGTGTACCATTATTATTCTCCAGTGTGTGTGTTTGTAGCCGGTGTACCATTAATATTCTCTAGTGTGTGTGTTTGGACCTGGTGTACCATTAGCATTCTCCTGTGTGTGCGTATGGACCTGATATACCATTAGTATTCCAGAGTGCGTGTGTTTGGATCTGGTGTACCAGCAATATTCCAAAATGTGTGTGTGATTGTGTGTGTGTGGGGGGGTGGGGTTATATACACACATTATGTATATATTACATTATGGGGTTCAAATGTGATACAAATCTGTTATTTTGACATTGTGGGGACCATTTTTCTGGTCCCCACAAGCAAATTTTATAAAAATAAATTTATAAAAATCTTTGCAAACAAAATACTAAAAATTTCAAAAGTCTTGTATTTTGTTTGGTTTCTTATGGTTCAGGCTTGGGCTGGGTTGCGGTTAAGGTTGTCAGGGTTTTTCATAAAGAAATGAAGGAACAGTCCCCACAAAGATATGAATACAAACTCTCTGTGTGTGTATGTGTATTAATCTGGCCTACTTCCACTTTCCTGTAGGTTTGTTTTTGAACCTGTTTTACTTCTATCAATTGTCTTTCATATATCTTTCACTGAAATCCAGAACTTTCCATACAATTTTGTAATACTGGCATTTTTTGTATTTCCATATTTGCAGCAAAAGATTTTTAGGTATTTGAGCAATGTTGTTATTGTGCGAGGAGTGCCCTGCAGTGCCGACTGGCATCTCATCCAGCCTTGTGAGCAGGAGATTAGTGCTATATTTATCATGTTTGATTGCAGGATTTTTGTTACATTTTTATTCATAATAGAATTTATTTTTATATTTTAAATTATAATTTATATTAGCATTATTATTTATTATAGGCCTTCAAAAATGTATTTTAATATAATGGTAGCAATTCATGTCTCTGCCCCTTGTGGTATTTTTTTTAGCTATTTTTAAATCTTGGAGAAGCCATTTAACTCTGAAGAAGGTTTCTCCACAGGCATTCCATACTTATGCTTCATGAAATCTAAACAGGAGGCATAAGGCATCGTTACAGTATCACATGGCACATGAACATATCTAGACAGCATGGCCAATCCTGTCTTTCTGACTTTCTCATTTCTCAGTCAAAGGACAGGTATCGGTGACCGGAGTTGTGAATGTCAGAAGTTAACGAGCTTGTTACGAGCTCCAGTCTAGGGTTGGAGCCCGACAGAAAGGTAAGGGAAAAGGGAATGGGATGAAAAGGACAGAATAAGGAAGCCCCAGTGGACGAGGGATAATTTTTTTTTAGTTTTTTATATATTTCTAGAAACACACAGAAGCACAGAACAAACAACAAGTGACCACAGCCAAAGTAACAAAGAAAACCCCAACTACAGACCGCAACCAGAACTGATCTAACAACGCAACAAAACAAAAGGGGTAAACAAAAGACAAACACTTCCCCTGACTCCCTATCCGAGTAAACAAAAAACCAAAATGAACGCACTAAACAGAAATGGCAGTCACTCCCTACGCACCACAATTCATATACACAGAGCATACACACAGACCAAAGCAGCGGTATCCAAAGGGGCGAGCAAAGACGTGAACCAAACACCGGGCGAAGAGATCGAGAGAGCCGAGTAGTCAAACCAAAGACGGCAAAAGTACATCTCAGACGGAGCGGAGATTGAATGGAGGCATGGACTCTGGCGAAGTAGAGGCTGAGTGGATGAGGCTGTTATCGAAGGTGGAGTCTGTCGAAGCGGAGGCTGAGTGGACAAGGCTGTCATCGAAGGTGGAGTCTGGTAAAGCAGAGGCTGAGTGGATGAGGCTGTCAACGAAGGTGGATTCTGAACCGGATTGGAGGTGGGGTCAAATGCGGACGCAGCCGCTGAAAATCTTACGGCACATAACATTCTTAAAATGCTTGTATAACATTGCTGAAATACAGACAGTAGTTATCATCTGCTGAAAATATTTCTGAATATTCAGCACAGTTGAACTCATGGGACTTGATGTTACAATCCGAATATTCTGCACTTACCTGATGTGCACCTACTTGAATGGGGACGGGGTAGTCACCTCTTCAGGGTCATCAGGTGAGCACCCTGTTTTATTGGTGTTTCATTGATAGGCCCATGACTCCTCCAAAGGGCTCAACAGCAACACCTGGCATCCCAGGTACACTCCCTTCTGCCTTTACCCCCTTGCTTGTCATTTTAAAGCCCAGCTAGGATCCTTTCTCTTCAGCCAAATCCAATTACTACGTCGCTCGGCAGCTACTGATAGTGACCTGACAGCTAGTTGGAAGGCCTGCCCTCATACTCCCATCCCTTTCAGAAGCATAGTTGTTGGCATGGCTACAAACCCTCTACACCCTACCTCTACTGGGAACACAGAATTTACATCATTTCTAACATTCTGCAAAATAAGCAACATTTAATACATTACAAGTTCAAACCAAATATGACTGAAAGCTAAACTTAAAGGATGGGGGTTAACCTCAATGATAAAGGATGCTGTCGGAATGCCAGCACTGTATTTTGCAGACAGTCCCGACACCTGCTCTGCCCATCTAACCCTTACTCCTCCCACACTCCCCAACTTGTACATTTTCTAGAATTACTGGATGGATCAACTGTAAATGTGAAAGTTAATTATGTTTTTACCTATGAATTATGTTTTTACCTTTATGAGTCCTAGTCATGATACTTAACCCTGAAACTACACCTATTCATTTACATTGGGGGGGGGGGGGTGTCCTTACAATATGATAAAGACTTGTTATTTTGACCATGTGGGGACCGGTCTTGAACTGACTGAAATTGAATGCATTGCATGTTTCCGAGTGGATCGTGAAATTCCCCTTTTTGAATTCTGATTTGCCCCATATTTTCATACACATACATACACTTACATGTCAATTTGCACAACTTTCCACACCAATTTGGTGGTTACCGTACAGTTCTTTTTTTATTTCATGGGCACAATATAATAAATCAGGGGTGGTCAATCGTATCCAGAAAGAACTGTTGTGCATGCAGGTTTGCAAGATTACAAATTATAAGACTGGCTGAAGAGTCCCCACACCTTGGTTTGAACAGCTGACTTAAAGGTTATCCCAAAAACCTGCATACACATTGGCTATTTGCAGATAAGATGGCCATCCCTGTACTAAATCCTGCACACAGTTTAGTTTAGCATGCTCACAAAATTTTAAATCAAGTTCACAAAACTCCTAAAATGTGCACACTATGTACTTTTTTCAGGCTCACAATTTGCTCTTTAAATCTCTTGTATTAATTACATGCTCACGTTTTGGTTATTTGTGTTCTTGTCTAAAGAAAACGTGCCCAAAAAGCCAGAAGCTGGAATGAAGTGCACAAATATTGTGGGCTTTACGGTATTGAATTTATGTGTTTAAATCTTTGTCATAGCGTATAATATGTCTTTAAATTTATTCCCCTGTATTTAATGGTCAAAAACTATGCTCTGTGGTCATTTAATAACCATTTACATATTTTTGTATCAGGTAGCTCATTTATTAATTTGTCTTTTGTTTTAACTCAGTAACAGTTTATTTACAAATAGCATTTGTGCACTTCAAAACTATGGGGGTCGGTCAGTTCTCCCATGCTGTCATGATTGCGGGCTGGATGACGCGGCATGTTGCCGGTAGAAAGGACACCGTGGTAGCCAGAGCTTGCGAACCCTGTGCGGGGACTGTATTCAAACCGGCAGGCAGGACAACTGCGCACATCCCGGAGCGCACGGAGGAAGACGCCGAAACCACAGTAAAGAACTTCATACAACAGCAACTCAAACTCCCGCCGGACACCGTTAAAAACATCACTTTTCACCGGGTCCACCGCATAGGAGCGCCAAGAAGAGACGATCAGCGTCCGAAACCCATCGTGGCAAAATTTGAGCACTTCAAACAGAAGGAGCTGGTGAAGAGTCGAGGCAGGGAGCTCAGAGGGACGGATTACAGCGTCAACGACCAGTTTCCCAAAGAAATCCTGGATCGCCGCAAAAACGTATTTCCCATCAGGAGGAAGTTAATTGCGCAGGGATCCCGGGCTATCATCACAGTGGACAGACTTTACGCGAATGGCCAACTATTCCGCGACCGGGAAACCACCCCCTGGCTCTACTGAAGTCACGTCATCCAAAAGGTGATCCTCCGTGTAAGGTAATACAAGCTTAACAATCTAAAATTAAGGTATGGGCATTTACTGTCGGTTACTAACGTACGCCTCTCATACATGCGGCTTTGTTTAGCTAGTAATGTCTGGACGCGTAGTACCCCCTATTACTCCTCAATCCCTATGTTTAACGTGCTACTGTTGTCTATGTTTTTGTTGTCATTGTATTTGTAACTTACCGGTACTGACGTTTAAACCCCCTTTATTTGGAAGTAGCCTAATACATGTTATACGCCCACACATACACGTAGATACTTTCACACTCATGCTGGCATACACACATGCCCACACATACACACCTCTTCACTTTAACCTCATGCACGTAGGTATTCACGCACTCATACTCACTTACACACATGCCCACTCACGCGCACACACACACACAAACACCCCTTCACTTCACCATTACATTTAGTGAATCTAAACTAAGTTAGTTTAGCATGAACTCATTACGCTTTGTCACTTGGAATGTGCGTGGAATTAGCT
>JAAGVU020000035.1:568816-581180 GCA_011763525.2 Mormyrus iriodes
ATTGGTTGATTAGATAATTGCATTAATGAGAAATTGAACAGGTGTTCCTAATAATCCTTTAGGTGAGTGTATAATCAATCATCAAATCATCAAATACTGTTTGGTTTATCACATTTACACGGTCATATATTGTGTGCTTTCACCCTTCCCTTTGCTGCCACTAAATGACATTGCTTTGATTTTGGGGCGAATTGTCTAAAAATTGTATCAATCCTCACCCATGCAATGTGCCTACAAAGTTTTTAAGAGATCCTTCAAATAGTAATTCAGTTATTGCTCTAACATGATGAAAGTCAAAGTCAATTTTTTAATAAAGCACATTTAAAAACAGTTGTTGACCAAAAAAGGGCTGTAAAAAAACAAAAAGAAAGAGGAAAAATAAAGTATAATATCACATCAACAGACATAACAAATAAACATAAGGGGTCCTATTTTACACATGATATAATTCAATGCAGCACTAGGTGTAAGACAGGTGTCTTTGCTAGCATCAGCCCGACATAGCTGTCATTTTCCCATCCAGTACCCACGTTCATTAAATAGCAAATGTGCTTGTGCCCATCTGAGTGCCCATGGGCATGTCAGTCTTAAAATGAGGTTGAGTCAGGTGCATTGTTGGCACATTGTTATTCTGAGGCACTGGACTGCAATTGCGCTATTGACCAACAAAAAGCTGGTCTAAAGTCAATACATCCATTTTCTTTAACCGCTTATCATATTCAGGGTAATGAGGAATCCAGAGCCTATGGTTACATGGCAGGGAACAATCCAGGATGGGTTGCCAACCCATCACAGGGCACACACACACCTATGGACAAAAACCCCAATCAGCCTCAGCATGCTTTTGGACTGTTGGGGGGGGACCCACAACAACAACAACAACAACAACACGGGGAGGACATGCAAACTCCACATACATGGAACTCAGGTATCTATAGTGCATTATAGATGAGAGCTTCATAAAGCAATCATAATGCATAAAACACATGGCTATTGTCACGTCCAGCCCCGCCCTACCAGTGTATTCCTTGTGTTTCCCACAGGCGGGGCTTAATCAGCCAAGCCTGTAGCTCATTGTCCTTACCTTGTGTTCCTGCCTTTGTGTTAACTAGCCACAGGTACCCCTTGTTCCTTCCCTTATGTTGCCATGTATAAGAGTTCCCCAGTCCTGTGCTTCCCTGGCGGGTCATTGACGTTATGCTCTGCTGTTGTGTGTGTCAATAAAGCCCCTGCACCAGAGTATTTCCTCCGTGCCTGCGTCATGCCTCGCTGTCGGACCCGCGATTGTGACAGCTATAATATGTTATGCCTTTTTCTAAATATTTATAGCCATGTTTATAATGCTGTATGGGTGCATTGTTTGTTATGAATGTGTTTATAAATTTCTAAAAATATGGTAAAGTAAAATGTTACCAAAATAGCAAAAAAATCTGTCATATTTAATAAACAATAAAATGCTACTGGCAACACAGTGGGCTTCTGATGAATCAGTGGATCTCCCTCACAGTTGATCTGCAGTCAGACCCATCTCAGATTTTTGGCAAATAGTTTAATGAAGGGAGATAGTTGACCTAGGTCATTGAAGATCTGTATTTCTGTTTTGGGGCAATTTTTCCTCAGGCCTGTCAGGTGTACATTTTCAATAGAATGTGTATGCAAAGTTTGAAAATGATCCATCAAATACTTTTTGAGTTATGTTAATGAGATCGTGTCTGAACCTGCCCTTTTTTTGGAGCGATCTGTCTCAAAATTTCAGCAGTTACATTTCGTCAGTCAGACAATGCGCCTGCAAAGTTTTTTAAAGATCTGTCAAAGACTTTTTGAGATATTGTATTAACAAGAAAGCATTTGGGGCAGCGGACCGGTCCCAAAACCATATGTATTCCCCGTTTGGGGAATACAAATATAACCAGTAAATATAAATATAAATCAAATCATTAATCAGAATAAGCTCTTGTTTTGCTTTTAGTCTAGAGTAAATTATTGAGAATATTTGAAGTTGGAAATGAGAAGTTATGAAAGGATAAATGATCATAAACAATTCACCAAGAAGTGAAAAGTTTTGAGGAAATATGCTAGAAAGAATCAATACAGGCAGCTAGAATCGCAACAGTCCACTGAGCAAAACCTGGAACTATGAAACAAACCCTGGCTGTAGGGTAAATGAGACATACAAGTAGGTCGTGTTCTGACTCCGTTTACAGTATGAGGTTTCACACTACACAGAAATAGGGCCATGTGTCCACATGACTCTGTAAAGGCAAGGCTGCATATCCACATTGTTCAGCAGAACTGCAAATGCACAGTGATGCTATGACTTTGCAGGGCAGCCAAGTGTGGATGCTGCTGTTTTCATGCCAAAAGACCAGCATCTCAGCAGTTGTCTTTGTTTTGATAACCCAGGCCACTTGTTAAGCATGTGTCTCCGAGAAACAGGTGGCATCGTGATTAAGGAATTGTACATGTGACCAAAAAGGCTGCTGAAATTTTTAAGAAGCCAAACATCAGTTGTACTTTAGAATGTAAAATAATACACTTGTAAATGTGAACTATACATCTTGTTTGTCATGACAGACTCTACTTCTAATCCACACTTGGAGGATGGTGGGGTGGGACCAAACCCTTCGCTAACTGTTCTCCCCCCATCAAGCAGCTGAGCTCCTCCTGAGCTACAGACAAGCTGAAGATTTACTAAATGTCATGTCATATAAACCAATGTTTCAGTCTTAGCTTTAACAGAATTATCACTCATGATTGGGACTGTTCTCCCTTATCTAAGTTTATTTTTTCCATATACAGCAGAGACATTTTGACAGCATTACAATACTGCTCTTCACCTTTGAATGGAGGAGTTCTTCAGGGTCTCTGAGGTGGGAGTGGCCCAGCTGCCCCCTGTGCCATCAGTACCCCAGTGACAGGCACAGGTGTGTGTTTCATTGTTCTTTATGATGACTCACCCTCTCACCCACAATTGTGAAGATACATTAAGTTGACCTGTTGCTAATTTGCTATAATGGTAAAAATGTCATCTTTAAAAGCAGTGAATCATCCTGCATGTTTTTCATGACATTTTTCAGTGCCCTTTATAGGTCTGCAGAAGCCCTGTATGATCTCCCAGCTGTATGCAAAACTTAGGCATCCCATATAATGTATAATAATGTTTTTATGATGTAGCTAACTTTTCTGGCTATTCTGATTGGACAAAATGTGTTTGATTTTAATCTTTTATAATCCATTATTCATAGGATCCCTGTGGTTCTAAATTTATTCTGATAGCATAGGTTGATCTCACCCTATCTTAGGTAAAGTGCTTTGATTCTAAGCTCATTTTGAAGTTATGGCTGCGACTCCAGTACGGTATGCGACAAAACAGTCCAGCAG
Source organism: Mormyrus iriodes (assembly GCA_011763525.2). NCBI lineage: Eukaryota > Metazoa > Chordata > Actinopteri > Osteoglossiformes > Mormyridae > Mormyrus > Mormyrus iriodes. The sequence continues at coordinate 572,198 of JAAGVU020000035.1, forward strand.
TATATCAGTCCAGCAAGAGTGTAAAGATAGCTGTTTTTTTCTTTCTATTTTGAGAAGCTCTTGTACACTACCGAAATTTCTGTATTTCTTGAACAAAATCTCTAGTTGGACAAACAGTGTAGAGTGAAACCAGCTATGTAACTAACTGTGGACTGAGGTCTCAGTAGGAGAAATAAATCAGACAGATGCTCCTCTCAGGCCATCTGCAACATTCTCAGTGAGTCAAGTAGATACGTCATCCAATACCAGAGTCAGTTGCTCCCTGATTCACCATGAAGCATACCCAGCTGTGCAGTAGCCTGTATCAACCAATTACAGCCTGGGACATGTGATTGCACTGTGGTATAAACTCAGCCTTAGCCAATTTTGATATTGGCTACATACCTACCCCCATGGGGCAAACAGACACTTGGCCAATCAAGTCAGCAAAATATGCTTCAGTACACTGTGTGACAGAAACTGCACAACTTCACAGAAAATTACTCATCTATGTGGTACAGAGTTCAAAACAGCTAGTCACAACTTAGGATACACAACTGCATTGTGGAGTAACTCAGCCAGTCACAGTCGGGGACACATGAATGTACCATTGCCAGTCCATCACTAATCATGTCCTAGGAAGCATGACTGCTATTGGGCAATCATCAAATTATCTGCTTCCCTTCCCCGCAGCTTTCAGCACATGCCACCAAATGGGAATCCAACTTATATTTTAAAGAAATTCCCACAGCACTTATAAGGTAGAAATTCCACATGAATTCCGAAATGCTGTCATAGTTTCTTTCAGGTCAGACTAACATTAGGATACATATAAGGCATTGCAGTAGTTATCCCATTTAGCATGTTACTGGAAATAAACTCTCTTCCTGTCTGTCCCTCCTCTCTCTCTCAGTACACTAAAACCACCATATTTATGCTTACATACATTCTCCTGAAACCCAGAATGCAAGCCATTAGACATTATCCTTAGATCCAATACATCTGTTGTCAAAACTACTATGAATACCCCAATAACCTCACTTCTGCCATTATGAACACACTTCCGATTAAAAAAAGTTCGCCCCTGAAATTGACAACTATACAGTATGCTGAGGGGTGTTCTACTCCTTTGATTTTGGAAAAAGTCAAATCATTACACAGAATAGCCATGTTTCAATACCCCAGGCAACAAATACAGGCAAGATTATTTGCAATATGCTGTGCTGTACAAGCAGATATATGTCTTAAGCTTCCAGCTCCATAAATAGGAGATATTCTGTGTCATTTTGGGACCTAATTGTAACTCCTCCTTGGTAAAAAAAGAAATTGTCAAGATGTTCTGCCTAATAAACATTCATCCATGGAAAGGGGTGTTCCCAGATCTGCTGTTTAATAAAAACTGTAACTTCATCATAGATGATGTTGTGTACTGTAGGCAACCTGCTCAGCAAACAGTGCACACTACAGAAAGATAGAGCTGAAGGTAAATGAAATATGCTGTGAGTAGTGGCACTATGGACAGGGACACCTCTGCTGTGTTTGCTAGCATCACTGCTGTGTGTTTTCAGGCATTTGTGTGTCTTTCTGCGTATGAATGCCCATCTTAGAGTCTGCATATATTACTGTGTGTGTGCTTCTCCAGGTGTCCACTGGGGGCTCCACTGCATGATGATGATACTAATCTGCCTCTATACAGTCTCTTTCATCTCCTACAACTGTATGTATGAATGAAAAACAGGGACAAAGAAATGCCTTTCCCACAAATGGCCTTGCAGCACGTCATCATAGCTGAAGGAGTCTACACATCTGCTCCTTTTGCCCTGTATAAGAACCCTACTGACTCCTTTCAGTGCAGTTTCTGATATGTAGATTCCCGTGTAGAAACAAGCTTTTCTTTTTCGCTCGAGGCTTTAGCATCTTGACAAACTGACAAAGTTGAAAAGGTTGGGGGACTGTTTGTGAAGGCAGACATTTACAAACACAAATTACTTCTGAATGCAGGATTGTAAACATTTATACGCATTTCCAAACATGTATACAAATACATATAAATGAGAGTTTATGCACATACAGGCATGCAAATGAGGCCATGTATTTAAATGCAGTAATGCAGTGTATTTAAACAGTGACTTCTAAAAAACACAACAATTGCCCACAGTCCATGGCAGAAAAGTTTTGAGTTAATTTCCATGTCAATGTGTTTTTTTGTCATTAAACAGGTTGTTTAGTTGCTGAGTGTAGCTTATTTGGATTTGGCATTTTGGCAACTTGACATTTTTCTATCATGTACTGCCATCTGAGCCATATCCCTCTGCAAACATAAAATTGATATTTATGCTCTTAGAAGAATGTGGCAGAATTATATTTTAATACTGATAATTAATGCTGATAATGCCATATGTTAGCATGTAATGGTTAAATGTGTAACATCATAATGTAAGTGGGTAAAATTGTCATGCTGATGTGTAACATTTTCATGGTGGCCTGAAACCTTCCCTATAATATGTAGAGAATGTCACAGAGGGCATAAACACATAAACCATAAAGATCTATCATCTATCTAATCTTCTCTCTAAGTCTTACTTGGAATTTCCTGTCACAGGGGACACCCAAGTCTAAAGAATGTCATACATGGTATTTGGAGACGCTTGGGGTGAGGCTGAGGACAGTAGATGCTTCTTTCTTATTCAGACTGTCAGACTGGTCCCACAGGCTCCTACATGACCAGTGATGACAGGGCCTGTCTCTGCTGCCTTGGTGTCTGACTGGGAGACCATCTGCTCTTCAGTATCAGGTAACATCATCTGAGGGACACACTCAATCTCAGCGTGAACCACAGGATGAATTGCTTTCCTTCACACCATAAAGAAACTAGAAACCGAAAGCACAAGTTGATAGTAAGTGTTATTATTGTTTTTTGCAATTGATAATAAAACAATTTAATAGAAATCATGACTCATTTTGTCAGTGTATCAAAGTTTATTATTACAACCCCGTTTCCAAAAAAGTTGGGACGTTGTGTAAAATGTAAATAACAGAATGCAGTTATTTTCAAATCATATAAACCCAAGTTTCATTGCAAATAGAAAAAGGACAACATATAGAATTTTGAAACTGAGAAACTTTATTGTTTTATGACAAATACATGCTCAATTTCAATTTGATGCCAGCCACATGTTTCAAAAAAGTTTGGACAGGGGCATGTTTACCATTGTGTTGCATCACCTCTTCATTTAACAACATGCTGTAAATGTGATGCACTATATTTTTTCAATGGGTGACATATACCATGCCCCAGGCTGCAAGATCTCTGGCATTGCCTGTAACAGTGAGTCACTCTAATTGGATACCATCATAGACTTGATATTGCCATTGGGTCACATGACTTGGTATTCTCTGAGACCAGTTTCACACTGTTTTCATATCGGGTTCTGCCTTCTTAACTAGTGCATTGGCTCGCCGGAATACTCATGTATCTATGATAATGGGGGTAGGGGGATGGGGGTTTGACATCCCAGGACTGAGCAAAGTCAGATGACCAGTTGATTCTGTCACCAATGCACAATTACCAATAATATAAAACAAACGTTTTATTGCTTGATCTAAATCATGATCTAAACCTCTGACTTCAGTTACAACATTGACTCATGCCACCTGCATGAGGACTTCATAGGCCAAGCCCCACCTGTTCCCTGTTGCTACTGACAGCAGAGCAGTGATGAAGACATGGAGGTGGTGAGGAACTATAAGTCTCTTAGGGTGCACTTTGATGACAGACTTGAGTAGAGGACTAACATGGAAGCTGTATACAAGAAGGCTCAAAGTCTCTTCTACTTCCTGAGGAGACTTATGTCACTCATACTCAGTTTCTTCCAGTCTGTTGTCAGTGCAGTCTTTTATGCAGTGGTGTGTATGGGCATTAACATCAGCACAGCTGAGTCCAAAATGCTCAATAAACTCATCAAAAAACCCGGCTCAGTTCTAGGAGCCAGTCTGGACTCACTGTGATGGTACAAAGGACACTCAGGAAACTGCTGAAATCTCAGCGTCATTCTCAGCAATTATGCAAATTAAAACAAAGTTATCAATTTGGAGTTTCCTTTAGAACTTTTCTTTATTCAGAATAAATAAAAACGATTAGCTTTAGTTACAGTATGCAAATAAGCAATGTATTACAGCTGACTGGTTTATTACAGTATATGGTACACTACTGTATAAACATTTATAAATATACAAAATGATATAAATGGTGCAAAGGTGACATTAAAACAATACCTAAAGATGGCTGACACAAACCCACTACCAGTACAGTATGCCTGAAATACCGGTAAGAGTCGGCTCCTCACTTGTCGACCGATTTGCTTAACGATCTAGTCGTAGGATTCAAACTCAGTTGTTAAGTGAGGAGTGTCTGCAAAGTAATTTCACTGTTGGGCTGTTGAGTGAGGCCCTTAACCCGTTACATGAATGAAATGCAAATGTTGTAACATGCTTCTAATATTAATAGGATAGTGTTGACAAGCAGCACAGTGCATAATTGTGCAGTGGTTAGCATTCTTGCTTCACATCTCTGGGAATGTGACTCTGGTCTCTGCGTGTGGAGCTTGCATGTTCTCCTGCTGTCTCCATGGGGTTTCTTCCTGTTCCCAACCACACAATTGCAAACTGTGTGTACCCTGTGTTGGCTTATTTCCTGCCTTGCACCCATAGCTTCTGGGATACGCTCCAGACCCTGCATAGGACAAGCTGGTATAGAAAATGGATGTCATTGTATAACTTTATTACTATATTTATTATTTTAATATGTGTATGCAGTGGCTCAATGGTTAAAACAGCATTTGTGAAGCTTGTATGGGGTTCCTTAGGGTAATTTGTTCCTCTAAACTGCCCATAGCAGTCAGGTGTTTCTTCTCTGTCCCCTGTCCCTGCCTTGTGCTCTATGCTGAGTGAGATGCTGTGACCCTGTCCAGGATACATGTCTGGAAGATGGATGGAGGCATATGTCAGCATCCTGGTTGTGAGACCATCCCACTCAAAGAGTTAACTACTGTGATATTCATTGGGGTTGATTAAAGCTACTCATCCACAGTGTCTGATGTTACACTGCATTCAAGATCTGCTTTTCACTATCAGACTCCAGCACCTTGTTAGCACTGACAGGCTCAGTCAAAGGAGTAAAACACCCCTCAGCATATAGCTGTCAATTTCAGGGGCTAGAGCATGCATTGCATTTACATGATCTGCCTTAAACACTGTTCATTGTATTCCCCGCACTTCAGGGAATACATATGGTTTGTTGGACATTTTTCTTGTTATTATGATACACTATATTGCCAGAAGTTTTGGGACGCATGCATTTATACACACATGAACTTTAATGACATTCCATTCCAAATACATAGGCTTTAATATTGGGTTAGCCCACCCTTTGCAGCTATAACAGCTTCAACTCTTCTGGGTAGGCTTTCCACAAGGATTAGGAGTGTGTTTATGTGAATTTTTGACCATTCTTCCAAGAGAGCATTTGTGATATCAGGCCCCGATTTTGGACGAGAAGGCATGGCTCGCAGTCTCCTTTCTAATTCATCCCAAAGGAGTTCTATCGGGTTAAAGTCAGGGCTCTGTGCAGACCAGTCAAGTTCCTCCACACCAAACTCATTCATCCATGTCTTTATAGACCTTGCTTTGTGCACTGGTGCGCAGTCATGTTGGAACAGGAAGGGGCTATCCCCAAACTGTTCCCACAAAGTTGGAAGCATGAAATTGTCCAAAATGGCTTCGTATGCTGAGGCATTAAGAGTTCCTTTCACTGAAGCTAAGGGGCCAAGCCCAGCCCCTGAAAAACAACCCCACACCATAATCCCCCCTCCACCAAACTACACTTGGCACAATGCAGTCAGGCAAGTACTGTTCTCATAGCAACCGCCAAACCATGACTCGTCCACCGGATTGCCAGACAAAGAAGCGTGATTCGTCACTCTAGAGAACATGTCTCCACTGCTCTAGAGTCCAGTGGCGGTGTGCTTTACAACTACTGCGTCCGACACTTTGCATTGCATTTGGGGATGTAAGGCTTGGATGCAGCTGCTTAGCCATGGAAACCCATTCCATGAAGTTCCCTATGCACTGTTCTTGAGCCAATCTGAAGGCCACACGAAGTTTTGAGATCTGTAACTATTGATTCTGCAGAAAGTTGGCGACTTCTGCACACTGTGCACCTCAGCATGCACTATCCCCGCTCTGTGATTTTATGTGGCCTACCACTTCGTGGCTGAGTTGCTGTTGTTCCCAATTGCTTCCATTTTGTTACAATACCACTAACAGTTGACAGTGGAATATTTAGTGCCTAGGAAATTTCACAAATGGATTTATTGCCCAGGTGGCATCCTATCACGGTACCACACCAGAATTCACTGAGCTCCTGAGAGTGACCCATTCTTTCACAAATGTTTGTAGAAGCAGTCTGCGTGCCTAGGTGCTTGATTTCATACATCTGTGGCCATGGAAGTGATTGCAACACCTGAATTCAATGATACTTTTGGCAACATAGTTTAACTGTTTTTGCACAAATATTGTATGGGTGACGACATGTAAATGATTAATTTTTGAGATGGATCACCCTAAAATTGAAGCAATGCCGCTTAGTGGCAGCAAAGGGAAGGGTGATAGCAGACACAACAGGTATTTCACGGATCATATTATTGCTTTATAAAAGCATTATTGGATGAATATTTATACCTGGTTTCATTTTCAGACAAATTGCTCCAAAAATGAAGCAGCAGCAGCAAAGGAAAGAAAGAGCAGCTGTAGAAGATACTTGGTCTTTTGGATACAGTATTTTACAGATCTTGTAACTTTGCAAGCATATTGTAGGGGTGAAGCAGCACAAAGGACGGTTTTAACGGCACAAACGCTGCACAAACGATTGCCATCGGTTTGGTCGAAATCAGACACAAATGGGAGGGGGGGCAACCTTACAAACATTAATATCTCAGAAACTAAAGCAGCAGAAAGGACAGTTTTAACGGCACAATCCAGCACAAACACAGCACACACGATTGCGATCGGTCTGGTGGAAATCAGACGCAAATGGGGGGCCAACTTCACGCTGATGACGTCACCATGTAAACAAACATTTATATCTCAGAAACTAAAACAGCACAAACAAAAATTTTAACGGCACAATTCCGCACACACGCAGCACATACGATTGAGACCAGTTTGGTTGAAATCTGAAACATATGGGGGGCCAACTTCATGCAGGTAATGTTCCAGCAGCTCCCACAGATCATGCATTATATAGCTCATGGCCATTGTGACATCTACAGGGTCGTTGAGAAATATCCGTCATGTTACTGCAGCCTTCACAGCGTGTGTGCTGTTAATATTCAGCGTTCTGGTTTTCATATAGGTATTTTTATATATTCCTTAGTGCTATTTACATGTTTTGTTCAATATTTTTTCAGATTTGTATTGAAGTGAGTGAAAAGAGTCCAGGGGTTATATAGCCTTGAATGTGAATCTGTTGTTTCTGAAATCTGCTTCACTGATTCTAAGGATGATTTACTTGAACAGTGATGCTTCTAACATGGACAGCTGTGTGAAGATAAGTGCTCTCATGTGACCTTCAGGTATACCAGTCTTTAGTTACAGCACATTTTGGTAAGTTTTTGCAAAGCTCTTTGCAATGATTAAGAGTAATTTTTCCCTAATGAAGCTGAAGGGCAGGCAAATCCAAAATGTTTAATTTTTCTATAATTGTGTTTCCTGGATGCCAGGGAATGCATATGGTTTTGAGACTGACCCACTGCTGCTGCAGATGCTTTGTTTAAGCCGATAACTCAAAAACCATTTGATGGATCTTTTTCAGATTTTGCAGAGGGTGCCTCTTTTCAGAGTGAGGGTGCCTCACTGGAAGTTATTAAATTTTGAACAGGCTTCCCCAAAAATGAATCAGCAGTACTTTATGGCAGCGAAGGAAGGAAATGGCAGCTGTTGAAGACACATGATCTTGTGAACACACTAACTCAAAAAGTATGTTATGGATCTTTCTTCAAACTTTACAGCCGCCTTTCAGGGACTGGAATACTCAAATATTGAGACAGATTATTGAGACCCCAAAATTGATTGAAGGTGATAGCAAAAAAAGGTTGTTTCAGGCATTTAATCCCCTTAGCGCAATAACTCAAAAAGTATTTGACAGATCTTTTGCAACCTTTGCAGACACGTTGTAAGGTGGAAGATTTTAAATTGATCACTTCAAAATTGAAGCAGTGCTGCATGGTGATAGCAAAGAGAATGCTAGTTCAGACACTTGATCTTGTCAGTATAAATCAATCAGACTATTCCAAACTTTGCAGGCCCAAAGTATGGGTGAACATCTAGAACTTTTCAAATTTTGAGACATATCACATTAAAAATGAAGCAACAGTGCTTCCAATTCAATTAAATTTATTTTTATATAGCGCTTTTCGCAACAGAGTCGCCCCAAAGCGCTTTACAAGATACTGAGAGATTAGAAATAGAATAGGAAAAAGGAAAGACAAAGAAATTAACTAAAGAAAGAAGAAACGCTAGATGACAACGGAAGAGAGAAACCATAAACTCCCAAGTAAGGAGAAAAAAAACCCTCTGGAGGTCCAAAGGTCAACTGGCAGCCTAACCCCCTGGGCATGCTAGCATTATTGCGCAGAAAAGAATGGGCTTGCTTGCTAAAAGCAAGATTTAAGCTGTGATTATGAGCATGCCAAAGTCCAACAATGAGTCTATTCTCCACTCAGGCCTGTTTAGGTTGGCAGACTGGAGGCTGCACCCACGATGTTACAGTTAGTAAGTCACATCCACAATGTCACCCATCCATGGAACCAAAGCAGGACCCCAGCTCAGATGGTGCCACCTGGACATGGGAAGGCAGAGAGCATGGATGATCAGAACATGTATTGACACATTAATGGACAAGCATAGTAGATAAAAATGGCATGTACAGCAGCACCAGCAGCCATAG
>JAAGVU020000035.1:593289-603702 GCA_011763525.2 Mormyrus iriodes
TTCTTTACACAAGAAAGGTGAAGGCTACGAGATGATCAGCAAAGCTTTACTGATCAGTCACAATACTGTGGCAAAAGTGATACAAAAGTTTCAAAAAGATGGAACTGCAACCATCTCACAGAGACATCCAGGCCGTCCATGGAAGTTAACACCTCGACAGGAGCGTCTTCTGATGAGAAAGGTTGAAGAAAATCGCCATGCAAGTTTACTGCCATTAGCTAAAGAAGTAGAAAGCCAAACTGCGGTGACTCTTTCCCATGATACAATACTGCGTATACTTAGAGGAATGACGTACATGGGTGTCGTCCATGAAGGAAGCCTCTCCTACAGCCCATGCACAAAAAAGCCCGTTTAGAATCTGCCAGGGCCCATACTGAAAAAGATGAAGACTACTGGGACTCTATACTCTGGAGTGATGAGACCAAGATAAATGTTTTTGTAACTGATGGCTTCAAAACTGTATGGCGTCGCAAAGGTGAAGAGTATAAAGAAAAATGCATGGTGCCCACAGTGAAACATAGTGGTGGTAGTGTCCTTATGTGGGGCTGCATAATTGCTACTGGTGTCAGGGAGCTGCATATCATTGATGGTATCATGAAATCACAAATGTACTGCTCTATATTGAAAGAGATGTTATCATCACTTCGTGCCCTTGGTTGTCGTACACTTTTCCAACATGACAATGATCCAAAACACACATCTAAGGCCACTGTTGCATTTCTGAAGAACAGGGTGAAAGTATGATTCAGTGGCAAAGTATGTTTCCTGATCTGAACCTAATTGAACACCTATGGGGAATTCTGAAGAGACAAGTTGAGTATTACTCTCCATCCAGCATCCAGGTTCTAAAAGAGGCCATTCTTGAAGAATGGAAAAAGATAGATGTTGCAATATGTCGCCAACTTGTTCATTCCATGCTTGGAAGACATGGTGCTGTCATTAAAAATCATGGAGGTCATACAAAATACTAGATGTAGTTGTTTTTGTTGTGGTGTGTATTCATTTTTGCATCACCTGATTTGAGTAAAACTAAACATTTTGTAACCTAAGTTGTATTATTAACCTTACTTTCATGTTCATGAGTTAAGCAAATGTTCTATAAAACTCAGTCTTGTCAAAATTTTGGAAATTGTTCTTGTAGTCATTGAGCTATTGATTAAAATCTTACTTCTCAAAGAGGGTGTACTCATTTATGTTGAGCACTATGTATATATAGATATAGTGTGTGTGTGTGTATACACACACATATATATATACATATATATGGATGGATGGATATATGATACAGTCATCTCTACTTTTCACTTTGAGCACTCTGACACTTCTCAGTAATAAGAAAGACATGTAAAATATTCGCAGGGCCTTATGAACATAACGTTTGTCACTGAAACTCTACACGTTTAAAGAACGGTGGATTTAACTACTATCAGTGCTCACCCAAAGTTTTCAACTGCCTTAAGTGAAATAATGAAACCCGAAAAGAAACACTACGCTTTCCGTAGGGGGCCACTCAGGTAGAAAGTCGAGTTGGGAACGCCCTCTATCCAATGGGGAAACGTGCGTGCCTTCTGTCGCGGGCATAAACGTATCAACGCCCAGTGGGCGGGGATTCAGGATGAAAGGGAGAAACGCACTGGTCACTCCAAGCGTTTGTGTTTCATTATTTATTTTATTTGTTTATTTTTATTTATTTATTTTTTTGAGGCGACTGGAGCAAGAAATCGAAACCGTAATTCAGAGGTGGCATATGGCTGTCCGTTTTTGCACGTTAACTACACTGAAGGCGAAGCAATTCTGCATGGATTTTAGAGACATTGAGAGCATCGCTGGATGTAAACCAAGTATCAATATCGGTGGATGCAGGCGACGTTAAAAATACATAACATTTGTAATTACCTTCGTGGGTGTTAGAATGAATCGCTATATTGTCAATTGAAGGGTCTTTTAAGCGATTTTAACTGGATTGGAAAAGACAAGTACCGTGTAGAGGAAAATTAAAAACCTGTTTTACAATTAAGATTCCGAGATCGGCGATGTTGAAGAAGGAAATGATCAATTCTGCTTCTTTATTGGCCAAATCTTATATAATTTACTTGTTTTTACCGCCGAGTTGTGATTCTTAGAAAAAAACAACTTTGGGTGGATTGTTATCCTGTTAACACAATGGTTAATGTTTTATATCAATTTTATTACGGAATCGTACTGAAATGATGACTGTCACTGACACTGGTTGCCAGTGATAAAATTCGTCTGTAACCAGCATTTAACTGATCTTTAACTTTATTATTCGTTTTATTAGCAGAATTGTTTACCTACGTTTCTGTGAGCCTTACGGGCGATTTAGCGTCTTCTCTGACCCTCAAACTCAATGAGCAGTAATCTGAGAGAGGACGCGTACACTTATTTGTAAGCCAGCGGAGACGGGCGAAGTATGAAATAAAGGTATTGAAATTAAAAGGTTTTGGGTAAAACGCACTCCTCCACAAAACTACGACGACTACGACGTTTCATAAAATACACCAGTTTTACAAATTCGCAACGTCGATGGCGGTTTATGCCGTCGAACCAATAGAGATTTAAACAACATAGCTTAGGTTAAAGTGTTTGTCTAATAAAAAGCCAGTAATTAGAGCGCTATTCTTAATGGTCGTTCTAATATCCCAGTAGTCTCTTTAAAAATATATGGATTCCGTCAGCTCAGGATAGCAGCGACAGACACCTTTATCTGGTCCACCGTTTGAAGGTACCTCCCGCGACATCCTATACTCCACGTTTTTTTATGAAGAAAAGGAAGCTGCAGCAAAACATTTACCTAGTTTCAACAGTTAGAGAGGATTTAAGATGCCCTTTTCAGCCAGAAAAACGGGAATGTATGCGCTTCTTACTGCCTGGCTTCTCTTTGGTGAGTACTTGTATATTATTAGTCGTCTATAAATACTTTCATGTGGTAACGGTACCAGTATAGCTCATTTTATGACTAGTTCTCTTCATTTCATCTCGAATCAGGACCCCTAGGTAAAGGGACATGTTTTATTGCGTAGCCCTATCCGTATCATTTCACGGCTCCTTCCGTCGTGCAGCGAACTTTGCATTAGTTGCCGACCAACCAACCGGTTACTATGTTCAACCTGCATGTAACTATGGGTAAACAGTTCTGCTGATCACTATAAAGTGCCCATATTATTTACCCTGCCTCAGTCTTTCATTTTTTCAGTATTTATTCTTTGCTTGGCGCCCGCATTAGAGTAACTAAAATAAAAACTCTCTCGAAGTTAATGTACCCGAATACGTCCCATCAAAATTAATGGTCGAATTTAACGGAGATACATATTAATTTGACACACGGGCAAGATCCCCGCGTAAGAAAATATTAGCTATAAGCGTAAATGAATAGATCCTATTATATCTGAAGTTTACCTTTCATTCCTCAGCAAGCAGTCTGGCTTTTACTGTAAGCACATTTTTAATTATGAGATGTGTAAGTGCAGCGTGCTTTGGTAAACTTAATGAGTTAGAAAGTGCCGTCATTTTTATATTATCTTTCAAGTAATGCAAGCTTCTGGATTGAAAAGATGTACTATTTCAAATTTGTGGCGTGTTTAAATTTAAAGTGTGGAATTAGAAAGCCAGTTAAAGTTTAGGCTGTGATTTGACATTAAACAATGGATATTATCAACACTTATTTTAGTTTAATTAAGGATGAAGGTGCTGTCTCTGCCTCTATTCTGACTCTGTTCTTGTACATAAAGGAGGGAAGGGCCAGAGTATTTAAACAGGTAAAACTGTGGATGAGAAGCTGGGTAAGCCGAGCTAAGTAAATGGTGATGGTGATGTTCATTTCACTGTCTGACTAGAACAACACAGAATCTAGATTTATTAGGTCATGGTCTTTATAATGAACAAACTTTAGAATTCCATCAAATTGTCCAGAGTGGTTGGTAAAGAATAATAGATGACTTCTAGCAGTGTTGTAATTATTCATAGCTGTGATGAATCATGTCCCACTTTGCCACCTGGCTTCAATGTGCTGCTGTGTACTTGCACTGTAATCTGTGACTATTGTTTGGTGTCTAACAATTTCACAGCAAGTATCTCTATGAGCAAGGCTATGAGAAATGCAGTCATTGGCTGTGGGTGGTGGTGTCAATCAGAGAGACAAGAGGTGTGTGTGTGTGTCAGTATGAGTGACACTGCAGTGCAGTACCTGGAGGTCAGACATTAACATAGAAAGGTATATATTTAATTATATTATGCTCAGCCTAACAAGGATGTAGAGAAAGGACTATATGATTAATTACACCGTTGTTTGGCAATTCAGTATATTATTCAGTTCCACAACCTGGTGTCTGTTGTAATACATCCCAACTTAGTTGTTGAATCTCTGAATGGGGCTGGACTTTTGGTAAAGCCATCCCACTGTCAAAGGAGATAGGAATGCCTCATCCTGAGGAAGCCAGCCCCTGAAACCAGTGTTGCCTGCTGATGTTACAAATCATGGTGGGAGCTTAGCTTGCCAGACCCCAGTCTCTGAGTGTCATCTGTGCCTGTGTCCGTCTTTTCGTTTACTGTTAATCTCAAAGCACCCTTATTTGTACAACAAATTGTATTTCCAAAGCATTCACAACAATTACCCTTTATCTATGTCCCTTATCTGCCTCTCTATCCACAAGGAACAGATTTAGCTCACACACTGATCCCCCCCCCCCCATTTATCTTTCTGTTGTCAGTTTTGTGTGTGTGTGTGTGTGTGTGTGTGTGTGTGTGTGTGTGTGAGTGAGAGTAAGTGCACATGTGAAGGGAAAACACAGCATTTAAACACCCCTTTGTTTTTCCCAAGAACCAATTTGCTTGGTCCCATGTCATCTCAATCTATGTTCTAGAAAATACCATGCAATGGCATTATTGTGGAATAAAGATTTTACCGTATTTATAGACTAAGATGGCATTGGACTAGAGGTGCACTGGTCCGAATATCGGCGCCGATCCATACCTATTAGACGGATTGGGTATCGGCCATATGTGACCGATCCACATCTGATACTTATTTAGCTTTCGGCAGTCTGTAAAAAGAGAGGTCCTATTTCTTGTTAAATCAATTTGTACAATCAGTCGCACAACCGCTCTTTCTCATTTTAGATGTGTTTTTGCGGCATTCAAGTTGAACGCTAATGCTGCTACCCAGTGTAATTGCCACTCAGTGGGTGTGAGCGCAGTGACTTCCTCTTGCGGTGACGTCATGCGCATACCCTTTGCAGTACGAGGAGCATAAGAACATCAGATAAGAGGGTGACAATCTGAAAGTTTTTTTTTTTACGCTTTTAACGGCAACAACAGTGATTTGCAATCTTTGTAAAATAGTTTTGAGAGGTGGAAGGAGCGTTTAGTGGAAAATCCCACTAAACAAAGCACACGCTATTGTGCGAGACAATACGAAGAATATGAAAAAAAGATGATTGATGATTTGGGAGTCACTAACCCGAGCTATTTCGAGGACTCGCTACAGCTTGTGATACACGAGGGGCTGCTATCACAACGAAGTGTAAGTGATGCTATTGCCATCCATCTATCCAGTGGGAGAAACATTGTGGGGCATTTGAAGCATGTTTATAATAATCTAATTAATGAATTTTTGGCATGCATTTTTTTATTTGTATTTACTAGTTTAAAATGCTTTTTACATGTATAAAAAATATACATATTATATTGAAATATTAAAGTAAAAAGAGCTCTTGTGTCGGAATCTATCAGTATCGACAGCTGTGTATCAGAATTGGATCGGAACTGAAAAAAATGTGGATCCATGTAGGCCCATCCCTACATTGGACTTTACATGCTTTGCTGAAGGAGTGTTTACTTTTCAAAATACATTTTATGAAAGTGGTTTCATTTCTATGCCTGGTCCAGGAACACATGTACCCCTTCTTCAGCCCTTTGTAGTTGGATTAGTCTTTTTACATTTAAGACTTATTGCTGGAATCCTGAATTAAAACACGGTTTCCTCCTTACAAAGTGATTTTCATGCTGGGGTATGTATTTATTGGGAATTTTGCATTGATTTGTTTATTTTCTTTACTTTATTTACATTTTTATTTGTTGAAACTGAAATGGAAAGTAAATAAACTTGGATTGTGGATTAGAGGACCACCTGTGGAAATGAGTTTCGTCTGGGTGGAAATACATCCTTTTTTTGTAAGGGTTTAGTCACATCCTTTGAGGATATTCCAGATGACACCCAGAGCTAATGGTTAGGTAGTAAAATTCACAAGCAGCCACCTGTGTTAGGGCTTCTTATGGGGTCAGAGGTGCTTGTTCCCATTTTGTTAGTGATGGTAGATCGGTTAACCCTGTCTGATCTAAACCTATTTATTTAATGTAACTTTATACTCTAATTGTTTGCTTTATTGTTATCCTTTCTGGCAGTGCAAAAGTATAAATTGGTTTAAACGATGTATGGTTACAGTGTAGACTAGATAACAAAGAATTAATCAAACTTTACTCTGTGAGAGAAGCCTTGTCAGTTTCTGTTATGTCTCAGGGCTGTGTGTGTGAATTTTCTCTTAGCCATCTTTTAAAACAGATTTGGATTTAACTGGCAAGTTTTTTTTATCTGCTATTTCAAACTTTTAATCTTAAGACTGCGCATGTGTGTGTGTGAAAAGGAGGAAGAGGGAGGGTGTAGCGAAAACCACAGCACCTCTTTTCTTCACTCCTTTTGTAGCAGAAAGGGTGTGTTCTGGCTTGACCCCTTTGTAAATATTAGCCCACCACATGAAAGGGTCCTGGTACCATTGTGCCTCATTATGATCACCATGCTAAAGGGCTGAGGTTTTTAAATCCCAGCCGAGAGAAGCAGCTGCAATCCTAGTGCTTTTCAGGAAATCATTGCATACAGAGAGAGATTTCTTCTATCTGGTGTTAGTGTCCACAGAATTATGTTGCTCTGAGGCTGTCTTTTAAAGTAGATTCTAAACACAATTAAAGTTCCCAGAAGAATTAAACAGGGTGAACATTAGCTATTGTTTAACCTTAAAATCTGTGAACATAACCAGAGGTCACAGACAGGGCAAGTCAACTGAAATATCTGGAGGCTGTAAGCAGCTGTCTGTGCATCCTGGATTGGTGAAATCTGTCTTTGGTTTGCCTTAGTACAGCCTTTTCATGCTGCCTTTTGTTTTGCTCTTGTGGCTCTTTAACTTTTCAGCCGCTTCAGATGTCAAGGACAGTCCACAGCTGCTGCTGTTTAAATGAAGGTTCTCTGCATAAAAGGGGAAAAAAGGCAGAAAATTATTAGTGGAAATATGCTGTGCCTCACCTAAGTTAGGGTTCAGGATACCTCATGGCTTTCTCCAGGGAATGTTAATGATTAGCTGAAATGTTAATGATCTGTAAATTAATGATCTCTTTATGCATGCATCTTTTCCCCATTTACCCTTGACAATGCAGTTAAAAAAGAGTAAGATTGACAATTGCAGAGAGTCTCTTTGAAGAGAACTAATTAATTGTTAATTACATTCCTTTGTAATTTGCAGTTGAATGCATGAACAGAAAAAGATGTTTTGGGAGCTTGCAGTTCCTGTTATTTTAGTGATATTGTACTCTGTTTGAGAGATGTACACTATATTGCTAAAAGTACTGGGACACCTGCCAGTACACACACATGAACATTAATGACATCCCATTCTTAATACATAGGCTTTTATATGAAGTTGGCCCACCCTTTGCAGCTATAACAGCTTCAACTCTTCTGGGAAGGCTTTCCACAAGGTTTAGGAGTGTGTTTATGGGAAGATTTGACCATTGTTCCAGTAGAGCATTTGTGAGGTCAGGCACTGATGTTGGACGAGAAGGCCTGGCTTGCAGTCTCCACCCTAATTCTTCCCAAAGATGTTCAGTCGGGTTGAAGTCAGGGCTCTGTGCAGACCAGTCAAGTTCCTCCACACCAAACTCGCTCGTCCATGTTGTTATAGAACTTGCTTTGTGCACTGGTGCGCAGTCATGTTGGAATAGGAAGGAGCTATCCCCAAACTGTTCCCACAAACGTAGGAGCATGAAATTGTCCCAAATGGCTTCATATGCTGAGGCCTTTCACTGAAACTAAGGGGCCAAGTCCAACCCCTGAAAAGCAACCCCACACCATAATCCCCCCTCCACCAAACTTTACACTTGACAAACTGCAGTCATGCAAGTACTATTCTCCTGGCAACCGCCAAACCCAGACTCGTCCCCTGGATTGACAGACAGAGAAGCATGATTCGTCACTCCAGAGCACATGTTTCCGCTGCTATAGAGTTCAGTGGCGGTGTGCTTTAAGTGATATAAGGCTTGGATGCAGCTGCTTGGCCATGGAAACCCATTCTATGAATCTCTCTACGCACTGCTTTTGAGCTATTCTGAAGGCCACACAAAGTTTGGAGGTCTGTAGCGATTGACTCTGCAGAAAGTTGGCGACTTCTGCACACTGTGCGCCTCAGCATATGCCGTAGTAGCGAGGAAATTTCACAAATGGACTTATTGCACGTGTGGCATCCTATCATTGTACCACACTTGAATTCACTGAGCTCCTGAGAGCGACCCATTCTTTCACAAATGTTTATAGAAGCAGTCTACATGCCTAGGTGCTTGATCTTATACACCTGTGGCCATGGAAGTGATTGGAACACCTGAATTCAATGATTTGGTGGGGGGTCCCAATACTTTTAGCAATATAATGTATGTTTTACTGTCATATATGAATTTTTTTTTCTTGGTTAGATGATAGCCATGGTGTTTCATGCATTTATCTCTTTGACATGAGAATCCAGACAGATGCTGATTTTGGATGAAGTTTGCTTTTCTCTCCCTTTCAATAATAGAATGTAAAAGGACACCTGAGAACTTTGAGTGGGTGTAGCTTAGCCTAGCACAGCACAGTAATAGAAATGAGGAACCCTTAAGTAGGAAGCATACCACTTCTCATATCTCTTAACCATGTGTAATTCCTGTTTATGGGAGCAAAATAGAGTGATCCTTGGAAATTTTTGTCTTTACCCTCCTTCTCACTGTACGTGGGGATAATGTAAACTTGGGTCCTCTTCCAGGCAAGTTTATTACAGTTAGAGTTGATGACCGCTTTTTTATTATTTCCCTAACTGTAGAAATGGGCATTTTCAGGTGAATAGCCTTTTTTAATAACCATTCCCTAATTTATGAAGGGCAGCACACTTCTCTCTCATTTGGATTGTATATAGATTGGTATTCTCTTTTCTTTGCCATGATTGGCTAAGGGAATCTGATTCTGTGTCTCCTCACATTTGTATCCCAGTTAATCAGGAAGTCATTGATGTCAGCATACACTCCAATCAACTTAATGTCCAATTTAAATCGGAAACTTGTGATTTTTTTTTTTCTTGCCCTTGTTACAAACTTTTACAAGGGGTGCCAATAATAGTGGAGGGCACTGTAAATGTGGTTTGTTTAATGCATGTGATTTTATGTGGAAATGGGTCTGTTGCCAGGCATTGATGGAAATGCAGATGTGTGAGGATGAGTAGATTCAGATGGAAGAGCACTGCTGATCTTCCCCTGATGGTCTTCAGCTGGATCTATTCTTGCCTCCTCAGCTGTTCCAGTTTGTGGATGGTCAGCTATACAGTGTCCTCAGGGACCGTAAATCCCTTTTTGTTGCTGTTCCGCTGACTGATGCTGCCAGTAGGGGAAGGCTAGAAGTGACTGCAGTGTAAACATCACCCTGGATATGGGGGTCATGCCTGAAATGGGGTTTAAAGGGGTACTGGGATGCTGTCCTGTGGACTCTGCGTACAAATGTGGGGGTCGGCGGGTATGGAGAAGTACACCCTAATGAAGAGCACTGAAAATGGCCTTGCCCCACCCCACTTCATGTTCAGCATCATCCATCCCTCCCCGCAGGTGGCTTTGATTCATCAACCCAGGGCCTGTTACACCTCTTGGTCGGCCAGGTGTCTGTGACTCGGTGGGCTGCTAATCCCACTGTCAGACCAAGACAGGAGAGAAGTGGGCGTCAGATGCTGTGTTGCTTAGCATGCCAGTTTGACATGAACTTTATGCCCCATCACCTACCCCTGTCAGCTCTATCCCTTCTGTCTCTTTGATGTTTCTGCCCTATGGCTTGTCTCACAGTTCTGATAAAGGTGCACTCTCCTGCTTACCTGTGCGTGATGCAGCTTTCGGCTTTCTGGCTATATGAAGTGGGATTAGTGCAATGATCTCAGGTGCTAATGAGACTTTGGTGTTGCGGCTTGCGATAAGGTCTGAGCACCACTTGATTAGATTAGGCTACCTTTTCATTCATATCCATCCATCCATTATCTCCCGCTTCATCCGAGGTCGGGTTGCGGGGGCAGCTGTCTCAGCAGGGAAACCCAGACTTCCCTCTCCCCGGCCACTTCATCCAGC
>JAAGVU020000035.1:658713-672302 GCA_011763525.2 Mormyrus iriodes
CTAATGGCCCCCAAAGCCAGGCCCCCCCCCCCGCTCCCCGGGGGCCCCCCCCCCACCCAACCCCCCCCCCCCCCCCCCGAGAGACGTGGTCATAGGCCTTTTCCAAGTACACAAAACACTAGTAAACTGGTTGGGCAAACTCCCATGGACCCTCCAATATCCTTGTGAGGGTAAAGAACTGGTCTAATGTTCCATGACCAGCATGGCATCCGCCTAGTTTCTCCTGGATCTCAGGTTCAATCAACAGCCAGGTCCTCTTCTCCAGTAGCCCTGCATAGATCTTCCATGGGAAGCTGAGGAGTGTGATCCCTCTGAAGTTAGAACACACCCTCTGGTCCCCTATAAAGGTCAACAACACTCCATCCCTGCTGCAAAGAGCATGGGCAAAGCCCTGCTTTCCCCCTCTGAGTTACCTGACAGTTTGCCAGAATCTCTTCGAGGCCAACTGAAAGTCAAAATCCATGGCCTCTTAAATCTCCTCCCATGGTCAAGTTTTCGGTTACGCAACTGCCAATGCCTCTGTTCACTTGGCCTGCCGGTACCTGTCAGCTGCCTCCAGAGTACTACAAGGTAACAAAGCTTGGAAGACCTGACAGATCCTTTTACTGCTGGTGTCCATCATTGGGTTTGGGGGTTGCTACAACGACTGGCACCAGCAAACTTACAGCCACCGCTCTGTATAGCTGCCTCAGCAATGGAGGCCTCCCTTTGAATGCAAGGGAAATTCTGCTGGAGGTGTGAACTGAAGATCTCTTGGACAGGGGCCTCTGCCAGATTCTCCCAACACACCCGCTCATTCGGTTCTACCACATCTATCTGACATTTTTCGCCAATGTCTGATGCAACTCACCACCACCTGGTGATCAGTTGCCAACTCAGCTCTTCTCTTCACCGAAGTGTCCAAGACATATGGTCGCAGATCCAATGATATGACTACAAAATCGATCATCAAGCTATGGACTAAGGTATTCTGGTGCATGGTACACGTATGAATACCCTTATAATACCCTTACTCTTATAACATGATGTTTGTTATAGACAAATTCTGCTTAACACAGAAGTCCAATAATAGAGGGTTTCAGGTCAGGCAGGCTGTTCCTCCCAATGACACCCCTCTAGGTTTCACTGTCGTTACCCGCGTGAGTATAAAGTCCCTCAGTAGATCAATGGAGTCCCCAGAGGGGACGCCTTCTAGCACCCTAACCAAAGTCTCTCAAAAGGCCAAATACTCTATGGCAGAGGTATTGAAACTGTGGGGCACAAAGGAATTGCTGGGGATATGCAGGTAAGGGAAAAAAAACAAAGAACTGTACTTTAGGAGGAGGCAGACCTATTTTGAAATTGCATCACTATAAATACTAAAAATAATTCAAAAACATGATATGCCTATTCACATTATATAAAAAATTTAAATATTTAATTTTATTTAATACTTAAAGTTTATTTGGGGTCTTTGTGGGGGAAGGGGGGCAGCAGAATCAGGACAAATATATCAGGCCTAATAGGGACCTGTCAAAAAGAATTTGACCTTTAGATGCCCTGAATGTAAGCATGGTTAGGTCTTGTAAGTGTGCTGCCATCACGAGGGCTCTCCCTTCACCAGTGTGTTACTGTGCTGCCCCTTGCTGCAGCGGTGTGTGAACAGTGGACTGGATAAGTAATGTGTACTTCTTCCTGCCCACGTAGCTCACGTCAATAGTAGCCCACCTGACTGTGGGGATGGCTAAGGCTGCATTGCACCATTTTAATATCATGGACAAATCATCCAGTGATTCATTTTGAACAGATCCATGAGTAATTCTGTGTGTTGTTACTGGAAAACACATCATCATAGGAATATCCTACTGTCATGTGACCATGTGATGCTGTCTCTTTCCTGCAGTCATCGCGGACACGCTAAGCGTGACATCCCCCTCACAGGTACTCAGCAGGGTGGAGGGCGACTCCCTGCAGCTGAACTGTGAGGTCACCCGGCAGACGCTGCAGCATAGTCACCTGTCGGTGGGCTGGTACCTGCGTGCTGAGCTCGGGGCCCCACCCCAGGACCTGCTCACACTGTCCCGTGACTTTGTGCTTCGCGCTGGCACCCCCTACAAGCAGCGCTTTGCCTCCGGAGACCTCCGCCTGGACAAGACGGGCAGCACGGCCTACCGCCTCACCATCCACCGACTGCAGCCCACTGACCAGGGCCTGCTGTACTGCGAGGCAGCCGAGTGGATCCAGGACCCAGATCGCTCCTGGTACTCCATGACGCGGAAGCAGTCGGAAAAGACTCCACTCAAGGTGCAGCCCGCAGGTACGTCAACAGGCATCCTAAAAGCAGGTCAGGCATCCAACAGGAATGTTGGATCAGAACCAGGAAACAGAAGGATCCTGACCCAGATCTGCAGAATGTTTTGCACAAGGTCGGTTAGGTGGAAGGTAGTGCCTTATGGGTTTCTGTTTCTCTGGGTCCACTCTGGTCAGAGCCACAGTGCCACCTACAGGCCTCTTGCTTGCTTGTTTTGTGCAGAGTCATAAAGGCTCAGTGGGAAGGAAATCACTGTGTCACTGTGTATTCCATAGCTAGCCCTGACAATAAAAAACACACAGCTGCAGATATCCTCTGACCTCAGCTCATAGCATTGCCCTGTTTCTTGTTTACAGTGAGTCCACACACACACTGGTAGCACCACACAGGCAAACCCCCAGGTAGCTGGTTCTTTATATGGCTGGTTTCACACACAAATACTTGCAAGCCTCCTGTCTCTGCCTAGAGGTGTTTCCTTCCCATAAGGTGTGAACTGTGCATGCTGGTAAACACCCAGAAGGAGGATCTTCCCTGATTGCACAGCTGGTTTGAGGCCACGCTGCCATACTCACTGAATTCTCCTGTAAGGGCAGGAAGCCCAGGCAATGATCGTTCAACATAAAACAAAAGCAGTTGTCTCATCTGTAGAATGTGAATGGTAGAGGCAGGTTACAAGGTCATTTCCTGTTCCTTTCACTCAGTATTCTGAATACCTTTTTAGTCCTTTTGGGCAGTAATTTCGATAAGGCATTCAGTCTCGATGTCTATCTAATCCCCTTAAAAACACTGTTCCCTTTTTCTGTATGATAATCATGTTCAGGCACCTGCCACAGAAACAGATTGCACTCAACAGGCCAGACGGATGCACTGGGCTGCTTCTCTGAACTTGTTAGGCGTTGGAGAGTTGACTGAAATGTGAGGGCAGTGTGGTTTTTTGGCCATGGAAACACCAGCCCCATTAAACTGCTTATTTGCTGTCACATTTTGTGTTTTCTCTGCCTTTGAATTGAGGACAGTCTGCTCACTAAGAAGCTAATGTAAGTGGACAGACTGATTCCCTGCACCCAGCTGCATGTGGGGTGATGCTGCAGGAAAGCCAACATGCATGATTAGTGTGGGATGCTTCGTAAAATAGTCCTACTGATTTATCTGTCATTTCATCACATTAATTATACCACTGATAAATTAAGTCTTTTTTTATGGTCTTCTTGTCACGCATCACATATAAAGCCTGCCTGTGTTTAGTTTTAAAAACCTCAGTAAAAGACACACCCTCTGATCTTCCTCATAATCAGCCCAGGGCAGGCGGGCACTGACCTCAATGACCCTGAGTAACTAGAGCCACCAAATTGATGACATGTGGCATAATCTGTATTTCTGTTTGTTCTTGTTGTACATTTATGATACTGGCCTTGGAGGTGCTCAAACTTATCAGCCATGTAGTGGGGGATGGTGAGGAAAAACGGTTCCAACAGGAAATACTTGCTTTTCATAGGGGGCTTTCACATGATAAGCGTCAAGAGCTGTGCTAGGTTAGACATTTTATTATTATCTATGAGGAACTGAGCAGTGACTTGCGACCCTGCATCTTGGCACCTTCAGCAGCAAGCTACACTCAGATGTTCCATTTTGACACTGAGCTCAAAGTTCAAACATTGCAACTTTGACCTTTCCACCGCTGACCTCTTCCACACATAGCCAATGAGAGAATAGCTATATGTGGCATGAGCTAAAGCGACCAGTGGTGGAAAAAGTACAGAAGCCATATCAAAATATCACTCAAGTAAAAGTCATCCAGTAAAATACTATCCAAGTTAAAGTAAAAAAAAGGGGTTATAAAAGTAATTAAGTATCAAAAGTAAAAAGTACTACACATTCAAATCTGTCGATCATACAAAAAGCAGCCTATCCTTTTAAATTTGCTCAAGGCAGGTTTAAATACAGCATTGTAAAGCAGAGTGCGTCACAATAAGGACAACTGAGTAAAAGAGGATATTTCCTTTTTATTCAGAAAAGTAGGTCGAGCTTGCCGGTACAGATTTTATTCTGTGGAAAACTAAGTATTGATCTACGGCTTAGACTTATTAATGAATTATGAACTTGTCGTTGTCTGGTACTTTCAAACCTTTTATAAGTGGTGAATGAACTGAAGGTAATGCAGTTATCTCTATTATTTGAATATGTGTTTTTAGCTCCAGTGATGATAACTTTGAATATTGATAACATTTAAATATTGACCTGCAATATTGGTACATTAACCGATATATTTGGTATCTCTACATATTGTTTGCTCCATCTTCATAGTTCCGATACATAATCCAAGGTAGTAATAATAATAAACAGAAATGTATTGCTCAAGAATTGTGAAAGAATATCGCAATCTCGATTCTGAGTGAAAAAATTTGTGATTTTATGTTTTACCTAGAATCGTGCAGTCCTCACATCAGGTGCGGCACATGCTTACAAAGGGTAAGGAATGCAAAATGTCTCCGGTCAGTTTGGGATGCCTGGTTTATAAATTGCTATAATGTTTGAAATTGGAGGTTAGCATGTTTAGCACCAGTGAGAAACCGTATCTAACCTTTCTAACATTGTTGTTATTGCACAGTAAGAAATATTAACACAACAATTAGTAATTTTTAATGAATAATAACTTGGGCTGTCGAAATAACACGTTCATTTTGATGAAGTAATCACAGAAAAAATAGCACGTCAAAAAAATTTACTCTGATTGCATACAGTGGTGCTGTTATCAAGGTAATAATTATGAAAATCCTGCCGGTTCAGCAAACATGTTGCTATAGAGCTCAATTTTACTCTAAATTCCCTTAGAATCGCCCTTAAATAGGTTCAGAACATGAAAAAGTGACAAATTGAATGGACTGCAAACAAATCTAATTTCAATAAATCAAAAATCATACTTATTAATAATACACAAATGTGTGTATTCAGTGGGCTGCCAGTTTCTCTGCCTGACTACTGCAATCCACTTACTGCATCTTTCTGCATCTGCTGGAAATCTATGAAATGTTAAACCAGGTTTATGACCTCTTCAACATCTTAGGCATATTTAACAAGAATCTGCTGGAAAACTAAATACATTGCTGCTTATGCCACGTTGTATGGTGTTGCTTTTGAAAAGATCACGAGTTTGTCTGACCAGCACTAGAAGAGCAGGAAACCATTTTTTGCATTAGAGGGAGGAAAACTTAAATAGTTTTTGATGACTATGTCAAGGAAAATTAGGAAGATAAAAAAGAACAAGCTTATATATGATTCACAAATTTTATGTAAAGTTTCCACAAATTCACAAATACTATGTAAAATTTTCACAAATTTTCACAAATGATTCCAGCAGATTATTTAAAGGTCAGCGGGCTCTTTGGGTCCTCCTTGACCCAGGGCCCCAGAATAACTGACTCGGTTCCCTCCCTCGCTGGTAACCTGCAACACCGCTCATTACAAGAACAGAGTGATGACACTGAGCTCTGCACAAAGCTCAACACTTGTCATGTGACAGCCTCCTCAGGCGTGAAGTAAAAGAGCTGCTGTAAATCACGGTGTGATGAGATGACTTCTTTGAAATGCATGGGCATGTCAGTAATTAGTTTCTATCTTTGAAATACTTTGTCATCTTCTATAAGCATCTATACAGATACCATTGCAGCCCAAAATGGGTCTTCTTTTCAAGCTGGTTCTAGACATTGTTCAGACTATGTGGACCAGTGATGTTAGGAATCGGGCAGTGATCACGCTGGGACACAAAGCAGTCATGCATCTCCTGTCAGTTAAGCTCTTTTCTTGAGAGCATCAGTATAATGGATGGTGAAATACCATAGTATGCTCTTGACTGTAAGAATTCACTAAAGTAACTAAGGTAATGTGCTCATTGAAATAGGGTGTGGTTGATTAATCTTTAGAGCCCAGTCTTAAGGGGCTTGGGAATTTTGGCAAGGATCCCCTCTGCAGTGAGTTGCTCAGACTCAGTGGGCTTATAGGTTTTCCATGAGAAAGTTTGGCTGGAAAAATGAAGCAGATGGGAAGAAGCCAGCCCCAGTGCAGAGTGTCAAGCCGCCCTGTGCTGCGTGCTGCCTGCTGTTTCAGCATCACTGAGGGAGCTGCTGGAAGTACATTTACTGCTGTGCTGCTTCACTGCATGAGGGGCTCAAATATATGGGGTGAGCAGAGGAAGTGGTATGAGAGATTTATGGAGCACATCAGTGGGGTAAATACTTGTAGGGCAACAGCACAGGGCATTTTAGGCTGCTAAATATAGCTAAGATCGCTTAGATCTAGTGGTGCTTCTAAAACCATCCAGCCATCTGGCAAGCTCTTTAATGCCTCTCCAGCATTTCAGAAATTAGTTAAACTGCATGCTGGAGTAAGCCGTCTACTATTTTGGTTCTCTGTTTTTTTGAAAGCAAGAAAAATTAAAAAGCAAATGGGTGACAATGCTTTCACAGGATAATTGGCAATCTGCCTCTTCTTTACATGGGGAAATCTCACACAATCTCCTTTCACTGATTACATCCCCTTATTTACTTCCCTCTGTTTGCGTACAATACGTTTTTTTTTTTATATGAAATGTATTGTCTTGGGAATAAAGTTACCGCCTTGCAAGATTTCTTCATTGCATTCTCTGGACAACCAGGTATATGTATGGCTTTGGGAACGGTCCACCACAGATGCTTTTCTTGTTAATGCGATAACTCAAAAACTGTTTGATGGATCTTTTTCAAACTTTGTAAAGGCATTGTATGGGTGAAAATCAGATTTAATTCTGTGCCAGGCTCCCCCAAAACTGAAGCAATGCTGCTTAGTGGCAGCAAAGGGTAGGGTGATACAGATGACATTTGACCTTGTGAAAGTTATGTCAAGAAGTATTTGATAGATCATAGTACTGCTTCATAAAAAGATTGTATGGATGAATATCTACACCTGAGAGCTATGATTTTATTTAAAGACAAATTGTCCCAAAAAGGTGTGGCTCGGTGGCACAGTGGTTAACACTCTACTTGTTATTATTACTCTATTTACTCTGTTTGATCTTTGATGGACTCTATTACCACTTCACAAAAAAATACATATAGCTGAAAATGTACACCGAAAAATCTTCCCCATGATAGACCCTCAAACCAACCCAAAATTGGAACTGCAGGATAGAGGGCAGCAGAGGGCTATTTAAACAAGTCTACCTTACACATTCTCCTCACCTCTCCAAAAAAACATGACATGATCAAATTCCACCACAAGAAATTTTGCCAAGTTTCCCACAATACCTTTCACCTTTCAACTGTTACCTGACATAATTCATAATGCAGTAAATAATAACCATATAATATAAATTTTTTGCTAATGTGTGTGTTGAGTAGCGCTGGATGATACTAGAAAAGTGCAAACTGAAATTTTTGAATTTTTTTGCGCTAAAGATATGCAATACTTTGAAAAAAAATAGAGTTGGGAATTTGCCCAAAATTCTGGGATGTTACAGTACTGTAATGAACTCTAGTTAACCATATTTTACTTATTATTATGGATTTTTATGTTAATTGCTTACTTATGTATACATTACTGTATTTTCTACAATTGTTGTGAATTTCCATAAATTAACAAAAGGTTTAGCATATGTATAACAGGTTACACTTCAGTGTGAGAAAAAATATAAATTTGTGTGTGTATGTGTGTATATATATATATATATAATATAATATAATGCACACATAGACACACACACATACAAAATATCTCCTTTATTGAATTAATTAGCCCTGAATTAGCCCTACCCTTTACACGCCCCTCATAGTGAGTAAGTGTGTATTTGTATGTGTGTCTTCTCAGACAGGGACTTCAGCATTCAGCTGAGCACCGAGAGGAGGGCATACATAGTAGGCGAGCCCCTCGAATTACGCTGCGCCATCGACGCGCAGAACATTCTGGAGCGCTACTTCTCTGTGTCCTGGGTGTTCAGCAGCTCACCGGTGGCGGTGGTCGGGCCAAATGCCGTGCCACTACTGGCCGGGGACTACGTGCAGCGTGAGGCAACCGGACAGCTCACGATACGCAAGGAGAGTCCGGCCGTCTACCTGCTGAGACTGCAGAACCTGCGGGCGGAGGATGCTGGGAAATATATCTGCCGAGTCACCGAGCGTGAGCGGACGCTGACTGGGGACTTCATTGACCGGAGCAAGAGGTCCCGCAACGTGCAGGTCACCGTCCAACCTCTCCGTAAGTAGCGGCAGGTTACCATCCAGCATCTCTGTATATAGCAGCAGGTCGCTGCCTTTCCTGCTGCGTTCTGTGAAAGTAGCTCCTCTTTGTCTGTACACTCTGGAGAGTAACAGAACTTCATTTTATCTTTTTAAAAACCAGGCAAGAAATCCTGTTTGATCTCCTCGAGTACTTGATATTACTTTGTAAACTCTTCTTTCTCCAAAAGTTCTGCATTTGTTAGCATACATGATACCAGTGAATGAATTTCCAGCCGAAAGCGTCCACAGTTAAAGGGGGAATAAAGTTGGTTATATTTAGCATTATACAGACACTTCTGCACTATTTACCAGACCACATCATGGTAGTACGTATAATAGCAGCATTGCCCATCATCCTCGACTCAGTGTGTTGGAAGAAATATGCAAAGGACTGTGACACTAATTAGAAGGAACACAGATTTTATCCTATTCCAGTTGAAGCTCCTAGAAACAGAATGGCAACTGAAATAATAAAAACTGAATGGTAACTGAATAAAGAAAGAAAGGTTTGTGTGAACTGGAGAAAAGTAATGTGCATCAGCAGCAGTTGGTAAGAGGACAAAAGCAACTGTCATTTGGGTGTGAGCAGGATTACTGAGAAGGAAAGAAAACAATCACCTCTCCTGTCCTCAACTGTATAAGTGCAAAATTATCATACAAACAAATGCACTATCCCGCTGTTTCTCTGTCCCCAGGAAGCAATCTGACTGTGTCATTACTCAGTAACTTCACGGATATTGAGGAGAGTGGGACCATCCGGCTAACGTGTGAAGCCCAGTCCATCTCCGGCAAGTTGGCTGGCCTGTCCATCACATGGCAACGGCTGGACAGGAAGGGTGGCACCGAGCAACACATTACTGCCCTTGACCGGGAGGGCGTTGTCAGGCTGAGCCCCACCTACAGTGAGCGTGCAGCCTATGGGGAGATCCAAGCAGAGCGTGCTGACTTTGACACCTTTGCCCTGTCCATCTACAATGCCGTGCCCAGCGACGAGGGCCAGTATGAGTGTCAGGTCACAGAGTGGCTCCCGGGGCCTAACCGCATATGGGAGAGTATTGGGGTGAAGACAGCAGCCACACACGTGACAGTCAAGGCCAAAGGTATGTCTACATTTATTGAAAGGCTTCCATCTCAGCGCTTGTCCAGTGTCTGAAAACATATGGCTGCATGTGTTCTGGTGTGATGCAGTGAGATTTGTTGAGAAATATTGATTAACTCATATATTACAATATTCCATGATGGACTGTACAGGGCTAGAACTCGACTATGTTATAGCAAAAAACAGGTGAAAAATCCCTGAACACACATGGTTTTAAAGCATTTGTCTCTATTTTAGCTGTTGCATTCACTGTACAGTAAAAGGCCTTGAGGCAATGAAGTAATACATATTGTTTGACTATAACTTTGTGGGAGCAGACTTTGATTTGCCACCCTATTCAGGCTGGCATGGAGATCTGACTCATTGATGGACTTTGGCTTTGACCTTGATCACAGTTTACACCTTGCTTTTAGCAAGCAAGCACAGTCTTTCTCAATAATGTTAGCATGCCCGGGAGGTTGGGCAGCCAGTTGACCTTGGACCCTCAGAGGTGTTTATCTCCCTGCTTGGGAGCTTTTGGTTCCTCTCCTTCATTGTCACATGGCTTTCTTTCTTTCATTTCTTTGACTTCCCTTTTCCCTGTTTTTTGTTTTATTCTGTATTATTATTGCGGCGCTATTGCTATTTTTGAGTTTTTAGTATTATTATTGACATTATATGAATGACACAATAAATTAATAATATAACATCGGCACAACTGTTGTATTTAGTAATAATATTATGAAGTTTGTGAGTGTTTGCATGCCATCCGCCGTAAGAGTCAGACCAACCACCTCTGGAACCATTGCTGACAGTGCGGATCCAAAATCTGAAGTGAGGGACAGCCTGAGCACAGAGGCTTTAGGAATGGCTTAACCACAGAGGCTTTAGGATATATTGTGAAATACTTGTTCTTTTTCCGTTCTTACACGTTACCCCACTTAAGCATGGACCCTGAACCCTTATATTTCTAAAAGGCATTTACCCTCCTCCAATGTATAGTCTTCATTTATAACTCGTTCCTTTGCCTTGACAGCATTTTATAAACCATTCCATTATGGCATCATGAACTGTTTGATGTTTTCAATGGGTGTGCTGGATGATAGGACTTGTAGAACCCATTTAGCACCTGTAATGCATTGTAAACAGTAAATCATTTGTTCACATTTATGGTTTTGTCTCTGTCTCCCCACCCCCTGCTAGCTGGAGACCTGTGACATGTGAGTGACCCCTGTAGATGGCAGTCTGTGCTGTAGAGCGAGGAGCAGACAGAGGTATAAGAGTTTTTATAAAGGTACATGAGTAATGTGTCTGTGCCCTCTGCGGGTACCAAGGATTAGACTGGCTAGCATCTGTAGCCTGGTATGGTCACAGCCACCCTGCATCGATGGGAGTCTGTGTGGAGTAGTGGGAGTCTGAGGGGGTGGCTCCCTTACATGCATGAACATAGGCTAATATCTGGGCAGCACTAATAAAGTATTTCCATATATGCTATTTCAAGGACATGTCACTAAGGAGGTGAGTATCAGAGTGCCAGTTCTGTGCTTTCAGTTTCAGTTCGTCGTATGGCAGGTGCTGGGATGTGTGTGCATGCGTGTGTTCACGTATCACCAGCAAAGCTTTAAATTTCTCTATAATGCCCCCCCTTTGGGGATTCAGGTTAGAATACATCCCTAGCACCTCTTCACTGATCATATAAGTCCATAAATGGGGCAGCTCATTTGCTGTGAGTTGTGACTTGTGTTAAAAGAGGAAGAGGTCCTAGTATTTGAGGAATATGGTTTTCTGTGGCTGCCGTAAGTCCAACATAGTGCTTTAGCTCCTTCGTCACCCAGACTGAAGGTAGGAATGACCCACTCCAATCAAGTGGCTAGTCAAGACTTGCCCAAGGTTGCTTTTTGGCAGATATGTAAGCTGTACAAATACACTACTCAGAAGGTAGTGACTATGGGTCATCAAGTATTTCAAACCCCTGGTTTGTTTACTCAAGCATTCCGTCCTTGTGTCCTTGGTGCATACCTGGTTGATAACCACAGCTCTGTGCATCCCATGTTGGTGGGTTTCAAGGTGGGTGAGGAGCAGGAATTATGAAACAAGGACATTTAACCCTTGTGTATTTTACTTCTTCCGTTCTAAATTCTAGATTCTATAGAATTTATCCTCATTTTGAAAATAGACCGGGGTAACTTCAACCCCAAAAATAACACAGCGGTTAAAACATGGCTTCCAAACAATCGCCTTAACGACGACTGTTGGATCAAGGAGTTGAGTATGGATCAGAGAATGACTGCATGTTTTTCTCCATCACCTGACATGTCACTTACTAAACTATACACTTTTGGTAAACAGAAAGGCATTCTAGGAATCGCAGGAAGTTAAAGATGAAGAATGAAAAAAATTTGAGGTCTGGCATCTCACCTTAAAAAGCAGAATGGTTTTCTTTCCAAAACCTCTGCTTCTGGAAGTTCAGCAGAGAGATCCAAGATCATCAAGACTCAATAAAGAAATGTCAGGTCAGGTCAGGTTGGGGAGCAAGGAGCAAGAACACACCCCTGGCGAACCCCAGAATCAACTGGGAAAATCGCAGAGGTTCTTCCTCCACTCTGCACAGCACATCAACCACCGAGCGAAGTTGCGAATTAAATGTCTCCCTCAACGAGACATCACTCACCACGGTTGGAGCATACACTGAGACAACAGACAAGACACCCAGGGAGTGCCTTAGCCTGAGTCTCATAATATGCTCGTTGAAAGGGGTGTCATTAGCCACCATCGGGAGGAGCCAATCCGCAACAGCTACTCCCTGAGTATGGCAGGCATCAGAGCGACCAGACCAAAAGTAGGTGTACCCACCTACTGGATCTGGCCCCTCCCCGGTCTGCGTACTTCAGAGAGTGCCACCATTGAAATGCAGTTACGAAGCTCCCCCAACAGCAGGGGAAGATGGTCATCTTGCCAGAGAGACAAGACATCCACATGCCTACTTGGATGGGCTGCCTCAAGCTGGGACCCAAGTGTCGCCATGCAGTGGTCAACGCCTTGGCACCACACCAGCTCCAATCCAGACCCAACTTAATTTGTCACTTTGCAGTACGCATCAGACCCCACCTTGCAAATTTGTACATTCACCCGGACTGTACATTTTTGCACCGTTGATTTAAAAAAGCCAAACATCCTTTTGAACCTAACTGAAAACAAGAATGCAGGAACCCACACAAACAGTTTTTTTGCATAAAAAGCCATTTTCCTCTCCATATATCCATGTACATAGATGGGTCGAAAACAAATCATGCTGTATCTTCAGCTGCAGTGACTGGACACCAGTGCTATGGCATTTGCATTCCCAGCCAAAGCTCCATCTTTACAGCCTAGGCCTTTTAGCACTAGAAAATGCTGAAAAAAACACAGCAATGGAACTTTTTAATTTTCACCATCTCAAAAGCTTGCCTTCAGACACTTGACTCCTTGAAGACTACTTAACCCATAATTGTTTACATTTTAGAAAAAGTACTCCTCTTACAGAGTTTTAGCATCCATTTTTGTTGTATTCCAGGCCACAGTGGTTTGTCAGACAACAAACAGGCAGATAATACTGCTAGAGAGGCTCTTTCTTCAGGGACTGGATATTACCAAATCCCACCATCAGACCTCATGCCTACACTCAATGCATACATATTAAAATTTGGAAAATGGAATGGGAAAAATGTACATGAAATCAACCCGCTGCACTGCAGCACTTGGGTCCTAATATAGTTAGCTGCTTTTTCTCTGTAGCTTGTAGTGTAGCTAACTACTATATAAAACAGTAGCTTGGCTGTAGCTTGCATTTGTATTCAGCCCCCCTGCGTCAATACTTTGTAGAGCCACCTTTCGCTGCAATTACAGCTGCAAGCCTGTTGGGGTATGTCTCTACCAGCTTTGCACATCTAGAGACTGAAATTTTTGCCCATTCTTCGTTGCAAAATAGCTCAAG
>JAAGVU020000035.1:687742-706612 GCA_011763525.2 Mormyrus iriodes
GCATGTTCTCCCTGTGTCGTCGTGGGGTTTCCTCCGGGTACTCCGGTTTCCCCCCACAGTCCAAAAACATGCCGAGGTTAATTGGAGTTACCAAATTACCCATAGGTGTGAATGTGTGCGTGAATGGTGTGTGAGTGTGCCCAGCGATGGGTTGGCGCCCCTTCCTAGGTTGTTCCCTGCCTTGCGCCCGCAGCCTCCGGGATGGGCTCTGGACCCCCTGCAACCTGAAATGGAATAAACGGTTCTGGAAAATGGATGGATATATATATATATGTACTGTGTGAAATGTCTTAGGCAGTCAAGGAAAATTATGTTTAAATGATCTTCCTGTAGGTGTAAAGCTATGATATTACATCAGTCAAAGTGTGTCAGCTTACTCATTTCAAAACCTCAGTACTTGTAGTGACCATCTTGTGCACTCATATACTTTTTGATTCGACCACTACCCCACCATGTATGAATGAATGAGTGAATGCATGTTACATTTATATAGTGCTTTTCAAGACACCCAAAGCGCTTTTTACAGAGCCAATGGGAAGCCACTTCAACCACCACCACTGTGTAGCACCCACCTGGATGATGCGACGGCAGCCATTCTGCACCAGCACGCTCACCACACAGTAGCTAAGGGGGTGAAGGGGCAGGAGAGAATCTACCAATTTTGATTAGGAGGCCAGATTTGAAAGGGCCACAATGGGCAATATTAGCCAGGACATCAGGGTACCACCCATACTCTTTTCGAAAGATGCCCAGGGATCTTTTATGACCTTAGAGAGTCAAGACCTCAGTTTTACGTCTCATCCGAAGGATGGCACCATTTTTACAGCACAGTGTCCCCGTCACTGCACTGGGGCATTGGGATCCATACAGACCACAGGATGGGCTAACCTGCTGGCCACACCGACACCTCTTATGTATGGCTAATCAATACCATGCAAACTTTTTTAAACTAATTAATTTAGTGAGTTGGTTGTGAAATGAAACTAATGCATGGAATGGCTGCAGTACCCCTAAGGAGAGATTCGGTAACCAAAGTGGTGTTCTTTTAGCCATCCATGAAGATATCAGTAACTTTTTGGAGAACAGAAGAAATTCAGTTTTTTTTGTTACTGTTTGCATATGTTCTTATGTTAAGTTGTGCTTTTTGTTTTGACCAAATATACATTTTCTGGCCAGATAAAGAGTTTTAAATATTTTCCTAAGACTTCTGCACACATTTGGCTTGCACACTTGTATTTGAAGACATTCTTCTCATGTTTACGAATCTAAAAGGCAATTAGTAGAACTATTATTTGGGCTTCGGGGTATTTCCTTTGGGTGAAATTGGATGTACATCGGGGGATTTCAAAATATCGGAATGGCATTTTCAGAGGTGGGCAGTTCAAGTCCAGAAAATAAAAATTCAGATGAAGATTTTGTTTCAGTCAACCAGTTGAGTACCCTGCGATTATGACTTTGTACTCAACTGGTTGGTTGAAACAAAATCTTGATCTGGATTTTTCTTTCTGGACTTGAGCTATCAACCTCCGTGCATTACTTTTTGAAATAAAATTGAAATACCATATGCTGCAGTGTCTGGACGGTGTGAAAAAATAAATACAGCCCGAGCCTACTATTATTTAACATAGCTTATGTACAACCTAAGCCACCGCCTTTAATTCATTAAAGCATCTGACCTTTCCAGTCAGATTCCCCCTGCACCCAGCCATTTCTGTCGTGCCCACTTGCTGGAGGAGTGCTTGCACCATTGCTAAGATCATAAGTCATTCATTAGTTTGAAATTGCCTGACACAAAGGTCAGTCTTTATGTACAAATGTGTAAGCCAAGTGAAAGCGGGTTAATGCACTCCAAAAAACACATTATAAGTTGTTTTTAAACACACGGATGCAGAGGCAGAGAAATGTAAATGCATATATAGAGTAATTGTTTTTTTAATTTAGCTGTATATACCTCCTGGTATTCAGCTCAGTTATGGCTAAAACCTCCCTTATTTTGTGTTTGCCAATTATTAAAACTATACTTGCACAGCATCTCATTTAGGCAGGACTATTAAGTATAACTGGACTGCAAGTGAATGACATAAGTAAATCATTTATTCTGTCACTGACCATAGGTTCTGGTCCTCAGCATGAAGCACTGTTTCTGTCTAAGCATGTCTATCTGTAGAAATTTCTTTGCTTTTATATAGTTTCCGTTAAGAAAAAGTCAGTTAAAATTAAAGATTAAACTCTCACATTTATTTACTACTGTGATTTGCCTGGCTGGCACTACCATTTACCAACACACATATTGTACATCATTCGCAAAATTGGTATTTGAGATCCATCAACAGAGTAATTCAGTGCGGTTATATAAAATTTAATCAACACCCTTTAGATACAATAATTCGACAGTGCCTTGGTATAATGTGGATTAGGCTGGACTGCTTTTAGCTCATAATCTATAGAGCCGCGGTAGTGTGAGCTGGCATATTGCAGGACCTACCTTTCCACCCTGCTGACACAGGGACAGGCTAATCCTCTTACCTGCCACCTGCACAGGCACACTGGGGAGGGCAGCGCATGTCTATGCTGCCTCGGGTCACCCTGTTTGTGGGACTTTGTGTGCCTGTGCTGATTCACATGGCATTGCTGAGCAGATGCAGGATGTGGGCAGAAGACAACGTGCCATTAGACTGACTTATAACTAGAGGTTCCTGACACCATAGGTTGCTCTTAGTTGTGATACATTTCTACTTTTTTTTAAATATTGGGCACATAACACTGCGTCTGAATGTCATTGGTTCAGGTTCTGGCAGAAGCCAACTTTGTTTAGTCCAGCTACAACTGCAAGATTAACACAGGTTAGAACTGCAAACATCTGACAAACAAATAACAGCATGTGTTCTATGGAGAGTCTGTACTGCTTTGTCTTGTTCATCATTGAATATTGCAGGTTAAGGCCAGGGTTTCCACACAGTATGGAAAAGTATAGAATATGATTTTGATGTTTTACAAGTCTGAAAGTAGAGTATGGAAAAAGGAAAGAAATATTTTGGCATTTCCAGACTGTTTCAACAAATTGGCCTACTATGTAGTCTAAAGAAAACAATTGAATTTACTTATTAATGTTTTTGATGAAATCACCAATGTGAACTGGTTGTCAGCGCCAGAATGTGCACAGAGTGTACACTGAAGAACAACGTTCCAAATGTAAGAGTGGGGGTTTGTCTGCGAGGTGTGCCCTTGACTAATCTCCAGCAAAATATATGATGTAGACTAAGTTGCAATTTAGAACATTGTTGATGGGAAATTTTAGATCATAAATGTGAATGAAAAGCAAAATGTTGCTTTTTTACCATTTCCACCCCCCCAAAAGTTTTGAAGAGTATGGAATTTTTAAATAGGTTTACAAGAACACCATAAACATTCTGGCTCATAGAAATTTTTCTCAGACACTATACAACCCCTGCTATATCGGTAAGAGTGAGAGACTAAGCTTCTGAGTAGCCATGCTTGTCAGAGTAGCAGAAGGAGTCCCTCTCAGCCTGCAGTCTGCTGACCTAGCCTTCTCATTAACTTTTCCAGAGCCCTCCTTCTTCGTGTTTGCGTCATCTCGGACACCCAGCGTGACATACGGCGACTCGTTTGACCTGCAGTGCATTGTGAAGCCACAGCACGACCCACACATGCCGACTGCTGTAACCTGGCGCTTCCAGCCACAGCTGGATGGGCTGCCTAATGCTACCTTCCGTGACCTGGTGACGTTCTCGCATGATGGCATGCTCCAGTGGGGCGAGGTGGCGCCTGGCCTGGGAACCAGGATCACTGTGGAGCACACCAGCAGCAGCAGTAACTTCCGCCTGAGTGTGAGCCGGGCCGGCCCCGGGGAGGCGGGCACCTATCTGTGCTCTGCCCAGTTATGGAAGAGGAATTATAACCACAGCTGGAGCATGGTGACTGAGAGGAACTCCAACCTCCTGGGAATCAATGTGCTGAAGCCAGGTGAGTGTGACCGCTTTCTGCTGAGGAAGGTGCAGGGTTATGACTTTGTCTCTATATATCATTGTATACAGTATATGTGTCATGAAACTCATACTATTTGGTGTAAGTATTTCTCTTCATGTGTCTGCCTGTGTGCCTGTCTGCACCCAGCTGAGTGGTACTGAGTGTCAGTACCACGGTGTTTACATGGTAAATGTGTCAGATGCTCGACTCTCCAATGCTCTGTGAGTCAGATGCTCCTACCTTTCCAGTCAGATTCCCCCTGCACCCAGCTGTTTCTGTCGTGCCCACTTGCTGGAGGAGTGCTTGCACCAGTACCACCTGTTCTGTTGTATAAGGATGACATTCAGGCACACCGTTACAAGGTCACACACAGAATCTCTCTCCTCTGCCTTAGCTGAGAGAAGCACCAGAAGCGAGTAGCTTCTTTGCACTGCACTCACATGCCTCAAGGCTGTATGTGTGCATGTAACAATGAAACCAACACATGCACCCACAAGCAAGTCATGTAGGAAGCACATGCAAATTTTATCTTCTTCCTGTTTTTAACTGAATATGTCTGTAAAATCACCTGTCAGCCGCTCAACGCCTATCTTCATGACACGGCCTGGGATGGCATCAAGGCGAGGAGCTTTATATTAGTTAGTCTTCCGGAAAACACATGTCAGCTCTGAATACTGATAACGCAAATTCACGGTGGGCTGTGGGGATCCGATGGGCTGGTTCCATAATGCGATGTCAGTGTGGAAAGTAGAGCGCTCAGTGATTTGTGGGTTTGAATGTGCTTTGTAATCCGTAATGCTCCTTCGTCCCTTTCACATATTCCAGGTACTACTACTGTGGTAATATGACTCCATGATGGATCTGAAATTGAACTTTGCTCATTTTTTGCCTTTCCAGAGGTCATATCTGGATTTTTTGCCCAAGCGTCCAAGTAACCAGAGTTGAAAGCAACAGTCTAAGCTAGGGCTCAGTCGATTAATTTTCTTAATCATGATTAATTGCATAAGCAGAGCGATAAATTGCACGATTAATCACATATTCAATCAAGTTAAAATTTGTTGAAAACACATTTCAATTATGTTCACAGGAAAAAAAAATTATTGCCATTCAGATACATTAATACATAATTGAACAAATAAGGCAGCAGCTTGCTATTGCTAAAATAATTGTTCAAGTACAAAAACGTTAAAGAGGATAACAGGATTTTTCCTGGTCGGTCTAGACTATCTATAACAAGCTTGACTTTGCAAATGCCTTAAATAAATAAATGTAAAAATTTAACAACACAAAATTACAATAAGTATGTATGTACTATAACTCTCTTTAATGGAAAGAAGAGAAAAGGCTGAACAAGTTACACTGATTCTGAAATTTGCTTTAACTTGTATTTCATTGCAGACAGTATGAACCCAAGACCTCTCATGTTTTGTCTGGTGAACTTCATTTCATTTGTTAATATACATACGTTCTTGCATTTCAGGCCTGCAACATATTCCAAAAAAAGTTGAGATGGGGGTAATTGTAATGAAAGTTATGAAAGTCAGATACATTTTAGAATAACTGTGTTTATATATATATATATATAAACACACGCGCACACACATATGTGTGTGTGTGTGCATTTCCCATACCATCCTAACTTTTTCTGGGGGTTGTACATTTACAAAAATGAATTAAAGAAGCAGCAGATGAGAATGTTTCTATGTAGGTATGTGTGTATGTATGTATGTATGCTTTTTCATCTACATATGAACATTTAAGTAGGGCTGAGCGATAAAACGATAACCAAAATTATCACGATATGATTTCCCCTTGATCGTATCAATCTGGCAAATCTTTGATAAATGTTCAATATGATTTGAGACTTGGCGACATGTGTTGTGAACCAATGAAATGACTTCACTTCCTCTGGACTGCTTGTCTGTGGAAATACTACAAATTTATTGCACCACTCAAAGCACTGCCATCCAGTAGAATATATAGAATGCTAGCACTTGAAGTCGCAGACAGTAGCAGTTAGTGTTGCAACTATCAGCCACATCCCATATTGATTCAGAACTGGATACAGCATTGTATTTTTCAATACCAGATGGGTGGCAACTCTACCAGCAATGTTAAACCTACCCCTGTAATGGGCAGCCAGGCAGTCATAGAAAAAACCCAGCAATAAACCATACTGTCGGCGTACTTCTAGTGTTACGCCCTACAACAAAAAAAAACATTTTTGTACGATTTATTTATTAAACTTAGATTTCAGTTTGCAGTCAATTCAATCTGTCATCTTTTTATGTTCTGTTTAAAGGGTATATGTTTGAGGAGAATCCTGAGGGAATTTTTAGCATAAATAGAGCCTCAAAGTAACGAAATAATGAATTATTATTGAAAATAAAGATTTATGAATTATATTGTGATAATTATCGATATATACTGATATAAAAATATGGTAACATTTTTGGCCATATCACCTAGCCCTACCTTCACTACCTTCATCCATCCAGTGTTGCACCTTTCTCAGAGCAGATTTCTCCTGTTGTAATCTTTTGTAGCGGATTGGAGGCATGATCTGGTTTGTCAAAGGGAGGACTACCAATATTCTGAAAATGCTTCCCTACTTCGGAGCTTTTTGGCCACATCCCAGCAATGCTAGGAGGACTGTCTTGACTTGTACCCACCGTCTTTTCTGTTTACATACTCATGTGTTATGTGTGTCTTGCAAGAACAGTTATGGCTTGACTACTGGCTTGACTTTTTTAATTTTGACTTTGTGTATTTAACCAATACCAATAACCTGATATAGTTTTAACATTATCAGCGGAATATGCTTAGATTAATTAAATTCTATTCAAGGCCTAGATTCTGATATTAATTTGACCTCAACTGTTACAAAACTTCATTGGTAATACACTCATGTTCAGTTTATATTTGTGTTGTTCTGTTCATAATTTTTCCTAGCTTACTTTTTGTCACTGGGGAAAGGGTACTAACTTCTTAAAGATGAAGATGTGTACAATAAAGATGCACAGCAAATATTGAAATTGGCCAAATGATAGAATTGTTTTAAGTGTTTTGTATCGCAATAAGATACTCACACTGGAGTATTGAACAACGGTACACTGCGAACAGAGCATGAGCTACACGTGAATTTTGATTTTCAACCAGTTATTTGCGTGCTAATTTTTCTTATCAAATACTTTTTTTTAGTAGAATTTTTCAATTATCTCGAATATTTTTTGCAAAACCACAAATGTTATAGTCTGATTTATTCCAAACCAATAATACATTTGTAATCAAGTCCTCCTCAAAAGAACCATGGCTGTCATTCTGATGGCATTGGATGAGCTAAATAATTATCTTGAACTGTTTATATGAAAAAAAATAGTATTTGAAAGTTGTGTGAGTTACTATGGGTGAAACAAACAGCAAAGAAATCACATCTTCCTGTGAGAAATATTTCATAGCTCCATTTTCTGCTTGGACTTTGCTCCATAATGAAAAGAAATGAACAATTCAAGTGTATTCCATTATTAGACTCCAAACAAAAAGCATTATTGTCAATGTCCGAATGAGTTTTATTTTTAAATGATCCAGTGTGGATAGCCTTTGTATTACAAAAATGAGTGAAAATGTCACTCTGAAATAACTTATATTGGCATTGTAAATTGTCATTTTTGTTGTAGGTTCCAAAGTGAGAAATTTATCTGTGGAAACTCTTACACAAAACTGGTTACGACATGGGGGGGGTATTTTATCTTGTTTATATTATGTGTGCACCAGTTAGTCAGGGCTGGTGACAGATTGAGCAGAGTCATCCCACAGCAGGACACTAAGCCTGCCTAACACAGAGAACTGTGTCCTCATCCTCCTGTCGCTCTGCAGAGAGCTGCTTTTCATGCAGGTATACCACTTGATGGATCTCTCTCATGAAAGGCTCATGGGTTTTATTCATTCATCTCATGTCATTTGTGGTTATAAATTTCTCTTGAGGATTTTAAATGGTACGAATGAGCATTTAACTAGGGAGTCAATTTATACCCATGGCAGGCAGATAGGATTCTCACTGCCTTCTTCAAGTTACAAGTTTCAAATTTAATTTGTCACATACACAATTTACCTGGCAGGGGAAATGCCATGATCACAAAGTTGGCTCACCCAGAGTGAGGCTCGGCCATTGCACTGCGGCTGTGCTGATTCCCCAAATGTGGGAATTTCGACTGCAGAATTTCTGAATTGTGAGGAACTGTATTCACGCTCTCTGCTGATTTAGGCGGTTTGTGGCTCAGCGGGCTAAGCCTGTATGCCTATGACTGGAAGGTTGCCAGTTTGAGCCCCAGTCTCAGCAGAATAGTCACATGTCTGTGGGCCCTTGATCAGTGACCTTAACCCCCAGCTCCACAGGCACCATAGGTAGCTGACCCTTCATTGTGATCCCCAAACTTGCTCTGACCAGTATATGTGTCTCAGGGAGAGCAGGATGGGGTAGGTCAAAAGTGAATTTCCCCCAAGGGATTAATAAAGTATTGCAATACTGTACTATTGTTTAGTGCAAAGCTTTTCCACCTACTTTCCAGATTGTGCTGAAGGAAGTATTCAATATAAAGGACAACAAATATATATAGTATAAAAAGATAAAAATAAAAACAAGATAAAACATGATAAAATGACTGCAAAATTGCCAAAAAAAACTTGATTGTAGAGAGCAGTTTATCAATAGTAGTAAAATGATGTGCAATAACAGTACGGAATGATAAAAATGTGTAAAGTGACTAGTCAACTAGTTAGTTGTAGACTGTCCTCATTCAAGATACAAAAGGCCTGAGGGTGGAACCTTTTCTTCAGTCTGTGTCTTTGGCCTTCAGGTTACCCTGACCACAGCCGCGAGAAGCGCCTGTAGTTGGGGTGGGGTGGGGTCTTTTATTATTTTCACTGTTTTGTAATTGCACTGCTTCCTGTGAGTGGCCTGCTGGTTCAGGAGGATGCATCCATTCAGCTGGTCTGTGCTGTCCTGCTTGGTTTAGCTCCCAAACCAGGTGGTAATGCTCCTAGTCAGGATGCTCTTGACGGTGCCAGCGTAGAATGCCTTCAGAATGTTGCCGGTCAGTCTGAACTTCTTAAGCATCCTGAGGTAATGGAGTCATTGACGTGTGGTGTTCATTGTCCATGTCAGGTCCTATATGGTGTGGGCAATCAGGTATTTGAAACTGGACACCCTCTTCACAGGCATCCTGTTTATTGTGAGGGGGTTATAGTGCCTCACCTTTTTGCTTCCCGAACTCCACAATCAGCTCCTTTGTCTTGCTGATGTTCAGGAGGAGATTGTTTTCCAGCTTGCCAGGTTGCCTCCTTTTGGTAGAACATTTTATCATTATTGAAGATCTGACCCACCATGACTGTGTTGTCAGCACACTTGACAGTGGTTTTGGAACTGAATTTGGCCACACAGTCATGCAGGTATAGGGAGTAACGCAGGTGGCTTGGCACACAACCCTGGGGAGTTCCTTGTTGCGGGTGATGCCTGACGATGTGCCCATTGGGGCAATCTGGGGCCTGCCTGTCAGAAAGTCCAGAGCCAAGTTGCACAGGGTGGTGTTCAGCCCCAAGTCCTTGAGTTTGCCAACATGATTGATAGGGATTTTTGTATTAAAAGCTGAGCTGTAATCAATAAACAATGAACCACACATAGTTCCTCTTCTTATCATCAAAGTGGTTGAGAGCAGTGTGCAGGATTAGAGCTATTGTTTCATGTGTGAATCTGTTTCGGTGGTAAAAGAATTTGAGTGGGTCCAGTGTGATGGGAAATGCGGAGCAGATGTGATCATTGGCCAGTCCCTTTAAGGACTTTATTATTGTGGCGGTGAATGCAACCAGGTGGTAGTCATTTGGACATGATGGGTAGAGTTTCTTGGGGACAGGGATGGTGGTAGTTCCTTTGAGATATGTTGGTACTCTGGCTTGAGATAGTGATGAATTAAATATGGTCGACATCACCAGAGCTAGCTGGTATGCGCAGGCTTTCAGGACATGTCTGGGGGTGCCATCTGGTCCTGCTGCCTTCTTGGTGTTAAATCTCTTGAGCGCTCTTCTCACCTCGTTTTCCGAGAATGTGATAGTAGTCTGGATTTCTTGTTCAGTGATCTGCTGGTTAGTAATAACGTTATGGTTTGCTTCAAAGCACACATTCATTAACACCGTTGTTGCATTAGTTGCAGCTTGGGGACACTGTCTGAAAACAAAAAAATTCCATGTTTTAG
Source organism: Mormyrus iriodes (assembly GCA_011763525.2). NCBI lineage: Eukaryota > Metazoa > Chordata > Actinopteri > Osteoglossiformes > Mormyridae > Mormyrus > Mormyrus iriodes. The sequence goes on from JAAGVU020000035.1 coordinate 697,978, forward strand.
ATGATTATGGGAGATGAATGAGACTGCATGTAGCTTGTGGTGACTAGAAATACTGCAAGCATATGTCTGTGCAACACTTGTTTGCACAGTTTTCATCTACTGGAAACCTTGAGGAGAAACCAAAAGATGTTTCCTAGCCTGTTACAGCGATGCACTGGCAGCCTCATCTCAGAGTTTAGCAGCATATCTCTCATAACAAAATTAATTCTGCAAGATGAAGGTAATTCCTCTCAGAATGATTGACAGGCCTTCGGTGAGGATCGTCTATGAGGATCTTGAAGGTTAACTTAGGAGACAGCTTTTTTCAGCATGTCGGTGTCTACTCCACCAGATAACTGCCAAAGCACAGGGATGAGCTAAATCTGCGGATTTCCACTCCGTATGAGCTGCAAATGTTCTCTCTTGGTAGACTGTCACTGACTGAGTTTATTAGCAGACTTATTTGCTCATTTAGATGTATGTTATTTTGAGGTTTATCAGCCTTGGAAACCCCACAGTGTACAGCAGCTCCTTCAACACCAAGAAAGTGAAGCCTATCGGGCCAGTCCTTAAATCACTGCACTGGCTTCCTGAGCATTACAGGATTGATTTGAAAATATTATCTCTTGTGTACAAAGTACTAAATGGTCTCAGGCCTAACTACATTTCTGATTTACTTGAACATTATGAAGCACCCTGAGGTCATCTGGAAAAGGTTTACTCAGTGATCCCAGAATCAAGACTAAGCAAGGTGAAGCAGCATTCAGTTTCTGTGCTCCCTGACTGTGGAACAAGCTTCCTGAAAACCTGAGGTCTGCTAAAACTGTTAGCTCATTTAAATCAGGGCTTAAAACATTAATATTTGCTGCATCTTTTCAATAAATTAAATCAGTTTAATCATATACTGTCACTCCAATGTAATTTCTTTTCGGTTAGCTATTTGTTTAGCTTTTAGGTATTTTTTATTTCATTTTACTTTTGTTTTTTAAATGTGATTTTAATGTCTTTTATTTAAATAATTGAAGTGCAAGTGATGAATTGTCGACACACCACAGCACACAGTACACAAAAACTAAATGAGTCCTCTGCATTAAACCCATATGTGACATTGGGACATAACAGTGGTAGGCTATTATTTAGCACCCGGGGAGCTGTGCCTGAGGGCAGTACCCTGCTCAGGCTACCTCAGTGGTACCTTGCTGGTCAGAAACCTCATGAGCACGGCACCCTAACCATTAGTCCACCTCTCTCATAACAAAATTAATTAAATGTATTCTTCTGCCTCTGTAAAGTATTTTGAATTGCCTTGCATCTGAATTGTGCTATATAAATAAACTTGCTTTGTCTTGCCTTCATGCAACTGAGGCCTTGACTTTCTGATAACATGAGCACATCACTCGCACTGATGGTACTGTGGACCCTTTGTGTGGCCAAGCCCTGTTTACAGGTGATGACACTCGGGCATAGTCTGACAGTGAGTGTTAGTCCCACGTACTCCTAGCTATGGGACATCAGTTTAGATATTAGGATTTGAGTCTTAGGCCTGCTCTTTTATAAGATGTCTGATGTGCTGTCTCTGTGTTTTTCTGGTTGATTTACTGAAATGTCTCCTCTCCTGTGATAGACAAATCGTAGTCTTTAAATTGCCGATTGTGCCTGATTTTGTGTATATGTGTGTGTATTTGTCCTATGCTGGACTGGCATCCCATCCATGATGTCCCGAGGGCTGGGTACCGACCGAAATGCTCCAATCCTATCGAGGATCAAAAAATGAATTATCTGTTGGTGCCAAATTTCGGTATCCTAACAGTAAATCTCAATGTCTGTGAGCTTTCAGTACCAAAAGTGCCAAACCAGCTGGGATACTTTTTTGGTACTTTGGGGTGGGATGGAAACACTTTCTGTGTCTGTTGGTTGTGAAAATAGCCTGCCTCTGAAACACAATACAAACGCCGCTTTGAAGACAGTTGCAAACTCAGAAAACAACAATAAACAAAGTAAAATAAATAAATAAATAAAAGTGTTAATAATAATATATGCGTGGACAAATGAAGAAATGAACAGATCCAAGCTTGTGATCTGGTCGGAAGAACAGATACAACAAGATCAGAATGGCATGACAAGAAATAAAAAATATTTTGTATAATATACTAGGGCTGCATATTAAATTTTCAAACATGGCAATGTGATTTAACTGTAATAAAAACTGGGGTATTTATAAAGTAAAAAAAGAGTTCAACATAAATTCCTCACAAACCCGTCTAGGAGTGATTTAAACGAGATGCATCCATCTGCAGAGCCACAGCACTGTGACGTCACCACAATCTTAGGCCAACAATTTTACACCCGTAGCTTCAGGACGGAACTTACATTATTTAGGGCAAGACATAAAGATGGCGGATGGAACAATGCGTATTTGTTGTTGTTTAGACTGTCGTGTCACGGCAATTAAGAGCTGAAGGATTTTAGTGTTTACTTGTTCAACTAACAGAATGTCTACAAACACCGTGCATGCTTTTATGGGTTTATAAGCTGAACATATTGGTGCAGAAACACATAAACCTTAGGTTTCACGATTCACTGACATGAGAATAAAAGAAAAAAAGAAAGTCCTTTTCTGAGGAAAACATACACATTGACGTTACTACTTAAATTATGAGGAAGTATTTAAAACATTACAACTGCCAGGCATATAATAAATCTAATAAAAATATATTTTGAAACGACAGTCTAAACAACAACTAATACTCACCGTGCCATCTGCCACCTGTACATCTTATAACCATAACCATAACCCCCTGATCACGTAACTTCGTCCTGAAACTGCGGGCATAAAACTATGGTGACGTCACGGTTCTGCAGCTCTGCAGATGGATGATAATGATTTAAACAGTATTGATGACAATGACTATGATTGTTTCGGAGAACGCATGCCAAAGCAGTGTAGGTAAACTTTTATCTGATTTCTAAACATGTGTTAGATAATCCCGAAAAGGAATAATTAATTAAAATTGCTAAACTTGCTAGGTTTTTCTTTCATATAACAGAGTAAAAATGTTTTAGCTTAGCTTAAACACCCTGAGCTATAATGTCTGTACAGATCAGCACTGATACCAGTTTTTACGCCAGTGGGAATCCAACACCTTGTAGTGCCTTAGGGCGTGTCCGAGTCCGTGAGTGTGGGTGAAAAACATATTGGTATTGAAATAAGTCCTGTTCAGGAACCCATATTGAAATCAAGGTATCGTTCTGGTTCTGGTATTTCAAAATTTCGAAAGATACCCAGCCCTAGGTGTCCCTCTGCACTCTCCACTTATGGATAGACACTTGGAAGATGCATGGATATTTATAAATATGTAGGCATGATTTTTGCTTTTTTGTCTCCGGTTAAAAGGACTTCAGCTGTTGTGATTTATCTGAGAAATTGAATGTGAACTTCTGGAGGAAAAATGTAAATACATGGTTAGCGGAATATAAAATCCAGCAGGTTGTGTAATGATGTGTTGTGTAGGTTATGGACTAAACCTGACTCTAGCAGTAAGCTTTTTCCAAGGTCCTCTGTGTAAATCTCTGACCCCCCTGCATTACTACTTTTACTGAAACCGCATTCCTTCTTTTATAGTGATGCTGACCTTTTGGTATCTCCTTCTGACCTTTTGCGTCTTTGCCTCCTGCAGTGAGCAAGCTGACCCTCCAGCAGACCAATCAGAGCGTGGTTATTGTGGAGGATGGCTGCATTCAGATTAACTGCTCCATTGTTGCCACGACCAGTCTGGAGGCACAGCATGCAGTGCTGTGGTATACCCGCCGGAGCGGGACTGGCGGGGCTGGGGAGGCACAGGCCGAGCTCCTTCTGAAGGTTGACCAGGAGGCTGCACTGGAGTACGGCGCCTTCGCGGAGGAGGAGCGCTTGCAGAGCCGGGTACAGGCCGAACGCCTCTCGAGGCAGCTGCACCGCCTCACGCTGCACCGTGCCGAGCTCGCAGATTCAGGCTACTACTTCTGTGTAGTGGAAGAGTGGCTGTCTGACCCCAGTGGCGTCTGGTACCAACTGGGCCGTGAGGCCTCCAGCTTCACCAAGGTGCTGGTGACGCAGCCAGGTACAGGAGGGCAGGGGCGGAGCATGCACCAGTGTGGGTAAAGCAGACAGCTACAGAGGGGTGGGGGCGGAGCATGCACCTTTACAGGTGAAGCAGCCAGGTACAATCAGTGTGGGGGTGGAGCATGTGCTGGTGCTTGTGCACATGCAGAGCCAGAGGGCCCAGCTTTGGATAGGATATGGAAAAGATGTATGGTATTTGGGGGCAGTTACTGGTAGAGTGTAAGCAGGGATGTGTAGGAGGGTAAGGAACAGGCCTGAAATTCTCAGCTAACCTAGTTCTATCAGGTTTACAGAGTATAGGGGTTTTGCTAAGTTCAGCCATTCAGGTGATTTCAAAGAATCATCTGATTGTTTACCACAATCAGGATCTCCACAGAGACTCATCATCAAGATCATCTTCATAATCAGTGTCTGCAAACAAGCCAATATCTCACTGCAGTCTCTCTCTGCCCCCCTGCACCCCAGAGGTCCGCTTGCAGGTTATGGAAGCTGACTCCAATGTGACTGTCGAGGAGGCTGGCTTGATCCAGCTGGGCTGTAGCATCCCATCCCAGTCCAGTCGGGACTCTCGCTTCTCTGTGTCCTGGTATGTGTCTCGTGCAGTGCACGAGGGCGTGGCTGAGGACTGTGTCTTCTCCATCGGCCACGACGCTGTTTTTGGGAACGGCAACTGCAGCCCGGCTGGGGCACCAGGGCCGGATTCACGTCTGCGGTTTGAGAGGCCATCCTCCGACCTTTACAGCCTGAGCGTGCAGCGGGTGCAGGCTAGTGACAGAGGAAACTATTCCTGCCTTGTGGAGGAATGGCTGCAGAACCCACGTGGCGTGTGGTACCGCCTCACCACCAGCCGCTCTGGCATCACTGTGGTGACTGTGTTGCCCCAAGGTAGGCCCAGGCTTGAGCCACTTTGTGCAGAGGAGCACTTTTCACTGCCAGTAGGACTTTAGTTCCTGATGATGACATTGGTCATGCACACAGTTTGTCACGTATTCTGATTGTTATAGCAGAGCTGTTATTGATTCTGGATGCTTAGAAATGAAAATTCCACGGAGTCCATCAGTGTAAATACAGTTTAGTGAAAACATCACAGAAACTAAGAAGTAAACATAAAATACTCTCACAGTAATTGCTATTCTGCCATAGATGTGAATCTGGATGTTCATGCTTCTCTAAATGAAAGCTTTAGCTAAGAAGAATGTCCCACATGCAGTATGATTTTCGGTTCCTGACATCCTGTCACCGTTCCTGTTCCCCTTTCTTGCTCCCTCTCAATCCCATTTCCTCTCCACCTTTCTCCCTTCCTCACTTCCTCTCCCCTTCCTCTTTCACTTTCCCCCTCGCATCCTTTCCCCCTTCCTCTCCCCTTTCCTCCCTTCCTCGCTTTCCCTCCCCTTCTTCTACCCCTTCCCCTCTTGCTTCCTCTCCCCTTCCTCTCTTCTTTCCTCCCTCCCTCACTTCCTCTTCCCATACACTTCCCCTTCATCTCACCCATCTCTGTCCCTTCCCCTGCAGGCTCCACACTCATGTCAGTCGTCTGCTCCAGTGACTCGCTCTTCTACTTCGTTTTTGTCTACCCGTTCCCTGTCTTTGGCTTGCTGTTCATCACTATTCTGCTGGTACGCTACAAAACACGTGGCTCAGCTAAGAACCAGGAGGCCAAGAATGGAGCCCCTCTTCTGTGGATCAAGGAGCCACACATCAACTACTCCCCCACTTGCCTGGATCCGCCGACCTTGGGTCTGCAGACAGGGTGTGTGGAGTAACCCTCATGTTAGGGCTACCAGGAATGATTCTGATGGCTACAACTCACCCCAAACATCTTCCAGACTTCCCTGCATCTGCCCTGGGCTGGATCCTTAGGCTTAGCCCCCCCACTCAAATCCCCACTTCATGAGCCTTCCTGCAGCAACTCCCACTCTTAAGACACTAATGACTTTTAGTGGAAAAAGAGCACCCTCTGGCCTAAATCGGAATCATTTCTCTCGGTCTGCCTTTGGATATTGCCATGCAATGGTTCCCCTTTTAGGGATGTTTGGTGATTTCTTTGTTTTGACAATTAATATTTCTGTATGACACACACCATTCTGAGCACCTGTTCACAAAAAGCCCATGGTTATCTTTAAAGACGAACCCCTTACTCACAGAAGGCACAGCTAGACTAATTTTCCTTTAACGTAAAGTTGTGAGAAAGACAGTAGGCGCAGCAGCAATCATTCTGCTGGTAAACAATGCTTTCTTATGGCATGTCTAGTCAGGGTTACACTGAGAGAGTGCCAGTGAGGTCTTTAGAATTAAAGTGAGACTTCGGAGGGGCTCAGTCTCTGCTTTGGATTATTCTGTTTCACACATTGGGAGCCCTACAGATAAGTGACTGGGCTCTGTCATCATGTTAATGCTTTGGGATGTCCTTATTTTTTCTGTTCCCTTAAGTGTGTTGGTATGGATTAAACCTGCTGGACAGACAGCAAATGCTCAACAAACACACAGCTGCTGTAAACAGAACCTGGTATTTTCAGAGTTTCATGCATTTTTGCCATTCTGGCCCCTGTGGACCTTCTGGAAGCTCTCTGAAAGTTCACACTGATATTAAGTTATCGTCATGGTCAGCGCAGCCAAGAGAGAGAGCTGTCTCAGAGACATACCCTGCCACCTACTGCCACCTGCTGGAGCAATGGGAAACAGCAGCAAACATAAATAAACCTCTGAAACAATCGGAGGCTTTCTCAAAAATGTGATGTCTTTTATTAGACATTTTTTTTTTTTTAAACTCCTTTCAATCAATGAAACAAGTGAAAGAGCACCATGTAGGTTTTGATTCATATGGACGCAGGTGCTGTCAGGTTGGACAACAGCAGTGTGACTGTGAATCAAGGACTGCCCCTTATGTGAATTTCCTTTCAGCTCTAAAGAGGAGCATAGTGATGTGCAGGCATTTTATCCAGCTCCTTTTGAATTTTATTTATTTATTATGTATCAATTTGAAGTTTTTATGTGAAGGTATTAAAGCTATGATATGCAGTAATGCTGTATTCATAACTCTCATCACGACTTCACAGGCCACTATCTCTGTCCTTACATTTCAGGTGGGTCACTCTATAATTGACAATGGCTGGACATTGTCTCGAGTCAGATGAGCATCTTGGATCACATAAATAGTTTATAGTAACTACGTATTTGTGTTTACATTTGTGCCGCTGTGAACCTTGGACACCAGGGACCTTTTCCTTCACCCTGAACAGTGCTTCTGCATGTTATGTGATCGACGTAATCTAGTAATTGCAATGGCACGGTAGACATAGGACCCTAATTTGCAGTGGACTAAATGAAAAAAAGTGCTCTGGATCTGGATACCAGCTTTGATCTCACATTCTTCTGCCCTTCTGCCTGTAAGCATCACATGACTCTTCACTGACGATGTGTGCAGTTTGCTTATGTCTGTGTGAACAGTGGAGACTGCCTGAACTGGAGCAATGTGAAGCTGTCGCATGGCCAGCTTGGTGGGAGCATGCAGGGATGTTTCTGGAAGTTGTGACTTTCTTCCTTTTCTTGCTCTGGGCCAAATGTGTATTGCATGACTAGATTCAATCAGCAGTCGGCAGCCTGTTGCTGTTTCATACACTCTAGTGAGACTGATGCTTGCTCCTTTATCTTTTTCTGATGTCTATGTAAGTCTGAATAAGAGGGGAAACTGGCATTATCATCAAGCAAGCCTGATTGTGATGTCACTGGTGCCACACTCCGAGACACAGTTGTAAACATAGTGATTGCCTGCTCCATGTTCAAACGCTGACTTTGGTAATGGACTCCTTTTCATTATCAGTTCATTGGGAAGTTGTGTCCGTGTTCAATTTTTTTTTTTTGGCAATTCAGCAATAAGTTAGATCAGTTCAGATCAGTTTGCAGCCTGACAAATATTTTTGCTTGTGAAATGCAGGTCTGCAGAACGAGGTGAGTGATTCTGATAGAGCAGCGAGGCTGTCTCTCACACTTGTTTGCTGGTCTTTGCCAGGATAAGCAGCAGGATCATTTCATTCAGCTGGAGACCCTGTGTCGCCTGTACAGAAAGGAAATTAATGCATTGGTTTAGCCAGTCAAGCTGTATAGCTCCATTGTGAGTTATTTTTGTAACACTATTATGTATTCATCCAATTCCGATCAGTCATACAAGGTTTCTATAATGTATATGAATGTTTGGCTTTGACTATATCCTACCCCAGAGTAGCTGCATAAGCCTTGTGGTTGTGTGTTCAGTTTGGCAGGTGTGGCTTTTTAGTACTTTTATTTTAATGATTATTCTTATTCCCTTTTGAAGTGTTGTGTTTTCTATTTTTTTAAGTACATTGTACAGAAACTGTGCACTGAATTAAAAATAGAAGTTCATGGCTTTTTACCATGTGTTTTTTTTCAGATATTATTATCTACTGTGTGGATTATTTTTAAAATGCTCTTTTCAGTCTACTGTCATCAAATATAATAATATAAATATATAATGCAGATTTCAGAATTTCACATTTCAAAACAAGATTATGGGGGTGGCACAGTGCTGCAGTGGTT
>JAAGVU020000035.1:706712-720594 GCA_011763525.2 Mormyrus iriodes
TGCCCTGTGATGGGTTGGTGCCCCATCCTTGGTTGTTCCTTGCCTTGTGCCCATTGGCTCCGGACCCCCTGTGGCCCCATATGGGATAAGTGGTTAAAGAAAATGGATGAATGAGAACAAATTATGAGGATTGTCATAACATTTTAGGTAACTGAGAGCATCAGCTGTAATTTATGGCTACGTTTTGCTTTTGACCTAAAGCTGTAGGTCAGGGAGAGTTTTACGATGATGCATACCAAGAGGGTCCAAGTAAATCAGGCCTAAGAGCCCAGGGCTCTAATCACTCCTCTACAATAAGCATACCCACACTATGCTTCACCAGCCTGCCTGGAAGAAGATGGCTGTGTACACAGAGAAGCACATACATGCCATCAGCCATTTATCTGCAGTCAGTGAGAAGACAGATGGATTGCACTGATATGATAAAACCATAATCCCATGTTTATCTCTTTGGCATTCAGCCATAACCCTCCACAGGTAGCAATTATAAATCTTAGGCATGAGTCTTGCTCCTCCTTTCACTGGGACTCCATGCTTAACAAAGGATGGGGCCCAGTCATTCACTTTAGGTTCCTTATATACACAGGTCCTCAGTAGGCACCTGGACTTCTGGAACTGAGCTTTGTGGGCTTAGGGAGCTGAGGAATCAGGGAAGCCTTGACATAAAATGCAGTTACTAAACCCACAAATGTGTTTATATGCATCTTTGCCTGGCACTCAGATTCCTTTGGGGGGACGATACTGTTTGTTGTGGCAGCAAAGATTTTAGCAAACTGCCATCTGGTTACACCCAATCTCAAGCTCTGCCTCTGGGAAAATTGCAGATGCATCTAATCTATCACTGCCTTCTATCCTTTATTAAATAAGCCAAGTTTCATTTGTTTATGCAACACAAGAGAACCTGATTTTTCCCTAATCTCGTTTTTATGTTTACACTTATAAGTTTTAATCCTTTAATACACTGTTTGCATTGGTGTGTGTCTGCGTATGGGTGTATATGTATCCATGCACATGTGTGTCTGCGTCTGCTTTGTGTCAGTGAGTTTGTGTGCTCATGTTAACATTTCTGAGTGATTTTGCTTAGTGCTTTACACTGTACCCTAACAACACCTGGCTTATGCATTCTGTTCCAGCCCCCAGTTGTGTGAAGTTTTCTTGCTCTTCCTTTGTCTCCTCAAAGTACTCCAGTTACATGAATCAGTACGACATCATTAATTACTGTAAAAAATGTATTCATGTTCATCTTCATTAAAATCAGACCCCCCTCCCCTTTTCATAAATTTGTAGTTATGCTCCTGTGGAAAAGGATGCATTATTAGCTCCATTTATGAGGTCTGGTGACGGATGGATGGCATATAAAAAAACAATTAAAATGCTTATAAACTAAAATACAAAACACAGTGCAACAGTGAGTAGAACAGTGAGTCCTGTTCAATAACAGTCTTTTTTTATCAGTCTTGGGCAATGGGGTGTGGCAGGGGGGTTGAGGTTACAGAGTTAACAGTTCTGGGGTAGAAGCTGTTCCTGATTCTGTTTTTGTTTTGATTGTCCTGTGTCATTTTCCAGAGGAAAGAGGAGCAAACAGACTTACCAGGGTGTGTTGAGTCTTTGATAATGCCACTGACCTTCTTCTGGAGTGGGCCAGTGTAAATGTCTTCTAATGCTGGGAGTGTAGTCATACCACAAACCACACTCTGCAGCAGTAGCATAAGATGCTTTCAATGGTAGCACAATAAAAATACACCATTAGCTAGTGAGAGAGGTGATTTTGTTTTAACTTTCTGAGGAAGTACAGTGTCTCTGGACCTTCTTCACTTGGTGAGAGGTGTTCACCAACCACTTGAGGCCTTCTGAAATGTAAACACCAAGGAATTTAAAGCTTTCTATATCCTCCCCCCATATGTAGAGGGCAGAATGCTCGCTTTTCCAATACCAACCTCCAGAGGTCAAAAACACTGTCCTTTTCTTTAGTAACGTAATATTATAGGAACACCACTCTGCAAGATTTTGGACCTCCTGCCTGTAGACTGTCTCATCATATTCTGTTATCAGTTTTTCTATGGTGGTGTCATCTGTAAATATGGTGACCACCTAATCCATGATAGGAGGGACACTATGCGCTATGACAGGGTTTGTCAACTAGCATATCAACCATTTCAATAAAAAGGACCTGGATTTCACTTAAGCACTGAGTTGTTAGCTGTGTGCTGATTGGTTAGTCTCTTATAATCATGCATGTGTCACTAATGTTAACAGCTGGTTGAGTCTTTCAATCAAGAAAACAAACCGGTAAAAGTGCAAGACGAACCAAGCAATTTAGCCAAGCATGGGGGCCTTTTAGCTTTAAGGTAGTTTGTAAAACCTCAAGTGGCTCATAGTGTCCCCCCTGACATGGATTAGGTGGTTACCCTTGTGCATAAATTACAGTTGTGTTGGAGGAGTGAGGAACCAGGAGTTACTACCTGGTTTAGGAGGAATTTTTATGTTAAATGCAAAACTAAAGTCTACAAACGACATCCTTACATACATGTTCTGCTGTTTCAGGTGTGTGAGGCCTGTATGGCAAATCAGCGCTCAATTACTATGTGTGAACAGTTTAAAGATGCAACGCAGTAAAATCTCCGATGCATTACAGACGCCTGCCAGGTATTTTGTGTGCTAGATATCTAGACTTTGTCGGCAACTCCAAATCCTGTAGGTGTGAAAGGTATCAGAGCAACAGCCAATGATAGCACAAGACACGAGGTGAGGTGAAATCCGAGGCAGGAGTTTAAAAAAGTGTTAAAAGTGTAAAAAAGACATAAAAAGTTCAATTTGTCACTGATCAGTCATGTAGCATGTAAACCACAATGACTTAAAGACTCCCAATTACAAGACAACAAGTCATGTAATGTGAACAGTACAGCGATCTGACCACTTTAAAAGTTGTGTAGTGTGTTTTAAGGAATCTAAATTGTGAAATGTGGAAAAATAACAGCCCTATTGCATTTTATTTTAACATTTTGAAACACCTTAAAAAACAAGGTTGTGTTTTATTTAAACCAAGATTGCACTGTTATTTATATTTTGTGAACAGCAAAAAAACACAAACATAATTAAGTCCCATTCCCAGTCGTTGTGCTCGTTCTGCAGCAAGCTTCAATTTTCCCTGTTTTCTGACATCATTTTACCACTTTCAGCACTGCGCGGATGAGCTGGTGATACCAGAGAATGAGGACACACTCTTTGCTATCTCATCTCACGCCTGCTTCACCTTGAAAGGCTTCAAGATTCAACATTGAAGATTCTTTGTAACATAGTTGTTACAGTTGTTATAACTTGTACAGTTATACATACAACATGTAGTGAAATTTACCCTGATTCGGTCCTGAGACTTTACAATAAAGTTTAGCAAATTAAATTGAAGATAAATATGAAAAGGCTAAGACTGAGGTAATGAAAATATATAGAAAAAATATATCCCAATAACATTACAGTTATAGACAATATCTATACAGCGTGAAATGTGATGATATATATATACTTGTGTTGCAAAGTGCAGTGTGCTAGTTGCTGTTGATCTAAATGGACCTTATTTTGAACAGTTAAAAGTCTGTGGTGGCATGTCGTGATTTAGAAACCTTATGGCCAGAGGATAGAAGCTTTTCCTGAGCCTCTCTGTTTTTGTAATAAAACTCCTGAAGCGTTTGCCTGATTTAAGAAGGTCGATCAGGCAGTTACTGGCGTGAGATGGGTCTTTGATCCTGGTTACTCTGGTCCTGCATCTACTGGTGTAAATGTCCTGCAAAGACGGTAGATCTGATCTGGTGCAGCCTTCTCTTGCCTGGATCACACTCTGTAGGCCTTTAATGTTCTAGACACAGCTGTTACCAAACAAGGAGGTGATGTTCAGGGTCAAGACATTTTTCACAGCACCAGAGTAGAAAGTGCTAAGGATCACCGGAGAGACCTGAAACGTCCTCATCTGTCTCAGGTGGTAGAGATGCTGCCTTATTTTTTTGGACAGGGCTTATGTATATACAGTCCATGTCAGATCCTCCGAGATGTGAACAGTGAATGCCCAGATATTTGAACCTGCTCACCCTCTCCACTGCAGTCCCATTGATGTTGAGGGGAGTATAGCATTACTGCTGTCTCCTGCTGAAGTCCACAACCAGCTCCTTGGTTTTGCTGACATTCAGTTGCAGGCAGTTTCCTGACACCACAATGTCAGGTTCTCCACCTCCACTCTGTAAGTTATTAAACGTAATGGTGTTGGAAACGCAACCACTGACTCTCACCACCTGTGGTCTGCCTGTGAATAAGTTGAAAACCCAGGCACACAGACAGCTGTTCAGTCCCAGGTCCCTCAGCTTGGTGAACAGTCTATGGCGGAGTAAATTATTGAAAGCTGAACTATAGTCAATGAATAGCAATCTCACATAGTTCCCATGTTTCTTGTCCACATGGCTGAGGGTGGAGTGTAGAACGTGAGAGATGGCATTGTCCATTGATCTGTTAGGGCGGTAAGCGAACTGGAGTGGGTCTGTGGAGCTGGAGATGGAGGATGTGATGAAGTCCTTAATGAGTCTCTAAAATACCTTTAACTGCCGATGTTAGTGCAACAGGCCGGTAATCAGTCTGGCACGAGGGCTTATTGTTCTTTGGTACCGAGACAATGGTGGATCTTTTAAAGCATGTGGGGACCACAGACTCGTTGATGATGGAGGTAAAGACTCTGGTCAACTGGTCGGCAAAGCAGCGCAGCAGACGTCCGGTGATGCTGTAGCTGTCACTAGCTGTGTGGCTAGCATTAGCACAATTAGCCTCAAAATGGGCGTAGAGCACGTTAAGTTCATTAGCGAATGCAGAGTCGACACTTGCAGCCACAGTGGATTTACTTTTAAAGTCTGTGATTGTGCGCAGTCCTTGCCACATTTGGCGCTTGTTGCCCCTGTGGAAGTGCAACTCCACGCAATCCCGGTTTGCTTCCTTTATAGCATGCTGAACTCCATAAAAAGCAGCTTTGTAATTGCTCATATCGCTGGTGATGAGCAGTACATGGTGGTGATGTGGCTGGTGATGCGCCATTACAGGCATTCACTGCCTCGCAGATAGTTGCACCCACCCATGGTTTTTGGTTAGCAAAAGTCTTTATTGTTACTGTGGAGATTATGTCGTTAGCCAACATGCTAAAAATCATCCGCAAACTCATTGATGTCGTCTGTGCATGATCAGAACGTCCCAGTCTACGGCATCGAGCGCGTTCTGTAACGTGGCTTCTGATTGGGCAGACCAGTACTTTACCTCCCTTGTGACCGGAGCTTCCTGTCAAAACTATTGTTTAAATTCTGGGAAATTAGTGTTGTGGTCTGATCTCCTTAATGCCAGTTATGAAACAGCTTTGTAGCCCTGCTTGTACGGCATGCAACAGTAATCCAGTCTGTTAGCTCCCCTGGCTGGACATGTAATGTGTTGGTAAAAGCTTGGCAAAGCTTGTCTGAGGTTCGCTTTATTAAAGTCCTCCGCCACGACGAGCACTGCATTCAATTGTTTGTTTTCAGTCGCACTAAGCACACCGTGTAATTCAGACAAAGCCATACCTATGTCCGCATGAGGTGGGATGTAGACCACCGTTGTGATAACTGAGTTGAACTCACGAGGCAGGTAGAATGGACGGCACTTGATTGTCAGATATTCCAGAAGAGGTGAGCAGGAGCAAGAGAAAACAGAAATGTTCTTTGCCTTACACCACTTATTGTTCGCCATAAAACAGGCTCCCCCACTTATAAATTTGTTAGCCTCCGCTGCTCTGTCCATGCAGTACACGGAGAAAGAGTCATCGCTTGATCCAGCACTAGGGGGGTCAGCCATGTCTCAGTAAAACAGAGACTCTTACAGTCTATCACATCCCACTGGAAAGTCATTCCTGCTCTGAGATTGTGCAGCTTGTTATCCAGTGACTGTATGTTCGTGAGCAGAATGCTAGGCAGTGGAGGGCAATGAGCTCGTTTCCTCACTCTGTCCTGGACTCCAGCATGGATTCCGCGGTGTTTCTTTGTTCGTCGCCACAGGGTCTCACTGCCGTGTCCTTTATCCTTGTTCACACTTCGAACTACCTCAGCCAGCCACGACAGATTGGGTTTAAAAAGTTCAAAAGCTAACTGTGGAACTTGATTTCCAATGTCCAAAAATGTCACTCTATCATAAGCTATTAAGTGTTGTTGTATGAGTGAAGAAGATGGTAAAAAGTAAAATACCAAATAAAACCACAGCCTACATGGAGCGATCTGGAAGGTGTCTGAACGTAACAGCGCCATCAAGGTTTACTTAGGTGGAACAGTGGTGCTCCTGTAGATGATGTGCTTGTGTATTTTCACCTTGTGCACAAGCAGGTCCATTTCCTAGGGCAAAAACCAATCTGGTTTCCTGGGCAAATGTACCATTGTAAAAGCAAATCACTGTAGCACCGCTGCCTTTTAAAGGTGAGATGAAATGCCATTCTGATTGGTTCATTGCATGTTATGCCCAAAGCACACCTCTGAATAATTAAGAGAGTTAGGACAACCTTTTTGCGCCTTGCGCTGTAGCAAAGTCTGATTTGTCCACTGTCAAAACAGCAAAATGGATTTGGACATGCCCATAAATGTTAGCTGCACCTTGCATTTTACGCTTGCGTTAGATCGTCAAAATAGAGCCCATAGTCATTATGCTATCAAGAGTGATTTAGCCAACAGTAAGCGCAATGGCTTCCCAGCTGCTGGGGAAATTAGCCTAATTATCAATAAAGTTGATGTCTACTTGAACTGTGAGAAGATCTCCTGGTAAAGTCCCCACTTATCAACCAGGAAACAGGTTTTGTTGAAAAGTCTGGTAACCAGGGATTTGGATGGCAGGGATTTATCCCTGAGATTACAGCAGAGAGGAAACATCCGCACTTGAACCTGAGGTACAACATAGTGTTTTTTTTGTTCCTTTAGCTCACACAAATGAGCGGCATTTTATTTTAGTGTGATTTCTAAGGTTGCATTGCACTATGGGACTTTCTTTTCAAAAATCAATAATATAAAATAACATTATACAGCCAATACAATGGTGAAACAATTTAATTTTTATTTTATTTGCTGTATTTTTTAATATAAATCATTATTTCAAGAGGAGTAGGAGATATGAGAAAGTTAATCATTGGTGAAAAAAACCAATCTTGCTTTAAAATTACGAGTCCAAACTATAAATGCTGTAATCTGAAATCAAGTAGAAATGCTTTCAATTCTGAGACAAGGTCAACTAAAGTGAAAAATAGGTCTCAGAACCAAGACCAGACTCAGGTACTACAACACCATGACAGATGTTCCCATAGTTAAGGGTTAGGAAGAGAACCCAGGACGCTGCTCTTTTAATTTGCCCATGTTAAGGGAGTACCAAACATAATGGGTATTCGTGGTTAGATGATTATTTATATATTACTTAAATGGCCTTTTCAGAACACTCTGGGTCAATATAAAAATAGTAGTAATGTAGTGGCTTATAATGAGTTATCATACTATATTTGACATTCCCATGGCTTGTTCATAATATGCTTGGGCCCCACAAGAAACACTTATATTAGCATTATTACAATCCCCTGCTGTCATTTCATCCAGCATTCCATACCAGCCCATCTGGCAATATATAAAGTTCATAGAGTATAGCAGAACCTAAGGGGGAAAAAGTGAAAGAGGAAGATAAAACTGAGAAAAATGTAACTATATAAAACTTATAAATAGACATAAGAATTTTCTTGGATGCCTGTTACAAAACTGTGAAAAACTCTGCAAAATTATGAAAAGCTCACACTCACAACCTTGCACGATATTTCTTGCACTTTTTCTTGCACTTGTCTTTTCTCACTTTATTTTGCGTTTGCACAGTGTCTTAGTATCTGTGCACTTCATCTTCCTTTGCAACAGTATTAATCTATCTTTCTAATTAGTTATGACATCAAAATGTTTTTCCTGACCTCTGTGTGAAGAGCAAAAAAGGCTTCATGCTGAGGATTTTTTCAATGGGAGAACTTCTGCAGGAAGGAATTCAGCTCCTCAATCAAATCATTACGTTGGATTTTTCCTCAGCCCCTCCTTGGTAGCTGTAATGGAGTCCTCCACTCCCCAGCTCTCTACCATGAGGTGCACCAGCTCTGGGCGCTCAGCTCCATCCAGCTTGCCTTTAGGGATGTTCTTACAGCCTGCAGGGGGCGGCATGCGCATCCACAGATTCTTCAGTTCTTCTTCTGTCAACTCCTCCAGTATATGAAATAGACATTCTGTCCATGCTCTCTGTGAGACGTGGCAGTTTTCTGGGGAAAAAAAAGAGGTAGAGAGCTGGGAAAAGGTAAAGACACAAACCTTAAAAGTATGAAACTGCCATGAAGGAATCAGACATACCTGAAACATATCTATTCATAAACCTTAACACTCACTGATAGCAGTGAAAGGGCAAAGTCACCTAAATGTATCAAGGTACAACCAGGGCTATAGAAAGAAGTCAAAGACTATTACCAACAAAATATTAAATGCATACAAGTAGACTGCAAAAGTGGGATGAATGTCCGACTAGGACACAGAGCTAGGCCTTTGGGCGTGTGGAATCTTTCTATGAAATGGATTTTCCTACTACAGTCAGTCAGTTGGAGAGAAAAGCACTATGCAAACTACACTACAAAACACTACATGCACGGCTCTGTAAGTGAATGATGATGTCTGATTCATGAACTAGTTGTTCCTTTGAACCGGTACTGTTTAGTCAATCACTAAACTTGGATTTTTTGCACATCCACGCATGAAAAAATCTAAAAATATTTGACATATTATCATACAAAAACACACAGCAACCTTTTGAAGCCTCTGCACGCAACAAATAGTCATTAATGATTACCATTAATAGTGATGTTCCAGGCACTCAATCTATGTGATTAAAACTTTAACACAGCAAAGAAATTAAATGTACATCATAACAGTAATTATGAAAATTAAGGCCAATTACTTTCCCTTTCTGAATATGGACCACCACGACTCAATCCGTTGATTGTTCGTGGATGAGCCATACATGTGGCTAGACACTCTGGAGTCATAGTCAGCGTGCTGGTGGCGTAGAGTACACTGAACTGCAGTCATAATGCTATTCTCTGTGCCGCCATCGGTCCGCAGCGACAAGGTTTTGCACATAAAAGAGGAAATTGTGAGCGATCACTGATGGATTGTAATTTGTCGGTCCATCAATGAGCCAAAGCACTTTCTGTGAAAATCCATCTATGCATCTTGAAATGGGCAAGCCAAATGGCTTTAGTTTGTCATTACCATCAGCGTGCCACATATAATTCGACCCCATCGAGTGGTAAGTTCTTATAAGCTTTCTGCGTGCTCTCCTCTCGCATCCTTGAGGATCAAGCTCCTGGAGTAACACCATAACATCATCTCTCTTTACTCGCGGATTGTACTTTTGTTTGAGGACTTGCTACATTGTTCTGTAGCCAAAGAGTTGTCCAGATCTGCGAAGCTCCAACCTGATGGCATTCCTGAGGGTGTTTGTAGAGGAATAAACCTATCTACAATAAAGTCCAGCTTCTTTAAGTTTAAAGACACTGCAGACTAATGTTCACACCATGTAAAGAGAACATCATATCAAAGATTACATCATAAGAGTGCCCTTCATTGAATCTCTATACAACAACGTATCACATCTGGTTCATCTGTCTGATCAGTTTCATTTAAAAGTCTAAACACTTCCCACAAGAACAACAAAAATGAGCCAACTGGCTGAAATGGTTTCCACAAAATGGACAAAACATCTTCACTTGGTTTACTGCCACAAACTTCATTCATTTTCCCCTCGCTAAACAGTTTTAGTGACACAAAAGGTCAGCAACAAGCACTTCCTGTGTACTATACCTGCCCTTTCCAAATGGTTCTCTACTTGTAAATTTGTTTTTGGAATTGGTAAAAGGGTTTCACATCTTGTAAATTTGTTTTGACACATATAAATTTATTTTGGAACTTGAAAATTTGTTTCTGTGGTTATAAATTTGGTCTGGTGATTGTAAATTTCTTTAAAGTTTTGTTAATTTGTCTTGACTTTTGTAATTTTGTTTTCTAAAATGTTAATTTGATTTGCCCTTCTCAGCCACTGTACTGCCATCATAAAACTAAAAATGCAAAAATTATTTTATTTTGTTTGGTTACTTATGGTTAATGTAAGGCCTGGGTAGGGGTCAAAGGTGCAAAGGTTGTCATAGTTGTGAATAGTGTTATGGCCATAGAAATGAATAGAGAGTCCCCACAAAGATATAGATACCTAATCTGTGTGTGTGCGTGTGTATGTTTGAGACAGTACTGTAAATATGAAATATGAAGAAATCAGTATAATCAAGGTCAGTTTGACAATTTACATTTTATTATGGTCAGATGAAAATGCTTATCTGTAGTTGAAATTGAATTAAAAAAGACTTTAAATAGGTAACCCCAGGGTCAGTTGTCAACCTAATCAGAAATTTGACATTGTTAGTTAAACGTTTATTTTTAATAAATAATTTTATTTTGATTTGTTAATCACTAACAGTCTTGAAAATAATCCTCACCAACTTTGGACTGAAAAGAAAGTCATCTCAGAAGAAAATGGTGTGACAGTTTTGAATGGCTGGGGTACCCTGTCAGTCTGTGTAAATAAGTTACATATCTAAACATGTCAGATATGTGTATGTGTGTGTGTGTGTGTGTGTGTGTGTGAGTGTGAGAGAGAGAGAGAGAGATGGAGATAAGGATACATGTTTAGTATTTTGTGTTTAGTATGTTTTATTTGTTGATACAGTAATTTAGTCAGTTTAGGCTGTAATTATACTTTTTAAAATGCTTGGATATGGGGTTTGTAGAAGTGAAATAGAAAAAAAAAACACTACACTGGGCCAAGAAAAGATATACTCCGGATGTTTTCAGAACCTAGACACCGCCTCTGATTCTGCCCCTTCCACCTGCTGTAAGCCTTTTTGGAAAAAAGCGTAAATTACTCATAAATGAGTTACATGTACATCATGCATGTGTCTGTTACAGTTCTTATGCTTATGTCATAGACAACTTTGGTCATAGTACAAAAGAGAAGTAAATAGAATATAAATGTTTAAACATAATATATACAAATAATACAAATGACTGTTTCAAACATGGACATCAAAACATACAAAAAGGAATACAATGTAACCACCTAATTGGTCAGAAAGATTCTGCAAATTATTATATAAGTAGAATGTACAATAAGTATATTTCAGACCTACTGTACATATCACAACAAGGACTCACAGCATTCAGGTAAAAATACATTTATTAACTTTCACATTTCCAGCTGACCCATCCAGTACTTCTACAAATTGTACAAGTTAGTGAGTGGGAGCCGAGTACGGATTACATGAGTGGACCAAGTGACATGACTGTCTGCAAAATAAATCTAGTTTAATCAGTTTTTTCATTACATTTTCAGTTTGGTACATACTGATAAACACTATTCTACAATTGTACCTTCAAACATTAGCTACTTTACGTGACAAATTTCCTGCAACCTGAAAACCCTCCAAATAAGAGACTTGTTAGAAATGGCTGCTCAAGTAAAGTAATAAACACGGTAGTTTTCAAACATTTACTTAGCCTGATTCCTTTTCTTGACCATCGTGCTTCAAGTTGCTTGCTGTTTTTCTGTTTTAATACTGCTTTTCACCAGCTGAAGTGACATGACTACCTGCCTTAAGAGTCTAACTAGAAAATGTTTCAAATTGTGTTCCTCCTGCTCCAGGTGCACAAAAAGTTTAGTCCACATATATTTATTTCAGACCCAAGGGAAAGACATTGGGCCAAATATCTATTGACAGGCAGCAGTGCTCACCTGAAAGCCTCTTGAGGGGTTGTACAATGAGGGCATTCCAGCCCCACACCTTCAGAAATACAATATTGACACAGGAGGAGTGCCATGAGCCTGGCGAGGGGCATGTGAGGCTCACTCCCTCTCCTGTTCCGGCTGCTGCCAAACACCCCACAGCAAGCTCCCTGACAATCACACGGCACTGGGGCAGCCCGCAGGACACTATGGCCTCAATCGGGCAGGTCATCTTCTGGAGGTCTGTATCACCTTTGACCCCAAATTCAAATGATGATGTCACCTTCTTTTTTTTCTGTATAATTAGCAGCAAGTTGAAGTTAATCTCTCCATGTTTGACAGACTTGAGAAGGAAAACTGAGACGGGGTTACTGCTTGCATCTTACGTAAAAATGTTGAATTTTATTGCATATTATCTGTAGGTATTTAAAGACAATCACAAGCAGAGGTTATAACTTCGGTAATTAGGTTAAAGTCAGTGTTTCAATGACTTGATAATATTGAATAAATTACTAAAATAAATGTTTATGTGGGTATTATTGTGTATCAGATGAACCCGCACTCTACATCATATGAAAATTTTTGTATTTCTTACATGATGAAAATTACTTATGATTTTATTTTGCAGCATCATCATCTTAATATTCATAGTTGGTGGATTTATCATCCTCCTGTTGTCCATAGCATTTACGCGTAAGTATTTTAAAGCTCATTCAGGTTTCCCATGATTAGCAGGTTTTACAAACGGCCCTAAATTAAAATGTCATCAGTTTAATACAACTTATTCCATTAATGTGAAGATGTCTTCACTACTGTATGGTAGAATAACCAAGTCTTACTGCCCCCAGGCTGAAGTAAACCCTTTCACGGGGTTGGTTAGGAAAGGCAGTCAAGCACTGTTTGAAAAGTTTGAGAGTACTGGGTCACAAACTCCATTTTCCAACCAGGTGATTTGTTCACCTAAGACAGAATTAAAAGATGACTGCTGTTAAGCATATAACCGACAGAAAGATAAAACCTGACTGCTGTAATGGGGCAGAGAACTGTGACAATTGTCTAACACCTCCAGGGTTGTGGGTTTGATTCCTGACCCTTTTATGTGTGACAAGTTTGCATAGGTACTTTGGCCAAAAACCTGCAGTTATGTAATACATTGACCATTGTGTATGGGAATGTGTCTGTGTGTGTCCCATGAGGGACTCCCACACTGTATACGATGCCCTGTGATTCCTTGGTTATGTTATAGAGAAAGTTGGCAGGTGTGAAGAATTCTGTTTTTATTTTAATTAACATTTTGTTCATATTGAGGTTGCTCTTATTACATTACTTGTGATTTTTCAATTCAAAATCCTTGCCAAAACTTTTTCTTTTCCTATATAAGGGCATCACTGCTGTGTTACATAGGGCAAAGGCATACGAACGCATATGAGATAAGACAAACTTGGTCTTTGTCTGGACTTTAATAAAAATAAATACAGATACAGTGCTGTAGAAGCTGTTTATGCCTGGCCCAGGTCTTAATGTGGAGAGGTGATTCTTTAGCCAGTTGTATTTCTCAATCAGGCTACAAGTCCATTGTGGAAAGCAAAGATACATTCCCTGTAGGAAACATCACGCAGGACATCATTTTGGACTGTACCTTTGACCCATCAAATGTAAATGGGAAATGGGCGATTGACACCACTGTCACCTGGACAAAGGAGGGGCTGAGTGGGGTGGTGTACCTCTACAAGGACAGAGCGGCCCAACTGCAGGACCAGAACCCGATGTTCAAGAACAGGACAGAGCTGTTCCCAAATGCCATTGCCGTCGGCAAAGCCTCCCTGCTGCTGCGCAGCATCACGATGGAAGACCCTGGCACTTATCGCTGCGGCGTGAGCGCCCCCAGTGGACATGCAACTGTCAGTATACAACTAAGAGTAGCTGGTGAGAGCCTTGTCTTCTTTCTTGTCATCGTACACATACATGTTTTTAAGTGCTGCATTAAACTACTAATCCAAATTTAATT
>JAAGVU020000035.1:848097-863201 GCA_011763525.2 Mormyrus iriodes
CCAACCCCACCCCAATCCAACCCCAGTGTGAAGGGCCAAAATAATGGCAGAAGCTAAGGGTAGTGGTGACCATAATTACCGCAGTGTGCTGACCTGGGATCAGGTGAGCCGGCTGAATGATGTGCTGAGTGAGCCGGTGCCTGTGCATGGTCGTGGGAACTTCCCCACATTGGAAGTTCGCCTGAAGGACATCATACAGAAGGTACGTAACTGCCTGGAGCAGAGGGGGATTCAGGTCAAGGACATCCGCCTGAATGGCTCGGCGGCCAGCCACGTCTTGGTGGAGGACAATGGCCTGAGCTACAAGGACTTGGATGTCATCTTCAGGGTGGACCTCTTGAAGGAGTCGGAGTTCCAACTTGTTAGGGATGTGGTGCTGAACATACTGTTGGACTTCCTACCAGAGGGTGTGAACAAAGTGAAAATCACACCCATGACACTGAAGGAGGCCTATGTGCAGAAGCTGGTGAAGGTCTACACTGACCTGGATCGCTGGAGTCTCATCTCTCTCTCCAACAACCATGGCCGCAACGTGGAACTCAAATTTGTGGATTCGATCCGTCGGCAGTTTGAATTCAGCGTGGACTCCTTCCAGATCATCTTGGACTCGCTGCTCTCCTACTACAGCCTCTCCAAAAACCTGATGTCAGGGAACTTCCACCCCACTGTGGTAGGAGAGAGCATGTATGGTGATTTCACCATTGCCATGGACCACCTCAGGAACAAACTGATTGCTACTAAACGGCCCGAGGAGATTCGTGGGGGTGGCCTTCTGAAATACTGCCACCTGCTGGTGAGAAACTTCTGTCCCACAGACGAGGAGGAGTTCCGGGCATTAGAGCGATACATGTGCTCACGTTTTTTCATCGACTTTCCTGATGTGACTGAGCAGCAGCGAAAACTGGAGGCGTACCTTCAGAGCCATTTTGTTGGCGAAGAGTGCCGTAAGTATGACTACCTGATGACCCTACGGCGTGTGGTCAATGAAAGTACAGTTTGCCTGATGGGACATGAGAGGCGACAGACGCTTGACCTCATCTCCCTCACTGCTATCAGAGTGCTGGCTGAGCAGAATGCCATCCCAGATGCCACCAGCGTCACCTGCTACTACCAGCCGGCCCCCTATGTCCGGGACCTCAACTTCAGCAACTACTATGTGGCCTCATGCAGTCCATCTATTCCTACATGGCTGCCATGCAACTAAGGGAACATCTGTATGGATGCCTCTAATAAAAGATTTAATTGGGACCATTTTTGGTTTGTTTTTCTTCCCCTGTATCCTTTCTTTTTTTTACGCCCTTTTCTAATGAATTGACAGGTTTTGGGCTTTTGTTGTTTTTTTTTTTTTTTTTTTTTTTTTTTTTTTATTGTTGTTTTTGAATTTTTTTGCACTTTTCCCCATAATCCTAGTCTCAGTATCTGTCCAGCTTTCAGAATTTATGGTTTTCCTCTCCAGTTTACGTGCATCTGTTTAGTATTGAGGGGGGAAATGGTTTATTAATACCTGGTCACAAAAAAGAAAATGACAAATTTTTAAAAAGAGGCATAATTTTGAAAACTTGGTGAAAGTTGTATTAAGAGGGCATTTCATTGTTTAGAAGGTGCTGGATCTAGGAGTAAGCTGGATAAAATGGTTTGTGCCCCCCCTTCCCAGGCTGCACCCCAATCCTTTCTAAAAAACAAATGGAAGTTAGCAGATTGTCTAAGATGCTTTCTGCTTGGTATACTTCACCTGGTGAGTTTCTGTTGGGACTACAGTAACCTGCCTGCCCTTCCCACCCGCCTTGCCAGCTTTGATATCAGAAACTGTAGTGATGGGTGCAGTTTCGTGCTTTGATGGTCTGAGTGTGTGGTGTGGTTTTTTAAGCATTGACGTTTACCTCAGGATGTTTAATCATCTGCACTGATGTGGTGGCTGTATAAAGGGGAGGCCAGAGGTTGAATGGCATGCTTGTGTTTCAGCCCAGCAGGCTTGTGGTCTTCAAGTGTTTTTGTTTACTTGTCTGGAATGTAAGTGAGCTTATGTGATTGGCTGCTGATTCTCACTTGAGGGCTTTGTGGTCATGGTGTTCCATTGAGGGCCTGCACCAAGTGAAGAGAATTCTCTGTCAATGGAATCTGCCACAGTGTGGCCCCATTTCCTACATTAGTATGTGTGTCTCAAGTGGAACATAAGTGTGTGTGTGTTGAATGTTGTGATTGGCCCAGTGACCACAAGGCTGGAGTGAGGTTGACGAATATGAATGACTGACTGAATTCTAAATTTGTAACGGGGCTGCCCAGTCATAATGGTGCTATTCTACCAAGCAAGTTTTTTTTTTTTTTTGAAAAACCAAAAATAGCTCTGAGCCAAATGGTGTGAGTGCCAAAGTGAAACAATCTGATTACCAGTTAAGACTGTAAAACATGCCATTCAGCAAATCTGATTTGGTGGCTGCTGGTGCTGTTGGGTGACTAGGGGAGCCAACTGCCTGCATGCACCTGTCTGCTCATCTTTTCAGCTTCTTAAGTTGCATATGGTCATTGCTAAGTTTGCCATTATTGGAAATGGCAGGTTTATCCCCTTTTGACAAGGAAAGTGCCTTCTTTATGCCAGCTAAATCTTTGTGTGTATGTAAATTGTCTATTGTGTATGGCTTTGAGTTTAGAACTACATGCAAAGAGGGGTGCGGTGTTGACTTTGCCTTTGTGGTGAATGACTGATCATGCTAAACTAGCATTCCTCAGGAAATGGTGACCAAAAAGTGTGTTCTTATTTACACTGTGTTGCAGTGTGATTTGAATGTTCTTGCTTTTATGATGATCTTGCCTTTTGTTCACGCTACTGTGGGAGGGGAATCCATGTTGTCAAAAAATGAGAACTGATTAATCAATAAAGGATTGAGCCCCATTACTTGGTGTCTGTGCTCTCTAGTGTGGCCTTTCAGTTGCAAATCATACTGAATTCCCCCCAGTGTCAAACTCGGGTAGCTTACAGCTGTCACCTAGGTTTAGATTAGACCAGTTGATATGTATCCTTGTAGGAAAAAAGCCTTTTTTGGCATGCAGTGCTGATATCTGGTTTTGAGATGAGTGTACTATTGTATTACTGATCTGCTAGCAAAATGGCTAGTAAAGCTATAATAAACTAATAGCTACTAAAGGTAACACTGGATAGTGTTATTAGCAGGAAGTTTGTGATATAGACCTTAATCTTTATGAAATGTGTGCATTTTAGGGAAGGGCATGTTAAGTTACTGTTGTACAGAACATCATCTGCTAAATGCCTCAATTTGGCCGTGTTATTCAGTGATGGCAAAATACCAGTAAGCATGATTTGCTTACCTGCAGTCTTTTCAAGGGGGACACTTTAATTTCTGCATTAGTCATTTTGTTCTCTGTTGGGGTGTGTGTCAGTGGCCCCCTCTGATTACAGAAAGCTGGGAGGGTGCTGTAGATAAACTACTGGGACAGCAATTTTTCCAGATTATCCTACACAAACTGACTGGCATACTTTTCACCCAATGTGGTTTTCATGGGCTAAATTATAAGGTTGGCAAGAGCAAGGGGTTGTAAGGTGTGTGTGTGTGTGTGTGTGTGTGTGGTCTAGCATTCAAAAGTTTAGAGCTGTAGTTGCAATATTTAATATTTCAGTGATGCTGCCTCTGTTAATGTCACTAGTCGCCAATCCATTCCTCCCACCTTGCATTTGATTTGCCTCTCAATAGCACTTTTATCCTGATGGGTCTAACCATGCGCACACACACAGCTGTCAGACGTTTTGTCATACTGTGTCACTCGCTGTGAACACTGAATAAGAGGGCCAAAGTTCCATTTGCCTAGGTCCAGGACTACCTTGACACACACACACACACACGCACACGTGCGTGCGTGTGTGTATGTGTGTGTATGTATAAAATGACGAACATGAAAATAATTTTATGGTTCTAGTTTATCCTCTTAGTGATGCTTTATGCTATGTCCTTTGGTAAGATGTCTTCTACTGGATTTGCTTGTGTAATGCTGCTGCCTGATTCTTTTGTATTTTTAGATTTGTAGTTTTATGTAAATGAGCAACAGTGCACTTGTGCTGGCCATCAGGAAGTTCTTAAGTGTCAATGAAAGTAGTATTATGCATGCACACAAGGGTGTTACTCAGAGTTTTTCATTAAATATTTTTTGTTCTATGAACATCTCCCCTCTGACCTCCAAGATGAACTCATTTGCATGGGGTTTCCTTCACATCATGCAGCTGAAGGACCTTTCAGAGGAACAAATTCTGCTCTTCTCTCCTGACACGCCTTGGCCTTCTGGGCATCCTGACATACACGCATCTTTGTTCATATAAATCCTGTGAACTGCTTTTGCCTGGGGGTATTCCTGGCCCAATTTAGGTGGTGGGGTGTTTTACTCAGAAAATTAATGGGGAAGTTTCTTGGGTGGTTTTCCAAATTACTAGAGCTTGAGAAACCCAAGACAGAGAGAAAAATGTCACAACTTCTGCCCTATGTGGTGTGTAGATTTGGGTTTTTCCCCTGAATACTCAGTCACATCTCAATGAAATAGGTTATCACATTACCCTTCCTCAAGCACCGTGATTGTGTTAGCAGGCCCAAGTTCGTGTGTGTGTGTGTGTGTGTGTGTGTGTGTGTGTGTGTGTGTGTGTGTGTGTTCGTTCTGCTCGTGCTGGTTATCATTTCCTGCAGCCCACAACATGGTGACTGAAGACCTTCATGAGGAACCTCACCTGATGTTTGAGGTACAAACTTACTCTCAGCTGGAAGCATGTCCCTCCTCCCAGCAACAAAGCTAAAGAGTGCACGGCTCATGTATATGACAGCGGCTTGGTGGTAATTAATCAGTGTCTGCTTCTTTCAAACAAAATATTAAACTCTCCTCATACTGCAATATTTTCTGCTACACTTACCTTTCCAAGTTCCTTCAGGTGAAGCCTGTAAGTGTAGGCCGTTCCAGTTGGGAAGTCATCACAGGTGCAATGACTATAAGCGGTAAATCTGCTTTCTGCATCAAACAAGGGAGTTTCCAGGTATTTAGCTTATCTTGTGGCATTTAAGAATGTAAACCCTCATCGTTTGACTATGGCTCTATGCAGCCGTTTATATTGATAAGTCCATCTGACTCTCATAGCTGTGTGGCAGACACAGGTGCTCAGGTTGCCCCTAAGTGAAGTTTGCTCTGTTATGTCTCTGTGTACCTTGCAGCCCTCAGAAAGGCCAGCCAAATCTGGAACAGTCCATCAGCCTGGGCTTTTCTCAATAGTTCAACACTGCATATCTCTCAACTAAGGGAAAGCGCTTCCTTTACCTGTTTTACTTAGTGTTTTATCATACTAGTGTGCATAGCGTGGTGGAGGTGTTAGAGGGTCCTATTTATGCTGTGTCCCCAGTTACAGAGTTCTAATTAG
Organism: Mormyrus iriodes; assembly: GCA_011763525.2. Lineage (NCBI taxonomy): Eukaryota > Metazoa > Chordata > Actinopteri > Osteoglossiformes > Mormyridae > Mormyrus > Mormyrus iriodes. Next base: position 853,502 of record JAAGVU020000035.1, read on the forward strand.
AACAGTTTGGGCTTGGAATATTAGCTCGTTATCCTGACTTTGGTCTGACTGAAGCTAGAGGGCATTGTGGGCCAAGCAATATGTGCTGTTGTACAGTTGCATCGAACACTGTGCCAGAACAGTAGACTTTTCCTTACACCCCATATTTGACATCTTTTATTATTTCTGACAAGTCTAATTTAACGGAGCTAAAAGGTCTAATTGAGCTAAATGGTCTAATTGGGCAGAGTGGTGGCTCTGCAGCTAGGGAGCTGTCCCAGCAATCAGAAGGTTGTTGGTTTGAATCCCGTCAATGCCAAGAGTGATTCTACTTCATTGGGCCTCTGAGCAAGGCCCTTAACCTGCAATTGCTTTGTCTTGGCTATGATGTTAACCTACATTCAGCCCTGCAAGGAGGTACTCCAGCTTACAGGGAAATTTGGGGGTTGGTGGCAGGATTGGCACTCCAGCCACTGGGGGGAAAAAAAAACTCACATTGGTCCATCTGGGCTAGTGTGTTGCTGAGGTATCACCCACCGCATGGCTGCACTCAGGTTCTCATCCCTGAGGTGGTTTATCATGTGGTGAGTGCGGCAATGTGCTGTAATCGGCGCATGCTCCTTACCTCTCTCTCTCTAATTTAACAAAGCCAAGGGCCCACGTGTGAGAGACAAGTTCCTGGTCCCTGTCCAGTAGCAGCCGGTTAATATACAGTACATTGTGCTTTTCTTCCCTCTGCCTATCCCAAGTATAACAGTTCTGTGCAAAAGTCTTAGGCAGAAAATGATCTTCCACATGGTGTAAAACTATGATATGATTCCTGTCAAAGTGTGTCAGATTAGCTGTTTCAAAATGATTCCGAGAGTCACCCCAGTATTTGCAGTAACCATATTTTTTTGTCTTTACCACTAGCATGTTTGGCTAATCAATACCCTATTGATGTATTTAAATAATTAAATTAATTAATTTATTGAGTTGGCGATCAAATTTATCACTTTGAATGGCTGAGGTGCCCCTGAGTAGAGGTTTGGGAACTGAAGCAGTGTTCATATAGCCATCCAACAAGATACCAGTAATCTTTTGGAGAGTAGAAGAAATTCTTCTTAGTTTTTAATATTGACTTAATTTGCATATGTTTTAATGTTAGATTCTCTATTTCTCAGAGCAAATACACACTTACTGCCCAGTTAAAGACCTTTAAACGTTTTCTTTGACTACCTAGGACTTTTGCACAGCACGGTACTTATGCATGCATGAATATTCAAGAGAAGACGGATGTGGAGCTAGTCAGTTTGAGATGACTGACAGCACCTGCCCATAAAAGGAGGTCAGACTGTGTGGCTTTACGTTACACTGGTTAGATCACATCCCGATCGTGTTTGTGGGTGACATCGGTGAGGCTTTGAAATTGCACAGGAAAATTGTGGAAGTTAGGCCACAATGATAGTGTGTAATGCTGCTGCAGGTAAGTGCCCTGTGGGGACCAGCTTAGGTGCCTGAGCGGCCTGTGTCTGCTCGCAGCCTTTTAAAAGAACATTTAGGGGCAGGATGAGTTGTTATGCCAGCACTTGATCCTAAAACTGACCACATTCACATATTTATGAAAAAACAGTGGAACTCCTGAGCAGTTCCAGGGTTCTATATTAATAACCTGACTAACTGTGCATATAATTTTCTATGGATATTACATGAAATCAGCAGGGCTACCAAGTTTCATCAGAACTTTGGAGTGAGATTATATCATATATATGCTCAGTATGTGTCTCACGGTCAATGCATGAGACTTGAGAGCCCTGGAAATGAGTATTTAGTAGTATTTGTTTGACAATCCTGGGCTGAAAGAGAGCCTTCTTCCCTCACCCTGCTAACCTGACTGAGCACACGTGGAGGGGGGGGTTACCTGTGAAGCTGAGCGGCTGGTGGAAATGGTGGCCTTGCTGGGCAGCAGTGTGCTAATCTGTGCAAACCATAGTGACCTTAGTACAAGGCTGCTGATTATAAAAAGCAAGGACAGGTGAGGGAAAGTGGACAGCGGGTGACTGGGGCGGGTACAAGCTGCTGCTCGGATGGGCCGATTGAGAACCCCTTAGCTCACAGTGTCTAGCGCTCAGGAACTGAAATGCAAAATTGGGGATCCTTCAGCCCCTTCACTCACCCGCACAAACACCCTGACCCACCAGGCCATGTTAGATGAGTCCCATCGACAGATCTAACTGGAGGTCCAAACTCAAGGTATATATCAGATTAATCCAACTTATCACACTTATTACATTATATAGAGGGCTGACACTTCTTTCTTGTTAATGTTAATGTACAATGTTCAATAATGTTAGCATGCCCGGGGGGGTTGGGCAGCCAGTTGACCTTGGACCCCCAGAGGTTTTTTTTTCTCCTTACATGGGAGTTTTTGGTTCCTCTCCTCTGTTGTCATCTGGCTTTCTTTCCTTTTCCCTATTTTGTATTACTCTCTCTAATATTTAATTAATATTACATATTACATGTATATTAATATTACATGTAAAACCAACGTGTAGTACCCTGTAAAGTGCTTTGGGGCGACTCCTTTGTGAAAAGCGCTATATGATATTGAATTGAATTGAATTGAATATAATGCCTCTTCCTGTCCCCAGAAAACACATCTTAAAATGCTGGTACTAATATGTATGTAGTTTTCTATCATGAAATCACGGTCAGTTTTTTTTGTTTTTGTTTAAATAACAATAACCAGTCACTGTATGACACCACTGGCATCATTAATACTGGGGCAACAACATTGATTTTGATGACCTAATGGATAAATAACTGTTAACTGAATTATGCTTTTTCTCATTAAACCAATCATCATCATTTAATTCTAGTCCAACAGTTTATCAATTTATGTATCATATATAGTTTTGTAATATTGCTTATTACATTTCAGGTTGTGCTTATTATGCTTATTACATTTTAGGCAGAGAATTCATTGTAAATGATTGGCTCAGGAGCTGCTCACCAAGACTGTAAGAGATGGCAGCAGCAGGTATCTTTCAGCCTAGGGAGGCAGCAGCTGTCACAGTGAGGAGGACAGACAGCACCTGGCGCTTCTGCACTGAGTGTAGCTGCCTCAGTACCACCAACTAACCAGAACCCTACCAACTGCCACGTATTGATGATGCTCGTGATTCCCTTATGAGTTCCATGTTCGCCTCCTATGTTTATGATGTTCACACACACAGAATTTGTCTCCAATTGTTAGTGTCAATGGCCTGTGGTGTAGGAGCTCGCTCCAGAGACAGAAGGACAGTGGCAGACAGGGCCAGGGTACATCCTTGGAGCCAGGGACCATGGTTTGATTGTATAATCCCCAGAGATAGGTGGGAGTGTCTGGGCAGTGAATGTGACCCTGTAAAGTGTTAGTGTCATTGGGCATTGTATACTACATATTCATTGAGCCAGAGTGCAGGACTGTTGTGATCTACCAGTATCAGTTAGTACTGTACAGGCACAGGAGAGCTGCAGAGGGCGTGACACCAGTTACCCTATCAGAGTTTTAACCGGAGATCATGAGCCACTACCCAGAACCGGGGGCACCTCCCTGACCCAAATGACAGACCTGCTGACTCCAGACCAGGCTCAGGGACTGCATGCTGTAGGTCCTGACAGAACCTGTGGACTTTGAGGGGGGCCCAGGACAGCAGAGTCTTGATGGGGACTGTGTTGTGCTGGAGCAACCTCTTCTGTTTAATGTAAACACTTCCATACTGTGAAAGTGTTTAGTTATGTTAAAACAAGGTAGATGTCTGACAGTGCTGTTAAACCCATGAAATGCTTTATCAATACGTGACTCCTGGTAGTCATGAAGTTAAGAACTTATGGACAATCATACCTATGAACGGGCTGCCATAAAGTGCATTATATAAAAAATTTGGGTTAAACACAATGTTTTGTAATAATGAACGCACATGCTTTGCGAAACTCATGAAAACTGTGTGGCTTCAGCGGTTCATCGGCTCGAGGTGCAGTACAGTATTGTATTTAGTAACTTTCATTATTACGGCATAATTTTAAATTTTATGTACAGACTTAAGAAAGGGATCTTATTGGTAACCTGGGGATGGCCTGTATTAATTTCTGGGTGGATCATCCACAGAGGTACTGGTATTTTTACACCATATGCTCTGTTCTCTCTCTCTCTCTCTATATTATATATATATATATATGCGCACGTTTTGGTGCTCTTAAAGAATTCCTTTCATTCCTGTCACTGTAAACACTGCATGTTTGGTCAGGGCGCACTGCCAACACGACGCCTTTGTTTATTGAACACTTAATCCGCTTCAACAATCAAGCTGGCAAGCACAGTACCTCAGCTATGAGTATAGAATTAAAAGGCAACAGCCTGATGCCTCACAACCAGCTTGCATATTACAGCAAGCCTCTTCTTCAAAGCTTGTTCTCTTAGAAAATGTGAATATTTAGAATTTCACTTGACTACTGTATAAATGTATACTGTATACACACACACACACACACACAATCTTTATTCTTAGGCTTTCACTTCTAATGCCAAACCAAAACCAAATTAACCAAAATCTCTTTCCTTAACTTACTGGCATATTTTACATTGTTTTATTTTAACTGTCCAAGCCTTTGGTTCTACTTTTCAAACTCAAAATATATTCTCTTCTTAACAGGGAGATTGTACTTCAAAATTCATATCATTAGTAGCTGGTTTGGAAACAGCATTACCTAGATACAGAGTTTGCTCTGAAGTGGAACAGGGTGATGAATATCAGCACACTGCTCTAAGGCTCACTCTCCCAAGTGCCAGGAAAACTGCACTGAACCATACAGCTACTTGTTAAATGGCTGTCACCATATTTATTCTTAACCATAATAAAACCCCACTATTCAGTAATCTGCGTAACAATGATCTCCACAAGTTTAATGGCTATAATCAAAAACAAGACTGGACACAGTCCAAATTAATTTCAGAGAAAAATGAATTTATAAAAATTATAATTGGGAGAAAAAGAGGGGGGAAAAGGTCACATGCAGACTCCATATGTAGCATTTAAATCAGGTGGAACTCAGAAGAGGGACTAACAGTGTCATCTTACAGCAGGCTGGCTTTGAGCAATGAAGAATTCAGAAAAGGCTGGGGTGTTATTTTTGGAATTGGGGGCCACACATTTCACAACCAATCCCAGTGTGGTGGCATCACATGTGAGGAAATTACAGCAATTTGGTTGCAATTATATGAACAAATAACTCACAGTCTTTCCACTTATAAATCTATACAGACATGCCCAAATAACAAAAGCTAAGGTGTGTGTGTGTGTGCGTGTGTGTGTGTGTGTGTGCGCGCGCTTAGCCGGATACCAATCCGGTCCACAGCAGCAATACAGCGTACCCAAAATGCAGTGCAATGACCTTTGAGCCACAGGTTCATAGCATTGATCCTCCTCCTCAGTGACATCAGTTAACGATTGGAGAACAAGAGATCATCAACTCAGTCCAAGACACAGTGCCAACAGTTTAGCATTTACAGATATATTCAGGGACGAAAATAAAACATCAGTGTCACGTTTCATCTGTCTGTACAATTTGAGAGATTACCTGGAACAAAGACCAACCAGAAGATTCCAAGAGACATGAGGGGCAAAAGGGGCTTTGGCACAAAGAGCTGCAGACCCCTGCTGATGCACCAGTACTGAGAGTCAAGCCACACCAAGGGGCTTCCATCGAGAGGTTTACACAGCATCTGGCAGACATGCTCCCCAGGTCCTTCACAGCAGGTGTGAGAGCAGAGAAGTACAGCTCACAGTCCAGAGGGTTCTGAGGCTCGGTACGGTCCATTCACCTGAAACAAATGAAATATTCATCCAGTTACCCACAATACACCCAACTATATAATGCATAGTCTGTCATCATACATCATATCCCTCACAGCTGGGATATACCAACATGGCAGAATTACTCACCAGTTCAGTGGCTACTTCTGAAATAAATAGCAACAGCTTTCATTGTATTAAAATCACACTTCTTTAATTTTCCCGAATTAAGAATAGAGCGCATATTGCAATTAAATACTTGAGCTAATATAAACAAAAAAAGCTTTTATTTTAGGTAATTACGTGAATAGGCACATCAACTCACTCACGCCTACTCTCCCTGTCCAAAATAAACTTGCAGTGTTGTAAGAACTTAAAGGAAAAATCCACAATGGACCTCTTTCCCATGATCCAATAGACTTCTCCCATCAGTTAAAGGGACATCTTTTCTTTGCCAGAACTCTGTGTTTGTGGAGCATGACCCATGGAGACATAAACCAAGCAAAAACCATACTGAGGCAAGGCCAAGTTTTCCCCAGCACACCGCCGAGAGAATAAGCCGTTATGGTGCAGATGGGGAATATGCTGTATATTAGTGTAAATTACATGCACACACAGAGCCGGTCCTGCAGGCCTGCAGATGGCAGAGTGGCACAGTGCTCAGGCAGTTTTATGACCCTTTGAGTCAGCTGAGAGGCTTATGCAATCAGCAGGACAAAGCACCAGAGATGGCACACTACATCTCTGTGCAGACTTCCTGCTGCACAGCGCTGTAGGGGCACGGAGGGGCAGAGACCTCGAAATAACAGGCTCTCCGTAGGAAGTGGAACATGGCTGACAGCATCAGCAGTAAAGTGCTGTTGTTCTGTACAGATGGGCTGCACTGATATACCAGCGAGATGCCAACATTTTCAGAGTTAAGTGACAGCTTCCCTTCTACTCATTACCAGGGCGTTGCCTCGCTCAGCTAGCCAGTGAGATTCAATTGTATGCACAAGGCCGTTCTTAGTCAACAAAATAAATTAAGGAAAACATCTGACTGAAACGTATTTTGTTGACCTAAAAACCTTGGTGTTCTTGTATAATCTCTGGGTGGCGGAACTGAAACTTAAAAAGAACGGTTTCTAGGAAAGGTTGCAGCCTGAGTTAGATGTACATGTTGCACTCAGGTCCCCCTTCCTGTGTTCCAGAACTGCTGAAGCATTATAGCGTGAGAGCGCCAGCAAGTTCAGTGACAGACACTGCCGAGCTGCAATCCAGAGGGAAATCGGACACACAGAAACTCGCTGCATGGCGGTCAGATGGCAGCTTACACCAGTTTCACTCCTTCCAACAAGCTTGCCTGTTTCTGTTAAAGGAGACCCCATTAAACAATTATCCACCAACCTGTTCAGGTTTCATTTATTATTTAAGAAACTGTGGTTCTGTTCACATGTAAACATCTGGAAGTGGTTTAAAGCAAAGCATGCTTCCAGTTCTCTGACAGTGCACACCATCACAGCTTACAGGATGGAGGAGATGGAGGGAAAAGGCAGCACAGTAATTCAGCAAAGAAGATTTTATTACACAAACAAAACACAAACGCGTGTGACAGGCTGACTATCACAGCAATGTGAGAAATCAAATCATCAGACCTGAGCATCGTACTCCAGGACGAAGGGCGGGATGTCAACTTGCTCAGGCAGGATGCAGGTGAAGAGCTGCTGCAGGTTTTCAACATGGTGGAGCTTCTCCTTCAGGCCTGACACGCTGAAGGTAGTGAAGAACCAGGTGGACACCTGTTCCAGAGGAAGCAGAGGGCAGAGGAGTGAGCTCCTTGGGGGAAGGCATACTACATAGATAGCTGATTTTTATAGTCAGGGAACACATATCAAAAATAAAGCAAGTGGATTTGAAAAGACTGAGTACTTTGTCTACCACTGCTAGGCAATTTTCATACTTAAGCAAAAAGTACAGATACTACACCTAAATGTCACCCAAGTAAAAGTCATCCAGTAAAATACAAGTAAAACATACCTGGTTTCGGACGTACTTCAATAAAAAGTACTACATAAAAATCTATTGATCTTATAAAAACCAACCTATCTTTTTAAATTCACTCAAGGCAGGTTTGACTGCAGCATTGTAAGTTACAGTGCAACACAATAAGGAAAACTGAGTTGCATGTTCTATTTTTATTCTTTGGTGTAAAAGACAGCAATTAATGGCACTCTTTTCATTGGACATTTTTGTAGTACAGGGAAAACCAAAAAAGCAAAAAAAACAGCAGTGATTTTAACCACTCATGCTGCTAATGTGGTTGGTCTATAAGAAAGAGATGCAAATGAAAAATTGATGCAAATAAAGCGTTTTTTTGTCAAACAGGAACTATGCTGCAGGAGACTTTGTGTACCTTGGAGCGGAATGTGGGGTGCACGAAGTAGAAGGCCTTCAGGTTTCGTTTGAACCTACAAGAAAAGTCTCTTTTAAACAGGTTTTAAAAGGTACAGACTGACATCTCAAGTGTATCCAGACAGTTTCTCTAGTCTCCAAGAGACAATCCTGTTTTTGAGTAACACAAACCTCCATCTTGCCAGGCAATGTGCTCCATGAATGGAGCACAACAAGCCATGTCCAAACAGCAGCAGTACTGAGGGGTGACTCCCACAGACATTCCAGATGTCATAAAGAAACCAGTTACCTGCTGAGTAACCCAACTTGTCCTGATGCCCAATCATCAAATTGGCTCAAAGGCAGTAAAACATGGCACCTTGACAGGACAGCGGATCAGCAGATCGCCAGCTGACTCCTTAATCACTGCAGTACATTTTGGCCAGACCGCCACACAGGTCATTCGCTGGTAACTGTAGTCATGCCATACTGGACTACGCTCTCTCTGCTACCACAGCAATCACACCTGCACAGCATGCTATTGCACCACTCACTCACTTGACGTCCACAATGTCGCAGAGTCGCTTGAGGAAGTCAGAGTCCAGGTAGTTGTGCTCGGCGGTGAGTGTATGAAAGTACACCATCACGTAGTCCTTGGCTGCGATGTGGTCCATGACATGGATGAAGTATAGCAGGGCCTGCCAGGGGCGGGGATCTGAGGCTCACTATCAAGCGCAGGGGGAGCCGCTGAGAAGCGGCACACGGGTGCTCATGACTGACGGCATTCTTAGGGTCTGCAACTCAGTGTCAATTGTAACATCACACCAATAACAGCGACCTGCCCATTTCCCACAGCAAGTCATTCAAATACTAACCCTATTGTTCATTTTTAATTAAAAGAACACATCTTTACCCACAGCCTTGGAGCAGGGTGCCCTACCTTCTCCATGTCTATCAGCGTTACGGGAATGTTCCTGCCCACCACAACCATGACTGTGCGGCCACACAGGTCCACCCCTTCATACACAAAAGCACATCTTCATTGGTACACACTACTACATCATCAAAACATTTAAAAACTTTAGTTAGTAAATTTGATATATGATGGTTTAGAAACCCCAGGCAGTAAATATGTAATATGCTGACAGCTTGCTGCCTACTGCCTACTTAAAGATCACAAACAGCATCTCAGCACATTAGAGTGAAGGAAACTTGTTTACAGATTTAGTGAGCAAGTGTGCCCCCTACAGGCCAGAAGAGTAAATGCTGCAGTTCCTCTGTGGAGTGTCTTTCACCTCATTCCAATAAAGAGGAGGCAGCAGTGTGTGTGTGTGTGTGTGTGTGTGAGAGTGAGAGAGAGAGAGAGAGAGAGAGATACGGCAGGGGGTGCGTTTCCCAAAACCATAGTTGCTAACTAGCAACTTGCGTGGTTCGAACTATGCAAGTACGACGCAGGTGTTTCCCAAAACCATAGTTCGAACTACGGAGGTACTGACACGGCGAACTACCGTAGTGCGACGCATCGTTAAACGACGCAG
>JAAGVU020000035.1:878920-895814 GCA_011763525.2 Mormyrus iriodes
ACAGGTGTGTCTCCAATTAACTCAAATGTTGTAGATTAACCTATCAGAAGCTTCCAAAGCCATGACATCATCATCTGAGCTTTCCCAAATTGTTTAAAGGCATAGTATTCTTAGTGTATGTAACCTTTTGACTTTGACAAATAAAAAGTTCTCTAAAAACTTTTCTCTCTCATTATTCTGGCATGTAGCAAATAGAAATAATTTTAGTAATCCTAACTGACCTAAAATAGTATAAGTTTAGTCTAACTTCAGACAGTGAGAAAAAAAAGGTGTCTTTCTATAGGGTTAGGTATGTAAGTGTATGTAAACTTCCGGTTTCAACTGTATAGGATTGCCTAACCTGTTGACTCTTTTCCCAGAGTGGGAACATCCAGATATTTGAACTGGCATCAGGCAGCCTCTTGGAGACCATAAATGCCCATGAGGGGGCGCTGTGGTCCATTGCCCTCTCGCCTGACCAGGTACTCTGAGTGTGTGCATGCTTAGCAGCCCATTGTCTACATTAGCAGTCTGTATGCTTCATGGCCCTGTTCAGTCTGTGTTTCTGTAGTATCACTGATTTTCTTTTTTTCCCCCTCTGTTCAGAGGGGTATTGTGACTGGAGGTGCTGACAAGACTGTGAAATTCTGGGATTTCGAGTTGATCAAGGACCAGGAGTCTGGGAATAGCAAGTGGGTTTTTTTTATAGTCCATGCTGACTAAATTGGTACCACCTTGAGTAATCTTTAACCTAGTGTTGACCCGAATGACCTGAATGCTCTGTCTTGGTATAAAAATGTCTATTAGAGCTGCAGCAAATACTCAATAATTTTGATAAATTTGAAAATGAAAATTGTTTTGTATGAAAATCATGCAGTAGAATAATGTGAGAATTACAGAGCTCTGCCGTTGTAGGCTGTATTAACACAGTAGAAGCAGTGACAATGGCATTTTGATTGAAACAGAAAAAAATGGCAGAAGGAAGGCAGGGATATCAGTTTCGCCATCAACGACCAAATGAGTCAGAGGTCTGGCATTTTTCATGAGTGTGGTGTAGTGTTCAATGTGAAATATGCAGCAATAGGTCTATTGTCACACACAACATGCATGTAACAGCATTCAAAATGGAAACATCCTGGTGAACACGAGGTAGCTTACATTAGCTTACTAGTTTGAAACAAATGTAGATAATAGTTATATTTAGCACAATAAGAATAGCTTGTTTGCAATGTTATTGTTTTGTCTTCAAAAGCAGAATTTTTCAGACTACATTTCACGAAACAACAATTAGGCATCTTTATATGTTTATATGGTTGTGGAACAAGTCTGCCACTGCAGACACTTTCTCTTTGGCCTGATAACTGAAATAGTGTTTGACAGATCATTTTCAAACTTTCCAGACACATTGTCTGGGTGACAAATTGGTGACGTTAAACAGATCACACCAAAACTGAAGCAGCGACACATAGTAATAGCAAAGAAAAGGGTAGTTTCAGTCTCAGTGATTCTGTTAGTGTGATAACTCAGAGGGTGTTTGAATAATCATTTTAAAACATTGTAGAAATATTATATGGATGACCAACTGGAACTGTTTAAATTTTGAGACAAATCACCCTGAACCTGAAGTGATGCTGCTAAGTGGCAGCAAAGGGAACGATGTGTCGTTGGCTTGCTCACTGGGGGCTTTGGACAGGGATAATGTGAAGCGCTTTGAGACAATTTAATGTGAAAATGCGCAATACAAATTAAATTGAATTGAACTGAATTGGAAGCATAAGACATTTGACCTTTTTTTGTGAAGCAGTAGTAAGATCCATGATGAAGATCTACACCTGGTTTTATTTTGAGACAAATTGCCCCAAAAATGAAGTGGCAGCAAAGAAACGAATGGAATTCTGTGAAGACACTTGGTCTTGTGAACACAGTAAATCTGAAAGTATTGTACTGATCTTTTTCAAACTTTGTGACATAGTGTAATGGCTGGTCATTAAACATGTTTTTCACTTTTCATTAAACTGTTTTTTTTTGCACTATTAGATAAGTTATGACAAGAATATGCTAAATAACCAAAAAAGAAAATCAAAAAATTATGTAGGTCCTGTCCTAGTGTTCAGAGAGGTGAGGGAGGTTTGTGATGATAATATTCCTCAGCACTGTTTTATGACCAGTGTTAGTACCACATTCATCCAGATCGCCTGTATGTGTGTGTGGTCCAGGTATACCTTATATTGTGGGGACCACATGTCCCCACAATGTGATAAAACCTGTTATTTTGACGTTGTGGGGACCATTTTTTTGGTCCCCCACAAAGGGAGATTCAGTTTTATAAAAATCTGTGGATGCAGTCAAAAAACTAAAAATGTGGGCGGGGTCCCCGCAATGTGGTGATAACCTGTTATTTTGACTTTTTGATCCCCACAAGGGGAAACTCAGTTTTACAAAAATCTGTGACTTCAATCAAAAATCAAAATACAAAAAATGCCAAAAGTCTTGTGTTTTGTTTTATTACTTATGATTAAGGTTGTCATAGCTGGGATTATGTTTATGCCCATGGAAATGAATATATATATGTGTGTGTGTGTGTGTGTGTGTGTGTGTGTGTGTGTGTGTGTGTGTGTGTTTGCTGTGCCCACCAGGAGGTTGACAGTGAAGCACATGCGCACGCTGCAGCTAGACGAGGACGTGCTCTGTGTCCGTTACACTCATGACCAGCGGCTGCTGGCCGTCTCCCTGCTGGACTGCACCGTGAAGGTGTTCTACACTGACACACTGAAGGTGCGATCCCCCCCCCCCAACACACGCACACACACACACACACACACACTCTCTCCATCAGCTAAAAGGATCAGCATGACTCTCAAATTCGTTTACAAAAACATGTTTAATTTTGTTTAATTTGTTGTGCTCTTAATACAAAGCCTGTAATTAAGTGTGGTGTTATTGATTGTGGAAACCAATATATATTCTGTGAGTTATTCTAGTGTGACACCCATTTGTCATTTGCAGTCATCCATTTTAGGGGAATTCATGTTATATAAGAGATCCAAGTATCGGCAAGGGTGATTCACGTGATACCTGTTTCTCTGCTCCAGTTCTTTCTGTCGCTGTATGGTCACAAGCTGCCAGTTCTCTGCATGGATATCTCTCATGTGAGTGTCGGCCTGTCAGCCAGCCCTGTGCTTACGTATTTTTTTAATCATTATTATCATCTATATTAGATTGCAGCCCACAGTTATGTGGGTAGTTATATAGCTAGTGGAGCTTGTGGGAGAAATACTATTCAGGTGTTTGGTGGATAGCAAAATGAGTCAGTGTTTGTGTCCATGTGCTCCACAGGACAGCGCCCTCATTGCCACTGGCTCTGCAGACCGCAATGTCAAAATCTGGGGTCTAGACTTCGGAGACTGCCATCGCTCCATGTTTGCACATGATGACAGGTAGCATTCTGGTGTTTCCCTCTGATGCGACAAGTCTGAAGCTGAGCTTCATAAACACTTCATAAGCACGAGTGCAGCTCACCGAGACCTTCCTCATAATGTCTTTCTTTCAGCGTCATGTTCCTCCAGTTTGTACCTAAAACCCACCTCTTCTTTACGGCGGGGAAGGACAAGAAGATCAAGCAGTGGGATGCGGACAAGTTTGAGCACATTCAGACATTAGAGGTGATGCTCCACTTCACAACCCATTTCTGAGCACCAGGATCTGATGTCTCCTTACTATACAACAATTTTTTTATATCCTCGATCATGTTTGCTCTGAAAAATGAGCAGTTCATCAACATATGCTAAAATAAGCCTATAAACACTGAAGAATGTTGGACTTCTGCTTCTCTTGTGTTAACCTCCAATCCCTGTCCCCCTGGTTCCAGGGCCACCACCGAGAGGTGTGGTGCCTGGCCATCAGCCCCAACGGGGACCACCTGATCTCATCGTCCCATGACAAGTCTCTACGGCTGTGGGAGAGGACCAGGGAGCCCATCATCTTGGAGGAAGAGAGAGAGATGGTAAGCCTGGAAGACAGTTGTAGTGTTGAGGCGTGAGCAGTGAATGACAGTGATGATGTGAGCAGGAAAAGGAAGCAGGTGTTTGGGGAGGAGGGTGGGCTTGATCTGATGCGTTAGATGTTGCCCATTGAGAGGTATTTATTGTTCTTTTTTTTCTCTTCAGGAGAGGGAAGCAGAGTTTGAAGAAAACATGGCAAAGGGGGAGGAGCCGGTGGTAAGTCATGTTTCAGTCTGTAGTCCTCTGTGTCCCCAACTAAAACTCTGTATCTGATTACTTATGAAGGGTGATCTGCTGGTTTGTGAGGACTTTTGGTTAAGCTGTCTATTTATTGGACAGTCTGCACATTAACTGTCTATTTGGTTAAGCTGTCCATTTTCTGGAAAAAATATCCATTTGGTTAAGCTGTCCATTTACTGTGCATTCCAGGTTCCTGGTGAGACCACAGGAGAAGCAGGTCCTGCTGGGAGGAAAACCGTTGAGACAGTGAAAGCTGTGAGTGTCTGCTGGAAGCTGGGGTGATGACTGACATTGACCAGTGTTTCTTGATCTGAATGTGTCTTTGCCTCTAGGCAGAGCGTATTATGGAGGCTTTGGAACTCTACAGAGAAGAGACCAAGAATTTGGAGGATCACCAAGCAGCCTGCAAGGCAGCCGGGAAGCAGGTGGGCAGCCTGGACAGAGCATGGTCACCTAACACATCACACTGAATGAGGTCCTCCTTGCATTTTCCTCAAATGCAAGTGCACAATAATACTAACTGGGCCTCTTGTTTCCCAGTTGCCACCGCCCAAGCTGAATCCCATTCTTTTGGCCTTTGGAAACACAGTGAGTAAAACCTCAAGCCAGGAGTTTCATAACTGCTTGTAAATAGAGAATCATATCTGTCCATTATTATGTAGAACGTGATTAAATTCATAACTCCTGAATTGCTCTCTTATTTCTGTTTGGTTTCTCATCCAACAGCCTTCAGGTCATGTGCTGGAAGTCATAAAAAAAGTCAAATCCAGGTATTACACATTTTTACTTTGTCTAAATTTTGTTTTGTTTAGTGGTAGGGTGTCACGGTACACAAAATTCACAGTTGAGTATGCACCTTGGTTTTTGGTTCATGGTTTGGTGCGGTGCAATTTCGGTGCAGCAGGGAAAACTGGATTTTTTTTTTTTTTTGCTTTGTTTTTATTAATAAAACTGCAAATATGTATACTCTGACAAAAAAAGTTAAGCGTCCAAAAGTAATGGTCCGATTTGGATCTAATTTGGTACACATGCAGACCAGCGATGGGTATGTAAATGATTCAATTTGCAAGGAGCTGGCACGTCTAGTCACCAGACACAGAAGATGCCTTGTAGACGCATTAGACAGCATTACCAGCACTTGACAGGGATTGACAGGGGTCGCATTGTGGGTTTGCATGAGGTCGGGTGGTTGTATCGTGCAAGTGCCTTGCCTTGTGGGGCATGCAAATGTCACAGTCGCCAGATTTTGGAACCAATGGGCACGTGAGGGTATCTACACATGTCATGAAGGTTCTGGTTGCCCAAGACAGACCACAATAAGGGAGGATCGTTGTATTGTGCGGCAAGCGTTACAGAACCCCATGACATCTGCACCTGCCATCCGGACACAGGTATTGGACTCTGTACAACACCCAGTGTCATCCTGCACCATGTAGTTAAGTTCTCCCCAAACGAGCTTGATGGGCTGAATGGCCTCCTCTCGTTTGTAAATTTCTTATGTTCTTATGTGTCGACGACTGGCATCAGCCGGACTACGAGTTTACCATCCTATGCGTAGGCTGCCCTTAACACCAGTGCAGAGATGGCTGCGTTTGGTGTGGTGCTGTAACCGGGAGGCAGGGACTGATGACGAGTGGTGTCGTACCATGTTCAGTGATGAATCACAGTTTGCATTACCACGGATGACAGTTATGTGCACGTATCATGGCGCTGAGGGTAGAGGACCAATTCTGCCAATGCTGTGGAGAGACATACCAACTTTACTCCTGGCATCATGGTGTGGGGAGCCATAGGGTATTACTTCAGGTCATCTCTGGTAGTGATTCAGGGGACCCTGACAGTACAGCGCCGCTACGTCAATGACATCCTGTGTCCGCATGTCTTACCCCTCCTGAGACAGCACCCTGGTACAGTCTTTCAACAAGACAGTGCCCGTCCACACACGGTGCGTGTGTCTATGGACTACCTGCATTATGTTGAGGTCCTCCCGTGGCCAGTCAGGTCCCCCGATCTTTCCCCAATCAAAAGTGTGGGATGATTACCTTGGACATCACTCAGACCCAGTGCCAATCTGCAGGATCTCGAGGGCCAGTTACAACAGCTGTGGGCCGATTTACCACAGGAGAGGACTGTACGACTACTTCTGCCGGACCAGCAGTGTGCCCATACTGTCAACTCTGTTGTCTGTTTCATCTGATGATATAATCATTACGATACAGTCACATAACCTTTCACCACATGCAGATTCATTTCATTTCCTCCACTCTGTCTGGGTGCTTAATTTTTTTTGTCACTGAATTAAATAAAAATTCAAAAATAAAACCGCAACATAACCAGCATAATGAACTAAATCCCATCTAAATCCTGTGTTCTCTCCTACCAAATATGGTTGCGTATCTGTAGCAATAAATAGCTGTAGCCATTTTTTTTTAAGCCCAGTCTGAATTTCCAGTTAAGAGCGCTTTAAATACCACAGGGAGACTAACTTGCAGAGGCTGTCTGTCTGTGCCAGCAGTACACACACTCGCATGATGTCGTCTCAGATGAGTTAGCGTGTTGGGTTTGATTCCAGCAGTATATCCTAGCTTGGTATGAAAGGGCCAACCGACAGTCTTAGTCTTATCAACTACTCTCTCTTGTGCTGGTGTAATTTATTGGGACACCCAAAATGTTCTCAAACTGGCAATTATGAGTGACTGTAACCAACTCACAGCCACAGTTAGCATAATGATTTCCATGTTGAACATCTACTTGCAAATTTAGGTTCTGCCTGTGTCGAGAAATGTATTGATTTCTCTCATTGTATGTACTGAATCAAAAAGGTTGTACCCAGACAGCATATGATGAATGCGTGTACCGTTACAGCCCTAGTCTAAATTAAAATGTCAGTACTTTTTCATATCAAGCAGTCTGATTATGCTTATTTTAGCATTAATTTATATAATTAATACTGATTAATTTATATCCTTACCTTGCCATGTCTGTCCCAGAGCACATGCCTGCACATGATTCATTTCATGCTTCTCCAGTACTGGCTCACTGGCACTAAGAGGGCTTTTCTGACCTTGCATGTACTTTACATTAGTTGCTTGTTTTGTGTGAAATGGGAGTCTTGACTTGGCTCGCTGTGCTTTGCTGATGCTTCTTTGTTGTTCTCTAACCCTACAGTGAACTGGAGGTCTCTCTTCTGGTGTTGCCATTCCAGTACATTCCTGACCTGCTCTCCCTCTTCAATGGCTTCATCCAGGATGGCCTAGAGGTCGAGCTGGTTTGCCGATGCCTCTTCTTTTTGCTCAGGTATGTATCATTTGAACCAGGGCTGGTTAAAACATTAGTGTGTGCAGACATTTTTCATTGTCATGTGCTGCTTAACCAAGGTCACTCAAGCTTAGGTAGTTTGTCATTTGTAACACTAAAACCTACAAATGAATGTAGCAGTATGTATTCCTTGTTTACTTTTGTATTCTATTCATTTTTCTGATAAGAGTTCTACCAATGAAAGGATCATGCTGTGTGATTAGAGCCAGGGTTCATACAGTCACGAAAATCATGGAATTAAGAAATCACGTTTTACAGACCTGGAAAAGTTATGGAAAATAAAAAATTATCAGAAAGTGTTGGAAAAGTCATGGGATTTTTTGAACTACATATAACGCAGTTTCTCTAGAGCAGTATCTTGATTATACTTTCTGCATCAGTGCAGGTTGAGAGTATGGAAAGCCATTGGGGCAGAAAACGAGAGAAAATACATCTTGATATGGCATTTTTTCCCCTCTATACATATCTACATGGTACTTTCCTATGGAGCACTGGCATTAAAATACACGTTTAAAAAACCCGTGGTGACATACATTTTCATACTGCGTCAACACGTCAAAAACAGTGTTAAAAAGGTCTTTCAGTACTAAAACGTTTCCATTGAAGGGCAAGGGGGTCGGTCTGTAATGCATTATTATTAGTTACTGTATTGTCTCTCGTGTTGTGTTATTACCATATGATAACATTTTGGCTTTTAATCCTAACCACACACTCAACATTTGTAAAAAATTAAACGGAGGAGTGAGCTGCATGTGTGTGCAGTCATCTATGATGTTTTGAGACACCACAGTGCACTTTGCATATAAACATTTAATGTGTTACCTGTCAAAAAGATTGCTCTGCTATGAGTACAAGCTAGCAGAGACATTTAGATACAGAATGTGTAAAGTACAACTTCGAGTATCAGACTGTGAAAATAAAGGTGTGTGTGTGTGTCAGTGAGAGAGAGACTGTGTCATTTAAGTGGTTACTGGAAGGAACACGTTTAATATATAAAAAGGACACTTATAATTCCACACAGATGTTAACACTTGCCACACACCCAAAGACTTTCCCTCCTACATGTTTACATGCAAAGTGCACCATGGCATTTATTATTTTTATGGCATTATTATTATTATTATTATTTTATTTTTATATCTGATATTTTAGCTGTACACAAATCGTGCTGTAATTATAACAACACACACAATTGATCTTTAAGCACTTTTACAACTCGGTAATTAAACTATGCAACTTTTCTAATAATGTGTGTCTGAACAAGAGAGAAAAGAGCAACATGCATGTATGTAAAATTACATGGAAGGTACATCCATAACCAAAGGATGAATGCAAGCTCATAACAGCTGGCTCCTCTACACAAGGTACATGTTTGTAGTGGTGTTATGCAATGATGATCACACAACTTAGAACACTTTTCCTGAATGGGTTGAATTAAAAAAAACTTTCTTTGAGTCGATTCCTGGAAATTTGGTTTGAAATCCTGGAGAAGTCATGAAAATGTCATGGAAATTTGTTGATCAAAAAGTGTACAAAACTCTGTAGAGATGTGTAAGTAGTCTCTTCCCCCAACTCCAGAATCCACTTTGGCAGGATATCCAGCAATCAGATGCTGCTGTCAGTTATTAACAACCTGAGGACCAACACAATCTCCAAAGTGCGGGAGATTAGGGTGAGTGATTCATCAGGAGCACAGATGGAGGGGTAATCGGACAGGGCTTGGTGGGAAGCCTTTTCTCAGATAGGGTGTGGGTCTGGGTTAGAGATTACCCTTTGGTGGGGTGAACTGTGAATCTTTCACATTGGAATTGACTGGCAGATGTCTTATGTGAAAGGCCCATTCTGACTTTCCTCATTCTCCACCAGGATGTACTTGGTTTCAATAGTGCTGGACTACGGTACCTGCAGCGTGAAGTCGAGGCCAGGGAGGACGTGATGTTCTTTGCAGATGCCACTGACCGTTTCGAAGAGAAGAAGAGGAAGAGGAAGAAGAGGGAGAGAGCCATCCTCACCATTGCATGAGATGCAACCTATACACCATGCAAACATCAGTGCACGTATGGCTACATAGACCTGTTCAGCCCAAGATCATGTTAAGGCCTGTCAGTCCATATTCTACACTCTAGAATCTATGTAAATCATCCAGATTTTCCAGCGATTAAATTCATTCCACAGAAACAAGTGACATAATAGCAGCCTCACGGAGCTCCTCAGAAGTTACTGTCCTCGCTATTTCCGATTCTGGCAGGTTGGTTTCTCAAGAAATACAATTTTTGAGATCTGATACAAAGTATGCACGGATATGGTTCATAAAGCATGTTTTTTTTTTAAATTAAAGTACTAAAATGAAACTTACATTCTATTTTGATGGCGATCCATAAGGCATTAACAGTCTCCATGACCACCCTAGAGGAGCTGTAGTGATTTAAGTATCAGCAGCCCTTTGTGGGTAGAATGAAAGCCAGCTAGAGTATTCTGCTTTTCAGCCAGGTACTTCATGCACAGCTGGAACCCCAAAGGTTCCTAAAACCTGGCTGTACTGGGGTGGACACACACCATCTCTGCCTTTCTCTCTTATACCTGATTTATGTCTAACAGGGAACCAAATGCCAGAAATAAAATTTTTCATTTTTATTAATTTCACGAATAATGCATAAAGCATAGCTATAAATAACAATTCAGACCAGTTTCCATATTGGCTGTATTTTCTCAGGATTGCAGTTCAGCATTTTTAGAAAAAAAACAGGCAGGGGATCTGTTCTTCAGCTAAGAGAGAGAAAGAAAGTACTTTAAATCAGTGCATCTGAAAACATTAGGAGGTTATTAAGGAGACCAAGGGGGTGGTTCCACAAAGCAAGATTTCTGGTTAGCTGGGATAACTTAAGCTGGAAGTCATGACTGTCCAACAGATGGACAGTTGATGCCCCCCTCTCCTGCTCCTCTGCTACTGCTGTACCCAAAAGCAAAAGACAGCCTCAACTTGCATACCTACAAACTTACCAAGATGCCGTCTCTGGGATTAGGGGACCCCCTGCGGGATCTTAGCCAGGCCCATCCTTCTCCGGGGGATGTCTTGCTGTACCCTGCTATCATACAGCTTCTCTGACAGCACTGGTGCAGGATATGTTAAGGAACTGGCTTTGACTAAGGGTAGTTCAGATATGTCTGGACAATGGCAGAATAAAGAGGAGGCTTGGACAGACCTGGGAAAAAGCTAGGCCACAGAGCTATGTTTTTTGGCGCACATGATTATAAAAAAAATGGTAAAAGTTTATGTTCAAATCTATGAAGATTTTTTTGCCCACCGATATCTCCGTGAATAATACATACATATATGAGTTATAACACATGCATGTTTCAAAAAAGGGAAAAGTTAAGTTATTGTAGCTTTCATGGGGCATGAAAATAATCATTTTTAAAAAATGGCCCCCGTTGATATGGTGAATTTTGGATTTGGCATCCACGGAACATAACTGCCCAGGCGTTTGCTAGGGCTGCACCCTGCAAGAGATGCCAGGCCAGTCAGGACACACATGCATGGTTGTATTCATATCTTTGTGGGGACTCCATTCATTTCTATGGGGAAAAACCCTAATCGTAACAATGACAAACTTAACCCCTACCCAGCTCTAACCTTGACCATAAGTAACCGTACAATATATAAAACACTTGGCATTTTTAGTTTTTTTTAATGCAGTCACAGATTGAAAATTGAGTTCCCTTTTGTGGGGACCAAAATGTCAAAATAATAGGTTTTTTTTTCCACATTGTGGGGAAATTTGGTCCCACACACACAGAGTCGTCATAACTTATGTTACTCCCAATGATGCTAAAAGATGAAAGGCTGTAGGATATTTGCAGACACAGGAAGGTAGAGGATCTCTATCTCTGTGAGAATCTCTATCTGGTGAGAAAGGTGAGCCTCTCTATCTGGGTCTTGAGGTTTCTGGGCAAACAGTTGAACCTGTAGGTTCGTCTTCAGCCCTGCTGCGACCTGCAGGACAGAGAGGGAGATGAACAGAGTAACAGAAGACCGACATGTTGGCTTGATATACAGGAATAATAAATAAAGACAGGTGGTCTGTCGGGGGGAATGCTGCCACAACAGGAAATGGTAACAGACTCACAGGGCCAGGTTGGTAGGTTACTCTAAGGCCAGTGGAAGGAGGCGGCTGCTTCACACTGAACCTGGAACAACAGGGAACAGTGGAATTCAAGCATATACTGCAGATACCAGTATGTCCTCCCTTAGCCATTATGATCAAACGACGAATAGCACATAGGAACAAACTGCCATCTTGACCTGACTCTGTTAGACTCAGCTATTAGCAGGTGCCCTCTCGCTAAGATGCAGCGAAGCAGGACATGATGTGGAGTCTTTACCTGCAGGAGTCGATTCCTACGTTTCTCATGATTACAGGCACAGAGTAGCCGGCCCCACTCCTTAGCTCGCCGAAGTCTACATTAGCAGGGAGCAGCTCAAACCCCTGCAGGGCGGCCTTTGAGGCCCCAGCCAGGGCTGACACTGACGCGGTGCGCAGGGTCCTCCTCACAGGCTCCTTGGCTCTCAGAAACTGGCCAAAGGAAGGGGAAAGCCAGAGAATGACTGAATGTGCCATCTCAAATGCAGTGATACACATAAGACTAATACAATACAAATGGTTACGTTTCCATGTCACTTCATTAGAACAGAATTTTTAATGGCTCCAAGAGCACATGGTATAAATCAGTGTTTCTCAACTCAGGAAGCTAGGAGGGAGCAAAAACATGGACTGTCTAGGGGTCCCCGAGGTTCTGAAACACTGGTTTAAATGGGGAAGGCATGTGTGCTGGTACCTTGTAATTGGGCAGGCTCCAAGGCCTGGCAGTGAGGAGGACAGGGGGCAGGTGCACCCTCTCCTTGCGGGGGCTTCCTGTCACATCCACGGCCAGGTTGAATGATCTGTCTCTCCCCTTTTTCACAGACAGTGGTCCCTGCAAGCTCACACCTACAAGAGGACCATTAAAGGTCACCTTTAGGTTAATGGTTGAGTAGTGATGGAGATTCTCTGCAAATGTCCTTTCTGTTGCACTAAAGCATCTACAAACATGACTGTAAGATGGGAACATCATGAGAACATCCTGTCTCACATATACTGCTACTTCATTCTTTCAGTGCCATTTCCCTGCATTCTTCATCTGCTTAGCAGGAACCAACCTTCTGAATCCTTGGGTCCTTGTCTCCTGAAGTCCCTATATCTAGGGTCCAATGGAGGGCCTTCCATCTGCACCTCAGAGCAGAGGTCATGGCCATTCGCTGAATAAGGTATATCAGGACTGAGCTTAATGTGTGAACTCACCCAAGGTACAGAGGTCACATACAGTCTGACCTAGACCACTATGTAAAAGAAAACAGCACTGGGGTAAAGCTTCTCAAATGCTGTTAACACTGTTAAGGATTCAAACTAACAGTGATTGTCATCTGTCTGTTCTCGTATTTTGTTTCAAAATGGGTGTGTCAAGTAAGGCTGCACTATAGAGATAAAGGGTGAATCACAATACGCCTACTTGACCGTGCTTGTGTTCTTGTGTACCCATTTTACGTCATCTTCCATTGCCGAAGACCAGTTCCAAAGTACATGAGGATGATAAAAATCCTGAGATGTTGGTCTTGCTCCGCCCCAAATATCAATGTATTTCTTTAATATCAGTTGCATCCTTGCCAAATGAGACCAATCCCATGATTCATTGCGCCCCAAGTTAGTTCCTGGAAGGCAAGTTAACAAGACCGGTCTTGACAAGACCAGAAGTATGGTCTTTGCTTTCTTGGTATTGAGATTCACCCAAAATAAAATTAATTGAACTTGTACTATGTAACAAGTACATAGCATTTCACTTACATACTTACATTAGCATATGCCTGTGCTAGTAAATATTATGACACCTGACTGGACTGTGACATTTACATATGGAATGCTCCGAATATGATGTGGGGCATGGCCTACAGCAGCTGGGCACAGCAGCCTGCGAGGCGGGACTGACACGCCATCCCCAGAATGCTGCATCAATTCCTGTGGCGTGTGAGGGGCTTGGTTTCAAAGATTGCTTGGCTGCGGAAAGAACAAATAGATGTAAGATGTAACGGCCAATTTCCCAGCACAGCTCTATGATTTAAGTGCTGTTGATCAAGTCAGGAAAATAAATACTGCTCTCATATTTAGAAGAAAACTATTATCAGAACTGTTGCCTTAAATCTTGCATGTGCAGACAAATTGGCGTGGATAGTGCATTAACTGTTAGGTCTCTTTAACCAAAGAAGCCAATTTTAAAATGCTGAAAAGTTTTAAATAACTGTTATTTTATATTAATGTAGTTTGATTAAAGGGTTCAATAGTACAGCTCTTACTGAAATGTCTAACTACCACACGATTTGCTATTGGGAAAAGGACATGTATTTCTGCATTAGGCACAAAAGACCTGTTAGCTGTGAATAAGTCACAATAAAGTCTGTGATGACATTACTATGGTCATGGGTGTTACTGGCATTTGTTGGAGCATCTTGAAGGAATTCCTGGATCTGTGGGTTTGGTCCCATCCTGGGAAGTGGTGGCAGCGCTTGGGAAAGAGCCTCCATGTCAGGAAGCTTTATGGGGGAAAAACACACACTGACAAGAGTGGTATCAAAAACATTACTAATTTAGAACCAGGGACTCAGAGGGCATGTGAAGCATGCAGAGGGCTTGATATACTAGGCACAAAGAGACCAGCCTTGGACCCTAAAAACATGGCATTACATCACACCGTGGTAACAGGATACACTGAGCTGATATAGCTCTATACTACTGATACAGGGATACACAGCCTGTTATACCCTAACATCATAAGAATAAGGATTTGGCTCTAGCTGCTATGTTACACTCTTGGGTTTTCTGATATTGATGGTGACGGTACCTCCTGTGTGAACTGGAATGCCATCCAAACGTCAGAGTGAAAATACGGAGACACACGTCTGGTTCTCAGAGCTTCTCGCATCTGACATTCTTCGTGGAGCTCCTGTCTGGCTCACAGTGTCAAAGATCAAACTTGTTTAAACAGCAGAAAATTAGGCAGAAGCCTAGACAGTTAAATTACCCAGAACCCATGACAAATAATAGCTTTGTCAGGTATAGAAGTCGTATCCATGCATGTTGAGGAGTATATGCCTGCTCTAACATACCACCCAGGTTAACACACCAAGTGTGATGTGAGTATCTAGGACAATGGCAAAGGGACTCAGTTACCTGTACTGCTCCAACTTTCTCGGCCATAAGGACTCCTTCTTTCTGCCAAGGTTGCAAGTAACAGTAAAAATGCTAATGCTGTACAAAATACAGTGAAAGATACCTTTCAATTGTCAACAGTGTTTCACAAAACGGTCAACAGTGTTTCACAAAAAATTCCATTTAGATAATAGCTCAATCAATGCACTACTGTAATTAATCAGATTCATTTGAACACAGGTGTGAGACACAGCCAGACAGCACAATGCCCCCCAAAACAGAAGCCTGCCTGGAACAGGACCCCCTGCTGGTTCTTGTGGGAACTATGAAATAGGACCACAGGACCCACCTGTTAAGGACCCCGTTGAGACCAGAGCCATCTGCAACAGCGCCATCAGGTGGTGGTGATGGGGAGAGTGCTCGAGCATATAAGGCAGCCATGTCCACTATCATGTGACATGATCAATCAGGCTCACAACACATATCAATGCGGTAGCCAGTCATATCAGGACTACAAAATATAATCAGTGGTGAGCTGTTACACTGTTCTCTACTAGTCATATAATGCCTATAATAAACTCTTGGAGGCCCATAGCTATATTTAGACCCAGAACACCTTGAGCCAATGGACTTCATACTCACCAGAGTCGTTTCTCCTCTCCACAGTGTTGCTTTGGTCCTTCAGGTCTGGCAGCGACTGCAGAGATGCAGAGTGGCTTAGACTTGGTCAGTCGCTCTAAGAAGGCAATGGCAGCATAGTGAGGGCAGCTGTTGCTCACCAGGACCAGGTGCAGGAGTTCAGCAGCATGGACCCTCTCCTCCTTCTCCCACAGCTCCTTCACCTGCAGCTCCTCAGAATGGTGGGCCCTCCTCAGCAGGTGATTAAGGTATTCCTGCACCGCAAGAAGCAAGGAGCAGTCAGGTATGCACATGAGATCAGTCAGGCAAAAACAGAAGGTCACGTGCTGAAGTTATAATAAGATGAGGTGCATCTTCCCTTGGCCTTTATAATGCCATTGCCCTATGGCTTGAGTGAAGTTGCTCATCTTTCACAGAAGCCAGACCAAGACAGAGTTCCCCCCATGAGAAATCTAGACATATCACCTTATACCAGGTCTGGGCAGCCTGACCAAACCAGCTTTTCAGCGTCAAAGACAAAGCAGGGAAGAACAAAATTGTCAGCCCGCACGAAATGGGGCAATGAGGCCACGAGGTCATGTGGGCAGCATTGAATGGCCATCATTCATTGCTGAATTAACCGGCTCTACTTTGAGCCCCTCCCGAATGTCCGAGCTCCTTACCCTATCTCTAAGGCTGAGCCGAGCCACCCCCCACCGGACTCCCCGAAGGACAAGGTCATATGTCTTTTCCAAGTCCACAAAACACATGTAGACTGGTGGAGCAAACTCCCATGAACCCTCCAGTATCCTTGTGAGGGTGAAGAGATGGTCCAGTGTTCCACGACCAGGACGGAATCTGCATTGTTCCTCCTGGATCCGAGGTTCGACCAATGGACAGACCGTCCTCTCCAGTACCCCGGCACAGACCTTCCCGGGGAGGCTGAGGAGTGTGATCCCTCTAAAGCTGGAACACATCCTCCGGTCTCCTTTCTTAAAGATTGGGACCACCACCACAGTCTGCCAATCCAAAGGCACTGTCCCCGACGTCCACGCAATGTTGAAGAGGTGTGTCAGCCAAGACAGCCCAACAACATCAAGAGCTTTCAAGAACTCACGGCGAATCTCATCCACCCCTGGAGCCCTACCATCGAGAAGTTGTTTGACTACTTCAATGGGCAAGTCCCCCTCTGAGTCTTTCAGCTCTACTTCCTCCAAGGAAGGCGTATCATTGGGATTTAGATCCTCGAAATATTCCTTCCACTGCCAGTCTATATCCCCAGTTGAGGTAAGCAGCCCTCCATCCCTGCCATAAATAGCATTGGTGAAGCCCTGCTTCCCCCTCCTGAGTTGCCTGACGGTTTGCCAGAACCTTTTCAAGGCCAACCGAAAGTCCTTCTCCATAGCCTCACCAAACTCCTACCCAGGGGTGGAAAGTAACGAAGTACATCTACTCACGTTACTGTAATTGAGTACTTTTTATGAGTAATTTGTAATTTTT
>JAAGVU020000035.1:907944-924942 GCA_011763525.2 Mormyrus iriodes
TTTGTAAAGCACTTTGAATTGCCTTGTGCCTGAAATTGTGCTATATAAATAAACTTGCCTTGCCTTGCCTTGCCTTGAACAAAGACTGCACTTTTATTTATGTTTTTAGGTGGAACAGTGGTACTCCCGTAGATGATGTACTGCCATTCCGATTAGTTCATTACTTGTTATGCCTAAGACGCACCACTGAATAATTAAGAGAGTTAGGATAGCCTTTTTGCACCTTACGTCGGCGCAAAGTCTTGTTTTTCTGCTTTCAAAATAGTAAAACAGATTTGGACATGCCCATATATGTTAGTTGCACCTTGCGCTTTATGCTTTGCATTAGATTGTCAAAATAAAGCCCAAGGTTTTGGAATGGCCCAGTCAAAGTTCTGACCTCGATTGAAATGCTGTGGCAGACCAAAACAGAGCTGTGCATAAATGAATGACCGCAAACTTCAATGAACTTAAGCAATGTTTTAAAGAAGAGTGGGCCAAAATTCCTCCAAAATGATGTGAGAGATGGAAAATGTCATACAGAAAACGACTACTTCAACTTATTGCTGGTTCTACATGCGATTGAATCATTGGGTGTACTTAGTTTTTCACACAGGGCTTCTCCATTTTGGCTTCATTTTTGTTAAACAGATAATGACACGGTACAATCTGTTGTATGTTGTTTTACACCTGTCAATGGTTTTAATGTTACGACTATGACTATAACAAAACAAATATACAGTCCACCATGTGGGGGCAAGTAACAGTTTGATGGGTTGGGGAGAGGCAGGATACTCACTGCCCCGCTGACTGGGTCCTTGGCTTTGCATGCCAGCACTGATTGAGCATCCACTGGCTGGGAATCCACAGTAGCCACACGGAACCCACATGGTGTGGTGGTGACCCAGGTCCCTCCCTGCTGCAGCAAGGTTTGCTTATCACCCTCCCTGGCATTCTGGCCCACCTCTGTCAGTACAACGGACTCTGGCCCTGTACTGTGCCTTGAATGCAACTTGCCTGTAGAAATAACCAATCACAAGTCAGTTCCACAAGGTAGCTGGGCCACCAGCCAGAGAAGATGTTAGTTGAGCAGGAGGAAGAGAGGGTAGGGTGACACAGGGAGGTACTAGGCAGACTGAAATAGACAGGGAAAGACAGGGAAGAACAAGGCAGAGTGAGAAAGAGAGAGGGGTAGGGTGAAACAGGGGGGACTTGGCAGAGTGAGAGAGTGACAGGTAGGGTGAGACATTGACATGTGTTTTGTGGAGTCGGGGGGTCCTGGGGGGGGTGCCTCGGGAGTAAGGGGTGCCAGGCCCACTACTACGGGCTAATCGGTCTTGAACTAACCAGAGTGATCGTTTGGGCAAGGCCACCGATAAGGGGGGAAATAGGAAATGGGGCCTGACAAAGGTAAATGGGGTGATAGATCTGCCAGCGCACACCCCTGGCTCTGCAGAAATTCAGCAATATCATTCTACCCTTTGTACTTTGAACGTATGCAGTATAATATTTTATAAATACGTATGAAAATACATAACAGAAAAATTAAATTATATGCATTGTCCCCCACAGTGTATTGCTTTAAACAATAGTTTTGTGAGATTTCACAAAAGGATTCGTCATTTTAATTGTTAACATAATTTTTTTTCTTCCTCCCATGTCCTCTTAGGGGCTCTATAGAAATGTGTATGAAAATACTGGACAAATCGCATAATTTCTTGCCTCAGTATGGCACATTGCATTTAATTTTTCAGTATGGGACGGCCTGCATTCCACAAATGACAAGCTTTTAAAACTAATTAATAGCCTAGCCTGGTTCATCAAAAAATTGTTAATGGTTCTTTAGTTTTTTCTTATCTCAAGTTTTGCCTATTGCCCGTGAAGACCACTCTCTCATATATGAATGGAGCCATAAAGAAGGAATTCGTGGCTACACTGTTGGCAATTTCCTTATCTTAAAAGGGAATTAACAGTGGTAAATGCCTTGTTCAACCATTCATATACGTTGGGATTCCCACTAGGAAGTTGTACTTGAACACTGGCATTCTGACTGCTGACTAGTACATAGAAGTTGCTGATGTTACAATGCTGAACGTCACAACTTACAAGAATGGCCGAGTCGCTCTTACTGCAATGGGCAATGTTTGTGAAACGCTGCCATATTTAAAAAATAATAATAATCTGCATCGGAAACATATGCTAGAATGCTGAAATGAAAGCCAAATCATAAAACCTGCTATCTTTCTTTGTACTTAGCCTAAACCTACTTCCCAGACAAAGGTAATAATTACTAGTTAGTCACTGTCAGATATAGAGACTAGGTCACTTGTCTTATATCTTTGACTATCGACAATATCATTATAATGCCCAGCACTGCAGCCTACTCAGACAGAAAATGGTGCAAAACAAGCCAAAGGTGCAAGCAAAATACTGTAGGTGGGGATGTGGCATCATCCCCATTCAGATGGCAGAATGCCATCTAAACACTGCACTGATGTGAGCCCCCCCCCACCCAATCAAACATAAAGACCATCACAAAGGTCTATCACGGACTGATTAGCTATCCCCAGGGGGGCTATTTAATCCTGAGTGAGCTTTCAGTGCATGAAACACAAACTGCCCAAGTGCAGTGACTCATGTTTTTTCATTTAACCACTTTTTCTCCCCATCGCTCTCTCAGTATCTCTTCTTTTCCCTCTTCCTCTAAATCATGATTACGCCACACTGAAGAAATTGCTGGGACATGTCCAAAGATGTTAAAATGGACTAGACTGACTGACCGCTTGGTTCTGGGCTGTTTGGTGGTGGAAATGTTTCAGAATCAGGACAGTGGGCCAGACAAGGCCAAGAATACTGCAATAACAGTACATTACACCTTAAGCAGTGATGTGAAAACATCAAACAAATTAAAAGACATGGAAAACATAAATGTGGCCCACATGTCCAAGTGTCCAGACAAAGCACGACGTGCTCTCATAAATCCACAAGGGGTCCAGTCTTTGTAATTGTAAAATATCTTCATAAATCCGGCAAAGAATGTGGCATGTTCTGTTATCACTTAGTCAGAATAGGCTTTTGTTGGAGAAAGTGTGGAATACAAGAGTCAAATAATGGGCTTAAAGAGCTAAGACCAAAAACTGGGACCAAAAATAAAAAGTGCCAAACCAGGAAAGAGGTGCAATGCAGACTCACCCGTTTTCTCCAGCGTCCCCTTAACCTCTGGATTCCACTCCTGCACTTGCTCTTTGTCTAAGGTAGGCAACCCCAACAATGACTGACAGACCGGTACAGAGTTTGGGCTGCTGCTGACTGTACCATCTGCAAACAGGATCTGCAGGGCAGGACAAGAAAGGTAGGAAAGGAAAAAGACAGCAATGGTACATCACTTATGACAGTAAAACAGAAAGTGTGACGTCCCCACAAATATAGCCATATATAACAGGTTTATGTGTGAGTCTTTGCAGAGGCCTGCTCAGCCCTACCTGTGTGGATCCATCCTTCATATATCTGACCACGGTGCCTTGGCTGCTGATGGCTCTGGAGGCCTCCATAGAATGGGACACGGTACCACCCAGTGGGAAATACTGCCTTACCAGCATGCCCTTCACTTGCCTGGGAGCTGCTATAAACCACAGGTGTACAGTGTCACTGTAACTATACCCACAATGCTCAGCATAGAATGCTGTACTCACCTGATGACTCTTCACAGAGAAAGCGCAGTACAAGGCCAGTGGGGACAGACACGGCCAGGGTCTGGAATGGAGACCAGTCTGGGGACCTGGAGGGCTGCTGTGGGGACACAGCCAAAGCATACACCCAAAAATAAAGATTCTAAGGAAGGCTATATATTTATTGTAGATTATTCAGTTGTTTTTCATTGTCCCCTGCTGGCAGGAAATGTGCCACATTGTAACACAGTCTCTGCTTCATACCTTATGGAATCTGAATGAGAAACCTGCTGGTAATAAGCCCAAGGGCTCATTTACCCCAGTATGGAGGTGTGACCATGTGAAAGGCTTCACAATGAATTTAATACTATTTTAAATGGTTCACTTTGTTACTTTTAGCTGGACTGTGATGCATATCACCTGAGGCTTTTCTGGACTCATGGCTTCTTCTGTGGAAGAATACTGGCCAGCAGGGGGGGCTAGGGAACTGTTAGTGCCCAGGGTCTGGCTCGGATACCTCTCATCTGTTTGAAAAAGGTGCAGATTACAATGAGGTTAATAATAGAACACTAACAGAACAAACTAAACTGCATTTTCCTGGTAATATTTTGTTACTCTAACTGATCCATCCAAATATACAGTTTATATTTAATCACACATCTGAATACCATACTAAAGGCTTCCCTTACAACTCAGTTCAGTTAACCTTCACATTATAAACAACTTTAAATAACAATGCTATGCAAAGACTATATATAACTCTAAATAACAATGTCATGCAGAGACTATAAATAAGTTTAAGTAACAATGCTATGCAGAGATTATGTCCTTATCTACCATTTTGCCCGTTGCTACGCACCCACAGAACAAATCATATACTGCATTTGGTTATTTATCATACCCATCATTAGGAAAAACAGTTAACTGGCAAATAAACAACAACAACAATCCAACAACCAAAGCGAGGTGGATGCGGAGGATGGGGGTGTGACCTGGGTTCTCCCCGGAGCTGCCATGACGACTGAAAGAGAGGCGGATGCCACTGTCGAGCAGAGCGGAGAAGGACCCAAATTTGCTCACACTCTGCTTCCATTCATTATTATCTGACAGGACAGACACATAAAACACGTCACCTTACCAGTTTAAATAATTATAATTATTTGATTCTTGGTTTTCTACAACAATGAAGTTGCTGTTTAATAGACACCAAAGACAATGTTTACCGCTATTAGCCAACACAGGACAAAGTGGATACCCAAGGGCACCTGTCCTACCCCTGGAAATGGCACTCTTCTTACTCCATTGTGTGCTCCTCCTGGGCTCGCCAATGTGGGTGACAAAGTGATGATTGTCCTTTGTCACGCTCACCTGGACACACGTTGAACCTGAGACAGGGATAGGCCATTGGCTACATGCTAAAAAGCCACTTAACTCACCATCGCTCCTATGGTGTGGTCAGCCCAACCTGCAGCAAAAGCAGCAGTTTCCACGGTACCCAGATACACCGCACCCTGTTCCCTCCTCGCTTGGCTAAACATAAAGACCTTCAATGACTGCAGGTGCTCATAAATATTCATTTAGCGTGAGATAGCTTCTTGTATGGTTCTGATTCTAATCAGGGTTCTAATCGGAACCATATGTAGCTTGGAAGGAGTGTTCATGTTTGCTGCTTTTTCATAAGAAAAGAAAGTGTGGAATTACCCCATTTTACCAGATCTGATTTTTCCCCTCCGTATTTTGCACAGACATCTGTAAAATCTGAATTATCCTCACCAAATGAAATGCTCTTTGGTTTCATATCGACGGGCGTACTTGATATTCTCCTTAGCCTGCCAAGAAGCCTCAGTTCTTTTTTATATAAGGTCTACAGGAACATAAGAAAAAATAAAAAGCTCAATACTCTTTCTTCCCATTTAATTTACTATGCCAAACTGAGGAGAGAAACCCATAAAACTTTTAACAGACCCTCCAGTCGAAAGAAGAATCGATATCAGTCACAGCTAGGGCAGGGTTTCCCACGAGTGCAGGGAAAAATACATGTGTATTGATTAAAATGAAAGCCATATGACATGTATAAATGAATCCCATGCTTGCATGCTCTCTTTCTGGGGGCCTTAAGAGCATGTGGCAGACGAGAAGGCCGCCCAACTGGGCATCCCTGCCTTGGATACTGGGAGGCCTGGCCAGCCTAACCGGGACACTTTGATCTGTGAGTTATGCTGAAAAGATGACTCTATTAATAACTTTCAAAAGAAACCAAAAAAAGTATTCTTCTCATTTTACTTCAGAGCTCAGGTTCAGAGTCCCAGACAAAGGAAAACGCCATCCTGTTTCTGAAAGGCTGATTTATAGAAAGAAATGCCCAGCTCATCGATGCAAATGCAGCTGAGCACTAGTTAATCAGCTCCAAATGAATGTCTGCAAGCATGAACCTGAGAACAATTAAAGAGCAGATTTTAGGATGCAATTTCTATAGGGGCCAGCATGAGGCAGTGTGAGTACATATGTGCTGTGTTGAAATGAGCATGCGAGAATGATCAAGTGCTAGTATCAGTGTATGTGTGTCATTCAGATATATGTGCAAGCAATAGTCTTTGTATACAGCTTTGCACAACGTGCATGCTTACCTTCTACAAAATGCACAGTCCCCACTCTGGCATGTATGCTTACCTTCTACAAAATGCATAGTCCCCACTCTGACATGCATGCTTACCTTCTACAAAGTGCACAGTCTGAACACTGATATGTATGCTTACCTCATACAAAGTGCACAGTCCCCACTCTGA
The DNA here is from genome assembly GCA_011763525.2 of Mormyrus iriodes. Classification (NCBI taxonomy): domain Eukaryota; kingdom Metazoa; phylum Chordata; class Actinopteri; order Osteoglossiformes; family Mormyridae; genus Mormyrus; species Mormyrus iriodes. The sequence continues at coordinate 914,378 of JAAGVU020000035.1, forward strand.
CATGCATGCTTAACCTTCTACGAAATGCAGTCCCCACTCTAACATGCATACTTACCTTCTACAAAATGGACAGTCCCCACTCTGACATGCATGCTTACCTTATACAAAATTGACAGTCCCCAATCTGACATGCATGCTTACCTTCTACAAAGTGCACAGTCTCCACTCTGATGTGTCCTCCATCTGCAGGAAACAGCGACTGAATCTGGCCTGACACATGAACCAGAGTCCCATTCATACTGTAACCAACGAATCCCTGCCAGCCACAAAAGGCCATGTATTAGAGCAGAAAGTTCAGCATGAACAATGGTTTCAAAAAAGTAAGGTTTGTAAATTTCTAGAAAGTTGGCACTGGATTCAGAGGAACAGGTACACTATATTAATAGAAACTGGACTCAGGAATAAGACGAACTGGGACAGTCTTTTCACTACAGTAATGGTTATGAGATGCCTGATGCTGCTGGACATGCGCTACCACACTGATATTAATCAGCAGCATGGTAACATTTGCAGAACTGCCCCAGTCATGCCTTGACTTTTCGGCATAACTTACTGTGAACTCATCCTCGGCTAGACATATGTCTTCGCTGCCCTTCCTGGAGAATGCTGCAGGCTCAGGGGTCTTCAGGAGTTCCCCCTGGCTCCGCTGGCTGGGTAGGGGGATGTCTTTGCTGCCGTTTGGCGTCTCTTGCACCTTTAAAGAGGTCTTCCTCCCTTTGTCTTTCTTGACTGTCTTGGTGAGCTCCTCTTCTTTCAATTTGCCATGCTCAGTTTTCCATGCCTTAAGTCACATAGTTCACAAAATACAAAAATGTATTAATAGTAATAAAAATAATTAAATCTATTCATTCACTTTCAGTATCGGCAGTGATCAGGGAGTCCATTGCCAAAAGCACAGGGCATAAAGGTTGTGAGTACAGGTCATCAATTACAGGGCACCACCCCCCCCCCACACACTCACGCACACACATGCACGCACACACACACACACGCACGTTTGTATTCATATCTTCGTGGGGACTCTCCATTCATTTCTATGGGAAAAACCCAAATTCCAACCACAGCAACCATAACCCATACCCAGTCCTAACCTTAACCACAAGTAACCAATCAAAATACAAGACTTCTGGCATTTGGTCCTCACAATGTAATATATAAATGACCCACACACACACACATACACGCACACTCATGAAACATGAAAACCACACCGATGAAATGCTGGAGAAATCAGGATGTGTGATTAAATGTTAAGAACAGGCAGCATGTCATTTGCTGCAATATAGCGGCAAGGCTCCTGACTCTCACCTTCAAGGAGTCTTTCCGTACATATGGATCCATCACCACATCTTCCAGGGACTTGAGTGAACCTTGACCAGACAGAATTAGGCAGAGCTAAAAATAACTCCACAAAATGTATTCACTTACAGGTATTATTTAATCTTATCCAGTCATAAGAAAAAAACAGAAAAAAGAATCATTTGAAAGCAATGGTTTCTACAACTGCTCAATTTTCAATAATTTTTTCTAGGGATGCACCGATACCAATTTTTTGAATTATGCTTTTACCGATACCAAGTACTGGTCATTTTGAAGTGTTTATTTTCATTGATTATCTAAATTCCCTCCTTTGTTTTGCCAACATCAAAAACTTTAAGCTCAAAAATAGCTGAAAAACACTGGAGCTATAACATTCAGAAAAGTGTTACGTAACTCGGTACAATATACTCTGTATGCTGTAACTGTTGCTTCTGTAGTGTCTCTTTTAAAGCTGGTTGCAGTGATCCACGGCTGCTGCTAACCTTAGCAAATTCTGGTGTCTTAAGTGTTTTATTAGATTACTAGTATTGCACTTTTTTTGGTAGTAATTGTTTCAACAGTACCTCTGTGTGCTGACTTAGCTAAATCATATTTACCATGTGGTGTCGGTTGTAGGTATCAGGAAATTTTGGTGGAATACAAGTACCAGCACTTGAGCATGGTATCGGCAGATAGGTATGCATCCGTAATTTTTTCCATACTGAAATGTATTTAAAAAGTGGAATCTTTAAAAGCGTGCCTGAGGTATTGTGTGGTCTCACTGCCAGCCCTTACCTGCCATGCTGCTGGGGGACGCGCTCTTCTCCCAAGGTTCTACCTGTACCGACACAGGGGGCTCACACAGGCTCTCTCTATGCCTCTGCTCCCCAAAGCCTTTCCAGTTCCTTTCCTCCTGCTGCATCCAGTCTGAAACACAGCCGGCCACATGCTCCAGGTACCTCCTGAGAAGTAAAAAAAATTGCACCATCAATGGCTTCGCCATTAAACATGTCTGTAACTCATATAAGTATTATTGACACATTTCCTTTTCAACAGCTGACAGCAGTAATAGCAGCATTAGTCCTCTGCTTTGTTTCAGTGACGCACCTGAAGCCCACGTCTGTATGAAGTGTTATGTTCCACATTTCACTGCTCTGCCGCTCTGGGCCCACAGGGTTGTGACACACGATACAAAGGGATCTGTCCAGGTGACGGTGGAAGGTGTCCATGCAGCGGTAAGTGTGCGAGGCATCATGGAGAACCTGGTAAAAAAAAATCCCAGATTGCTGTTCAGACAAGCTGTCTTGCTTCTCCAGAGTCAGGTGTTGGAATCTCGCCTCTATTCTGTGCAAGTATGCAGTGCACATGCTGTCGTCGTGCTGTGCAGATCTCCTCCAAGTACTCTGCTTTCCTCTTGCATTCCAGAGAGGAGCAGACGGGCTGATCGGCATACCCAAACTGCCCGCAGCATGTGAGGGTGTGTGTATGAGTGCTGTAATGGAGTGACATCCCATCCATCCATCTGTGCCCTATGCTGCCCCCCCAACACAGTCCAGGTTAAAGAATAATAACTCATTCAATGTGGATTTGGAGGATGACTGAATGAAACAGAAGAACCTGAGGCACTGGTTCCATGGCCGTTGGGTACCTGAGCCAACACAGTGGCACTGTGGCACTCAGCAAAATGCCAGGCCATGAGGTGGCGCCGCTGAACTTTCCGGATCGCCTCCTCGCTCATCTGGATCGGCTGCCATGGTCAAACAAGCAAATAGTAACCACTTAACAGGACAAAACCTGACTGTGTACAGTGATGGCAATTACAGGTGGGATTACAGTTACAGAAACTTAAATTTTGACAGAGCAAGTACCTCGCCTGCTTCTGATGTGCCTGGTCTGACATGAAGAAGCTCTGTGAAAAAAAGGAAGGAGCTGATAGCCTTGTTTTATTTATACAAGAGTTAGAGGAAACAATAGCCACTCAAAGGCAGTCCTGACCAAGGCTCTGGGAGAATGAGATGGGGTCATCCCAGGGGCTGGGGCCTGGTTCTGGAGGCCCAGTTCGGAGCAGAAGGCCATCCTGGTCCGTCTCTGTGAGCGGCATGCTCTCAAACACAAACTGAAGGAGTGCGCGCTCCACCTCCGGCCAGTTTAGGGACTCTGCCAGGCAGAGGGGACACGCAGTGCAAACATCACTAATCATTTCATATCAGGGTAGAAAAAAACTGCACTATAACTTCATATTTGTTTCACTGATCAGTTTGATTTGCTTTGTTATTCTTGATTTTACCTGTGAAAATTAAATATTAATTTTTAATGAAAATCAAGCCTTTCAAGTTAATGGAAGAATTTCTGTTTGAGTTGCTTTTTCATTCACTTTAGTTCATTCGGTTTCAAAGGTTCTTCTTTTTCATTAAATAACTACTCATTTTCATTAGCAGTTCTTTTGACATTATTTGGCTCTGAGAAAAGGGCTGGTTTGGTGGGGAAAGTGCAGGCATCAAGTACATTTATTCGCATTATCACATCAAACTGCCTTTTGTTATTTTGTTCTCTTAACCTGAGGACACGCACCAGGACCCTGACCCTGTACCATGACCTAGAGTGCCAGCTCTAGGCCGCACTAAGGTGCCTCTATTGGGTCGTCCCTCCTGCTTTTGTATTACGTACAGAAATAAAGCTCCTTCCTCACACAGTTTTGTTAGCCTTCTTACAGACTCAGGCTCTATGGCTGTTCTTTCTGCACAGTAGCCTGACCTGTCATACGAATGCTCCATTTTTGCAGAATCTGGCAGAGCTCCCTCCCCTTACCATCACAGCAGAAGTTCTTGAGCTCCTGCAGTCTGGCCAGGCGGAGCTGGTCATCCACCGGGGGATGAGCTGAGCAGAGGAGCTTAAACAGCGACGTGTTCTGCAGCATTGCTGCCTCCACCTTCATGGCATCCATGCCATGCTGCACCTACAGCAACAGAGCAGCAGCACCGGAGTGGAAAAGCATGATCAGGCCAGGAGAAAGGCAGTAATCTCACAGGAAACCGATGCCGTTCTGCAGTCTTTTCCTCAGGCTGCGCTGCAGTTGAGTAATACTGCACACTAATAGGGGAACTTACTAAATCATTTGTTTTTACTGGGCACTTTGGGTCACCGGGGAGGGGGCAGGTGCTAGCTGAGTCCACCAGTGCTGCACACATTTAAATGATGCTTTAAACCACTCTAGTAATGCATGTTGAAATGCAGTAACAAAAAAAAAAAAAAAAAACTTAAGTGCAAATTGGAAAATCTGGCCAGAGAGGACAGGGGAATTGTCCTGCTACTCGTGTTTTTTTTGCTGAAAGCGGTGACAAAGATATCATACAGTCACACAGGAGCAGAGAGACACAAAGGCTGACCAGAGGTACGCCTCTTACATGGACATAGCGCAGGATCCCGGCATCATTACCATGACAGTCACAGAGGAGCAGAGAGACACAGAGGCTGACCAGAGGTACGTCTCTTACAGGGACGTAGTGCAGGATCCCGGCATCATTACCATGACAGTCACAGAGGATCAGAGAGACACAGAGACAGATCAGAGGTACGTCTCTTACAGGGATGTAGTGCAGCCTTTTACTCCTGTCATCGTGATAGTTCAGCAGCAGAGGTGTCTTCGCCTCCCGTTCCAGCATCATGTCCCCAAAGTTCTCCTTTGGCTGCTACCAACAATGTATGGAGCACAATTTTATCATTAAGGCAATACCCCCACCTCCACAGAAAACATGCATATTTGTATGCAGTTACTGCAGCACATTTCAAGCCAGTGATATACATAAATGCTATACATGCGTGCCCCCAGGCAACCGTGTCCCCAGGATGCACCTACGCCTATATACTGCGGCCCTGCAGACCAGGTAGCCGCACACAGCTGTGGCAAGTGAGCAAGTCTGGAAAACCAGTACCTTTATTTCCAGGATGTCCTTTCCTTCTGCATGTTGCTTGGCCTTGGTCCCATCGGGCAGCAAAATCCCCTCCTGCAGCACCACCACCTGAACACAAGATACCTGGTAAGTCCCATCTCTGTCCAGAGTGAAAGACCAGCCCTGAGTTTTCACAGCGGCTGGGGGCCCAAAAGACCATCCCTGGGTTTCCACAGCAGTACCTGTTCCAGCATGCAATGCAGAAGCAGGGACACAGACTGGGCCTCGGGGGGGATGGACTCCAGAAGGGAGCAGTAGTGCCGTGTGTCCACCCCTATGGCAAACAGGGCCATTCATGTAAAATGAAACTGTTTGAATGATCTATCTACTATTGTATTGGGAGCTCTCTATTTGTATGGATTAGTACTGAAGTGGTTTTGGTTTACCAGGAGTGGCATGAGGTAGTTCCTCAGGAACGTGTTTCTTTGTCGACAACACTTGAGGTACTGGAACAGCTATCTGTATGAAAAGCAAGCTATTTAAGCTACAATATTCAATGTTATATGAGTATGCAGACTGTATGTTAAAAGACAGCTGGATGTTCCAGTACAAATCACGTGAAGGAGAAAGAAAGAACAGGAAAGAAATAGAAAAAAGTCTTGATTATATTAAAAGCAGCTAAAAATAAACAAATAAATGAAACCCTACAATTCAGTCTTCATAAAGAGAGAACCAATTGCTTGACAGACTTGTGTATTTGGAACAGAATCAAGAAAGGACAATTTAAGCTAAAGAAAACTATGTACGACAATCAGAAATCTTGATCGCAGACAAACAATTTCATTATTTATCTTATTTAACAGGCGCTCTTATCCAAAGCAAAATATAATTGATATATTAGGATCAGCCTGGAGCAATTGGGGGTTAAGGGCCTTACTCAAGGGCCCAACAGTGAAATTATTCAGAATCCTGAGCCACACTGCTCTCTTATTATTTTAAGCACTGGAAATAACTTCCTGTCAAAAAATTAATACTTTCAAATGATTAAGTAGTTGAGGGAACATGACACATTGTGTAAAATGGGGCAGGCTGAGTTCCCTCCCCAGTCGATAATCCCCAGGGTATAATGTGCAAAATAGGAAGGCCTTGTAGCAAAATATTAAAAAAAAAAAAAAAACTCCACCGACTACTGGCTGCACCCATAAAGGGGCGTGGGGTGTCTACAATACAACTGCCTGTCATTGTAAATAAGAGAGAAGCCTGTTAAGGAAGACATAAACTCATCCATGACAAGTGTTTAGGTTTACTAAAATAGCACCATGATATTTTACTGTAATGAGGCCAGTTTCAGCTTTGCTTAAAGAGACAGGCTTCTCCACTTAGCATCCGAAATATGGCTAAACAGAGCAGCAGAAACTACCAAACACATTATTCACATTTTACATTTACAGTATGAGTTTTTTCCCTGACATCTAGATCCAAGAATTAATATGTTCCATATTTAAAAGTCAAGGACAAATTTAATCCCAGCAACTAATGAGGCATCTGTGTGAGTAGAACCTCTTGGAAAGTGCTGTGTAGCATTCTGAACACAGGAAACTGGAACCTTCTTAATGAACTGCACCCATGCTCATGTTTATCAAATCAAAATGTGGTTATTTTTCAAACATAACTAAGCTGGTAAAGGGACCAAAAGATTTCCCAAAATTTCAAACATATCTAGACAATGTAAAATGGCCAGTGCTCATGGTAAGGAAAAGACATCGGCAAATGAGCACCACAGTGAATGCTACCGTGAGATTTGTTCTTTATTAGCATTTTGATTGTTTTGATATTATTTGTTAAGTAAGTATAGTATGGGACTTAGTGTCTGGTTTTGTAAAGCATTAAAATGAACTGGCAGTGCAAACATGAAGAGATGGAGAGAAAGAAGGAGCTGAAAGAGAGAGGGAGGTATATATGCCTTCTGTACCAGGCTCTCTGAGCTAGTGCCCTGGGGCTCCATGCTGTCCAGACTGGGAACCCTGATCAGCCTCAGGTTGTCCAAGTAGTACAGATGCTGCTTCCTCCTGTCCAGGCAGTCATAGAGGAGGGACGCCACGCCTCCAAAGACACGTGTCCCCAAGGCCAGCTGCCACACAGAGGGGTGAGACCTGGCTTTAGGACACCTAGGAAGCTCACCGTCTACAGAGCTGCTCTCCCCAGACTTCTAAAGAGTCACCATTGTTTCAGGGTCTCGTCTGTCCAGAGGAACCATGTCATCCTTCAGCATGTAATACAGCCGGGCCACGTCGAACAGTCTGGACCCAGGCAGGTCGCTGCTCAGCACTGATTGCAGGTTTGCCCAGAATGCGTCAATCTGCTTCTGCCTCATGCAGTTCTGGGCTTCCATAGCTGTATTTGAGGGCAGAGTTACACACTTTATTACCCTGAATCATTCATCCTACTTTTATTAGCTGTTGATTGTAACATTTTCATTACTATACAACATTATCAGTGATATAGTTCCAATTTGAAGTAGTGCTCTTGTCAGCACACAGTGCACATGTAGATACCCAGGTCTCTTGGCCTTGTATAATCATTGGCCCTTGCTGGAAGCTGTCCAATAGATTGGTGGCATCCAGTCGCACCTTATGATGACTACAGGTCTTCATTCCATAAATAGCAAAAGCACTTGATCAGTGTGACAGTAAAAAGCACTGGTTTACTGGGTGAAAACCATCTTTCCCTTACAGAGTGTCCCAATCATCAAATTATTTACACCACTAAATCAAAGGTTATGTTACGGTATATTTAAATCAGAACTTTAACTAGAAGAGATGCTGTCGGAACAATAACCATGTATTCCCTGGACAACCCCGTAACCTCCCCCCATCTAATCCCAACTCCTCCCACACCCCAAAACCAAACACACACATACAGACACAAAGACCCCACTGTGATTTTCTTCTGAGATCATCTTATAGAGTTACTGTGTTTACAGTATAAGACCAAGTGTCTTCTACAGCCTCCATTTCCTTCCTTTACTTGAACGCAGCACCGCCGCTTCATTTATGAGGCAATTTGTCTCAAAATGAAAGTAAGTATAGATCTTCCATATATCCATATCATGTTTTTGTGTAATAGTAAAAAGATCAATCAAATAACTTTTGACTTATCAATTCACAAGGTCAAATGTCATCTGTTTTCACTCTTCCCATTGTTGTCAATGTAAAGTGTTGCTTAAATTTTGGGATGGATTTGTATAAAAATTTGAATAGATTTAACTTGGCACCCATAGATTGTACCTGTAAAGTTTGAAAAAGATCCATCAAATACTTTTTGAGTTATTGCATTAACAAAAAAGTGTCTTTAGTGGCAGTGTTGGGCATTTCAGGTCCAGAAGATACAAACCCAGACCAAGATTTTATTTCTACTAATCAGTTGAGTACACTGTGCAGTGGCGGTGAATCGGTTCCAAAACCATATGTATTCCTCGCCCAGAGACTACAATTGGAGCATCTTTCTAACGCAGCAGGTATCATACCAAAAGTACAGTACTTATGTACTTTCCCTTTTCCACTGACTTCTGGTTGAGTACCTAGAACCAGTTCCTAAAGTAGTAAACCAGCTGAAGTACTTTTTTGGTACTTCAGTACTTTGGGGTGGGACTTGAAATGCTTTCTTTGTCAATTGGTTAGTAAATAGCCTGGCTCTGAAACTGCCCTGCCATCTTGAAAAAATGGTACAAACTCAGAAAACAATGATAAACAAAGTAAAAAAAATAATAATAATATATGCGTGTACAAATGAATCAAACTTTAGCAGTGATCTGGTTGGAAGAACCAGAAGAAGATCTGGATGGCATGACAAGAAATAAAAAGTTTTTCCTATAATATACTAGGGTTACACGATATAAAACAAAAATTCAACTACTGAGATGTGATTTTTTTATAATAAATATTGGGATATTTATAAAGCAAAAAGAAGTAATTTTCTTTTTACAAACCTGGCTATGAGTGATTTAAACTGCAAGGATGAAAATGATCATGAACGGCTCTTTTATGACAAAGTAAAAATGTTTTAGTGCAACTTAAACCCCTCATGCTATAATGTCCGGACAGTGTGAAGGTATGAAAAAGCCTGATCTCAACACAGCTGACTATTGTGGTCCTTGCAATGTGAGAACTGCATGTGTAGAGCATGTAATGTTGGTATTAATATTACACATCGCCCACCCCTATAATATATTACAACCATTTTTAGAATTCAGTACAGAATACCCCGCCTTGCGTTGTGATGTCATTCAGTGCCAGTACCAGTTTTTACGCCAGTGGAAAACCAACATCTTGAAGTACCAAAAGTACTGTACCTGGTGCAGTGGAAAAGTGCCCCTAATCAACTACAGGCTGTGACAGGATAAATCACTGCGTCTGCAGGCCCACTGCCTGCTGTGGGGAATGGCTGGACAGCACTGATACGGAGCATCCACTCTGCTTAGCACAGAGCCTGTCATGAGGGCCAGATATTGCAGTGGGAGAACTCCAGCTGAACAAGCTATACATGCAGGAAGGGGGACTTAACCACGTGGTCTGACCTTCATCTTCTGGTAAGAAAGTGCCATTACCCTCGGACACATCACCCAGCTGGGACAGCTCACAGGGGCCCTCGGAGCTCAGCTGTATGATGCTGAAGACATGGACACCCAGTGAGTCCAGCACTGACAATAGCTCAGGCTGGTAGAAGCCCAGCAGGAGGATGTAGAGCTGAGGACCATCACCAGGCTCGTCATCTAGATTGCCAGTAGGGTGAACATCAGCACAAGTTTTATATTTGGCTTTGGTCACACAAAGGCAGCAGATGAAGAAGACATTAAGCAGTATGCAATAACACAGGTTCAACTTTAAAGCGAAGTTCAACTCAACTGCTTTCTTAAAACCTCCGGCTGTATACACAAGTACCGACTGAAACTGTACTTATGTAGGTAACTTTAGGTAAAAATTAGAGATGCACCAATCGATCAGCCAGGAATCAGAATCGGCCGATTTTCAGTGTGCTTGGCCTAGACCAGAGACCGGCTGATCAGTCTCATGTATTTCTGATACCGAACTGGTCCGTTTCACACGTGCCTCACGTCATACGCACAGCAGCACAGGCAATAGCCTCACAGCGGCATGCACACTCACAGCCGCATGCTAACATATTGTTGTCTTCCCTGTGAGTCAAGACAACACAAAGCAATTTGCAATACACGTTAAGCCGAAGTAAACCATGGGGGAAGCACCACGAAAATGTGGTGAAACATCAGCGGTAAATGTTAAACTGATTACACTATGTAACACAAATTTTGTTCCTGGACAATACATGTTATTTCTTAATTGCTTATGTTGTAAAAGT
>JAAGVU020000035.1:930893-942189 GCA_011763525.2 Mormyrus iriodes
AATAATCAAATATTAATTAATTTCCTTATACGTTGGTGGAGATCAAAATTTATTCTTGAGCTAATAAATTCCTACAGTACATATTAATACATTATTACGTGTTAACCTATACAAAATGTGTGACCCCACAGCGTCTAAGGCCGGCCCCAATGACGGAAATTACATTACAATCGCCGCAAGCTGTCACCCTGCAGCATCCGGTGAGGTAAAAACCAGCCCCCTAAAAGCCCTCAAAAGCATGTCTCTACATTTAAAAGTCTGATTACACACTTACAGATTCTGAATACACATTTACATATCTGATTACACACATATGGATTCAGATAGTTATACAACTCTCCACACAGATTTGCAAATAATTTTGCTACAATAACAGCCCCGTATTTAACATCTAACTGAACAATGAAAAGATGTTTAATGAAATCACCTATCTGTCTCAATAGAAGGGCTTTGTGCAATGGTAAATGTACAGTACAAGAGGGAACTGATTATGTCCTAACATCTAGACTTGATGCCGGTAACCTGCTGAGTTCTTGGAATATAGTGAACAGGGAGACAAGCCTCAAACTAATTGTGTGCCATTGGAATGCATGATATGAAAACCACGTAAGTAAGTCCATTTAAAACATTAAACCATTCACTAACTGCTATGTAAAGACAGGATTATATTTGTGGTGCTAAGGTGTCCCATTATGTTGTTTGGTTGATTTCACAAAGTAGTTTTTTTCATGTTCCTGAAATAATGGATTCCTGTGTACTTATGTTTGTTCAAGGACTAGGGTATCATAATTAACTGGATACAATCTGCTTCCATGTTTTATTACAAAATATTAGTCAGAAGGTCAGAACACTAATACTGGAATGATGTATAGTACCATGGTTTTCACTCCATTGTAGCTCTTCATTACCCACTCGATCCTGATTTACTCGATGACTGAATGCATCAGAAAATTCAAACGACATAACTATGTTGAACTCTCTAAGTGTATTATAGCATCCTACATTACCCGGGATAAGCTCCAGGCTCAGCACGATCTTTTTCTGCTTAAGCAGTAGGAAGATGGCTAGACTGATGGATTTTTAATTTAGCTTAATTGGCAATTAAGACATATAACTAATGAATTAATAGTTAAAACTACTACTGAGGCAAAACAAAGACGCTGTAGATATCTATGTTATATTACACTTCTCCCTACCAGTAACAGTAGAGAACAGAACACAGAACAGGTGTAGAAAGCCTTCATGGAACCTTTTAATGGAAAGTCATCTAAACCAATCCATGCACAGGGATCTCCGGAACTGCCGAAGGTCTCAGCACCCTTATCTTACAAGGCAACCACTGACCGAAAGTGATTCCCATATGCCACAAAAAGACATATTTTGCACAAATGATCTATCCATAGACAGATGAGATGAAAACATTTGCTAAAGACACATTACCTCGTAAAACAAAGGGACATCCTTTGGTTTCTTGGCTTTGGGATTTCCCAGCTCACTGATCTAGGGGTGAATAAAACACATGATTTAAAAGACAAATTTTAAAAGGCAAGCGTGTCTTTGAAGGCAGACCAAGTAAGGATGTGACTGCTAGTACACACAGCGATTCATTAAAGTAGGTAGCGTAGTTACTGGAGCACTCAAACATCTGGCTGAAAGGTTTGCACTCATGAGAAATGTATGAAATATAGCTTGCCTCATTAAAAAGGGGGAATGTTGCAGAGATTTAATAAATTGTACATGGGGTATGATGATGCATTAAGTGTTTTCTACGCCGTTTATAATCAGCTTTACAATGTGCTCTTGCATCTGAATTCACTTCAACAGCACACTTTGAAGGCGATGCACTGGCTCAGCCAGTATCGTGGCGAAGATAAGAAGAGGCTCTACGCGCCTTTTCCAGCATGGCGTCCCAGGTTACGACCCTGAAAAGCCGGCGCTGAGGCTGTTGAACGGCTCGCAAGAGCGCCTGGATGTATTCCTCGTCCTTCGGGGACGCGGCCGCCATCAGGGAGAGGCACACCGTCCAGCCCACCTACAACCACAACAGTGCACAACACATCAGCAGGCCGTCATTAATTAAACACGAACCACCTCAAAAATATTAGTGAACGAATATTTTCTTTGCACACGCGGCCAGTGCGCATGCGTGTTAGAAGAATAGAAGAGTGCTGCGTTTCTGCAGGTGTTAAACCGTAACAACATGTTGCTAAATATGCTTTAAACCTGTCTACAGAAAAAAATTCTAGCCCCCCAAATATCCCGACTTTCAACATGGTGTTTTTAACAGAACTGAGTTAAGTTTTGCGATACTGATGAGCAGATCGATACCTTTTGCGATCGATTACTATTTAATATATCGACATTTATTAATGTTTAAAAGTGATTGGTCTAAATATGGTGTTTGTGTTAAGCATATTATTATTATTATTATTATTATTATTATTATTATTATTATTATTACCTACGCCTCGCACCCCCACACCCCGGCTCGACAACTTTTGCAGTCTCCCTCCCGGTCCCTCGTACACTACGCAGGTATCTGCGCACCAGGAACACCGCTAATTAAAAACAGCGCCAGGTGGCAGTATTCCCTTTCCTAAAGAAAGTACATCAGGGACAGCAAGCAACAAGCAGTCATTATTTGTTTTGCGGGTTGCTATAGCGTGCTTAATATACCAACAACTGTCAAACAAATGGAATGATACTGAAGTCAATGGAAATCTCGAGATACTGCCCGAAAGGTGTCTACTGCGTAAACGTTTATTTAAATTACCCATCTCTAAAATTTCTCTCAAATACGATCAATGTCCGTCTAATTTAGTTTATTTTTTATAAATAAACTACCTCCTCTAAGGGTGCCGCCGCGAGTCCCGCTTCCCAAGCTTTACTGCCAGCTGCCACTGTCGGGCCGGATTGGGTGCTGCTCTTCACTCTTTTCGGCGGCATGTTCCAAAAGTCGCTATAACTGGATTTCGGACGAACTGTCGAGACAAACTGCGATCTATCTAACGAAAACACTGTCACCTTGGCCGTATCGTTGCCAAGTTGCCCGTGGACGCCGTCCGGTCGCTATTAGCAACCGCAGGCCGGCCGAAACAGTAGGGAGTCTCAGAGGTTTAACAAGAGGGAGACACCTGTTGGGCGAAGATGGCACTGCAGCACAGGAACAGCAAAACAGCAGAAGTTTATTAATTCACATCGGCATGTAGATATAATAGAACTGAAGCTATAACGTGTGTTAATTGTGCATCAATCTTCATACTTCTCAACCAATACAGGGTCACAGGGAGATTTGAACCTGCCCCTGACGGTATAAGGAACAAGGCAGGCTGGCCGTCGCAGTGCACAATACATGCAAATGCATGCACCAGTTCAATGGTAGATGTATGTCTTAGGGCAGCAGGAGGGAAACAAAGTATCCGAGGAGACCCATACAACATGAGGAGAACATGCAAACTGCACACATACAGAGGAGGTAAGAGTGTGACCCACTGTGCTGCCCCCTGTATTAATCAAATGATTAATATTAACCAGTATCATGGAATATTACCGTGATCTATGTTATAATCACGTTTTGGCTATTGCTGTTATTCATTAATCTCAGCTAGATGATCTGTGGTGCAAGTTGACATGCACGTTTCTACCTCAGAACTGAGGATGAAGCCCACATCCCAGACTATATTACAGAATAATTTTTTAGGAACTAAAGGTACATTTCTCTCATATAGGAAATGTAAGAATTTTGAAAGTCCTAACCTTTGGTAAGGGTAAGGAGAGCTGTGATCAAATGCAGGCAGGGAATGGTTCACCACCAGGGCAAAGAAGGGAACACAAGAAACCATTGTGTCTTTCTCACACTGTGTCAATCACTCTCCCAGCCTGGGGGCTGCCAGTCAGAGGGATAATCAGATTTATACACCCTGACTTAACAGGGAGCCCGTCACAGTGAAAACACCTCCACTTCACTGCTTCTGTGTACACACTGTAGCGTTTAATGAGCTCAGATTATCGTGGGAATGTGCAACATTGAAACCAAGAACAGGTCACTGCTGTTTTGTACAACATCTTTAATTCTGACATTAAAATACATGTTGAGTGTCTAGCTGATGCCACAGAACAATTTATCTGCATGAAATCTTATAAAATGACTAGGTTCTGCTTTTGAACAACCTGTGACAGACATTCAAGACTGGAGATGTCTAATAGAGCATTTTTTGGGTATTTCTGATACAGAAGGTAAAGACTGGTGTCCCATTTGTGTTAAGAGCCACTTAAGTGTTTGCAGGTTTTCTGTACATCCTGGTAGTCACAAAAGCATCTTTTCATTTCCAAGTGTTGGTCTTCCTAGTGCGTCACTGGACAGCCCCCGTATTTTGCACACGGTCAGATCCATTCATTGGCATCTTCTGTGCAGTTGTCTGACGTCTGTTTAGCTGTCTGTGTATCTGATCAGGATAGCTGTGGCTTCCTATGTCTTATGTAGCTGATTGTGCTCTGTGTTGTTGTTTAGGTTATACTGACTATTTACATCTTTTCTTCAATTTAATCTATAGCGCAGTGATCAGCCACAAGTGCCTAGTCTGACATCCAGAGGCCATGTGCTCCTTCTGCAGTGAGCAGGGGAGTAGAGAGCTCTATCTTTGTTTTCTTTACATATGCTGTATGTCCCCTGAGCACCACCCTGACCTCCTACCAGACTCCTTTAATAGCTTTCCTGACAGTCTGAGCACCTGATGTAATTTGTCATTTTATAGCTACACACTCTTTATTACTGTCATAAACAGACATCAATACTTTCCTTTAAGGGGCCTGTTTATTTTGGTAGGTTTACTGAATGTTCTGTGAAGGCCGAATATTTCCCCTGTTAAATTTGTTCTTAACTACTTTAGAGTTATTTAGATATGCGGTATACAACATCCAACAACTGGAATACAGCTTGAACCCAAAACTGTTAGACACAGGTTTCCCTGTGTCTTAAAGAAAAACACAGACATCTTTCAACAGTTCCTTTCATTTCTTAATCCTATTCTAACAGCAGCGAGAATGACTGTGTCTTTCTAATTAATTCCATTAGGCTGGAATTCTGTCTGCCAGTGAACGGGAATGACGGTGCTACATCCATAAAGAGTAGGAACTGCAGAGCCTTACAGTGTTGCATTAATGGTTGTGTGATGTGATGTAATGGACAAATAGAGCAGGACAAACAGTACCTTTATAATCCACAGAATGTGTTTTTTGTTTATAGGAAATGTTCTCTACACAAGGTACCACACCCTGCTGTGAAGATACTTCTGAGAGCAGACATTATAAAGGTTTACCTGCAGCTCATATACCGCCGGTCTGAGGTCCATATTTCCTCCCAGTGCAGCTAAAATGGACACTAACAGTAAAGGTCTGGAACGCAGTGTATTTCTCTCAACGTGCTATTATGATCAGTAAAGCAGCTAACAAATGCACAAAAATTGACAGATGGTTCCATCTGTTCATCCATTTTGAAATACCTTCTTGTTCTATTCAGGGTCGCAGGGGGTCCGGAGCCTATCCTGGAAACTACGGGTTCAAGGCAGGGAACAGCGCTGGGTGGGGCACCAACCCATTGCAGGGCTAACACACACACACACACACACACACACACACACACACGCGCACACACACGTGTTTGTAGTTATATGTTTGTGGAAACCATCCATTCTTTTCTGTGGACAAAACCCTAATTCCAAGAATGACAACCTTAAACCCAACCCAGCTCTAACCTGAACCAAAGTAACCAAACAAAATAAAAAACTTTTGACATTTTTAGTTTTTTGATTGGAGTGACAGCTATTTATTTGAGTTTCCCTTTGTCGACCTAATAAAATGGTTTCCCAAAATGTCAAAATAATAGGTTTTTATCACATTGTTGGGACATTTGGTCTCCACAACATAACATATACATGACCATACACTCACACACACACATGCACCATTCAGACACCCATTCACACCTACAGACAATTTGGTAACACCAATTCACCTTACTATTTTGTGGATTGTGGGGGGAAACCAGAGAATCCAAAAGAAACCCCATAACAACACAGGAAGAACATGCAAATAAACATGCACAGAGTAGATGCTTAGTAGACATTTGCCACAAAGCAGGTGTGTGGTATTGTGTGATGTTGTATAAAGTGTAGTATTGTAAGGTGTGTGAGTAATTTATGATTTGTTCACCTACAGTAAGGCAGCTTTCCATCAGCAGGTCTCTGAATGGCTGGCAGAGCAGCTGTATTAGTCACTACATGACATTTGATCAGGAGGATTTCCTGCAATGGCGTGCTGAAATGTAACCTCCTACAGAGTTTGCGTGGTGCAACCATGGACCAAACACAGGAGTTAAACTGGTCTCTGGTGTGACCAAGCTATCTGCCATCTAGAATATGCCTAGAGAATAACTGTCCTGTAACTGTGTCACAGTGTGTGCAGCGTGACAATGAAGCAGCCCCAACACACTGTGCTGTAGGCTGTAGTTTGTATAACATGGTCATGTCATAATAAGCATGTTAATCTCCATTGGCTGCTATGCCTGCTCACCTGACTATCAATGTGCTGTTCTTAGGAAAGAGCCTTAAACACTTATGATTACATTTATTCTGCAGCCATGTAGAGAAACTGGGTATTCCTCCAGTGTGGAGTACTTGGTTTAGCTACTGCTACAAAAGCTGACAGCTTTGTCAGCCCCAAGTTATTTGGTCCAGCCAGCTCCAGGTGCAGACCAGCTCATTTAATAAAAAACATCCATATCAGAATACACAATTTGTGGTAAAAGTTGTTGGCCATATCCAACCTTTTGTGCTTTTTAGATTTTTTATTCGTTGGCTTTATCAGGATTCTAATTAATTTAAAACTGAAATATATAATTATGAGGTTAATTGTAAACACACACACACACACACATATCTATATATACACACAAAAATTAAAAATGTGTTTTTCTCTCTATCATTAAGTAATAAAATTGTTTCCATTAAATCTCTGAAGAGCAAAATAGTCCAAAATGAATGGTGATGAAATATACTCCCTGCCACTTTTATAAAAACATTTTTATAGGCATCAGGAAGAAAAATGTATGTAAATGTCCTGAGGCACTGACCTGTGACCTACAGACCAGCCTGTCGGTGATCCCGCCTCACAGTCAGGGCCCCATCCTGGCAGGTCCTTTTCTCCAGCGCTTTTCAAGTCTTTAGGAAATATATGCATCAGTCACCCCCTCATACTTGACAATTCTGATATGAATTTTCCTGGATTTATGATAGTTACTTGTACACAAGACAGAATGTAATTTTTCAGGTGCCCTAGGCAGGCAGATTTTGGGGGGGGGGCTTCAGTAGGTTTTCCAACCGGGGGTGGAGTTCCTCTGGATATATTTCACTGACTGGGGACTTTGTCTGGGCCACCTTGGGCTGATCAGGCTATATCCAGCTGCCTAGTTTACCTATGCTTTCATCCGGCCCTGCTTACACAGTGGAGTAATTAAGGCATCTTATCTGAGCACAGTTAATTTCTTAAAATTCTTCCACTCTGCCACCATGTTGACCAACACAAATGAAGTGTGGCACTTGAATGCATACCTGCTGAGCAAAATTCCTTAACGATCCCATTTCATCAAGGAAAATACCAAACCAAAGACCACACCAGCTGTCAAAGGCTGAAGATCAGTG
This sequence comes from Mormyrus iriodes, assembly GCA_011763525.2. Lineage (NCBI taxonomy): Eukaryota > Metazoa > Chordata > Actinopteri > Osteoglossiformes > Mormyridae > Mormyrus > Mormyrus iriodes. The sequence goes on from JAAGVU020000035.1 coordinate 938,591, forward strand.
TTTCTAAGTCTAATTGTTGATGTTTTATTTTCAATTTTGCAGGGTTTAGTTCCATGACTTGAGCAGAAACGCTTTGTCTTTTGCAAGAAAAAAACACTCAAAAGTCTGTCCCACCATGACTCAACATGAGCTTGCATTTAAAAGTAACATTGTCCAAACAGGGTGACATATAAGTGGGCGTTACTCCATATGAAAGGATCACCATGTCAGTGATGTTCACCACATGGGCCTAGACTTTACCCCAAGCTCAGTTCATCCATCATCACCTGGGATAAACTTGGAGCACAAAACCTTCAATAACCTTTGGTGAGGAGGAGTAAGAAACCCTCCATCTCAGGCCCTCTTCATCTTCCTTCCTAGAACAAAAGGATGTATGAGATGCCTGCTTTGCATTAATTTTTTATTGAGTTAAAACTAGGGGGGGGGGGGTCCACAATTGAAGCCATCTATTGTTTCAGCACTCTGAGGAGGCATTCCGATAGCGTGGTGTCACCGTATTTGACTGACAGAGCCTGGAGACTCTTTTGGATGTGCCATTAATTCAATAAAACCATTAAGCAATTTTGACCCTCACCTCCCCCCCCAGCCCACAGCAACCCCCAGGCAATCTCACATTGACTGATCTGTGCTTAGCACCTTCACACAGAGCAGCTAATCTTTTTAGCGCCAGTTAAACAGAACCAGGCTGACTCTCTGGATATTCGAAGGTAAAAAGAAAAAAAAAAAACAAAGAAAAGACAGAAAACAACAGAAGTCGTTATTTTGGTTTAGGGTTTAATCTGATTGTCTTTTCCAGAGACCAGGGAGGAGTGAATACCAGGCATTTGGCTCACTTCCATGACTGTGCTTATTTCAGACATCTCCATTTTAGTCCACAGTAATATTAGACAGACACGCTCTATGGCTATTAATCTACCTAGACTACACAGTAACTCACACCTGTCACTCACTTGGCCCTGCCCATCACAATCACTATGGTGAATTACTCTTCCAATAAGACAATGCAGTAAATATGCCCCAGTGGGGGCAGGCTGGCTCGTTCTGACACTTCATCCCATGGTGCCTGAAGCTGCAAGAATCTCCTCACTGGTGCTGTACAATGACATTGTGACGAGTCTCAAATTGAAATGAGCAGCTTAACTCCGACATCTCCTGCTTCTTCCCATGCGAGAAAAGGGAATATGGAACATGGGAATAACCTAAAAAGAGGGCAAAGACTCCAAAAAAGGTTAATTAGAGTTATGCTTCATAGAACAGGAGTGTCATTATAGTCTTGTTTGACAGGGAGTTAGTGTGCTAAACTCAGTTATGGTAAACGGCTCTTTGACAGCCATTGGGTTTGGTTCAGTTACATTGTGTGACAGGAGAGGAGACCTTAAACTGTTAAACTGAATCTAAGTGATCTTTGCAGGTCTGATTGCCTTATGTTGCCTCAATGTACACACTCTAATTCATAGTCTTGCTGGATGCTTGTCCACAATGGCTTTGGCCCTTTAGTTGAGCCTTGCCCTGCCTCCCGAGGCCCTTCTCTGGCATGCCCAGCTCTTGGGCTTAGCATTTCAGCAGCTTTTTGAATTGGAATGTCCTGGGCAGGGCTGCCGGTAGATCTTCAAGTGTATGAGGCCCTTAGCTAACATTTGTACTATAGGCTTCCATTCCCATATCCACGTCACTCTTGGTGTGGATCTAGGAAAGGTACAGAGCTTTACATCAACTGGGTTGTCAGATTGTTACATGCATTTCTTAATGGCTAATTAGATTTCTTCAAGGTTTTACATCTTTATAATTTGGCACGCACAGGTGAAGGAAAAAACTGAACTTTGGGGGGGGGGGGGTTTGTTATGTTAGTGGGTAAGGGATGATCCAAATGCAGGCTGTGTTCAAAACAAAACCGACATAGGGAGTATTCTGAAGAAACACAGGACGGGTTCACACACTTTGACAGGTTACAATTGCCGAACAGGGAGCACAGGACTGGGACACGCTAATACACCTGACCAACAAAAGATGCAGACATGAGACAGCTGTGAGGTGTGGTTAGTTTAGAGCCACACCCGAGAGGTCGTGACAGGCAGAGCGGGCTGGACGCGACAGTAGGGGTCTGACAGGGTGGTCTGGAGCACTGCAGGATGCTGGGTGTCGGTCTCAGGGTGCAGATCCTCGTAGGCATCAGCGGGCCAGTGGGACCTGGTGCCATCGAGAGGTCAGTGGAGCCAGGTGGCGACCAAGAAACTGAAGAACGGGGAAGACCCAAGAGGAGCTTGCAGGGTTGGACATGGCATGGTTGTCACGTGTGCCGTGTCATGGGTTCTGGACAGGGCCCCATAGAGTGGGGCTCAGGGCAATGCCCAGAGGGTCCCACTCAAAGTCCTTCAGTGGAACGTCCTCCTCTGAGCTGGTAGCAGCTGCGAGAATCAGGTGAGGGGCTAGCAGCTGTCAGAGAGTCAGGTGGAAAGCCACCGGTGGCCACCAGGCAGCGACAGCATAGCAGAGGTTTGGATGGCCACTGGCAACGTAGTGGTGGGCACATGCGAGGAACTCTGCAGAGGCAAGGTGTCCACCAGTGAGGGCCCTTGAGATGCAGTAGACCGCTTCTTGTGGGACCCTGCCACACCCCTCCCCCCACAACCTCCTCCCAAAGAGTCTCAGGAAATGCAATTGGAGCTGCTGGCAACAAGTGGGCCCACAACCACCACAGCACTGGCCACAGACGAGGTGGCCACGGACGGGCAGGCAAAGGCTAGTTTAGTGTCACGCCTGAGGGGAAACGAGTGGATCAGACAGGTGGAGTGGGCACTTATGTAAGTGTGGGCACATCGTGACAGCACTTATGTAAGTTACTCTGGCTAAGGGCGTCTGCCAAATGCTGTAAATGTAAAGGTAAATGTAAAATGTGTAAAATAGACAGGCACCACATACTGAATACAACAAATTTTTATGACTATTAACATAACAAAAGTTTATGGTGGAAAAGTTGTTCAGTTAATGCTGACATACTTGAAGGAACCATGGACAAATTTCTAGCTGCTAGCAGTGTTAAAAAAAACAAGTGATGCACATTGATGTCAGTATTTAAATCCAAGCTAACAGTTTAGCATAGTTTACTTTAACTACACTGATGTTTGTTGCTAACACCGAAGAGTAATGAGGTGGGGTGGCAGTGGGAAACATTGTTGAGTGGTGGGGGGAAGGGGGCTCAGAAAATGCCATCCTGGGCAGGTGTCCATCTTGCCCCTGCCAGGATCCACCACTGCATGTAGTTGTAAGTTTCATGTATCACCTGTCCCTTTCTGACCTGAGTGACTGTCAGCATGCCTCTCAGGGGTGGGTGAGCCAGTGAGCAATGAGCTCCTCTAGGCTTTTTGCTTCTAAATTTATCATAGAATTTTTGTATCTTTGTCTCTAATGTTTTCTGGATATTTCCCATGCTGACCTTTCCCATACTGTGAATAATTAACTGATGTTGCTGTATTTTCATCTTTGATGCTATACACAATACATACACTCACCTAAAGGATTATTAGAAACACCTGTTCAATTTCTCATTAATGCAATTATCTAATCAACCAATCACATGGCAGTTGCTTCAATGCATTTAG
>JAAGVU020000035.1:942289-958227 GCA_011763525.2 Mormyrus iriodes
GAAGGCGAAAGGGGGTCAAACACCGTATTAGTATGGTGTTCCTAATAATCCTTTAGGTGAGTGTATATACACAATATCTCTAGGTATTCACACCTCCCCTATATTTAAAAACTTGTTCCATCTTCCCAGTCCTGCATGCATATCTGATCCTGAACTGAATAAATGAAATGGTGGCTGTGCTGTGTTCACATACACTGTAACTGAAGCATTATGACAGATACCCTACATCCAGTGATTCACGTCTTTGTGGACTAGCTTTGTTGTGGAATAACAAGTCATTCCACTGTTGTATATTCACCTGTACACACAGCATATCTGTTTTCCCTGGAAGGCACTGTCTGCATGTGTGTTTGTATGTGGCTTTTTGTAAACACACAAATGGGAGAGTGATGTGAAGTTGTAATGCACAAGAAATTAGCTTGTAAATTCTCAGGCTTGTGTTTGCATATGTGTATGTGGAGAAAGGTTGTTAATTTCTGAAATCTTGAAGTTGTCTTTATATGTGTGTGTGTATGTGTGTGTGTATTTGTGTTTGTAATTATTTCAATATGGGAACAAGATATCCCCACAGTGTGATAAAAACTTGTAACTTTGTACCATGTGGGGGCTAGGTAAGTTAAGGTTGTCATGGCTGGGATTAGGGTTATGCTCATAGAAATGAATGTAGAGTCCCCACAAAGATACAAATGTGTGTGTGTGTGTGTGTGTGTGTATAATCCAAGAAAGGTGAGGTTATAAATTCACCTAGAAGTGGCATATATAGACAAGCGGAGATTATAATATTAATATACAGATGAAGTGTAGAGTTTTCATGGAGGCACGTACAACTCAAGAATTCTATGATGCCATTGCATTCTTCTGCCACACTCACTACCTCCCCTTAACCTACAAAATGCTGTCCAGTTCCCCTTAACCTACAACATGCTGTCCAGTTCCCCTTAATTAACCTACAACATGCTGTCCAGTTCCCCTTAACCCACAACATGCTGTCTAGTTCCCCTTAACCTACAACATGCTGTCCAGTTCCCCTTAACCTACAACATGCTGTTTAGTTCCACTTGACCAGTTCCCCCTGACCTACAACACGCTGTTACAAAATTTTAATGAATGAAGAGATGCAGATATTGATAGCCCTGTATTCGCTAACCATAAAATGCTGAATAATGCAGACTCCAGGAGACAGCAAACGTCAGCGTGGCTGTGGGACAGCATCCTCAGAAATGTGGAGCCTAGGGCTGAGCGGGTGGGCCTTGTGTGTCATGCAGAGGCATATTGAGTCCATCACAGAGTCAAGGCAATGGGCAAGCTGCATAGGATAACAGTTCCCCTTATCCTACAACATGCTGTCCAGTTCCCCTTAACCTACAACATGCTGTCTAGTTCCTCTTCACCTACAACATGCTGTTTACCTCCCCTTGACCTAAAACATGCTGTCCAGTGCCCCTTAACCCACAACATTCAGTCCAGTTCCCCGTAACCTACAGCATGCTGTCCAGTTCCCCTTAACCTACAACATGCTGTCCAGTTCCCATTAACCTACAATATGCTGCCCAGTTCTGAAAAATATATTTAGTTCATACCTGTCAAATATTCAGTTCATATCATATCTGCCATATAGGATTATAATATTAATATGCGGTTGAAGTGTAAAGTTTTCCAACATGCAGGCATGTACAACTCAAGAATTCTATGATGCCATTGCATTTCTCTGCCACACTCACTACCTCCCCTTAACCTACAACATGCTGTCCAGTTCCCCATAACCCACAACATGCTGCCCAGATCCCCTTAACTCACAACATGCTGTCCAGTTCCCCTTAACTGACAACATGCTGTCCAGTTCCCCTTAACTCACAACATGCTGTCCAGTTCCCCTTAACTCACAACATGCTGTCCAGTTCCCCTTAACCTACAACATGCTGTCCAGTTCCCCATAACCCACAACATGCTGCCCAGATCCCCTTAACTGACAACATGCTGTCCAGTTCCCCTTAACCTACGACATGTTGCCCAGTTCCGAAAAGTATATTTAGTTCATACCTATCAAATATTTAGTTCATATTATATCTGTCATATATTGGAGAATCCCAATCCACTAGGTTTGTGCCGTATCTTATTTTTGATACCGTCATTACATTACACCACGGTATCTGTTATTTTAATGGTATTTTTAAAAGCAATGTTATTCTGGAATTGAATCCATAAATTTCACCAAGCAGGGCAAGTGGTCCCCCAATAAAGACCATTAAATGAAAATATTGCGGTATCATAACACCGCCCAAGCCTACTCTCCACCCATCTAAAAATACATTATGGCTCTTATAAGGGAACTAATTAGCATGTATAATTATGACCCCTTTCATTTAATTATGTTCTCTTTCAGAAATGATTCATGCATGTATGATGTCACATTTATACTTGGCCATATTATAGATTCTATATGTATTCTTGGAGTATATGGTCAATGTAAAACATGAAACATATATATTCTCACAAGACTTCTTCATATAGGAATATCCACAAAACTGCAAACTTCCAGGTTAAACCAAGCTCACTTCTGGTATTAAGCCTGCCCATTCCAAGTATAGATCCAGAAAATTTTATTGAATGAAGAGATGCAGATATTGATAGCCCTGGATTAACTAACCATAAAATGCAGAATAATGCAGACTCCAGGAGACTGCCAATGTCAGAGTGGCTGAGGGCCAGCATCTTCAGAAATGGGAAGCGTGGGGCTGAGCGGGTGGGCCTTGTGCGTCATGCAGTGGCATATTGAGTCCATCACAGGCTGAAGGCAAGGGGCAAACTGCATAGGATAAGAGTCTCTCACAGAGTCAAGACGAGGGACAGGCTGCATAGGATAACAAGCCATCACAGGGTCAAGGCAAGGGGTAAGCTGCATAGGATAAGAGTCTCTCACAGAGTCAAGGCAAGGGGCAGGCTGCATAGGAGTACAGGCCATCACAGGGTCAAGGCAAGGGGCAAGCTGCATAGGATAACAGCCCATCACAGGCTCAAGGGAGGGGCAAGTTGCATAGAATAAGAGTCTATCACAGGGTCAAGGCAAGGGGCAGGCTGCATAGGATAACAGCGTCCACATTCACACACACAGTCACATACTATGGACCATATAGAGCCAGTTTGCTTAACTTTGTCTTTGAACTGCAGGAAACTTCCAGAGTTCCTGCTAGAGAGTCACAGCTCACTGGGAAAACATGCAATGCCAGGAGGTAGGAAGGGGGTTAGATTATGGGATGGGATGGGACAGGCGACAGGAAGCGGGTGGCTGATGGGCTGGCATGGGGCAGGGGACAGGAAGAGGGCGGCTGATGGGCTGGCATGGGACAGGGGACATGAATAAGGTGGTTCATGGACTAGCATGGGACAGGGAACAGGAAGAGGGTTGGCTGATGGGCTGGTATGGGACAGGGGACAGGAAGAGGGTGGTTGATGGACTGGCAGGGATCAGGAAAGGGGTGACTGATGGGCTGACATGGAATAGGGGACAGGAAGAGGGTAGCTGATGTGCTGGCATGGGACTGGGGACAGGAAGGGGATTGGCTAATGGGCTAGCAGGAGACTGGGGACAGGAAGAGGGTGGTTGATGGACTGACATGGTACAGGGGACAGGAAGAGGGTGGCTCATGGGCTGATGGGACAGGAAGAGAATAACTGATGGGCTGGCAGGGAACAGGAAAGGGGTGGCTGATGGGCTGAAATGGGACAGGGAACAGGGAGAGGGTGGCTGATGCGCTAGCAAGGGACAGGAAGGGGTGGCGAATAGGCTAGCAGGGGACAGGAAAGGGGGTGGCTGATGGGTTGGCATGGGTCTGAGGACAGGAAGGGGACTCGCTAAAGGGCTAGCAGGAGATTGGGGACAGGAAGGGGATTAGCTGATGGGCTGGCATGTACTTCACACAGTTCCTGGACCACACTGGATCCTGGATTTTTTCATGTGGCACAAGACAGGAGGGAATGGAACACCTGCTTAGAAAAATGGTACATATACTTGCTAATATTAATATCGCATACCTACAAGTAATTTGGCAACTCCAGTCACCCTCAGTATGTTTTCCGGACTGTGGAGGGAAACCAATATTGCATGTACACAGCAGACACACATATACATGTACAGCTGTTGCAAGCCCTTAACAATGGTGAGAATTTAGATACATGATTCTGCCAAAGACTGTACCATGTTGAGAGTGGTATGCAATGTGTGTGTGTGTTTGGAGGGGGGCAGCATACAGCTCTAGCTGCAAGTTGACCCCCCCTCCCCAATGAGCATGCATGTCCGGCTGGATTGTAATAGCTGTGATGACAGACATGTCTCACCAGCTGGTCCAGCCAACAGTCACGCGGAGAGATTAAGTCTTGTATAGCAAAAAGTGGAGGGGAGATTGGAGGAGCACAGCTGACATATACTGAACTGCACCCCCCCCACCACCCCACTGAACACATACAGCTAAGGCTGTAGAAAGGGATTTCTATGGGGGTTACATCAGTAAGAACAATAGAGAAGTAGTGATTAGATATGAATGAAGACACCTCCATCAACATCGCTATGTTTACTAGGGATGTGCAGAGCATCCACTATTTGTATTTGTATTTGTTGGAGCAGGAAAACTATTTGTATTTGTGTTTGTAGACCTAACACTGCCAGGGAACTATAAGCTGGTTATGCTAATATCCTCCCAGTCAAAAAATAAATGAAACAGATGCAAGTCTATGTATAAATTACCGCTTGATTTTCCAACCATGTGACACAAATGGTGACTGAGAACCACTGTGTAGGTGAACTAACCTATTACGCTGCCGGTCAAAATTCGCGTCACATACTGCATGTCCAACAGGAAAAATATTTTTAAAAATGGACTCGCAAAGTACATTGTTTTCCTGAAAGCGGAAAGCGGAGCCTCACCACGTGCTCATGTCAGCACGTGCGCTCCATCTCCCCTCACATACGCACGTAAGCACTAGGGGTGGAGCTTATGCACAAGCAAGCAGAAATACCCACCATGCTGACACAAACAGTGCCTATTTAATTTTAGGTTATTTTTTCCCAATACAAATAAATGGCCAAAAATTTAGATGAAATAAATATTTGTAAAAATCCACTACTTGTGCTTATCTGAATACCGTATTCGGATTTGGCTCCACCCCTAATGCTTACACAGAGAGGATAGAGGATGAGTAGATGAGAATGGATACACCTCCATCGTCATCGCTATGTTTACACAGAGGAGAGAGGATGAGAAGATGAGAATATTACCATGATGGTAACCATGTTAGCCCCCATCCCTACGCATGTTAAGCTGTCCTACTGCCAGCATACCTTGGGTGTCAGGCTTAGCAGCGATGTTCCCGTTATCGGATATGCAGCATGGTTTCTCTCAGCTTTTCTGAAATGAGTTAAAAGCAATATCAAAATCCAGACGGATAATGTTGGCTTGTTGTGTAGGTTAATTGGTTATCTGATTATGTTGTCGCTCATCAGGGGTGGCACAGTGGCTAGCACTTTTGCTTCACACTCCTGGGACCTGGGTTCACATCTCTGCCTGGGTTCCATGTGTGTAGAGTTTGTATCTTCTCCCTGTGTCTTCATGGGGTTTCCTTTGGGTTTCCCTCCACAGCCCAAAAACATCCTGAGGCTGATTGGAGTTGCCAAATTTCCTGTAGGTATGCATGTCTGTGAGAATGGTGTGTGAGTGTGCCCTGCAATGGGCTGGTGCCCCATTCAAGCTTGTTCCCTTCCTTGTGCCCATAGGCTCTGGACTCCCCATGACCCTCAATGAGATAAGTGGATACAGAAAATGAGTGGATGGATGGATGTTTCTCATCAGTGAAGGAAAATTCTGACTGAGGTCCAGCAGTCACTCAACAGTTTGAAGCAAACTGGGTTATTCATTTTTCAGATGCTTTAGTCCAAGACATCAGATGAGGAGCATAGACACAAATACATAATCTGTAGGTGAAGTGCAGCACTGTATCACTGTACAGCAGCAATACGCATGTCATACTCATAGTGCACCAGTTTTAGAGACGATCGATATCATGTTAATTAAGATAAGTGGAGTGAATGAGCCTGCTGTGTGTCTTTAGATATACAAGCAGAGGCCAGCTGTTCCTGTGTGTGTGAGTTCCTTCACTGGGCCTTTGCCCATTTCCTCCCAGTTGACTAAAATTCCATCAATCACCCCGGTCAATAAAAACAAACTGTTAAGCTCTCTGTGTATCAGGGAATCTGTGTGTGTGTTACCCCATTTGTGCTTTGTGGAGAGGTATTTGTTTCCCCCTGGGAAGGTGCAGATGGGGGGGGAGGATCGTCATCTTTTCTGCTATGGCGTGTGGGTGAGGTGGGGCACTTTAGGGGTCTGGTTCTCCCAGCAGCTGGGGCAATACAAACACATGGGCCTAAGTTTTTCCTTTGAACAGCTGGGAATACAGAGACCCCCCCACCACGACCCAAGCTACCCATATAGAATTAACCCCACCCCTGAAAAAGGCAGATGAGGTTATTCTTTGAATTCTCCATATTATGATCCTTAACCCCAGGCCTGCCAAATCTCCTGCACTGACCGTGAGACTCCTGTAACTGAGTCCACTCCCACACTCACACACTAAGCTTGTAATTTCTCCTGCAGATGTTACAATTCTACCGAATTGTCAAATTAACTAGTGGTGAGCAGAATATCCAGTTGAAACAAGTACCCAGTATGAATAATGTGTTGTTTCCAAAACCAGTTTTCATCTGATCTTTATTGACGATAACCGCGTCTTCTTTCCATTTTGTCATTGGATTTCGAGGAAGCAATGGTGCTCATTGACCTGCTGCACATACTGCCCTTACCACAAAACCACTACCTACAGGATATTCTCCTCACTCAGCACCAGTTACTCATGTGCATGGGAAAGTGAAAGTCTTCTAGATGGTCCTGAATGACCCTTTTAGTGTTTGACCTCCATTACAGAATCACTGCATTACATATGTATACTCTGGTCTGTTGTCTGTTGTCTTTTGTGCATTATAAAATCCAGGGGCACAGGAGAGATTTTTGAAGTGGGGGGTCCAAGCAGCAAGCAAAAGGTTTCAGCTCTTAAGCTTATCCAGTCTTGCTTGATCAGGCATTCGGCATGATATACTAAACATTTTGATTGATACTGTCCGACATACATACAATGTTACAGTGTTGTCTGGTATGGAGTTGCCAATCACCCTATTAGATAATAGCATAAACAACAGATTTCTCTGCAATTTGTTGCAAGTTAAAAAAATTTAAACCGTGGGTCAGAACTTTGGATCATATCTTATTAGTCTACGTCAAGTAAGCTAATTGTTTTATAAAGAGAGCACTCTGCTGGGTTTTTGTCCTTTTGAAAATGTAATCTGCACCCATTCCTCCATGTCTCTGGAATAACTGTTTTGTAGTATATAATTGACTTTTTTTAATTGCTTTTATAGACCTTTCATTCTGCATTTTTTTTTCACCTGGAAAGCAAGGAGAGAGCTGGTTTTATTTCCAGATTCATAACATTTTTCAGTGGTAAACAATAGTTTTGAGTGTGATTTGTGTAATCTGCATTTAGTTTCAGTCTCACGTTAACCAGAAAGTCCATTGGGTTTGCGACTGTTTATGTTATTGTTCCTGGCATATGACCTCAGCCTCAGCACATTTCTGCTTTTTAGGTTTAAGTTTTTTTCTTGTAAACATGCATAACCAATGAAATAGCCATTGAAGATGGATTTGGCCATGTCCCATTTGGTTCTGAATGAGACAGGCACATGCTGATTTGCTTGCCAATACCTTGATATGTTTTTGTGTATGGATAAGCAGAATACCACATTATTCATTAATGAAGTGTTGAGTCTTAGGAATCGGCTTGTCAGGATATACTGGGCTTTGATCTGATAACAAAATAGAATATGTCTGGCAATTTCTCTCCCATTGTATCCCATTCTAACTTTCAACAGCACTGTAGCAAAGTCCACAGAATTGAAGCAAAGTATGTCTTAATCCAACAAACAAACTTTTTTGGTAACACACTCCATCATAATGTATAATGATAATCTGATGTCTACTCTTCTGCCCTGCTAGCATGTTTACCAATGGCATGTTAAAAAAGAAGTGTGAGAATTTTCTCTAATGTTTTTCGTGGTGAACGAATGAACTTAAGCAGACAACACATGTGACAGTGCATATACAGTACCTCATAGAATTAGAATCTCTTTATTCACCAAACACATTATAGATTCCAGGAATCACAAATATACAGATATACAATTATACAGACTCATTGTATTAAATAAGAAAAACAAACATGAATACAAATATACAAAGATAAAGTATAATTACACAATACAGAGTATACAGAGTATAAATACACAGGTACAAATACACAGGTGAAAAATACCTAACGTACACTACCAGAAAAATACAACACGAATACAAATTCAATAGTAGGATGCACAGAACATGTTTTGCATATTTCAGAACTCTGTACAGATCCTGTAGGGCCGGCAGGTTGCAGCCAGAGATCTTCTCAGCCATACAGATGATTCGCTGTAATTTTCTCCTGTCCTGAGCTAAAGATGCACCAAACCAGAGTGTCAAGGATGATGTGAAAACAGGTTCAATGACAGCTGTGTAAAATCAGATCATTAATGAGTGTGGGAGTCAGTGTTTCTTCAGCTGACACAAAAAGGGCTTGATGGGCTTTCTTTATGGTGATAGGATGAGTTATCCCATTTTAGGTTCTGCGACAGGAAACTTGAATGATTCTGTTGAGCCTACGACCACACCATTTATGTCTGGTGGGTTTTTTGTGTGTTGAGCTCCAGGTTATTCTGGCTGCACCATGTGGACAGTTGCATCACTTCCTGTCAATAAGTGAACTCATGACTGTTGGAAATGAGACCAATCAGTGTGATGATGTCATTTGCAAATCTGATGAGCTTCACAGATGATTCACTAGAGGTACAATCATTTGTGTAGATGGAGAGAAGTAAAGGGGAATGTATGCACCCTTGTGGCACTGTATTTTAAATATTGAAGTTGAGTTGAATGCTTCCTTTTAAGGTGGTTGAATAGATTTGTTGTATTTATTATGTTGGGAAGTACTGACTGTGACTCGACAATGCTTACAGATAACTTTGCTTTGTGAGGTATCTGACTGTGCAAGCCTGATTTGCACTTCACACGTCTGCACTTGTACAGCATTACACTTTATGGTATATTTTTTATGACTGTCCTTGATTTGTACCACTTAATTTCACGACTTTTCACAAATATATCTCTTCAGTTCAGAGAGAAGGAAAGGGGCCGACTTCAAAAGAAAGTCAACTGTATTGTAAGGCTCACACTCACCCTGGATATCACCTGTTCTCTACACAGATACAGAACAATCAGATCCAAAACTAACAATTTAAAAAATAGCTTCTTCCCACAGGCAGTCAAATGCATAAACCCCCCCCCTCCCTTATACTGAAATGTAATGAACCCCTATCCCAGTAATTGGAAGATAATGAACTGGCTCTATCTTTTACTTGCATTTTATGTTATTACCATTTTGCACCACTACTTCTGTATGTAATATCTCAGTGTGTTATGTTATTTATGTTTATGTTTATGTTATGTTTACATTTATGTAAAATATAAACTAATATTTCAGATATGGGAATCTTAGGTAATAGTGTTGATCCAAAAACTGTAAACAGACAACTGGAGTGAACACTTACAATGACAAGCAAAGAAAACACTGGTTTAAGCCTTATTATTGCTGCTATTGTTATTGTCATCATCATCATGAAAAAATGAAGGTGTACCCTTATATTGCTTTTTACTGCCTTTGCAGATAAGCATGTTCCTATTTTTTGTATCTATGACAGGGGCGTTTCTACCCATTGAAAAGATCAGGGGCTAAGTCAAGTTTACCTGGGGCTTGACTTTTTTTTTTGTTTGAAGGAAGATTGGCATCGGGGCTAAAAGATTCAGGGCTAGGCTTAAAATACTCGGGGTGAGTGATCGGCCCTAACCACACTCATGATCTATGACATTTCCCTTAACAAAAGGTATACATAGTACAACAGCTACTTTATAAATCTGCGTACCTTGCCACTTAACAGAAAACAAAGGTTTTAATTAATTTGCTGATGTCATACAATGAAGAGTGATAGGTTAAAGAAGTGAAAAGCAAGTCCCGACCTTGTTGACCCCGGGATACTTTGAACTTGGCAAAATCAGGATATACGTCAATTCATACCACTAAAACATTTAACACTGAGTAAAAAAAGAAACTAGCTAAAACTGAAACAAGAACCCCCCTGTATACCTTAATCCCAAAAGATAGGATACGCCAAAAACATTTAGGTCATTGATGACCAGTTTGTACTGATCTCCACCATAATGTCATTCAAGGTCACAGTCATTTTCAAAGAGCCAGCAGCAAACCAAAGAATGAACTGTAATGATATAACATGATTGCTGGGAAACCGAAAATGGGTGTACATGTTGTGGGCATGGTAAGACGGTAAGGAGGCTAATAAAAGTGTCAAGTCAGAACACACTCTGCTTTCAATGTCAAATCATTACATGAAGTTACAGTGCATCACAATAAGGAAAACTGAGTAGCATGAGAATAAGTGGATTTTTTCTTTTTATTCACAAAATAGGATTTTTGTACAGTTGGAGGCAACTGCCATGCTAAATGCGATGCTAGGCTAGCATTATGCCTGTGTGATATAATGACATTATTGGTATTCAATGACATCAGAACAGTAACCCAATATCGGCATCTGACAGTGACTAACCAGTGATTATTGCCTTTGTCGCAGAGGTAGGCTTAGGCTACACACAAAGCAAGATAACAGAAACATTTATAAGAGATTATTTATAACTTAGCTTTCAGTTCCTTCTACTCCATGTTTCCGACACCCCCCCCACCCAACTTCTTCGCAAGCGTATACTTTGAGGTGGTACGCAGTGTACAAAGTTTGTGAATTGTTGCTTTACACGGCCAGCACCATGTTTTAAAATCATAATTAAATTGACTTGCCAATCGAACATTTTCCACAGAGATAAAAAAAAAAGTACAACACCGCTTATCAGCACCACTCGCCTTTGCCCCATTTTGTCTTGACAATAAAAACCTCCCTTAAATACAGCCAGGGAATATCTCCTGGTGCATCTTCTGATAACCATTCCAAAGCAGTGCTAGGTGGGTTTAAGTCTGACTCAGTAGGTCTGCTAGACACACCTTCCATGGTCCTGCTTGCCAGGTGCTATAGCGGGGCATGACGAAGGAGGGATGATTCACATAGTGAGTCTCAACACACAGGGTTTTATTAACAATACAGAACACAAAGGGAGAGGCAGAAAACAAAGGGACCATGTGTGGTTAAAACTAAGGCAGGGTGAACACAAGAAAGAGCTAAACTATAACTAACCACAATGTAAAACTACCACAAAAAATATAACTAAGACAACACAAACAATAAGACACGTGGGAACCAAGCAAGGAGCAGAACACTAAAAATACAGGAACTAACCCACAGTAACAAACACACACAGCAAAAAGCAGGAACAGAAACTAAAAGAGGAACTTAAATACATAGCCAACAAGGGTATGATAAGGGACAGATGTGAGCATTGCTAATTACATAATTACTAGAGATGAAGGCAACAAGCAACAGGTAAGGGTAATTAACAGAAACTAAGGATCTTAGCACAAAGAATATTAGTGAAACAAAACAGTACTGCAAAACCAAACAGACACAGACAGGAATGACCAGAACAGATACCAAACAAGGACCTATACTACAATACAATGGCAGAATAACCAAGGAGAAAAAACTTAAAATATCCAACAGTGTTGAGGCTGGTGCCCCACCAACCTTGAATCCACAACTGCAGGAGAGGCTCAATCTTCTGCCACACACACACACACACACACACACACACACACACACACACACACACAGAGCCACATGGCAGCCCAGGGAGCAGTAGAATAGACTAGGAACTAAGAGGCTACAAGACTGAGGAGGGAACAGGATGGCCAGCAACACCTGCTGGCCACACTAAGAAAAAAAGAACAGGACAAGGCAGGGATGGATCATGACAGCCAGCTGAATGTAAGTTATCATAATTGGTCTGTGGCGGCCCATGTCCATGTTCTCGTTGATCCTTTTTCCATTTGTTTTTTACTCTTTGCAAAAGACCTGTGAGCTCACCCGGTGTCCACTGTGAGATATTACACTAGTAAATTCCCCCAAGATGATATTATTGCCAACCATTGCACCACCATGCCTGACATATTTGGCCCTCATCTCACCTCATCTCATCTTTGTTTTACAGTCTATACAAGCATAATAATGGAGGTATAAAGAATAAAAAGTTGAGAACAGAGCAAAAACTCAGCAGCTCTCTCAGACCAAGTCATGTGACATTCTCACAGGGGACATTTTTATTTTAATTCATTTTCATGGCATTCTTATTCATGACTTAATTCATTTTCTTTTTACTTTATCATTTACCAGTTAGCATTCATGTCTTTCAGTGGGTTTCAGTTCAATTGGCTTAGCATACAAAACCAAGAAGAAGGGATGGAAAAAATGTGAGGGAAAGGCAAGGCATAGAAGACAAGATGTGAATAGAGGACTGAGTGCTGCTGGGAAGCATGGAGAGTCATTAACTTGGCACGACGTTGTTAGCGGCTTATCAGAATGGTCATCTGGCCACCCAGAGACAGGTCTCAGCAATTGGATGGATTATCCCTGCTGACAAAGATGGATGAGGGTGGAATGCCATGGGCAGTGATCTTGAGGAGCTCCACATGGCAGCCCCATGCAGCCTTGAAAAAAAACATCCTTTGCATAACAGCAGAGCGTAGCATGCTAACCACTAATGGGGTTCTGTTCCTGCACACATCCAGGGCTTTTCTCCAGATTTGAGGAAATCATGCATGAATCCAGGCTGCCTGCACCTCGTGGTAGAAAATAAAGCAACATAAACCCACAACTGTTAACAGCATGAGTACATTTATTTTGACCCCGCAAAACCCCTCCTTATTCCATAAATTCCATTTGAATATTTTTTTTTGTCTAATCTTATCCAATCACGGCCATCCCTGCCCACAAACTACACACATTCTATCCACCCGAAACCAACAGGACTGCCCCCTTGAAACAAAATATAATGAAGTGGTATACCGCATAAGTTAATAATACAGTAATTTTAACCCATAAGAACCCACTGTGACACAGGTGTCACCACGACTTTAAATATCCTGGAAACTTTCTCACACAACTTTACCTCATTAGGCCCCAAAGTGACGTTCAGAATTTAAAAAACAAATTAGAAATGTGTTCTGTGTGGTCCATTTGTTCTGTTTTATATTCCCCATAATTTTCCTTTAAGGGGAAATGGGTCCGGGTTCTTTTGGGTTAAACTGACAACATAAAACTATTCTTCTTGTCCTGTCATGTCATGGTGTACATTTAATTTTCTTTAAGTACCTGTGTGAACAGATCCTATTTTTAAGTAAAGTCATTAGTTTATTAACAACAATCAAACGCATTTGGTGCCATACCTAAATTATCAGCTAAGTTGAGCTCACAATAAATGCCCATCAGAAGGTTAAGTGTAAGCAGTATTGGAGCAAAAGCTACACAACATCTTTCAAACAAAAAAAAAGCCTAATAAGATGACTATTCAATTAACAGAAAGACTGTAATTGGATTTGACTGCTATGCTGTAAAAGGACTCAGGCATGGTGGGTAAGCTGAACTGTAAAGTTATGCCAGGCATCTAATGCCTGTTACTCCTGTAGGTCTGTTGAAGCCTCAGAGGTCACGGGGTAGGAAGGACAGGAAGTCAAGCTGCTGGAGGCCAGATGTGTTGCTGAATGATGGAAAAACCACCCATCCCCCGTCCCCTGTTCCTATAGAGACGGTGCACATGTGGAATAATGTATGTGGGTAGCAAACAGAACACTGCAAGGAAGTAACTCTGTGTTTATGATGCAGTATGGGCCTGTACATGGTATATTGCAATATCAGTTCATAACACATTATGTAGTATTTTGCGAATACAAACACCACATCAACATGACCAATGTATGACCGATTTAACGAAACACAAATAAGACCAGAGGCAGACTGATAGGTGGGGCAGCCCCCCCCCAGTGATGTCAAGGGTATGCAAAACATTTGTGAGCATTAAGACACTGATGTCATGCATATTATATATATTCATCACATGCTACTTTTACATCTCTCATTTTCACGTATATAATTTCATTATGGTGGGAGTCAACACAAAACAAATTTGGTGTAATATTTAAAACAATTTTGAAATGTAATAGTTTGTGATGTTTTGTAGTCAAACTATGTTGTCGAGGTGTGTATTTAACAAAACAAAGCATGTTTGTGAAATTTGCAGTGCATGATAGGTACGATATTTGGAGGCTACTTAAATTCCATGCTGCTGCAGCTGGCATATGAATGGAGTGAGAATTTAGAAAGGGGGGGGCATGGTTCATTTTTGCCCCAGGGCCCAGTGTACAGTTGTTCCACCACTGAAAAAGACACAAGTTAATAAACACTATATAACTATAGTTTTGACTTTTGTTGATAAAAGGTGCAGCCATCTTGAATTCTGAGGTTGGGGTTGCAGAGGTTCCTCCAACTTTCCGAGTCAGATGGTGTTACTCAATATGCCTACTTGAGAAGTATCTAAAAAAGGCTGCATAGTGTTCAGGAGCTAGACTGCTTAGGGGAAGAAACTAAATATCAAGGATTCATCGAGTGCATCCTCACTGAATGAGACAAATCCCATGATTCATTGCACCCCAAGTTCGCTCTTGGAAGGCAAGTTAGCAAGACCGGTTTTGCCAAGGCCACAAGTATGATCTTTGCGTTCTTGGTATTGAGAAACACTCAGAATTCCTACTTCAGGAGGTGTTCCAGTTGAAATTTACAACTAGGAACTCAGAATTTCCGATTTCTGAGTTCAAATCGAGCACAGCATGAGGAGCAGACCCCTCTATCCTCTTGAGATTAAAAAACACAAAATTACTCATACAAACACAGACTCAGATGTACATGTGTACATACACAAAAATGCATAGAGATTACAATGATGACCAGGACGTTTGAAGTCCACCACCCAACATTCCACATAAAACACAACACCTTCAGTGTCATTAATTAAAACAAGCCAACATGCCAGTTCGTTAAGCTATTTTTTAAAGAGTGCTTTAAGTAAAGAGTCTTAGGGTATACTCACACTAGCTGATCTGAACTGTGCCTGGGCACATTTGACCCCCAAAGTCCAGTTTGTCACCGGGCACGATTAGCATAACCGTGCCTTGGTCCGCTTGATGAGTTGGGCCAGAGCATGGCCAGTTGGACTAAGACATGGTACACATATCTTGTGTCATCGTTAAATCCGTCATCAGAGATAACTGGCCAGGCGCAGAACGGAAACGCCGCCCCTCCCTTGTAGACCCAGCGAGGAAAGGCTGGATCCTCATGCCAGGTAATACTTGCGCTACCATACGTAGCACAGTCACAGCCATATATTTGTCACCTTAGAACGGTCGTAAAGTCGTTCAGTCATAAGTCACCTAGGTCATAAGTCGACAATGACCTGTAGTATAGTAGTTTTACCACGCTATATCACTATTTGTAAAAAAAAAAAGGTTAGTTACTGGAAAAGCTAATTTCTGAAGTAGCTGTACAACTGATAAGCCAGTGAAAAAAGGAGACAAGTTAGTAGCATCATTAATTTTAGTTAGCTACTCCCCAACACTGGGTATATCTGAGTTTCGGCTAGATATTAGCGTTGGCTGTCACGGCCACACGGGTGGGACGGAACACCTGCAGGGGATCACCCCTGACTACTGCCGCTTCATAAGCGGATCAAGCGCTAGGGAGGACG
>JAAGVU020000035.1:958327-968536 GCA_011763525.2 Mormyrus iriodes
AGTTCTCCCCAAACGAGCTTGATGGGCCGAATGGCCTCCTCTCGTTTGTACATTTCTTATGTTCTTATGTTCTTAAGCTGCCTTGGCCAATTGTTCCAGTAAGATATCTAGCAGTATGAATGAGTTAAAAGCTCTAGACTGCTTTGGATAGTGCTGAACAATGATATAAATGTAATGCAATGTAAGGTTTAGCAATGTGGATTTCAGTTTATAATTGCAGATTTCGAAAAAATGTTTAATTGATTTTCTGAAATAAAACGTAATATAAAGAGATAAATTGTGACTGATAACTGCATAAAACACACTGGCAAGGAATAAAATAAACTCAGAAAGACACTTCAGAAAAAAAACAGTAACACTTTACTTGAGGGGGCAGAAATAGTAATAACTCAGTTACTACTGAAGTACAAATCGTGAAAGCTGCTTGAGATAAAAGATGGGTTATGATTCATTAATGATGAACAAACATGAGTTCAGTATTTCACTTGTGTTATTCATTACTTGTTCCTTCAGTAGTTCTTTCAGTAGTTTGCAAAGGTTTACAGAATTAACAGAAATAGTAACAAATATAACTGCTAGAGATAAAACATGCGACACGATTCATTAATGAGATCATTATACAAGTACCAGTTAGTTTGTGGATAATTAATTCATAAGTAATAGCTTAATACTGCATTATTTCTGCCCCCTCAAGTAAAGTGTGACCAAAAAACCCAACAAAATGAAATCGTTATTCATTTGCTTCCAAACATTAAATGTGGCACCAAGCCTTTCCTGTGAGCAAATGAGCTGTAGCAGACACAGCACCTGAGGCCTGTGTTTAAGCTAATGATGGCACTGTAATGAAGTGGGAAATGTCCTGGCTGGGCTTGCGGATTTAAGGAAATAAGCAAAGTGATAAATCACAATAAGTACCCAAGGCACCAGAAGCACCCCCCACACCCCCACCAGAACCTGCCTGCGTGACAGCATTTCTGGATAATGTCAGCTAGCAAGGCCCTTGGCAGTGTGGCAGGAGGGGATGGGGGGGGGGGGCTTACACGGCTATGACAAGAATTAAACACAGATTTTTAGTAGAAGTGGAGAACCACACACTAGAGGCTTGTTGAAGTCATCAGTCATTCCAGTGATGGATCGCTAATCAAATAAATTAATTCGATCAATAGGTCATGCTCAACATTTTAATAGTTATTCTATTTGCAAAGACCTAAGGCACAGAATTTCAGTGTTAGGCAGTACTTCATTTTAACACCCAATTCAATATTTAAAATATTTCTAACCCAGCAGCTGCATCTGAAAACAAATTTTCACTGTTCTTCAGCTAAAAGGTGCTGCTGCTCAACATTGCCCTGCCTGCAGCGTTGACATGAGGGTTCCCTGCTTGACCCCATCTGGCTCACATGCTTACAGCAAAGGGATATTTACAGCTTGCAGACATGTGAAGGTGGTGTGGAGTAAGGCAGGATAATGGGTATTACAAAAGGTTGGCTCTCCCAAACCCAACAATGCTTGGGAGTACCTCTGGGTGATTGAGTGCCAGGCACAAAGGCTCTAACTATTCAAAACTATGTTGCGAGAATTCTACAGTAAATCAGGAGGCTGAAATGGATTAGCAGACATCTTTAAATAAAGGCCACCGTGGCAGCATGGCTGAGGGCCTGGGTGCCGAGCAGGAGCGAAACATAGCTTCCGCTGATACTGAAATGTGGAATTTGGCTGTAACATTGGGGGCTGAAGGTAATGCAGGAGCCAAGATTTCAAACTGAAAAGTTCGTCCTTCTTAAATTTTCATTCTCCCCAACCGTGCCCCCCGTAAATTGAGGTTGCCTGGCATGGCCTGCTGAGGCAGTGCGTGAGTAACACACAGCAGTAACTCCTCTGACTTTGCGGCAGACCTAGACTACTTAGTGCCCTGTCTGTCTAGTCAGCCATCCTCCCATTCAGGTCGATTTTCATGACGAGGTGTGAGGATTTTGCCATGTCTGTCAGACCCTGTCAGGTACATGTTCCGAGATCTAAACTCTTTCAAGTACCACATGGCCCCTTAGCAGTCCACAAAGCTGGGCATACAAAACCAGGACAGGCAGGCAGGCTCTTTCTAATAGGACTTTTTGCGAGAGGTAGAAAACACACTTTATCTCCTCCAGTTCACCCCACCATGGAGTGCCATGAGTCAAGGTGCTCATAAACACTCAGGACATTGATAACAATAGGGTCACTTCCCTGGCCCGAAAGCACCATGCAGCCCATATGGAAGAGTAATAAGCACTAGAGGCCCTTGCACCAGGCCAAGACTCCATTTTTGGCATTAACGGTGTTAGCAAAACAAATGACGTAGCTGGTGGTTCGGGCTATGGGGTGGCTGGATGATCATGAGCCACTCTTTTCATTAGCTGCTGCTTGATGTGTTCCTGGCTGGGCTGAGCAAGTGACTGCATTAGCGCATATGGCTGTCCTTACTGCCCCCCCCCGCCCAATATGGCTGCCCTTACTGCTCCCTTTAATACAGCTGCCCTCACTGACCCCCCGCAATATGACTGCTCTTCACTGTACCCCCTAAATAAAGTTGCCCTTCACTGCCCCCCCAATACAGGTGCCCTCACTACCCCCCCAATATGGCTGCCCTTACTGCTCCTTCTAATACAGCTGTCCTCACTTCCCCTCCTAATATGGCTGCCCTCACTGCCCCCCCAATATGGCTACCCTTACTGCCCCCCCCAATACAGCTGCCCTTCATGCCCCCCCCCCCAATTCGGATGCCCTCACTGCCCCCCAATATGGCTGCCCTTACTGCTCCTTCTAATACAGCTGCCCTCACTTCCCCACGCAATATGACTGCTCTCATTGCCCCTGTCACGTCCAGCCCCGTCCTACCAGTCTATTCCCTGTGTTTCCCCACGCCTGTAGCCACGCCTGTAGCTCATTGTTGTTACCTCATGTTCCTGCCTGTTATTAACCAGTCACAGGTGCCCCTTGTTTATCCCTGCCTTCCCTGTGTATAAGAGTTTTCCCAGTCCTGTGCTCCCCTGTCGGGTCATTGATGTTATGTAGTGTTATGTCTGTAGCTGTTCCTGAGTGTTGCGTGCATCAATAAAGCCCCTGCACTAGAGTATTCCCTCCGTGCCTGCGTCATGCCTCACCGTCGGACCCGCGCTCATGACAGACCCCCAATATGGCTGCTGTTACTGCCTCCCCCCCAAATACAGCTGCCCTTCACTGCTCCCCCAATTCAAATGCCCTCACTGCCTCCCCCCCAATGTGGCTACCCTTACTGCCCGCCCAATACAGCTGCTCGTACTGCCCCCACAATACATCTCTCAGTAGCTCTCCATATCATTAACATCCTAATTCTCTGCATGTATAATTCTTCTTTATTCTTTTTTTCTGGCTTCTAAACTAGAATATAGTCTGGAATATATCTGTCATGCCTGCCGGCAGAACGGCGAGGCATGATGCCGGGCGAAAGGAAGCAGCGGCAGGCGAAGGCGGGTGAACCCCGTAAGGGGACTTTATTTGCGAGTGAGGCAGCGCAAGCAGGAAGAGGCTACAACCATACATGCACTCACAATGACTGACAAAGAATCACAGGACGGGGGAAGCTTATATCAGGATAACAGCGAGGAGTAAACGAGGGGAACCTGTGGTTGGTAACACGGGCAAAAACACGAGATACCTTAGCAACACTCAGCAGGTGTGGCTGCTACCCAGCCCCGCCTGTGGGGAAACACTGGGAAAACACAGACCAGGAAGGGCTGGACATCACAATATCAGAGTGGAAAATAATCAAATCTGCTACTATTACTAGTTCTAAAGGCACAAAAGAGAAATATATTTGCATGAAAAAATATAAATTCCTCATTCCTCTTTCTAAGCCATCCTGTCCCTAGCCCCATGCCTGCATCAGAGATAACCCCCTGCTCACAGCATGCTCACATAGTCACACTTAAGGGGACTACCCTTACTGCCCACCCAATATAGCTACCCTTACTGCCCCCTCCAATACTATCCCTCAGTGATAACCCACTGCTCTCAGCATACTCACATACTCACAAGTAACTGGTGACAGTGACGTACACAGGCAGCCTATCCCTCAGAGATAACCCTCAGCTCACAGCATACTCACATACTAACATGTAACGGATGACAGTGACGTACACAGACAGCCTATCCCTCAGAGATAACCCCCTGCTCACAGCATACTCACATGCTGACACGTAACGGGTGACAGTGATGTACATAGGCAGCCTATCCCTCAGTGATAACGTTCACAGCATACTCACATTTAATGGGTGACAGTGACATACAAAAACAGCCTATCCCTTAGAGCTAGAGTAGCCCTAGAGCATGCATAGTGTCCCCTGGAGGACACAGTAGTCCTGTGGCATAATCAATAGGAACGTGCCTCAACGCAATATCTGTATGATGCAAGAGGAAGATGCGGGATGGAGAAATGAGTGGAATGAGGGTCTCTGTGCTGCGGGCTGTAATCAGTCAGCCCTGGGAGCCACTTGGGAGCACATCTGGTGTTATCTCAGCAGCGAAGTCTCGGCCAGGCGCAGTATGCCAGCACAGGAATTGGCCTTGATAGGTGATGGCAGCACAGAGCACAGGTACACGCCACCTTCGGGGTACCACTGAGGAATGTCACTTGTGGGGAAATCACAGTATACAGTGGCAGTTAGGCATGCAGCTTATTCATAGTAAAAATAATAATATTTCATGTGATGAAATACTTTCTTGAATCCCCAAGAGAAATAATACAATAATATTGCATTCACCTCTGTATTTTCAGTTACCTGTTCTGCATTCCCAATGTTATATACAAAGTTAGCCTGAAATAAAGCCTTTACACATAAAGCATATAACTGTATGTTATAAAATGTGTCCAGACTGTGACTTCAGGTGATCTCATTCCACAGAGTGTGCCTCACATTACCCTGGAGAGCTAATAGTAAGGACAGTTTATTATTAACTGGATGGAAAGACAGTCTGAGAGTGTGTTTGTGTTGGCCTCCAAAACAGCTACGCCAGATGGAGAGGCAAGCATAATGAACAGTGGGCTTAAAATTGACACCCCACCTCATTTCTAAAAGTCAGACCTGAGGGCATTTCAGTGGACTGGCTGACCTGGTCAGCTACAAGAAATAATGAAGTTATATCCTCTTACTTCCAGAGCTGATATAGTTATCAAAGCTTTAAATATAGGAGTTTTTTTTGTTTCATGTACAGTGTTTTAGCTGGCTAGACTTTAGTAGATTAGGAGGTCATTGTGTGCTCAAACTGTGCCACTATTTATTGTGAATTTCTTGAAACTGTTGACTCAATTGCTGCATGTTGGAGCTGCACTAATGGTGGGACCAATCTCATTATGGCTGTACAGTCATGTGACATTTAGGGTTTGAGAGGTGCTAATGGCAAGACCAATCACATTATTGCTGTGCAGTCAGGTGACATGTAGGATTTGAGAGGTGCTAATGGCAAGACCAATCACCTTATGGCTGTGCAGTCATGTGACATATAGAGTTTGAGAGGTGCTGATGGTGGGACCAACCATATTACTGCTCTTCAGTCATGTGACGTACCGTTTGAGAGGTGATAATGGTGAGACTAACCACATTACGACTGCAGTCATGTGATTTGTAGTGTTTGAGAGGTGCTGATGATGGGACCAACCACATTATGACTATACAGTCATGTGACATAAAACGTTTGAGAGGCTGTACAGTTATGTGACATGGTGTTTAAGAGGTGCTAATGGTGGGACCAATCACGTTACAACTGTTCTGTCATGTGACATAGTATTTGAGAGGTGCTGATGGTAGGACCAACCACGTTATGGCTGTGCAGTCATGTGACATGGCGTTTAAGAGGTGCTAATGCTGGGACCAACAACGTTACAGCTGTGTAATCATGTGACGTGGCATTTAAGAGGTGCTAATGGTGGGACCAACCACATTACAACTGTACAGTCATGTGACATGTAACTTTTGAGAGGTGCTGATGGTGGGACCAACCACATTACGACTTTATGGTTATGTAACATGTAACGTTTAAGAGGTACTAATGCTGGGACCAACCACGTTACAACTGTACTGTCATGTGACGTAATATTTGAAAGGTGCTGATGGCAGGACCAACCACGTTAAGGCTGTGCAGTTATGTGACATGATGTTTGAGAGGTGCTAATAGTGGGACCAACCATGTTACAACTGTACAGTCATGTTACATGTAGCGTTTCAGAGGTGATAATGATGAGACTAACCACATTACAACTGTGCAGTCATATGATTTGTAGTGTTTGAGAGGTGCTGATGATGGGACCAACCACATTACGGCTATGCAGTCATGTGACATGTAGGGTTTGAGAGGTACTGATGGTGGGACCAACCACATTACAACTGTACAGTCATGTGACATGTAGCGTTTGAGAGGTGCTAATGGCGGAACCAATTACATTATGACTGTGCAGTCACGTGATGTGGCGTTTCAGAGGTGCTAATGGTGGGACCATGTGATATACAGAACTTGAGTAGAGACCAAGTATAATTCTGCTCACTGGCGCTGAACTTCTCTTGTCCAGCTATCCTTCCCCTAACCAGACACTCTTGTTCCTGCTTCATCAGCAAAAACCCGGACTGGCATGAGTTTGATTAAGTATAAGGAATTTTAGCAGAATGATACAGTCAGCAAGTGTATTATGCAGGAATTGTGTAGTAAAGCTTTTTTTTGTAACAACCGCTCTGAATAATGGTTTATTGTGCCTGAATAGATTCACTCCTTTTGCATGTGATATTTAATTTCCTAATGGAAAAAAACAGCAGAGCTCTCACTTTCTGGAGTGCTGGCCCGCACCATCTTGAGCATGCGGTGTGAACACCATAACTGTAGGAGAGAGGCAGAATACAGAGTGTGGGCAGAATACAGATGGCTACTTAATTAAACTTATAATTCACAAAACATTCAGGTTTGGCTGCCTAGGAGACTGAGCCGAGTGTGGCGGTTTTGCTGTAAGTTTGTGCGCCGGGTCCTGGGGGGAGGACCAGGCGTGTTTTTGTTGGCAGCAGACCTCAGCTCTGGCCTTGTCCAGCTCACTATCAGAATGGCAGGATATGCATCACAGGAGGTAGATAAAGAGACTCTCCACTCACTGTCATTGACAGTCCTGAGGTGCGGGATCCCACCTCTGATGGATGGCCTATACCTTCCTCTTAAATCTCTCCTCTGTCTTTAAATAATCAGATTTAGCCACAAGGGGGTAAGTTGGGAGGTGGAAAGTTGTTCAGGGGCTGATCTGCTCATTGGGGGGGGGAAGCGGATGGGGCTGAAACATAACCCCCAGACCTCCATCCCGCTTAGTGTCATGGCAGGGATGGGCGGAGGAATATATCTTCTTCACCAGCGAATGGTGTAATTGAAGGAGACGGGTGATTAGCAATCCACGGCCGCCTCTCCAGACAGAAACGAGCCGCTGGGCCTCCAGGTCCAAATCCTGCACAGCCTGGTCCGCTTCAAGCAGCTCATGTTACGTAGGCCATCTGTTCTGGACGTCAGCTGCCCCTGAATTGGGTGTTTTCTCTGCTAAAGCTTACCAAGACAGATAATGCCTACTGAACAGCACCATATAATACACAATGCACTAAAGAAAGAGCACACTGTACATGTTAAACTCTCCAATATAAACTGGATTCTTCACAGGAGTATGAGCATATTATTGTTACTCAATATCCACTGGCATCTTATTTAAAGACAGATTTTTTTTGTTGATAGGGCTACATGGTGATGTTACACAAGGTACAGAATTCATTTAACCATCCCACCCCAGATTTCATGTCTTTGAAGGACATGGGGCAGATAGGACAGGGCCAGTGGATTGAGAAAAGAAGAATTGATCTTTTATTTATTTGCACAAGTATGAATGCAGATACACCGGAATGCTTCTCTTTGCCAACCCCATCTTGCTCTCCATTAGACACACAGACAGGTGAAAGCAAGCTTGGCGGTCACAATGCAGGGTCTACAAGTGTCCAATGCCCCTGGAGGTAGCCTATGGACATATGACTGACTTGCTGAGGCTGGGGCTCAAACCAGTGATCTTCTGGTCACAGGCAGAAAGGCTTAGCCTGCTGAGTCACACCCTGGCTATCTCTACACCAGGTAGGAAAGAGCTGACAAGGGACAGAGGGACAGAGGGCAGTGCACAGTGAAAAGCAGATTATTGCCCAAAGAGATATTGTAATTCTCCAACTCAGTGGTTCACCTGAACCGATACATTTTACTGCATTCATCTTCCAGCTTCACCTACCTGTAGAAGCCTGCTGACTAAGGTCACTCCCCATTTAAGTTCACCTTTCCACACACTTTTCTAACTATTTTATCCTCCTTGCCTTTTTGTCAGCATTGTCCTCTGTAAGTTACAGTCAATTTTAAGATCCAGATGAGGGGTTTAAATCCATTGATCGTTTTGGCAAAGATGTGGTACTCCACCTTCTGCACCACAGCCTGTTGGTTCGCTGCTGCCCCCTAGGGGCCAGGTCTTAGCATGTGGGGCCACTAGGGGAGGAAGCTGTCATCTTGGACACATGGTGTCATAAATTTACCAGCATGCCTTGAGGCCTGTCTGATGGCTCTCTGCACGAGACACTGATTTATGGCAGAATGGGCCGAAAGCCATGTGCCAACAGCAGGGGGCAGATGCTATTCAACGTCCCCCTGAGAGCCAGCTAGAACATTCTCAAGATCTGACGCCAGCCCCTCCACCCAAGACAGAACAGGCACCCACTAAGCCCCCACATTTCCATGGAAGCATCTACTGCTGGCATTATTGGGGTGGGGGGAGGGGCTGCCCATGTACAACTAATCGATGATAATCTAGATATCATATGCCAAATTAAATGTATACATAATGTATACACATCAATACACCAGTGAGTATACCAACTTATAGTCAAATGGTCACTCGCACTCACAAAAAGACAAACCCTTCCATGTAGAAACACAAACACATGTACACATAACTATCCCGAGGCTGTAATTGGAAATTGGTAGACAAGTATTTTGCTTGATTAAATTACGCACTGATTTCTAAAATGAACAATTTAGTGAATTTTATATGACATGCTTGAGTAAATCTCTTTGGCTTTCACAGGAAATGCATTAACCCTGTCAGTT
This sequence comes from Mormyrus iriodes, assembly GCA_011763525.2. NCBI lineage: Eukaryota > Metazoa > Chordata > Actinopteri > Osteoglossiformes > Mormyridae > Mormyrus > Mormyrus iriodes. The sequence goes on from JAAGVU020000035.1 coordinate 967,496, forward strand.
AAGTTCTGTATCACAGTGATGCAGAAAACACGATTCTTTAACAGTCTGGCAGACTGGACCTCAACCTGATACAGCATCTTCAGAATGAGACGGGACACAAGGTGACTAACCTCAGTTATGAAAAGAGGAACATATAGCCACCAGCCCTGCTAGGCTGGCACGACACCACTAAGTAGTGATTAAGACCAACGGTGGCCAATTACACTGTTAAAGTGCATTTACAGTAGAACTACATATGTCACCTGTTCTTTACAAGACAATGAAAATGTCGGTTCATGCATTCTTAAGACAACAGCCAAGCTGAACTGACAGTCTAGCAGCCAGCCATGCTACAGAGGAAGGGGAGAACATGTTAAAGGCATTAAATGTGTTTGCAGATAAACAAGCCATATAGAGCATATGAGCGAATCATGAGGGAGATTTACCTTCCAACTGATGACTCTCCTCTGTCGAACATTTTAGAAACACCGTGCTCTGTTGCTGCAGATATCACCTCAGCTACTCATTCCTGCAGCTCGTGTCCTACCCCTAACACATCTTGGAAAACATTTAGCTGGCTCCTTGCACCCCTCCTTCCTCAACCCAACAGAAAAAAGATGCCTAATCCTTACTTTTTCATGTCAAACACATCCTTTTCATGCAATCCCAAAGGCCACAGAGAAAATGTATATATATGAGTCTGGTTTCAGGTCCCATAAATCTCTACTGACTTGCAGAAGGGGATGAAATTGTGTCCCAGAGCATCATGGTTTGGAGGGGAGGGGTATCATATATCATGTCATTACATCCCAGCTACCCCTCAGCAGTACTGCTGACCCCCAGAGAGACACTTTCAGGGAGCGGCATGTCCTCAGCGGTACTGCCAACCCCCAGAGAGACACTCTCAAAGCGCGGCTTGTCCTCAGTGGTACTGCCGACCCCCAGAGAGACACTCAGAGCATGGCGTGTCCTCAGCGGTACTGCCGACCCCCAAAGAGACACTCTCAGGGAACGGTGTGTCCTCAACTGTACTGCTGACCCCCAAAGAGACACTCTTAGGGA
>JAAGVU020000035.1:982822-995235 GCA_011763525.2 Mormyrus iriodes
TGTCTGTGATTGTCCCTTCTAATTGATTCTTTGTATGTCTGTGACTGTCCCTTCTAACTGACTCTGGGTGTGTCTGCGTGTGTCTGTGCCTGTCCCTTCTAATTGACTCTGGATGTGTCTGTGACTGCTCCATCTAACTGACTCTGGGTGTTCAAAGAACACTCTCAGCTGTTCCTTCTTACATATTTGACTTCACCCTGCTAAAGGCAGCCCATTAGCAATACAGCTAAATGTGAGTTGACTCTGGGTGTATCTGTGACTGTCCCTTCTAACTGACTCTGTGTTTCTGTGACTGCCTCTTCTAATTGACTCTGGATATCTGTGACTATCCCTTTCAACTAATTCGGAGAGTGTCTGTGACTGTCCCTTTTAACTAATTCTGAGAGTGCCTGTGACTGTCTCTTCTAACTGACTCTGGGTGTGTCTGTGACTATCCCTTTCAACTAATTCTGAGTGAGTCTGTGACTGTCTCTTCTAATTGGCTCTGGATATTTGTGACGGTCCCTTTTAACTGACTCTGGGTGAGTCCGTGATTGTCCCTCCTAACTGACTCTAGGTGTCTGTAACTGTCCCTTCTAATTGACTCTGGATGTGTCTGTGACTGTTCCATCTAACTGACCATGGGTGTCTGTGACTGTCCCTTCTAACTGACTCTGGGTGTGTCTGTGATTGTCCCTTCTAATTGATTCTGGGTATGTCTGTGACTGTCCCTTCTAACTGACTCTGGGTGTGTCTGTGACTCTTCCATCTAACTGACTCTATGTGTCTGTGACTGTCCCTTCTAATTGACTCTGAGTGTGTCTGTGATAGTCCCTTTGACTCTGGGATTGTCTTTGACTGTCCCTTCTAACTGACTCTGGGTGTCTGTGACTGTCCCATCTAGCTGACTCTGGGTGAGACTATGACTGCCCCTTCTAACTGACTCTGGGATTCTGTGACTGTCCCTTCTCACTGACTCTGGGTGAGTCTATGACTGTCCCTTGTAACTGACCCTGGGTGCACCTGAGACTGTCCCTTCTACCTGACTCTGGGTGTTTGTGACTGTCCCTTCTAAATGACTCTGGGTGTGTCTGTGACTGTCCCTTCTAACTGAGTCCAGGTGTGTCTCTGACTGTCTGTTCTAAGTTATTCTAGATGTGTCTGTGGGTGTCCTTTCTAAAACATTTTAGGTGGGCCTGCAGGTATCCGTCTAACTAAATCTAGGTGTGTCATTTTTAAGGGTGTCTCCATGACAGGTCAAAACAGATAAGTGATATAGGTATCCTGTCACAAGCTTAAAATTCTTTTCTATACTGGTTGCTGGAGGAGCTTTAATCACAAAAACAGTGCCATGCTATCAGAGACTGCTCGAAAATCAACAGAGAAGCACGAGTGCATCATGTACAAAAGTGGGACCATTAAATCACAGGTCATCTCATTTCATAAACGCCTGAGGAGACACTGCTCAGGAACGTGTATGGGTAATCTCTGAACCACAAGACATCAATACTGACAACATTATTTGACCATTTCTTCATGAGTAGAAAAGGAAATTCTGTATTGAAAGCATCAGAGGTTCAGGTAAATGTCAAGACAAAGTAAAGAACAGAGAGAAACACACATGAACTAGCAAAGTGAGAATTATATATTTGTACACCTGCAGGCCAAGCAGTAAGGCGTGCTGGATTTGTGAGTTCATGCTTTCCATGCACACAGAAAAGGGCAGGAGCACAGCTTGAGGGTTAACCCTCTCTGTGAACAAGGACCTTCATTTGGTATAAAATGATTATTTATTTCACAGATGGTATTGGTTGGCACATGTCGCTATTATGTCATCTGGTACATAAGAAAATCAATCTCCTTTAGAAAAATGAGAAAAACAGAACAGCTGTTCAAAAAGAACAAAGAAAAAAGCAAATTTCTGACTTATATGGAATAGCTTAATTCCCCACACCACAAAAGAAGTGTTGGACAACCCAGCCTGTGGTTAGAGCCACATTAATCAGAACAGAACAACCGATGTTTTTATATCTGCATCCAGCAGTTGGGTATTGTGTTGTGTAGTAAACAACATGGTGTTTTCTTTGGTGGTTTTTGTTTTCAATTTTGCAGCCAATAAGAAGCCTTTGCTTGGCAGCCCCTTTGATCAGGACATATCCCTGTCAGTTGTTATGAGCTGCTATTTCAAAAACACATGTAGAACCTCAAGGTCTGCTAATATTAGACCCTCTTGGTTCAGTTAAGGTGACCAGTAGCCTCTAAATCAAGGGTCCAGGATCATTATAACCCTATGGATGCTAGGACACCAGCAGCACATCACAGGTCCCTAGTCAAGGTATCTAGGTGGTTGTAACTCATCAGGGCAGGATCTGACTCAGCTACATGGGCAAAGCGGTGAGTCCTGAAGAGTTCCTGATCGCTAGTAAAGTGCATATGCAAAAGCAGAATTCTCTTAGCACTGCAAAACTATGCACAAAATTGTAGCTGTTAACAATTACAGCAGTGCTGATGAAATAAAGGCCTTTGTGTATCTGGATATGTGCCAGTGGACTGACACCCACCCTACCCGCCCACTGGGTCTCAGCGCCAACCGGTGGGCACCATATTATCAGTAGATACCGCAGAATGTGTGGGAATCTTGGCACCCCACAACTGTTTTAGTGTCACCCCCGGGGGGAGGCTGGGCTCGCTGGCAGCTGAAAGGCAGCTTGTGCTTTAGATCTGGCTGGGATGCTGTCGGCACGGCAACTAGAAGGGACACCTGAACAGGCACAGAGAGGCAGATGTTCAGTGGGTTACAGTTTGCTGACATGGCTGAAGGCCTCCAAGGAAAACAACAAAAATGTAAACAATGTTCATGCCTGTCCAGGGAAGATTCATGCACTTCTCCTCTGACCCCAGGAAAAGTTAACCTTTTCTCCAATGAAATAGTGGAAATCTCTGGAAAGCAGGAGTGAGAATGGCAAAGAGGGGTCAAGTGGGGCAGCGAGGGCCAAAGCGGGGCACAAAGCAATGCAGAGGGGCAGAGTAAGGCACAGAGGGGACAGTCAGATTCTTTTTCCACTGTGGAAAAGGTTTGAGGATTTAGTACGAATTCTATCCTGCGGCAAGCCCCACGTCCAGACACCCACTCACTCCCCACTGTGATCCCGGATCCTGCAGCTGTCCTGTCTCCCTCTAATTTCTCTCTGTCAGATTTCAGGCTATAATTAGCAGGGAGACCTCAATGACTCCATACAAGCGCAAGTGTGTGCTTACATCGGCCAGAACTAATGTGGCTAATCCCCCTGCAATCACTGGTGTGACAGGTTCACATTTCCGGGCTTTAAGGAACTCGTTTTTCAGCAGCGCCCTTGATGGGGGGACCGGTTGTTCCTCTGTGTGCATATAGAGCCTGTTGTTCCTTCAAGATTACTGCCACACCCAACAAACTGCTCTTCTGTAAAAATCTCACAGCCATGGGGCAAAATTTTTGAAGAAATTCATTGGCTGTACTCTGGATGAAATGATGCTATATTTGCACAGGTACACTGGAAACATATCCCACTTTACTTTCCTTTGAGACACAAACACACACACGCACACACACACCTGTACTCATATCTTTGTGGGGACCATCCATTCATTTCTATCGGGAAAACCCTAATCCCAACAACGATTGCCTTAACCCCTACTCAGTCCAAATCTTAACTATACATAACAAATTTATATTTTTAGACAAATCTGCATTTTTAAATCCTGGTTTAATCCTGGTTCTCCTGGCAGAAGGCTTCGCTGAGCAGCAGGTTGCTTCCAGGTTCAAAATGTCTAAGACAGCAATACACAAGAATTAGGTGACATAGGAGACACCGGGAATTGACCAGAAACCGGCTAGGTAGGGGGTGGAAGCAACTTTCTAATTCCAGAGATGACCATTAACTTATCAGACAGGTTCTTATGAATCGGAGGATGACATAAAGTGACCTTGAAGAAGAAACAAAAGTGGTGTGAAGTGCACTGCTAGGACAGTTCGCATCAGGCTCCAAGAAGCAGATATATATAAATATATATACACACACACACACACACATATATATAGAGTAGTAGCAGTACTAGTAACAACTCGTCACTTTGGACAAAACCATTGAAACATACAAAATGTTGTCAATGGGTGTGAAGAAATGTGTAGAATGTGTAATTGTTAACTTGCCATCTCATCAACTTGCTTCAGGTTCAGAATCTAAAACACAGATTTATGAAAAAATACTCTCCTTGCTAAAGTGATCAGATTTAGTAATGTGAAGTATTTCTCTGTTTCCTGGAGCAATCATGCACTGTCCATGCAACCATATGAACATTAACGGCATTTTACTGTGTAATTGCACAAGGATGCAGAACACAGCTGGTAACATCTGGGTCAATTAGAAGGACCGTGAACAACAATGTAACTCACTTCTGAACCATGAATTTTTAACCTGGTTGTCCATTTCACTTATAAACAGCGTTACATGCTGGACAATAGCAGGTGAACTAAAGCACATATGACATGAGTGACTTCCTGGAGACGTTCCATAATGACATTCCGCATCATACCCCGCAGTGCTCTGAGCTGTTCTGGAGCCACCGTGGAGCTCAGCTCACAAGGATTTACATGATATGTAATGTTGTAATGTTAGTTATGACCCAACACTACAGATTATAGTATTTACATCTGCAAAATAGGACCCCATAATCCCACTGACGATGGCAGACGTTACCCATCATGGGCAAATTAATGTTTTCCTAAATGTTAATTCCCCCCAAACATCCAATAAAAGTAAAAAGAGAAGCACTGGGTCGTTTCAGGGCACAAGGGGTCAGTGTAGAAATTCAGCGGCATGAAATCGAAGCATAACAATTTCCAATTCTAATGTTGTGTGGAAAACAATAAAAATGCTGCACACATCTCGCAGATATTTGCTTGCTTTTGTAATGGTTCCAGTGAAACCTGATATGCATCTCAAAGTAAACCGTGTCGCTGGAAATATTAAAATGTAATTTTTCTTTCCCTTCGTTTTGGCATCACCCACAGTCATGATAGCCTGATGTAGTTGCTGATAGCCGCGTTTTCCTGGTGTGTCATCTACAGATTGTAGGGCTGCTTTATTATCCTCACCAGCTGCCATGTTTCAAGACACTCACAACTTTTTTACTTCTTCAACTTGTCATTACTTGATTCCCTATCTCAAAGGGCTTCAAAGTTAATTCAAAAGACTGAAAGAGTAACTCCTTAGGCCCAACAAAAGTACCACATGACAGCACTAATACAATGTTACGAATATAATTAAACCCATGATTAATACCCCCTGAACTGAGGCCCAGCGTCCAGATCTTTAACTATTTTTCCATATTAATCCATGACCCTTGGGTCTATGGTATAATATAAGTGATATTTCAATAGCTAACACACATCAATTAGAAATAAATAAGCATAGTTTTGTATGACAATATAAAATAAGTAACTGTAAAATATGGAGATGGATATGCAAATGTTATTGTACAATACTGCATGAAAAGGGATGAATAAATGGACAGATATTATGAAAAACAGGTATTATTGCACATGCGCCCAGGGTGATTTACCGCTGAGCAGCCTGATAGCCGCTGGAAGGAATGCTTTCCGAGGCTGAGAGAATGATTTTCCCCAGGTTATACTTAGCGAGGACTGTGGTAAACAGATAAAAAGAGATTGTTCATTTGACACAGGTCCAATTTAACCTCCCTTAAAAAAAGGAAAACCAAACGTTTAGCCCATGTCATTTGACTGACAATTTCATATGGTGAGGCCATAACCATAGCAACACAACTCAAGCTGGTGTACAAACATGAGCAGATGGACAGCTTGAGAGGTTCTGCAGTGACTGATGGTGGAGGATGGTCATGATTCTCTCCAGAACAGTATGAGCCCATGAAAATGACTTGGCACAGAGAAAACATATTAGATTCGGGTGACAAAAAAATTAACTGACGCTGCAACTGTGAAAAGGTTTCGTTACAAATATAGCCACCTTTTCCCAATAAATTGTCCTGGCTGGAGAGGTCAGATTAAGGAGACTGACAGAATATGCTAAACATAACTGGTCAGGGGGCATGATTAATGCGACACATGAGGTCTGGGCATTGTCTAAAATAGCCCAACTCGCCGCATCACAAACCCGCCATGCAAACCAAGGGCATGTCGGCTCCTTCACTTCCAGTGTTCTCAAGCACAATGCTGGCATCGCTAGCCGGCAACATACCTGCCCATCTCACACAGGCATTTTCAGTCAGCGAGAAAAGCAGGAAACTTGCTCAGGACTTTTGCATCCATTCATCATTCCATAACCAAAAAATATGTTAAAAACTGGAACCTGATTGTAACTGTAACATTTTCCCTTATGTACTGCAACCTGACTCTGGGCAGATGTGGAGCTGGCTGCAGCGTGCCCTAATAGACCAGCGACAGAGTGCCAGTGCCAGGCTCTCTCCATCACATTGAATGGCGAGCACCGGCTGGCAGGACATGCAAACAGGAGGTCACCATCTAGCCAATAGCACAGAATTGATGACAAAAGCCTTTAGCACATCTGTGAGTTTTAGCCATCCAATGCTGTAAAATTATCACCTTTACAAAAAGCTGACTGCCTTCTGGATGCAACATTCAGGGATGTGTAACAGCTGACTGGGCAGCAGTCAGTCACAGAGCTGACAGTATATCTGTTTTTATTGACCTGTTAGTCTTTATCAGTGACTTTCATTGAAAACAGCCATTGGTTATGATAGTGCCAAAGTGTGGGGGTGCTGGGTGTCATGCCTCGCTTTCATTGTTATAGAATGGCTAGCTGCCAGAAGTTTTAAGGATTAGTTGCTAAAGAAAAGGAATTCTCGTGTAACTTTCACCCAGCAGCCTGAGGATAAGGGCAGGCGACTTCATCTCTGCAGATAATCAACACTGAGCATCGGCCAGTAGTTTGAAAATGAGCGGCAGGAATTTGGTTTGGTTAAGAACCAAGTTTCTGTAGGAAATAAAGACGCTCACAGAAACACTGGTTATGCTCTCAAAATGAGAAATAAATCCTGACAACTTTGCACACAAATTTCTGCACAGTTTCAGACTCCAAAGTAAATTTGAGTTTCTGCAGAGATCCAAGGGCCAGACAAAGGTTCGATTTAGTTATCACCTTAAGTATGAAAGAGCTGCTCTTTGCTCTATGTTAAACACCCAGTACAGCCAAGGAAAACAACCATAATTTCCTTTATTTACTTTGAAAAGATGTAATCTCTGGTTATCTACAAATGCGTTTTTGGCCTAGAAAGATCCTGAATTTTGGCACCTTAAACACCTTAAACTCCTGCTAAGCTACATTCTCTCTCACTCTCTCTTTCTCATATATTTTGCTGGTTTGGTTTCCAAATTCCTCAGCTTGTAAATACTTAGAGAACAACTTGTGTTGGACATGATCCTGATCTTCTCTGATTAGTGAAATTTTGCTCCAGATCATTCACAGTTCATTTGGGTTGTAGGTTCACACATCAGAGGAAACGAATCACACCCAACAAGTGCAAATGAACTGTGAAAATACTCAATATGGCCCTCCTTTGGCTCCTGCTCACCCACAGTTTCTGTCTTTAAAATACTGCCATAGTTTCACCGAACAAACACATGACTAATCTCTGGCAATGCTGCTGCAGATCATGTAGATAGTTTATCAAGGGACCAGAACGAAGGACCATAGGCAGGAAATCTACTTACAGTACAATACAATTTATTTTTACCTTTCACAACAGAGTAGCCAAAAAGCGCTTCAAGTGATACTGAGAGAATAGGAATAATATAGGAAAAAGGAAAGACAAAGAAATTAAAGAAAGAAGGAAGACCAGATGACAACAGAGGAGAGGAACCAAAATCTCCCAAGTAAGGAGAAAAAAACCTCTGGGGGTCCAAGGTCAACTGGCTGACTAGTTCTTTCTGTGACAAAGCCCCTGTCAGCTTAAGTGTCAGCCAATCCCATCAGCTAACTTTTTTACGTATGTAAAAATGATCACACAAACGAATCACAAAGAAATTACCTCTACAATGATTCACAAGATATTCCAGAGAAGGAAAAAACACAGACTACTAGGGAATTAATGGTGAGAATGATTTACACTGTCAAAACAAAGTCATACACAGGATGGGCGCAATATTTACTCTTGGAATCATCAGGTTTGTCTAAAACTGTATAATAAGACACACGTCTGCTCTGCCTGTCATTGTGAAGATTTATATTGACTCTCATTTTATTGTAAAACGTGGTTATCAATTTTACCCGAACAAAACTGAAAAATATATGAATGCTCATAACAAACAGAATATTTTGTGCTTGGCATTATAAAAAAAGAGATATTCACCTATACAGGCATATCTCCCAAAGGTATTTTGCAAATTTTATTTACATGGGGTCATTTCTGCCCACACCTCCAAGGCAAAATGTCCATCTGCTGAGGTACTGGCCCATGCAGTTTGGAATGTCCATGTGATATTAATCTGCATCTTGTACACATCATGGATGTAGGTCTTAGATTGGCACTCCCTCAGGCCTTCCACCAAAAAGCTCCCCGTGTCCCCATCTCCGGCTGGTCGGGTGTGTATGCTGCTTGTGGGGGCGGCCTGGCAAGGAGGGATCGAGGCCTCTTCCTGTTACATCTGTAGCCTGCTTCATAAATGTCATATGCCATTATATATGTCTCTGTGGGGATTTTTTGGTGGTTATGATTTCTCTTTTTTACAGTATTACATGCCTTTTGCTAAAACTTAACCTTTTGGGTAACAGTTAACATGAGAAGGGAAACCCCAGTCCTTTTGGAACCGGAAAAAAATCTGCAGTCATGCATACATATAGCTATATACACACACACGCACACACACACACACACATCACACATACACTAATATTCAGCAAATTTTCACATTGTAGGTTGAAAGTCAGGCTATATTAGAATTATATTAGACTATTAGACAAACATGCTGGAATTCTTACTGGGATCACGCTTGCTCACAATCTTTCTCCCGGGATCAGGGCACGCTGAGGTGTGTGGGGGGTGCTGTAGTCTTCAGCTCGCAGTCTGACTGTGATTGTGGGAAAGGTCAGGGCCTGGGGCTTGCTGCTGCACACTCGGGCCCACTGGGGCTCAATATATCTCCTGTGGGGGATTAGAGGCCATTTTGTGGCGTGTCTGCATGTCTGCGGCTATGCCAGCGGGGGAAACAGGAGACAGCACCTCGTAACTTTCTACGACGATCAGGTGCCCGCCGCTCTGGCCTGTGGGCTCCTGGCTAATACTGTGTTGTCACAACATTGTGCCAATGTTTCCATGGCATTGCAGGCCAGTGCGTGACAATTCCTCACTACCACACACTGCAAATCATCAGCTGAAGCTCCACTGTCACGGCCTGGCAGGTTAAAACCCTGAGAGATGGGCTCAGTTATTCCCCCAGGTGGTTTTCCTCAACTGATATGCCTTTGGAAACATCCTAAACTGGATGAAGTATTTACTGTAAATATCTTTGGTTTGGTCTTGCTTAAGCTTGGAAGTACTGTCGATGCTGAATGTCCCAGTATATGTAGGGCGAGTTTGTCTAACGTCGAGTGTTCATGTTATGTTAGGTAAATATAGGTAATAGGCTTCCTTCTGCCTTCCCTGCCCTTCAATTACTGACAGTTGTACGGGATTTTTTGTACTATGTAAATGATTCCATAGCTTTGTCTTTAGCACAGTAATGTTTGTCCTCTCGCGAATGTTGCACTGTGGCTTAAGCAGGAATGTTATTTTGTTTCGCTATATATTATTCATGACTATGATGACAATAAGGCTTTACTTGACTTGTAATAATAAGCCATGACAGCGGGCTTTGGAGGGGGTACAGTGGCTCAGAAGGCACTACTGTTGTGTCCTACCTCAAGCCCTCAATATGGGCTAAAATCCAACCTTTGGTCTGTGTGCATGGAGTTTGCATGTTCTGCCTTGTGTTGTATGGATTTCCTCCAGCTAATCCCTCCCAAAGATGTGCCATTAGATCAAAGGACATCTCTAAATGACCCAGAGGTGTGCAAAGGCTCTACAGGGTGCACTAAACTGCGGGTAGAGTGCAGTATGCTACAGGTAGGGTGCCTTATTCTATGGGTAGGGTGCCCTATGCTGTGGGTACAGTGTACTGTGCTGTGGGTAGGGTGCACCATACTGCAGTGGGGAGTATTATGCTGCAGTAAGATGTACTATGCTGTGGGTAGCATTCACCAAGCTGTGGCTCAAGTATACTATGTTGTAGGTAAGGTGCCCCATGCTGCTGGTAAAGTACACAATGCTGCGGGTACCGTGTACTATGCTGCGGGCAGGGTGCAGTATCCAGCAGCTAGGGTGCAATATCCTGCAGCTAGGATAAGGTGCAGTATGGTGTGGGTTGGGCACACTATGCTGCAGTAGGATGTACTATGATATGGGTAGGGTGCCCTGTTCTATGAGTTGGATGTATTATGCTGCAGGTAGGGTGTATCATGCTGCAAGCAGGTTGCACTATGCTGCGGGTCGGGCGCACTATATTGTGGGTCGGGTGCACTATGCTGCGGGTAGGGTGCCCAGTGCTGAGGGTAGTGTCACGCCCACAAGGGCGGGACGGCACAGCTGGGGAAAGTCGAGGCCAGATGAGATCAGTGTCTTAAGCGGGGTTCACCCGCTTAAGCAACGCGAAGTATTGTTGCCACATGAGTCGGAGCACTATTGAGCGTTTTCTGGTCTATCGTCTTCCTCGGTTCCCGTTCCTGATACCCCTGCCTGTGTTCTCTTTCCTGTTCCGGTCGCTGTCCTGCCTGCCTCCCTGCCTACCCACGCCTGCCCTGCCTGCCCTGCCTCTGGCGATCCCGTCTCCCCATTGTCTGCCTATCCCATGCCTCTCCATAGGACTGATCTTCCTGGCTTACGACCCTCTGCGACCTCCACGACCAGGATCCTTGCCCAGCCCTTCAACTACCTTTGCATTCGGTTTCCAAATAAACCTGCGGGTCCCCCACTTTCAGGGATTCCCAGTTTCCTGGTCTTCTGTGCATCACAGAATACTTCGCCGGCAAAACATGGATCCCACGGAGACCCATCAGCTCCGAGAACAGGTGAACCAGCTGACCACACTAGTGTCCCAGTTGCTGGAGGGACAAGCGGCGTGACCGCCCTACCTGCTTCTCCTCCCAGGGCCTCCTCGCCAGTTCCAGTCGCCCTGCCAGAGAAGTATGATGGCAATCCAAATCACTGCCGTGCCTTTCTGATGCAGTGTGGTTTGTTCGTGGACGAACACCCCGGGTGCTTTATGGAGGACGCCGCTCGCGTGCGGTTTGTTATTTCTCTGCTGACCGGGAGAGCACGCGAATGGGCGACCGCCTTGTGGACGGGCGACAGCCCCCTGTTGGACTCGGCGCGGGACTTCCAGCAAGCCTTCGCCGAGGTGTTCGATCATCCAGCCCGCGGAAGGAGTCTCGGCAATCGGCTTCTGGATCTGCGTCAAGGGGTGGCGTCCGTGGTGGACTTCTCCTTGGAGTTCCGGACTGTAGCAGCCGGGCTGCGCTGGCCCGAAGAATGCCTCAAAACCATCTATCGCCGCGCCTTAAACCCGGAGCTCCAGGACGTGCTGGCTATCCACGACGGGGTGCATTCATTCGAGGAATATGTTCGGCTCTCCATTACGTTGGACAACACTGTGCAGGACCGCTGCCGCCGACGGACCCGCACCAAGCCCGGGGCGGCCGCTCCCGCCCCTCCGAGAGAGATCGCCGATCCGATGCAGCTTGGACGCGCCCCCCTGTCGGCCGCGGAGCGTCGCTGCCGCACCTAAGAGGGGCGCTGCCTGGTCTTCTGTGCATCACAGGTAGGGTGCCCAATGCTGCTGGTAGGGTGCACTATGCTGAGGGTAGGGTGCACTATGCTGCAGGTAAGGTGTACTATGCTGTGGGTCAGGTGCACTATGCTGCAGGTAGGGTGTACTATGCTGAGGGTCAGGGGCACTATGGTGTGGGTAGGGTGCACTATGTAGTGGGTAGGGTGTACTATGCTGTGGGTAAGGTGTACTATGCTGAGGGTCAGGGGCACTATGTTGTGGGTAGGGTGTACTATGCTGTGGGTAGGGCTGAAAGAAGGATGAAAACATGCTTGTTAATGAGGTGAAGGAAAAGAGTAGAATAGCTTATATAAATCTGAATTACTCAGGCTGCAATTATTTTAGTTTTTCCTTCCCCACCAAATCAGAAGTCAGAAACCGCTGGTATAGATCCAAATTCAGTCTTTATTGCAACGATGAAGTTACAACCAAGGCTGGACACTTACAAGTGTGTCCAGTACTGTTTTACATCAATTTTTATACAAGTTCTTATCATTCAACAATATCTCGTCACTTGAGCATCATCATTCCTTCA
>JAAGVU020000035.1:1007239-1042533 GCA_011763525.2 Mormyrus iriodes
AATTATGCTGACTGTCATTTGCATCAACTATTTAGGAAAATCAGAGAAAAATATCATCTGCATAATAATTTGGAACGCGCTGTATACGGCAAAGTACCTGAATTTGGCTAATGTTTCACCCTGAGTCTGCATGCCATCTAAATAGCTGACTCACTTTGCCTGTTCTGCTGTTAGGGAGAGAGTACATTGGCACTGGTCTGTCTAATGATGGAAGGACTTCTACTTGAAAGAGCCTGAATGTCTTTATTCAGACAACATGAACCACAAGTTCGCCACAATATGATTGGTTGGAATTGTGTTCATTTCTGTGATGTGATAGACTGATGTATGCTATCAAGCAATGTTCTTTATCCACAGTTCATCAAAGTTTTTTTTATCATTTATATTTCCTATTCAGTATCACCAACTGGGAAATTTTCCTGGGCGTAGATCAGATTCCTTTCCGTTTGGCAGCCCATCATGGACCAAACTGTGTTCCATGGCCCACTGGAGGCCACTCACGCCTTCCTACTGGGCCATAGACCAGTGGTTGGGAAACACTGCTCTACACATACATTTTATCTTAACTTCAGCCTCAGTGTTGTCATTAGGTCCATACATGTCTAAAACTGCATTTTACACTCTGTTTCAGTCACTACCAAGTCAACATCTGTGCCTTTCCACTCACAATAGCCTTATTTCACACAGGAGACATGGTTGTGGAGCAAAAGGGATCCACTAGACTGTTCTGTGGAACTGCAGGCTGAAGATAGACTAGTTTTTTAGAACCAGCACCAATACCTTATTATAATCCAGTCAGAATAGCTCAGCCACTCATAAAGACTAGCCAGCCCCTGCCCCCGGCCCTTTTCCCTGGCAGGCAGGAGAAGGACACCTGTTTCCCTGTATCTGGCAGCCCAGTACCTGCCCCCTCTCTCTGATCCCCCACCCCCCCCATTGAGGAGCCACATCTGCACACCATTCCTGCCCAGTGCCATGGCTCTTTTTCAAGTGCAAATGTCCTCGGCAGTATGCCTCCATAAGTCCCTAATGCAATGTGATCGTTGCCCGGCCCGCATCCTGCCGTTTTCACCGGCCGTGCTCTCTTTGAGCTCTTGAGGGGGGCTGACCAGAGAGCAGAGGTTGAGCTGTTCAGCCCATTAGCTACACAATCCTCAGCGTCTCCGGACATAGGCTGGACCTGCCTCATTTAGAGGTGGAAGCAGCATCAACAGGCGCTCTATTTCTGAGCTCAACAGGTACCAAAACTTTTGCGCGACCCCAACTGTTTCTGACTGGGCCTTTATCAGTAACATCTGTCGAGGGGACAGGGGGAGGTGGTTTGGGGTGACTGGTATCAAGGGCGATGGCCTTGTTCTTTTTTTAGAGTGTTTCCTGTTGATACCCCCTACCCCCCGTAACTGTATTCCTGAGAGAACCCTGTGATAACCTGTCTGGGTCCATTGCTCCCTGTCAAACGTACTGCAGCAACCAGAAGCCATGAATCAACAACCATTGGTGTCCTGGAGACACATTGATATGTGTAGCAGGGTTCACATCTTGGTCTGCTTTAAGTAGACCCAAAATGTGGTCCATCTGGCCGCAGGAGCTCCAAGTTGCCAAGTAAACATTACATTGCACATAAGGATTAAAAATGTTTTTAAAGACACTGAAAACCATTAACTTTCAGGACTCAGTCCTTCAATTTATTGCACAATAAATATATTGGCAGTTTTAACATCCACAATTTAAAGGTTAAAAGTAACTTGAAGAAACGACCACGTTATGGACAGGCAACAGCTATTAGGGCTAGCTTTGCCGAAAAGATGAAAGCTTTGCGGTATCAACAATGGTTTCGCTAAATCTAATCAGTGACACGTGATCTTCAGAGCAACTACTTAGATGAGGGGGGGCTATGCCCCGCGTTTAAACAGACGCATCGGCGATAAGTGGCTTTAAATTTTTTTGTGATATATTTTTCGAGAATACATTGCAAAGTAATACAAGTCGCATTATGCGCATAAATAATATCGCCCTATCCGATACAGCGTCAGTACCGGAAAAAAACTCGACAACAGTAGACGATCTGACAAGCAGACACAGAGACACAAGAGTTTTCCACGAATATTGCAGTTTTCCACGAATATTGCTGTGTCGTTGTGTATCAACGCATTTAACCAGCATTTAAAACGAAGTCTTTTCTCTGACGTCCGAGTCTTTTCGCGCTTGCCTATTTTCTTGTCGGCTTACTGTCCGCCGCCGCGGAATGGACAGCTGGGCTCCAGAAATAGTCGGCTAAAGTTTTAACTTTAAACTTGAAATCTTTTCAAAGACAATGAGCGTCTTTATTGGTGAGGTCTTGGATTTGCATCAAATTATTATTCAATCAGTATGAGTTAGTCTGAGTTTTACATCGATATTTCAGGCAGTTACCAGATCACTTGTCTGGTAAATTGCATAGTTTATAATAACTCATTCTGTTGGGTATTATAGGTAGGCCTAGTACAGTTACGTATTGAAAACAAGCAAAGGTGAGAAATGAGGCAAATAAGAAAATATATTGTCCATCCATCAGTTTAAGGTTGTAAATTACGGAGGTATGTAATCCCCCCAATAACACTGGTTTACAAGGTTTCTGTTTTCTTTATAATTGTTGTTGTGCCAAATAGATTTTGTGTTGCTGATCACAGAAGTACCTTCAAAAATTTCACATAACATAAGGTTTTCGAGCCAATTTTGTTATAATTATTGTAAAATGTGTAAAACACAGTTATGTCACATAACACTGGTCAACAAAAAATCTGAGTATAAAACAACTAAGGTTTGTCTTTTATGAACTTTTTAATGCTGATTTAAGAAATGCACTCAGAATTTTACTTTCACACATAGTATTTTTTAGGCTACATTGATTGTATATAATTCCTTATGAAGAATGTGTGGGCATGTTTCAGAGTAAATTAGTAAAAATGATTTTAATTATATTTCTGAACATTCTTAGGACTTTAAAGAAGGCCGCAAAGTATTATAAGTGGGTTTTTCCAGAGTACACAGGCTGTACCATGTTTGAACATGTAGAGACAGGGTCCTGCCCTCTCTATCTGATATGGAAAATGATATCAAGGCAAGTGGAGTCCCAGTATGCTGGCTGACTTCTGCTGGACCCTTAAGAGGGATGTTCCTGTGGCCAAGAACGGCAGAAAATCGTACACTTCTGCCTTGTAGATGAGTTACTTGCACCATGCACATATACTGTAAATATACATATAGTGTAAGATTTAATTGTGTGTCACTCAAAAAACTTGTGATAGGTAAATTCTGTTTAGACATTTGAATTAAGTACAAACGATACTCAATTCAAATTACAAACGATACTCTACGATTCACCGTTTTGATTTGTGAAACAAAAAGAAAGTAAAAATTTGTTGACCAGTGTAATCAAAACCGGCTAATGCAACCCCTCAATAATCATGTCTCTCCCTAAATGGGCGGATACCTTGTATCAACAATGTTGATATTTGGTTAGGGCACAACCTGGATGGGATGCCAGTTCAGAAAATAAATCTATGTAGTTGGTTTATTTTGGGATCGATATGGTGGCATTGTTAAACTACCCGTCAATTCAACGAAAGATCTACGTTAATATGACGAATAATTTTGAAGAAACAATTTATAAGTGCCCATGATGGACAGCACAAAACGTTCTCCGTTACGTGCATTTCGGGCTCGGTAAAAGGTTTTTCTTCATTTGTTGGTTTCTCATTGTGCGCTGATGAGAGCATGTAACGCAGTACATCAATAATGACTGTAAATAATGTCCAGATAGAGGGCGTTCAGCCAAATCCTGAAGTCATGTACTTCTACACTGATCGAGTCATTACGCCAGCCATTTCTGAAATAGACGACTTGGAAAACAGGTGTTTCTAATCGTACACTGTTTTTCTTCATGCTATCGTATTCAGCGAACAGATACGGGAGATGCCGTTACATGACTGGAAAAAATAATGGCAACCGATCGGGAATAAGAAAATCACGTTTCAGTTACGTTTTAAATAACAGAGACTGATTGAACGCATTCAGTCACAGATCTTTTTTAGGGCACTGACATCTGATTTGAATTTTCAGGATGAATTAGCCCGGGCATCAACAATAGGGGGTTTTATTCCATTAACCCGCTTTTAAACTTTTGAACGAGATCTTCATCCCGCACAGGCAAAGGCTTAGATCCAAAATAATTCAGTCTTAAACCGAAGTGCTTTTCACGCGCAAAAAGAACAACGCATGTAAAAGAATTTAAGTCTTTATTAAGCTTTTTGTGCTTGGCACGTGTATTTACATTTTATGGA
Source organism: Mormyrus iriodes (assembly GCA_011763525.2). NCBI lineage: Eukaryota > Metazoa > Chordata > Actinopteri > Osteoglossiformes > Mormyridae > Mormyrus > Mormyrus iriodes. The sequence goes on from JAAGVU020000035.1 coordinate 1,011,562, forward strand.
CCTTTTTTTTGGAGCAAAAGTACCAGTTTTTTTATTTTCATTTTAATCCATTTGTAATGACTTTTTGGATTCCAGGCAAAACTCACTGGTCCGGATTGATACCATTGTCTTATTTCTAGGGACATAAATACAATAACCTACAACACTCGAAATATACCTGGTTCATTCTTACTATGCAGTACGTCTTCCCATCCCCATCAAATGTCTTAACATATTGCTATGTTATACTTCCTGAACGGAACCTCAGTCCACCGTAGGTCACATAAATTTAGATGTTTAACCTGTGGGACGTATCAAACAGTGCGCATGCAAACCGCAGGGAAGAGGTAGGGTAAAGTCCCCACAAGTGTGTATTAACGGTGCGAAGAACGGAGGCACCTTGCAGCATTGAAGCGACAACCTTAATTAAGGTATGATAACAATAGAGCAAAAAATATCTAGCGTCATCGCAGAGCGAAAATGAGCGTCACCGGATTTTGAATATAACCCGGTAATTCCATTCGGCGAGTTTCTTCGTGGGACACCTAGTCCCCCCTGCCACCGCCAACACAGTGGGATAGCGCTGCTTTCGACTTACGGCAAGATAAACATGAAGCATGCTAGCTTTATGTTATAAAGAGGGATTGACATAACTGGTACGCAAGTATCCATTCGCGGGATAAAGGATTAAATGCGCCGGTAATTTCTCATCATAACAGCACGAATGTGTTCTTTTCCCACAGTTTGTTATATAATGTATAAAAATCTTGTCATAACAATGCAAATACGCATGAAATTAGGAGCCTCTACAACTTTGCACTTCTGTGAAACCGAAGTGTCGACCCCGCCAATGCCACACCGGATTGGCTTATATATGCAATTCGCGGGTCAAAGCTCGTGTAAATGACCTCGGACCGAAAATGCCTTCTGAAGCGAATTTTCTTCTTGTCGCGTCGAGCAGCTGTAATGGAACAGAATGAGGAGAATATTTTTTTTTGCGATAGTGTGACTGTGCCTTTAGACAAAATGTTTACTTGATCTATTTAAATCAGGGAATGGAAAAAAAAGTCTTGAGTTTTTTAAGTAATAAATTGCCAGTTTTATATTATAAGTTAATGCCCAGCAACTGACATGCAAAGCTGGTAAGGTCCGCTCAAATCATAATAGTGAAACCAGAAAACTTAAAACTGACCATGAAGTACATTTTTTTATAATTTCGTAATGCTACTTACATAATTTCCATCTTTTAATATTTAAGAGTTTTTAATATTTCACAATATATTAAGACATTTCATAGGGACAGGGAAAGGCACTGCATGGTAGGATGGGACCGCTGGAGTCATTCGTGACTTGATAATTGCATGAGCACACAGCACCCATAAAGCTTAAACTTTTGATTATGTTCACCAGCATGCATTTCCTAACGAAATGGCACAGTCAGCCCTGGTGGACAGGAGTACAAACAGCGTGATTTCCTTTATGGCATGGTGATCCGCTGTTCTTGCTCTTAGCTGGACTCTGAAACCACGCTCTCCTCTATCTGGAATAGCTTTCCAAACTTTGATGCTTTTTGCCACATACCGTATTCACAGTACTAAATGGATCAACACTCTTTCTCTTCTCAACATTCCAGTCATACCCCTTTTACAAAGACTTTCCCATTTCATGCCATCTTTCCTGTACAACTCCTTTTTTCCTAACTGGACACCAAAGCTCCCGATGCTAGATAACATCCCACAATGGTGCTGTAAAGTGAAAATCACAAGAAAGGTTTTTTAAAATGAGTCTTGGCTGTTCCCCACACCTGCTACACGTGAAAACATTGTCCACCAAGTCTCTGCTGCAAACAGTTTCATCAAATCCTTTGGCTAGCAAAAGCAAGTCAAAAATGAGGAACAGAAGTGACTATTTTTGGCAAATGGGGGGCACAGGTGATAACAACACGATAGCAATATGTCCAGAGAAGATTTAAATAACATCCATAATGACACCCATGGCCTTCACTTTAGGCATTCCAAAGAGAATAATTTTAATGGCTTCCTAGGACAAATGCTGTCTTTTGCAGACAAAAATGTCTCACGGTCCAAGTTTGGCCTTCCGGCAAACACGAGCTCGTTGTCATTACACCATGTGCACCGGCATCTGAGAGGAGGGTCCGTACTGACGTCCATCACACTGGCCCATCCCCTCCTGGCTAGCAGATGGACCGCTGATCATGTGAACGCCATCCATACCATTGGACAGGTACTGACGCTCTCCGAAGGCCCCGGGAGTCGAGGGGGACAGCAGGCCCGTCTGGGCTGGTGCCAGCTTCTCCTGGCCGGTGCCCAGCCGCGGTGAGCCTGGGAAGTTATATCCATATAGGTTGTAGGGACTGTGCAAGGAGAAGGTGTTATAAGAACCCTGCTGCAAGTGATGCCCGGTGCTGTTACCAGCATTGCTGAACATGTGGCTGGAGGGGCCAGTGCCGGAGGAGCAGGGGGTGGAACCAGGGGCGTGCCCTCCTCCAGCCTGCATCACATACTGCAGCTGTGAGGCAGGAAATGAGCCCAGCTGCCCGCTGTAGGTATCAATCTTGCCCCCACCATTGCCACTGACTCCACCTCCATTGGTCGGTGTCCCCGCAGCAATGAGCGAGGGAGTCCGCTGGGGCAGGAAGGCGGTTTCTGACACCGGGGCGGAGGTGCCTCCCGCCTGAAGTCGGCCATACGGAGTTTCGGCCAGCCCAGTGTAGCCCTGCAGTGCCGCCATGTTGGCGCGGGCGCAGGCCGGGTACTCGGACAGGCCGAGGCCACATAATTGGCTCTCCCGGCAGCCTACGCTGAAGGTGTGGAAGGCAGGGGGAGAGCAGGAAGGTGAGAGCAGGTGTGCAGCCCCTGAAGGTGAGGGTGTCCCCGTGCTGGAAGTGCTTGGTGAGGTGCCTGTGCTGCCACCTGGGAGGAGGGGGTGGTCAGACAGAGCGCCACATGCTGTCAGGTAGATGTCAGTGACACCCCAGACAAGCTGCAGCTCATATACTGCTGCCTGGCCGTTCATATCCACATGACAGTTTGACCTGCACACTCATATATGACTGACACGAACTCTGATCCTAATGAAAAAAAGCAACCTCGCTGCAGGACTCAGTCCCAGAAGAGTCTTTTGTCTTTTGTTGAATCCATGGGGGAAAAAAACTTTTTATCTCCTTTAACATTTACTTTTACTTTGTTTAGCAGTTGTTTTTGCCCAAAGTGACGTGAAAGTGAGACAAACAGAATATTATTTTAATCAAGCAAGTAAATGTTCTGTTTGTTCATCTATCTATATGTAATACTGATAATACCTCATATGTCTAAATGCATCTGAAATATAGCTCTTTATAGCTATATAGCTCTTTATATAAGGGTTTAGGCCCAAGACTGCTAAGTTATATCAATTATAATAATTGTAGTATTAAACTAATATTGCATTATTAATATTAAATTGTGATATTATTAATTGTAATGTTTTTAAAAATCATTAATAAATCCTAAGAAGTTTTGGTACACAACATTCACAATTACTCATAAGGCTGCTGGGATGACCTACCTTGCTGCTTCTGCATGTTGGTAAAGTCCTCAAAGGTCAGCGTTCGCACAGGAGGCCTCCAGAAGGCATAGGTCTCCATGATGGCCTCCAGGCCAGTCCTGCACACGCGTGAGCGGCCGAGACAGAGAGAGAAAGTGTTTGTGCTTTTTAGTGTATATGAGTGTATGTGTGAAAGAGAAAATGGTGTGCAATGGAGAAAGTCAGGAGCAGAGGGTTCAGGGAGATGGAGAGGTGGGAGGGGATAGAGAGAGAGAGAAAGAACACTTGAAGTGGGAAGGACAGCCTGCTCAAGCGGCACATAAATCTGGGCTGTGTTTCATCTCTGCCTCCTGCATAATTTACTCCTGTCACCAGGGCTGGGCCTCACCAAAGACTGGCCCCTGTGCAGGAGCTGTAACTCACTGGCAAGGCTGCCTGGTTAAGGCCAAGCTTCGGGGGCACTTGGACATCATAATTCACCAGTAGTCCAAAACACAGTCAAGGGAACCCTCAAAAAAATATTTCAGGATATAAAGCCATAAGGAAAGTGGATTTCTGGAGATCCAGTGCTGTGGTCTCATAAGCCCATGATATATGCACTCACTGGAAATTCAAATTAATTTAACATTACAGTAAAATACCGCTCATGTCATCTATAAATACTTAGGGAAATTATAATAATTACTTCTACTTATACTCCCATTATTATAATTGATTGATTCTATTAATTAATTCTATTATTCTGTTACATCTATTATATCTATATAATTTGGGACTAAAATTAAATACAAATGAATAATTTTGTACATACAATCATCATAAAATTATAATAAAGTCCAAATAAATGTAACTTTAAAGATGTATAATTTTTAACCTGTTTTTCCTTTATATATGTATGTATGTGTATAGATAGATAGATAGATAGATAGATAGACTGTGTGTAGTATATGTCATGCATGTTTATTACCAGCAAAAATATTCTGTTATATAACAATGTCCTGATATATGAGTGTATAGATATGACAGGTGCCTAGCCTAGGTGAATAAACTGGTCACAGACATCAGAGCAGAAATAAGGATCCACACGCACGTGACTGCGGTAAGCTGCTGGCCAGCTGCAGCTCCTTCATCCTCATTTCACTTGAGAAGTGTGCTGGCCTCATACAAAATCCCGCAGCAACTTTAACACCCACCAGCTCAACCCCCCAGATGACATAAGGCTCATACCTTGTGACTCTCTTAGCAAGGACAGAAATGACTGATTTCATATTCCTGCAATTAGGCCCAGGATTCACCTCTAGAGGGATTGTTTTTTCATGACATGGGACATTTGAAATGAAACATTTACAGTCACACAACTGCCCTAAGACAGTATGAGAAATGGCTGCTCTCACAGTCACCCTGACTTATACATAAAGAAGTAATAACATACAAGCACAGGCAGTCATGTAAAACTGTTAACCACATGCATATATACCAGCACACATGGTTATATAAAACTCAAACACAGTAATAAAAAAGATTTTGCACAACAATTGCACACTCTGACACACATTTGGTAACGTGATATCATCACACACACACATTTACAACAGTTACATGCACCAATCAGATACAACACTAAATAACACGCATTGTGCAATACTCACACACGTATATACACAGGTATACACTCACCACACACAGTAATATACACCTTAGCATATACACATGCAATTAGGAGATTATTGGAGAGATGGATGGATGGATGGATCAAGCCCATAGCCAGAAATAAATTTTGGTGGGCATCCCACTTGGTAGATTTTGCCAATGAGGGGGGAGCAAATTTCAAGGTGGGGTTCAAACTCATAATTTTTGTAACTGGCTGTGTGTCTGATTGATCACAAACACTTTTGGGGGTGGGGTAGGATTTAAACCCATATTTTTACTACATGGCTACATGTGTAGAATGGATGGGTGGATGGATGGGCACACACACACACACACACACAAGACACTTGTCTTCATAATGCTCGAGTTTCTCACCTATTTCTTCCAGAATCTCTGAATCCTTTTGCAAAGGGATTTCGGTCGATCTTAAGTCGGGTGATCTGTGAAAAAAAGGGCAAAAATAATAATAAGTAAATAAACAAACAAATACATAAGTAGCATAACCCAAACGGGCAGAAGATAACAATCCCATTCGATTATTGTCAACTTTCACTTCTAATGAACCAACAATCACGTCATCGCAGAACAGCACACTTAGGGCTTAGCTCCAGATCCTGCAACATCTGCACCCAATTATAGCCCTCAGGGGGCGTCTTGTCTTGTCAGGGAACTTGCTGTTAGGCATTGTGACGTCAGAGAGGGGTCATCATATGAATTCTGCCAATCAGACAAAATGGTCTGTGTTGCTCTTTAAGCTCTTAGTCATTTTTGTTAACCCGAAAACACTACATAACATATACATTTCATTCAGTTTTATTCACTTGTTTCATTTGTCCTCATATAGAACAAATTGGGCCAGTCACTTTTAAAGTAAGGCTTATTTAGTTTTGCTTTGAAATTATTAAACATAGAAAACACAGTACATATGATGGTGGCACAAATGAGTCTCTACATTTTCAAAAATTGTATTGTAGCATAATAATTGATTAATTACATAAATAAAAAGATAAAATGATAATTTTTCAAAATTTAGGAAGAGAAGCTAACATACAAATCCTTTATAAGCATAATAAAGCCATTAGTATTTATAAGCATACTATAGCCATCAGGCTTTACAGTATGAGCATACAACAGCAATTAGGGTTTATAAGCATAATACTGTCATTATGCTTTATGAGCATACTACAGCCTTTAAGAGCATACTACTCACATACTACAGACAGGACTTAAATACCTGGGTACCCACATAGACAACAAGCTGGACTGGTCAAAGAACTGTAATGCCCTTTACTAAGGCCATTAAGCTTGATAAGCATTCTACAGCCATTAGGCTTTATAAGCGTACTACAGCCATTATGCCTTATAGGTATACTACAGCCATTAGCCTTTATGAGCACACTGTAGCCATTAGGTTTTATAAACATACTACAGTCTTTAGGCTTTATAAGCATACTGCAGCAATTAGGCTTTATTAGCATACTACAACCTTTAAGAGCATACTACAAGACTCAAGTACTGGGTGTCCACCTACACAACAAGCAAGATTGGTCAAAGAATTATACTGCCCTTTACTACAGCCATTAAGTTTTATAAATATACTATAGCCATTAGCCTCTATAAGCAAATTACAGCCATTAGCCTCTATAAGAATACTATAGCCATTATTCTTTATAAGCATACTACAATCATTAGCTTCGATAAGCATACTACAGCCATTAGCCTTTACGAGCATACTACAGCCATTAGGCTTTTTACGTGCATACTACAGCCTTGATGAGCATGCTACAGACATACTACCGCCAAGACTCAACTATCTGGGTGTCCACCTAAGCTGGACTGGTCAAGGAACTGTATGGCCCTTTACAAGAAGAACAGGTTGTACTTCCCAAGGAAGCTCGATTTCTTTAGAGTATACAACACCATGTTGCAGATGTTCTATGAGTCTGTGGTAGCCAAAGCCTTTTTCTATGCTGTCGTGTGCTGGGGCAGAAGTGTGAAGGTGATGGATGTCAAAAGACTCAACAAGCTCTCAGGAAGGCTGGACTGGTTGTTGGGGAGGAGTTGGACATTATCAGCACTGTGGTAGAGGGGAGGATGCTAACCAGATTTTGGTCGATTATGGATAACAACATTTACCCTCTTCATAGTGTTGTGGTTGGACAGAAAAGCACATGTAGCCGTAGACTCCTCAGCATAAAATTCTCCACTGAGTACCTCTGAAAATCATTCTTTCCAATGGCCATCAAATTGTACAATCAGTAAATCATCGTAGAACATGTCAAATAGCCTATTTAAATAAATATAGGCCTCTCTATTTATCTTTGTGCAATAATTACCTGCAAATTTTTGTCACCACAGTACCCATGTTTATGTTCCTAAACTTAAACTATTACCATCTTCGTACATTTGATTATTTATTTTAATTTAATTTTATACAGAAGTGTTGTATGTGGCATTATGTATTTCTGTTTTTGTCTGTTATATATCTGTGTACTATGCAGTCTGTAACTACAATTTCCTCTGGTATAATAAAAGTACTCTGATTCTGATTCAGATTCATTGCCCTGCTAGGACTAACACTCACTCTGTTGAAGCATTGCAGCTTTACACACTTTAACGATGACCTGTTTTTATTTTATTAAATTCAGCTTTTTGCACTATGCAATACTTGTCCCACCTGTCCTGTAAAAAAGTATATTACAATTTGAGTCATTCCTGTATACTGCATGGCACTGATTGGCAGAATGTTCTGATTAGAAGAAGATTCCTAATTTGGCATTAATTATTGGTAGATGGTTAACAAATGGATAGTGTGATTAGGAAATTTTGCTACTGCTAATTGGTTGCAGACCACTGTCTCAGACATCCCACCTTAGTCATAATGATACATTTGTCTGGGAGGTGGATGAATATTACTGCTGCTGAATAGCAGAACAACAGATTTCTTGAATATTGTGCATCAATTGTGGGTGTTAGAGAGCTACTGTCAATTTGTGAGAGACTCTGAAACTTCGGGAACAGCTGGAATGTCTGTTGTTTGGATGCCAATCCTGTTTGGATGAGTGATTGGTAGAAGGCTCACTAGGGTATTGTACTACTACAGACTGACCTGCTGGTTCTGGTAGGCAGTTACAGTGGTGAAGACAGTTTCTGGGAAGCTGAAGGTTTTGACTCCATCTCCACTTGGGATTGGCCGGGTGGGTGAGAGGTCACTGCTGAAGTCCTTCCGGACCACATGGACCCGGGGCTGGTACTTATGCATGGAGTGCAATATGATCTATAGTGAGTCAGAAAATATGCAGCCACACGCAGTGCAACCTTAAGTCACTTTGCATGGAAAACTTAAGACAAGCGGTTCTAAAAGATAGTGATTGTTGGAAAAAGACATTGTGGGATCATCTACAAAAGAAAGATAAGATAAACACCATTTTAACTATTAATTTATACTTTTATGTGTATGAGAGCGAGTATGTGCATCATTGTGGAAGAGGATGCTAAGCAGAGAGTATCCATCCATGTGTCAGATGGTTCTACAGAGCAGGAACTCAGACATATGTTTGTGTTGTAGCTAAGAACACGTATTTTGAGAGCCAGGCCTTTTTATCATGTTTGAAGATGAAATGGATGTTGCCCTTTTAAACCAGCTGATGATATACTTTGGGACACAACAAACCTGAATCATCCAATAGCCCATTTTAGCTATTAAAATACCTTCAACTAAATATAATGTAAAAACTTATCATGGAAATAGACACCTTGGCGTTTTCCTCACTGTTATAAATAATGACGAGTGGTGTGAAAACACACAATGTCATCAGTCCCTGGCCATCGCAGGGATCAGACACAATGCCAGGTACAGGACAGCAATAGGACTGAGAAAATGAATTTTGACCACACATGCATTCTCAGGTTTCTTTGATGGGTCCCTCAATGTTCATGCAGACCTGTGTCCACCACGCTCTGCTTGTGTTACAAGCTTCCAGAGAAGCAATTTCATGGTGCAGATAAGGTGGTTGTTACTTTTGTCAGCCATCTTCCCTCTCAAAAATAGTGGAGGGAGCAGGTGAAGATAAAAAAGAAACTCACCTACAGGGGCAGATTAATGTATGGGCATTAGGCATTGGCATTTTCAGCCTAGGGCCCCCAGAGAAATGGGTGCATGTTCTCCATACAAATGGAAAAGGGGGACGGACCCACTCACATGGCCCTGGTCATCCAGCTCATTGTTAGTGAGCTTTAGCTTGTCAAAGCTGACCACCTGCCTCATCCAGGTGTCCCCAGAGGCCAGTGAGTCTGGATGGACGTAGACACGGGGTGGCACGGGGGAGTCTGCATTTCCTGCCACCATCCACTTGGAGCTGTGGTACACATATCTGCAGAGCCGGGGAGAGAGAAGGACATTGATCAAAGTCCAAAGGGCAGGAGGACATACTGAGAATGACCAGTCAATTTCCTAATACCAGGGAGATGGACCAAACATTGTCCAAGGAATAAACAGTTAGGCTGACCAATCAACAGAAAAGCTGAAAATTGCCTTCTCTGAGAATAGGAAGTATTGGGAATAGATAGGGAATGAAAAAGGAAATACTTCTGTCCACCTCCGAAACCCTACTAGCAGCCACTAGCCCCCATATATCATGGAAACGCTTCAGCTGTGTGCTATTGACCCACCTCCTCCCCCACTGCAGAGAGTGCCAGGCTTGCCTTTATTTCATGTGAGAAGGGTGCCTACTTGGGGGCTAAGTGTCAAGCAGGGAAAGTGTTACAGCAGGCCGTCTAACTTTAAACAGAGGGAAATAGCAATATTCCTCTTTGAACTCTTATATATCTGCCATCTGGCAAAAACATAAGCAATAAAGACCGGACTGTATGTAACATTCTGTCTGACAGGAAGCGGGGGGGGGGAGGTTCACACACATAAACACACGCATGCACACAGCATCCCTGCCAGTGAATCACTATTGTGTTCTCTGTTCACTACACAAAGGATGAGAGACACAGCTAAGTTGCATGTGTATCAATTGTTTAAAGGGTTGGCACACTGCCAAATGAACAGGGTAGCATCCTCATTATCCCTTTCTGAGTTCAAAGATTGTAAACAATACATCAGCCACACCCGATTTGATTTGCCAGAAGAGGACAAACTAGAAGTTTAAAAGATACACAGATAAGAATATTGTGTCTTCACATTTTGTATTGTGTAGATGAAATCTTCAGGTTGTTAAGGTCCATATTTCAGTCATTAATTCCAGGATCCAGCTAAGAAAAGAGCAAACATTCTGGTGATACTAAAGACAATCTATGATGCAGTGGTTATAGTGGATTGTGGAAAATGTCTCCACCAGGGAAAATATCCAGTTTAATTTTTATAACTACCTTTGGCCTCTAAAGTCTCGCATGCATTTTGAGGATCTCTACAGGGTTCCGTTAAACGTCTAAAGCCCACTTTTTAACTGTTTGAAATCTACTTTTGGTTAAAAACTACAGAGGACAGAGTCCAATCCCACATATTTAGTTGTGCAAAGTCTGGTTTGCAGACCAATGGCAATTAGAGAGTGTCTTTGTCACAGGAGTGTTTGGAGCCAAATAGAAATAAAAATGCAGGTTTTACAGCAATTTTGCATAGTGTTTTTGGACTTTTTGGTATTTTCTTTTCCCGTTCTGACACAAAGGATTGATTACACACCTGTATCTCTTATTGTCCACCGGCACAATATCCATCGCAATGTAGTATTGCTGATGCGGGTCCAGGCCAGCGATTTTCACCCTCATGGCTGGAAACATCCTCCTGAAGGCAACAATGTGAAAAGACGGTAGTGAAAAGACAGTGGCCACAGGACTGCAGACTTTCACACTCTCCAGTGACCCTAGGTACAGTGTGATCTCTTTTTTGTACCAAAATACAGCAACAGTTTCTCTAACCTGGGCCTACCGGAAGCCGATGATGCTTTTTAACTTATTTTAGTTTAACGGTTATATTTATATATTTACAGACCATTATTTTTTACAAACCAGTTGTGTTTCATTTTTCATTCAAGGCAATTTTGTACAAATAACAAAATAAAATATAAGCAAAGCAATGGCGATTTTTATTTGAATAGATCATCACTACATATTTGTCAAAGCATGGCCTTAATATCACAAAATTCACATAATTTGAACATGATGTGGTTCCCAGAAAACAGGCTGGACGGATGCTAAAGGAAAAAAGGATGCAAAAAAGGGAACACATTCTAATTTAATGTATCATATAATATGTTTGTCTTAATTGACAAATTTCCCCAGTAAAACGACTTATATATGTGGACACCAGTACAGAATTGAGAGTTTTGTTGCCAAAAAATCTGAAGCTTACATAAAAAGGTTATGAAATGGATTTAAAAGGTTATATTTAAATTTGAATTTTAGTTATTATGTGTAAACCTCATTCATAATGGTATCCAATACACAAAGGTGCTAAAGTGAGTATGGGTCAAAATAAAAACGCATAAACCTGTTAAATGTATTCCATAATAAAGGTGTCAGGTTAGACACGAAAAGTGTAATGCGTTTATTTATAAACTTAGATTCAGCGGTTCCGTATAATCTAAAAGGAAAGAAAACGATGTAGTTGTAATGTATGAGCTGGCAGTAAACTAGACTGTTTGACAATCTGGACCCAATTCACTCGGAGCAATTTCTGCGAGCTTTGAAATAAACTTAACATTTTAGCGACGCTGCCATATTAAAATGTACGGCTGGAGCAGACAGACGTTTCCAGTCAATTCCCCGCTGTACCATTTCAAACGTCGCGCTTTTTCATTAAGCATCGTAAATCTTTCCCTTTATAATGAAAGGAGAGGACTGTTTTTTCGCTTTTCTTCTAAATTTAGAGGATCATTATTAGTTGAGGCAAGTAATAAATGCGGCCAATTCAAGGAAATAACTTTCGTTATAACGATCGTCGAAGTAATTAAATCTTAAAGCCCAGTCACCATTGTAAATGTAATTCAAAAACAACTTAAAACTGCACTAATTACGAGCCTAAGAACTTATATAATACGAGGGCAGGTCTATGACGATTTTTATTAACAACACTCAATGATAATAAAGTAATTAATTTCATTTCTCGACAATAAGGATATATATGTGTGTGTGTGTGTGTGTGTGTGTGTGTGCGTGTGTGTGTGTGTGTGTGTGTGTTACTTTTTTGGGTTTGCTTTTTGGATTTATCTCTAGCAGGGGAAGCTGTTAATTTAGTGGTAAAGAATTGCTAAAATAATTAACCATAGAACTTCAATATTAACCAATTACAAATTATAGGACCATAGATTTAATTTTAAGGGTAATTAAGAGTAATTGCATAATAATGACTGTATTTGTTATAAAATGGAATCAGTTTACCAACAAAGAAATTAATTAATGCCACTTGTACATTCATTGTGACTCTTGCTATATTTTTTATTTCAACAGTTAAAGAAAACACAGCTGTATTAATACCCTAATGTTAAAATAGCTACACTCGATTACAAGATACACAACTGGAAGAACGTGATAGAAACCTATACGTTGAAGTAACCAATTAAAATTAACCTAAATAATTAGCTAAGAATTTTAAAAATGAGCCTATTTTGTTTTGTATCGACAAAACGAAAAAACTTGCCATGTAAGCATAATTGATTTTTCAGCAATTTATAGATGGTTGCAGTTACGAAGGAAGTGATCCTCTCATATTACTTTAATATAAATTTAAAAAGATGAAAGAGTTGTGTTAAGAGTGTAAATTTAAATTTAGAATATTGTACTATTGATTAGTTTTAGTATAAACAAGGTAATGAAAGAACTAATGAATGAAGAATCGACGACTTTAATTTATACAACGAAAGAGGTCTTTTGCCGGATATGAATTCTCAAAATATATATTTTTTATTTGTTGTTTATAAACCTAAAAGCGTCATAGGTAATGCATTCCTGAAGGCAGGTCAGTTTAACAGACCGATATCCTATACGTGTTCAACTAGGCCTACTATTGGTCAGAAATTATTTTGTGACTTTTTCTTGGATGTTATTCTATTGTTCTCTATTACATGTCATTCTTCTCTGTTGCAGTAAAGAATACGTACTTTGTACTGAAGTCTTTTTCAAATGCGTAACGCATTAAGGACCCAGAAACGTAACTTTCATGGATTGGTCCCCCGTCCGCTATATCGCCAAGTGCGACTTGTATTCCTGTACAATTATGCCAAGTATGAGCTTTCTAATCGGTCTTTATTCTTAAAAAAAAATAACCTCTTTTCCTTTTTTAATTACAGTACTCACTAATCAGAAACATTTTAATGGAAATCAATTTGCAGAAATACGTGTGTACACCTTACGGGCTATGTTTACTACTGCTGCATATATTGGCTTACCTGCCCGCTTTTGTGATAATCATCTCTGTGCCGATGTCGTGGAATCGCTTCCAGAGGTCAGCACATTGTAGCTCCACCTGAATTTCATCCATGGACGAAAGGGTGGGTGCATCGCAAGTAGCCGAGGTCAGATCTGAGGGGGAACCAAAGGAACAGGAAGACCTCTCAGCCAGGCTTTCGCCGTCTGAGCCCGGGCTGGCCTCTGACTCTGAAAAGTACACAATTTCAATGAACTCGTTAGACACTGTCCAAATTATAATGTAAATATGCATATATGTTGATCATACCTGAAGCAATATTTTCTACATTACTGCAACATTTGCGTGTATTTGCCAGGCTATTTTGTCCAAAATGATGGAAGTGTTGCAGAAAATATGTAAGTGTAATATTTAGCTGGGAATGCATGATTTGATCTCCAATGATAGCGCAAAAATAAGTTTTAGTACTGTTTGTTATGCTTGTCATTAACGGCATATCTTTTATCATACTATAAATTAATTATAAAAATTACATAAAATTTCTGGGAATCTGTTTGTGAAAACCTGCAAAAACATTCCCCAAGGCCTATACATTATGCTTTTTAATGTGCAGTACCTTGGTGATTTTTTTTTCAGTGAACATAAATGAAATGTTCATTATATTTATTGATCTGGCCTTGCAATGTGACTGCTAACACATTTAATAATACAATAATACAATAAAAATATAATAATAGAAAAACTATGTACAATGTGTTCATATTTGCCACCCAGTTTTGGGAACCCTCTAGAAAGGAAGCTTTTGTATTGAACGCTTCAAATACAACCCCCATATCAACATAATATTGACATAAGTTACATTTAACTAACTTTAATTTAAGTTTCAAATTTTTTTGTCACATACACAATCATACATCGTACGTGTGTAGTGAATACTTCAAATACATATATGTGATACTCCAAGGATGCATTCTGACTTTAATTTTTTGCCATCATAATTAACTTGCAGTTTCTCAACACACAAACCTGCATGCCATTTCAATTCACAGGGCTTTTTTGGATGAAAGGGCAATAGGGCACATAGCCTACATACAGCAGTAATTTGAATTTGGTTTTAATTTTATAGGAACCCTTGGTTCTTGTGAACTATGCGATTATGCAGTAGTGGCAGGGGCAGTGCTGGTCAAAGCCCACATGGAGCCCTAGGCAAGTCCCAACCACTCTGGCTTGCTAATTGGCTTGCTGACTTGGCATCCACTCAGAAGATGGTGGCCACCTATGTCATCGGTATTATTGATCAGCAGTGGATAGGGGGTCCTGAGTTCTGGCCTATTTTCACTTGAAGCTCTCGGTTTAAAAAAAGGTTGAAAATTTGATTTAGGAGATCGTCTAACAAATATGTAAATGAACAAATTCAATCATTTCGATTTCAGTTTTTCTGTTATTTTTAAATCAACTTCTGAAGATTTCTGAATAACTCCTTATTTTTAACTAAATCTCTTAGTTTCAATTAAGTCCAGATGAGTTTTGAAAGGAGAGGGTCACAAAGAATGCCTGACAGTTGGTAAAAGCGTGTATGGAGGCCTAACCTCAACAACCTTTACGTACCACCCTTGCACCTCAGGAAGACACAAAGGTCAGGTCTAACAGAAAGGGTCAGGTCTAAGACGAAAGAGCCAGTAACTCTAGCAAACAAAAAAACAAGGCCAAAAAGAAAGCCTTTTCTGCTCCTGAGCCAGTGAACGTGGTAGGTCCTATCCCATTGCATATTCATACTCTCATCAATGTGCCCCTATTTGTTCTGTAATGTGATGTTGCCCTGATTTCATTTCATTGCTGGAAACAATAAGCCAAACCTAACTGACTGTTTCTTGAGCTAGTCTTACAAACCATACTTCTTCATGTTCTGTACATGGAAATTGTTTTTTTAAGTCTTGATGTCTTGACAGAATTTGGTGATCTAATGAATATGGCAACCTGTAAGCATAAGAGTTTCAGAGTGGGACTTCGCTGTGTGCTATAAGTGTACGTAACAGTACTTAACCCTGAATCACTTCTGGACCATTCTAGCATATTGAGCAAATATTTGTAAAACTGGGGGGTCGATAAATACCATGAAACTTGAGATCAAATTGTTACAGGTTAAGATCCATACAGACTGGTGTCAACATTACTGTAATGACAATTCCATAGTCCACCAAGCCTGGAGAAGCGTTTATATGTCACAGTCGTAACTGGATTTTTAACCTAGATGCTTCTGCCAGTGCACATTTTCTGTTCATTACTTTCCTCAAGTTATTTTCCTGAAGTTAGGGCACTGTTTTCCACTCTTTAACCCAACTTGCTTTCAGATTTATAAAACTCCTCACTGAATTGTTTATCTAAGTAATATAGTTCAAATACATACAACAGATTGACTTTAAACTAAGTAGCGATCATAATGCAATAAATAGTTATTGGGCATTTCTGAAAGGGGCAAAAAATCCAGGCTATTTCAGTGTGCTTGTAGAAGGTGCAGTCATATGCGCACAGAACATTGGCAACTGCACCCCACACTGTGGTCATCCTCAATAATTGTGTATTAATACATTCATAGAATCAATGCAGTTTTAGGAGTGCAAAAGAAAGTTTATGAAATCTTCTTAAATATGCAATTTTATATGCAACTATATATATGCATACTGTAATAGAAATGTGTACAGATCTCTTCTCAATATACCTTAGACATGACTACTCCAAGATTATCTATATTTGTCTAAATAATACTACTACCACGACTAATCAATAATTCTAGCTTAATTATTAGTACAACTAAAATTTTGTTAAGTTAAAATTTCAAATACTGACAATTTAAAAACCAGTTCAAAAGCTCATTATGATGATAAGAAGAGGGAAGATGGGTGGATCATTTATATACTAATTTAAAACATGTTTGTAATATAAGTAAATAGATATTTTTATTATTTTATATTATATAATTTAGCAATGTATTATTTCTAAATACAAATGAAATATTTAATCAGTTATGTATAGAGTGCTTTTTCCCCCAAAATCTGTTCTATAGAAATAAACTCTTAAAAACATCTACTAAAGGAAACCGTGTGAACATCGTTAGGTATTTCTTGGACGAAAAAGTTGTATTGCACTGGAGACTTAAACATACTGATGGTTTTAACTCAAGTTTGTATATGTATATATTTACACACAAAGATGATTAATAATGGTGCCTTACGAAATAAGGTTATTACTCGCGGTGACCTGTTCAACCCAAAGTTCAATAACATTTTTAAAAGGCACACACAAAAACCGCAATAACTAACAACTCAACAAACAACTAACATTATCTCTCCAAGAACCTTAAGAAACTTAATGTACGTAGGCTATCTATAGGGTTTCTTGTAGGATACACAGGAATTAAATCACTTAAGTTATTTGCCAAGCTTAATTAAGGCCACACGTGAATTATATGAGGGACTAGTTCAAAAAGGACGCTGGGAATTATAAAGATTTTCCCAAAACCGATACCTCCGCATGAGGTTTATTTTCTGGTTTAAAATCGGACATAAGACATAGACTTTAAACAAAAAAGAGGGCCGAGCCACAATAACCCAGCGCAGAGGCGAGCTGTTTTCAATGAGCGCAGAGCCACATGTCGCTCTGAAATTCAGGACACCCAGATCCCGAAGAGGACTCTGCCAAGAAACTTTCTTTCAATGGCTCGGATCCAGGGACCTTTTCAATCAAGTCCACACTCTGAAACAGCTCGCCATCCCGTGGACGTAAACCATCGTCGGTTGAAGGCGCCTTATAAGCCTTCCTGACATCTCGTGTCTCCTGTAGTGAGAGCTGGAGATGATGGCAAAGTAAGCTATACATCATTACAGAAGGAATCGCCGAAACGAGCACTCGTCCCCCAGCTCAGGTTCTCAGTATGCAGTGTTCAATGCCGGCTCTAATTGCGCTTCATCAAGGTCTAGAATCATTACATGTTGCTGTTTTTAACGCAGTCCATACACTTCAGAATTAAAAATTTGCGATTATGCTCAGAGATTTAAAAGAATTTTGTTTCACGTCAGGCAAAAAATTCTGTAGGGTAAATAGTTTGTGCTATTTTACAGGGTCTTAAATTTAAGTTTGACATTTGCAAAACATCAGCAAGAATATTTTGACCATTTTTGTGCTTGTAGGCCTATATATTAAAATGTGACGTATAATCAGTTTTCGTTCAAATTTCCCTGCATTTAGCTTCCACAAGTCGATTCAATGAAACATATGCGCAGACATGGCCCTAGAAGACTGATACAATCTACACCAACCCATCGATATCGTGGAATTAGTTAAATAATGAGGATTATATTAACAAATGATTATTTGTACATTTCCTAAAAACATTTTAAACAAAATATTTAGCTTTAAAACACCAGCTGCCTCAGTGACGAAACCGTGGCTTCGTATTGGGACGCCGATGGAAAAAGGTCTCAGTGTTATAATGAACTAATATGTGTGTTGCTGATTATTCTTTCGTAATTCGTTTTTTTTTGTATTCTATCCATTTCGAGCAAGTAATACGTAATAAGTAATAAGTATTTTTGCACAATAAATTATATTTCATTTAAGAGTGACTCAGTTTTCTTTAAAAAAAAGAAAACCCAGGAATTCAGTTTAATGCCTGATAGCGCTTATTTGCGGTTACTTGGTCAACAACCTCACCGAGTACAGAACTATATGCAATAGCCGAGCGGTACTCGTGAATTCAACATCCCATTTCTAATTTCACTGTACAATAAACGCCTGTAATTAGAAGTGTTATCCAGTCTGTTAAACTCAATTACCGTATCACTTTGTGTGGAACGGCCAGAGCTGTGTTGATAAGATTATTCTATTGGTATAATTATTATATATATATGTGTACGTATTTCCATCCATTCATCCATCTATTTGCTATACCCGCGTGTCCTATGCAGGATCACGAGGGTCCGGAGCCTGTCCTGGAAGCTACGGGCGCAAGGGAATAATCAGGGAATAGTCCAGGACAGGGCACCAACCCATCGCAGGTGTATGTATTTCCTATATTTTATTTCCGATATTCTGATATTCATTTTCAAACTAATTCATTATTTCTAATAATTTCCAGATTAATTACATTTGTTTAAGGGAAAGTCTAGCGTATTATATAACACAGTGTAGAACTTCCGATTACATATCTAACAACTGTAATGGAAATGAATTGATTAGTACCTACAGTAAGATTTTGCAAAACTTTCCGCAGTATTTTTTTCTTGTTTGTTTTGTACTTTTTGGTTTTTTAAATATGTTCAGCGAAATAAACTGCCAATAAACGATTATTTATTCATGGCTGTATTTCTTTAAACTAAGAAAAACCTGTGGCGTTTTGTTATTGTGATGAAACAGACTGGTATTGACTGGACAAGTGCATCCAGAGTAGTTCATATTAATGCTACGGTGAATTAGTAAATGGGTCGACATATTTGTCAGGTTGTGGCACAGTGCTCTAATTAGACTTATGAAATAGGTGAATGAAATAAATACGATATTACTAGCCATTGCACTCCATCTGTATGCTGTGGGCCCAATAAAAACAGTAGTTGTGTCGAATGTATTTTTCATATTTCATTCAAATTTCAATGAATATTTGTGTGTCATCGATACAACGTCAATAAATAATATAACGATGTATATGCTTTCATTTTAAGTCTTTCCGTGGTGCATTTTTACATTGTATCCATACCGTGATGCTGCAGTTAAAATATATTGCTACCGTTCGTATTTTGTGATCCGTTGGCTATGTGTTGGGCCTAGAAAGACAAGGTCATATTACTGCCTGACTATCGAGATAAATATTAATAGTTAATAAAAAATAATTTAATTTAATTAATTTAAGTTAATAAATATTGAGATTTCATTCAAATTGTGGGTATTTATGATTGAATTGTCCGCACGCGAGCGGCAGTGCGCGCACACACGCAAAAAATTGTCTGTTTCAACCCTGGCAGACGGATATAAAAATAACATTAGAAACCTTTGTAAAACATCGCATTTTAGTCCGTATTGGGATAACATAATGTATTTATTAACGAGGGAATAAAATATTTATTTATTCGTATTAAATCAAACCCATTATGTAATATAATTGATATTAATTGGAAGACAGTTATTTTTTTCCGATTTTGACACTGAATCGTATGTAATCGGCCTGAGCAGGCTAAATCAGATATCTAAGTTAATATTTCATTATAGATACACTCAAAACGTGATTGACCTCAGCATAAAACAACTTAGGCAGATGTATTACAACTGAACTACTATGTGTGCGCCTGAAATAGGTTTAGCAAACGGGAATTACAGAACACAGGTAGGTAGCCAAAACGTAAAACGCACGTACCAATCTCAAAAATCATTTAAGTGGCAAGCTTTCCAAACAAAATTTACTGTAAGTGCCCTATGGTCAACTTGTAGTTTTACAGTAAGAGCAGTTTTATACCATCATTTTGAAACCAACTTTTAAAGGGTAATTATGGCCTTTTATAGTTCAACGATTAACTTGCTGAATTAATTTTTATAAGGAATATAATCCACGTGTTTAGAATCAAAACCTGCTGTAATAGGTGGCAATTTCAATGCAATTTTTTTACATTTTACACACGATTATTATAATTCTACTCAAATAAATATAGTCATCTAGACTACATTAGGTTCGTATAACTGCAATTGCAGATTTCGAGAACTACAATAGAACCCATGCTTCACAGGGAGTAGGGATGAATATATATATAATTTCTGATCAGGTATAGGTCATTAAATCATAAACTTACGTGCCATATATGTGCAACAGCATTTGATTTTAAAACTCCTTTTTTCTTTCTTTTTTTTTCTTTTTAGAAAAATTGCGTGTTACGATAAACTGGATATCATACACTAACCAGGGTCCATATCCAGACAATGTGCGGAATCCTCGCTGTCTCCCAACTGTCCGCTTGTTGCAAGGCTGGCTATGGACAATTCCAGTTCCTTCCCTTCCCAGCCGCGGAGCTTCCTCTTCTTGTTTGTCCCTATCAAGGCTTCCACCGAGAAGGCGTGAGCTCTCGAACTCAGAGCGGCGGCAGATCGCCTCCTGTCACTCATTTCTTACACGGCAAATCCAAACAAGGAAAAACTCTTTCCAAGAGAAGAATGAGATACAAAGAATGATTAAAATAAGGATAAGATGTCGCGATATAATAAAAAAAATCCAATCACTGTAACTAAATAGTAGCATTAAACGTCATGGGTGTCGAGTTGACATTCTTCCGCTAGCTAGAGCTCCAGAGAACTTTGTTGTGATGGTGTCTGGCTTTGTGTCCTTCCTCTCTGCCTTTCCTCTTCTGCTTCCTTCCCTCTTTCACTCTCTGATTGATACACACTTTTCCGCTGGACTAAGGGCAACCCTCTCATCCCCTGTCGGATCGTATGTGTCCAATAAGAACAGCCAAAACAGAAAGACCCAAAATATGTCCTCCAATGGCAGAAAAGTGTAACTGTAACTTTTAGCGCTGGGACTTTAAAGTGGACTGCCGTTACGAGACATTATGCACCAAATTAACTCAGGACACAAAGTGCACGCTATTGAGCGTGCTGATTGTGTGAGATATTTTATCATTAAAACAATATAACGTCGTTTTATTTAAAGTGTGATCTAAAACGAATATGAGTACAACTTTAACATTTCATTTAATGTAAATACATGGATACAGTTACCTAATGGTTCACAGAACGTGAACTTTTAAAATTTATAATAGGAAACATGCACGCCTAATTCTAAAAATACTGAATAGATAATCCATGCGTTAAGAAATGTTTATCAAGTATAATTTGTTTGTGCCCCGTTTTGTGCAAAAGCCAGAGGACGGTTTCAGTTGATTTGAGACTGCTGCACTTGTCAGTTTTGCATGAATCTGTGTGATTTATTTGTGTGCAAATCCCAAAACTTTTTCGTAACAGGTTGTGTATCAAAAGAGTCGTATCGTCTGCCGCCGACCTTTGTAATTAAAAGCCGATAAGCTGTTATCAGCGCTATTCCGGAAGATGATGAAGAGGAACTGAGACAGGTGGCTTAATCAATTCCAGTTATACAATAAAAAACTATTTAGGAAACCGAACCGTAAGGCGGGTTATTCAAGGAAGATTATTAATTTCAGCTGCTTACCACTTTAGATCGGAAAAAGTGTGCTCAGGTGTTGGAACAAAGTATTTTGGAAGCAGTGTTTAGAAACATATATCTGAATGACCGTGACAGACTGAATGGACTTTACCAGTATTTTTGGTGAGGCGTTTGAATCTCCAAAACATCAAAGAAACAAATATTTGAAAATGTTATAATATTAAAAAATGTGAGGTTTATAAATAAACTGTTTTAAGATAAATTTAGGAAATATGTGTTTCACCGTTAGCGCTATTAGCAATTAGATTTACAAGAACAGCAACGCAGGAATTAACCCACGTCGGAGGCTATTATATTAAACAGGGCTGGTACACATTCCATATAATTTTTAATCGTGGTACGTCCAAAAAAATGTGTTTGACATCACTGTACATTTCTTCTATTTCTAAATCGCATATACGCAGTTTAAGGCTCAGCGCTCTAATAATCAAGGCCAAAAATATTAAATTTGCAAATTACTTTAGAAAATGTATAGTGTCTCCTATTAATCCCGACGGCACAGACAATGCGATCTATTGGGTGTTTGCTACAGTTTTATTCGGCGTTAGTTTTCCTCATATGTCCTCCATTTTATTTTAGAAATAGTACCGTGCCCCCCGTAAGTGTTCGGCGGTTTGATACCTTCTTGATCATTTCGGACTACTAATTTACTTTGACTGGCCGAAATAGTGGAAAAATAACAATACTGTGCATTTTATGTACAGTTCATGTCCAGTCATTAAACTGGTAATTTTTAAACATATATTTATTGAACATTCGTGAATATAGATCTACTTGCTGTCTGAAATGGTAACATTGTTTCCATTTTACTAACTCATATAAGCTACTTTAATAAGTATTAGTAAGTATAAGTACTATAATAAGTACTATTTTCTAGAACAGTGGTTTAAAGAATAAAATAAAACCAAAGTGTCAGACGACGCCTAGTAATTAATTCAAAGTGTTGGAGCCTCGTTATACTTCCTGACACCAAAGGGAGAAGAATAAACAAATCGATCTTGTATTAGGAGTGTTCAATTAGCCCATTATAGTCAAACAAATGAAACTTTAATTAATTAAATTACAAATTCATCAGATCTTACGTCATGATATCTGTCCAAATAAAGTTTGTTTGCAAGGTTTAAGAAAAGCACGGGGCATATAAAACAAAACACGAAAACGGCCTGTAATGGTTTTAAAAACATTTAAATATAAAGTTACATTTTACATAATGACCTCATTAAGTAATGTATAAATAGTGACAGCGTAGTTTAAATTGACCCTTAACATTGAAGAGGAAATCACCTTTTTGACAGGTTGTTCTGAACCATACAGCAATCCTTCAGAAGTTGTGCTGTCATCAGCGAGCTGAGTGCACGTGTTAAGGAAGGCGATTCGATCGAAGCGCATTGCTGCGGGGA
Source organism: Mormyrus iriodes (assembly GCA_011763525.2). NCBI lineage: Eukaryota > Metazoa > Chordata > Actinopteri > Osteoglossiformes > Mormyridae > Mormyrus > Mormyrus iriodes. The sequence continues at coordinate 1,034,723 of JAAGVU020000035.1, forward strand.
CTCAACGATTAGTTAATTGTAGTCTGGTTATATATACTAGTCTATGTATATGCCTAACATGGATGATCCATACCTTTTTATATTTTCTGAAAAGTATAAAGAACGGTTCATATTATTTTATAGAAATTACTTGTTTTGTGTGTGTAATTTGTAAATGGAAAATAGAGAAAATGGAAAAATGTGCGTGCTGGCATTTTCACGTCGCAGTGTCAATCACGCTATTTTTCCATTTACACATTTGTTCTACCTCAAGGATGGAAATAAATTGCCCCTATACTATACGCATTCCCTAAGTTATGTTAGTAGAAATGGTTAACTAAAAAGTTATATGATAACAGCAGGTAGCAATACATTTTAAATCTAATTAAATTATATATCTAATCTAATTAAAACTGTATTTCAACTAGAATAGAACAGGCTAACGTTTCCTAATACCCTATACAACCAAATCCGTGCTCGAGTAAATAAAATACATTCTTATCTTGAAATACACTGCATGCGAATTTTAAATAATCAGACGTATACACGGGTATCATTAAATAATAACAAAGTACATTCTTTTTGACCTTCTTCGGAGTTTCGCGTATTAATTAGCCTACTAGGCTACTTAAAAGTACCTCCCATATCCGAAAACAATTTGCAATAAAAAACATTACTATATTGATGTGTACTTTATAGGTGCCGAATGTTTACAGTCTTCATTGTAACACTTACCCAGAAATGCAGACGATCTTACAATCAACTTATGACATAACAGGACCATAGCAGATCTCTGAATCAACATGAAACCACTCGGCTAATGATGGCCGTTTCGAAATCCAAAGTATATATGTGACTGGCCGCATTATCAGGAGAAACGAAGTTGGTTGTGGCATCATTCATCTTTACTGTATGTGATCCGGGGCAGGATAAAATTACCTGCAATTTATCTGCCAGTAGTTAAAAGCTAACAAATGCCACCCAGATAATGTACGAAACTACAAATTTAGCAGAAATATTCCCTTAAAAAAACAGAAGCATTCGGGAGCAAACGCAGCTTCCCTTAATTCTTTGAACATTGCAAATATTGCACAACGGCGACTTCCACCCAAACATACTGTACAAAGTTTGATAATATGCTTGTAGAGCAGAAAGGTTGCTGTTAAGTTATTATACTGAGTTTCTCAGCAATAGTAGCTATTTCCTAATTAACGCGGCCCACAAAAAGGAATTCCTGCAACTGAAAACCACGAAATAATTGGACCTATATATTATTTCCCACATTAAATTCAGTCTAAAAAGATTAAAATGATTAATATTCACTTGTGCATTATATTATTAAATATTAGGCTATTAAAATGTTATAAAGTCGCAATATCTGGTTGATGTTCTGAAACGCAGTCATATTATATGACTTATTCGTCATAATTAGATCTGTTAACTGGTTTATACTAAAATAAAATGTATACACACCATATATATTGCATTTGGCAGTATTGTAAATATGCAATACTCCAGAATTCCTAAACCAGTTTTGCATAATGTAGGCCTACGGGAAATCGCTCGGCAAGTAGCATGTCGGACATATGTCTTTATATGTCCATTATTTTGACATGTTGGAACAAAAAGAAAAAAATATATTCGCTTCCAATGGTTTTAATTGTTACATTTTTTAAAACAAAGTTTTTAAAAGAACAAGGAATATATAAAACATTTGCAGCAGATTAAAAGTAGTATTAATGCCCTCCAGTGGAAGGTAACTTCAATACCACGCTCCCAAGCCTTGGTTAGTGTAATGGCTTTGAGGGTCAGTTTTGAACCAGATGTTGAAACGATGAATCGGAGCCCCTGTGCGGAAATTTCCTGAGGGTATGAGGCCACGTCCTGGCGTGGAGCTTTAACTGAAAAGCATCGAGTAGCGACCGAGGAACTGTAAAAGCAAGCAACTGTGTGTCTTCAGTTTAAATCCCCAAGCGGAGGCAGTCATTGTACCGGAAGTTATCTTTCATTGCGTAAATAAATAATCTGGGTAGAGCGCATCAGAAAAACGACTCATGGTAAATAAATGATGACACGAAGCCTAGGCAAATGGATTGTCAATCTATTTAGGCAGATACGCATTTTAGTCATTTATTTTAAAAAAGCTGTTCAAATACACAAGCATTAAAGGGAATGGTGATTTAAAAAATGAGAAACTGGTTAAATGTTTTTTTTGGAAACTGATATCCTATATAATCTGAAGAACTACTCCTGCAATCAAGAGCTGAACTGTAAGTGTATAAATTGTAAAGGCACGAAGATCTAAAGAGACCTAAACGGACCTTACAAAAAAAACACAAGGTAAGTCTGTGGCAGGCCATGAACAGGCGACCGACCATGTCTCCGCTAAAAGCCTCCGACACTCGCGGTTTATGCGCTGCTTCAGCCGGATCCTGAGGGGAGAGCGCTAGGGCGAACCATGGATCCCCAAAAATATTTTTGTGACTGTTGTCTGCCTCTGGCGATTCGTGCCAAGGCACACACTGAAAACGAAGTGTTTCACAGGACGCCGTTTGTCTCTTCGGAAAGACTGGAGTTTTTATTCCTGCTGCCGAAGAGTGTCTCGATCTCTCATTGCAAATAAACTGTAGCCAGTTTGTATTACGTCTATATTATGGAGCTGTTTTTCAGCTTTCCGTGGTAAAGTAATCTTTAGCACATTTTACCAGACCCTTTCCCTAAAAATATCGAAATGTAATGTAGTATGGTTCGGATGTGACAGAACAGTTGTCACCGACACATTTGGAAAAAGGCGGAGTTTTATGGATTTAGAAGTATCCTCCAAACACGTCTTGGATCACATGAGCCTATTAGAGAATACATATTATACAAATGCATGTGTTGCAGCCCCCGTTCATTGCGGTGAAGGAAACAATTCAAAATATGGATTACATCATTTCATTGAATTGAAATTTCTTTTTTATTGGATAAAGTAGTGCAATCATCCGGAAAGACTCTCTATGCATGGAGTAAAAGGATATGCTTAAGTTGTCTTCCTGACAGAGCAAAGCAGTTTGAATCTGCATGGCCTGAATTGTACACACACACGTTTATATTCATATCTTTATGGGGACTACATTTCTATGGGCATAACCCTAGTCCCAGCTACGGCAGCCTTAACCCCTACCCAGCCCTAACCTTAACGATAAGTAACCAAACAAAATACAAGACTTTTGGCATTTTCAATTTTTTGATAGCATTTACAGATTTTTATAAAATTGAGGTTCTTTGTGTGAAAATATTTTCCCCACAATGTAATACTTACACACATACACAAAGCAGAAACCCTGTGGTCTGTCAGAACAATACACTTATGCAATGACGATGTATAAATTTGAAAATTTGAAAACATTAACTAGTGCTCGTCACAAATTAACAATGTAAAAAAGGAAAGGAAAGTAACTTTATTGTATATCTTACACTGATTGATGGAAACAGTATAGTTAATGCAGTTTCAAAATATTATATTAGTTGTCAGTTTTACTATTCACAGAAAAAATACTGTACTCATTTTTCTTTGCTTACAACTGAAGTATAACTTTAAAGTGGCAAAAGCCAAGATTTGGTCATTTTCTTTAGTTTAATTGACAACATTAACAAATAAGATCCACACCTAAGACTTTAACTAATTTTCAGTTCTTATAAATATAAAATGATTCAACTAAAGCTTAACTGCAGCACAAAGGTGCAGAATACCTCTTTCGGGAAACATGTACATCCTTACCCTTTTAGCAGAATCCAACTAATTTTTGGACCCGTCTTAGAACTGGAGCAGCCAGATCCCGGGCCCTGGTAGCTCCATGGGCCAGAACAGTCTCCAGGTAGCCCGCATCTGCACGTAGCTTCTGAATCTGGTCCCGGATAGGGGTCAGCTTATGGATCACGGTGTCCGCCACCACCTGCTTGTACTGGGCTGTGTCCAAGCCGCGGGCCTGCTCCACCACCACCTCCACACTGAGACCGGTCACCGCCGCATGAATCGCCACCAGGTTGGACACGCCAGGCCGCCGTTCAGGGTCATAGGTCACCTCTGATATGAAATCCGTCACTGCCTTGCGGAACTTGAGCACAATGTCCTCTGGGGAGTCAGTGAGGTGGACCGTGGCCAACTTCTGGGAGTCAGACTTGGACATTTTGGAGGTGGGGTCTCTGAGAGATTTCACTTTCCTCATAGAACCTACCACGCAGAGAGTGGCTGGGATTAGATGAGGGTTTAAGTGCTCCTTAAAATCATTCAAAACCTTTCCATCGATGAGACTATGGTATAAAACCCAAAAAAATGACACACTTGATGTGCACAGAGACACACTTTCCCAACTGGATGGACTCCTGGGTTTCAGTTTCTGCAGTAATGTTAATGATAATGGCGACCAGTGAAGGAATTGTAATGACAGTCTCAGGGAGGGGCTAGTAATGCCTTCTTGACTGATATGATTTTACAAGTGAGGGGGCCAATAGCATAATGACTGACAACCGCCTGAAGCATCATCCCTTTCTCTGTGCCGGAATTGGTCCCGCATGCTTAAAATGAAGAGGAGGCCAAAGGAACATTCTGGAAACAAGCAATCGGAGCTAATGGAATAGATGATGAAGGGGTCCTCTAATCAAAGCTCCATTGCATGCTTGACTGGAAACTGTGTGTTCTTCTGAAAGGGATAATTACAGGACACAATAGTGTGTGTGTGCGCATGTTTGTATGTGTGTGTGTCTGACTTACTAAGTAGGGCTTGAGGCTCAGGGAAGAACTCCCCATACTGGTTGTTGAAGATGCGGGCTGTGTCCTGGGCCAACTCTAGATGCTGGACCTGGTCCTCCCCGACTGGGACATGAGTGGATCTGCAGAACAGTGACCATGAAACAACACCCAGTACTTTGAGATAACCAAAAGAAACCAGAAATTCTGATGCAGACAAACCAAAATACAGCTAAGGAAACCAAATAAATTCTAAATTAAAATAAATAAATAAAACTTTATTAGGGACCAAATACTATTTGTGAGGGCTTCCTGGTAGGGGAAACTAATTCCACAGGTGGAGGCTTGTGGCTGACTCGTGTTAGGTGAAAAATAAACAAACAAATAACAAACCTTTACGTTTTAAACTTTCATTAAACAATAAACATAAACCAAAATAAAATCCCGAATCCTACTATATTATTGAGGTTCCACTGCCTAAACACGGTCAGAAAAACCGTGGGCATCCACCGTTCATTCCAAACCCAATGTCCCAAAAAACTCCCGCCCCTTACACACCCATAACGTAGTAACCATAGCATGTTCTTAAAGTGACAGAAAGCCATTAGACATTACTAAACAGAAATAAACTCCTAGGAGACATCTGGCTCCTACACTATTAATGCACATACATCTGTGTAAGACATGTTAGAATAGAGTTAGGTTCAGTTTTTGGTAATGAGCAACCTCACCTGTAAAGCAAAATGTCAGCAGCCTGGAGGACAGGGTAGGTATACAGCCCCACACTCCCCTCATTCTTCTGTTTGCTTTTAATCTAGGAAGGAATGAGTGAGGATGAGGGGAGACAGATTTCATTACATTAGGCCTATGGTGAAACGTATGCCATACTGGTACGCAAACAACTGCTCATTTGCTCTCATGCCTCTTGTGATATTGCTACAGAACTTTAGGTGTACTACTGGGCTGGTCTTTGGTTCAGTGGGTTAGGACTCTGTGTGTATGATCAGAAGGTTGCTGGTTCAAATCCTCTGGTCGGCAGAGTTATGTCACTGTTGGGTCCTTGCACAAAGCCTTTAACCCTCACTTGCTCTGGGGACTGGCTGACCATTCTCTCTCAAATGCACATCCCTTGCATCTGATAATTACAATTGGTCCTCCATATCTGTGAAATCAACCAACCGTGGACTGAAAATATTCGAGGAAGAAAAAAAAATCCAAGTTCCAAAAAGCAAAACCTGAATTTGCCGAATGACGAGAACTACGTCGCAAGTTCAGTTTGGGTAGGCTTATATATTTTTCAGTCAAATGTAGGGGCAGTTGAAAAGTAACGTGGTTTCATATATCTTTTCCACTCCTAGTGTTCTGATTTGGCGTATCCATAAAGCTCTCCTTTCTTGTTTATCTATGTTGCTTTATTGTGCAAATAAACAAAGGACGCTGGTTAAAATTCAGTATATGATCCAGAGTCTTTAAAGTGACGGCAGAAAAAAACAATATTATTTTTCATTATCAAGTCATTTATTTGGCTGCTGTATTTTCCCTTGTTATGTGTTGTTTTAGGTATTATAAGTAATCTAGAGGTAATTTAAAATATAAGAGAGTATGAGTGTAGGTTATATGCAAATACTACACCATTACATACAGGGGCCTTTTTCCACTGCCATCAAGAACCGAGCCGTACCCACACTGACATTGCCCGGCTTACTAGCAGGGCCGAAAGCGTAACCAAACCAAGCTGGTTGCATCACCACAATCCAATTGGCTGAAACACGGTACCGGTGATTTGCACCGGTGGATTATTTGAAGGAAAAAAGGGTATATTCTATATATCATTCAGTGCTAGTAGTATCACACATTGCGATGTGTTGATGCATTCCTGATAACTTGTAACTTCCCAATTTCCAACCTCCTACTTAAATAAAGTACTAGAGAACAGCTGAACAGAATGGAATCCTAATGCAAATTAACGTAAGTTAATGCTAATTCAGCTAGAATTTGCTGTTACCATAACACAGTGATTCTCACAGGCATCACAATGTACACCGTGCGAACAGTACATACGCATCTCTTTGGCTTTATGTTACTGTCGCTCATCAATCCTGGCAACGCCTTTAACAAGCCGACCTTTCTACAACGGAAAATCGAAGCGAGCTGGAACCTAGCAGTAACTAGTGTCTAGATACTGTACAGTCACGTAAACCTGCTTCCTGTATGCCAGTGGAAAAGCGCCAGAAGCGACTTGAGCAACTGTGGATTTTGGTGTCTGCTGAGGGTCCTGGAACCAATCCCCCCCAGATACGGAGGCTGGATTGTAAGTAAATGTAAAGGTATTACTGTTGTTTATACTTACTGTAAAGGAGGAGGGGGTTATCCTGGGGAAGAGTGAGGTCAGTTGACACTCCCATTCATCTGCTACACGTTTCAAGACGTGCACAAGCCCCGGTGCTTGAGCCTGAACCTCATGCTAGACCTGGCGGAAACTGAATGTCTGTCTTGTTCTCCTCCATTTCCCTTGCTAAAGGGCTGTCATTTTTTCCCATCCCTCCAAGCCCCTTTCCTTCCTTATAGTCATCATGTCCAAACTGAGTTTTGGTTCTACAACCAGAATTCCGGAAAAGTTGGGACGTTTTTTAAATTTGAATAAAATGAAAACTAAAAGACTTTCAAATCACATGAGCCAATATTCTACTCACAACAGAACACAGATAACAACAAATGAACTTATTTCAAATTTGATGCTTGCTACAGGACCCAAAATAGTTGGGACAGTGGCATGTTTACCATGGTGTAGCATCTCCTCTTCTTTTCAAAACAGTTTGAAGACGTCTGAGCATCGAGGTTATGAGTGCCTGGAGTTTTGGTGTTGGAATCTGGTCCCATTCTTGCCTGATATACGTTTCCAGGTGGTGAAGAGTTTGTGGTCGTCTTTGACGTATTTTTCGTTTAATGATGGGCCAAATGTTCTCCATAGGTGAACGATCTGGATTGCAGGCAGGCCAATTTAGCACCTGGACTCTTCTCCAACAAAGCCATGCTGTTGTAATAGCTGCAGTATGTGGTTTTGCATTGTCCTGCTGGAATACGCAAGGCCTTCCCTGAA
>JAAGVU020000035.1:1044677-1070832 GCA_011763525.2 Mormyrus iriodes
TTACAGACCTGATATCAATTAACTTAATTAGTTGCTAGATGTTCTCCCAGCTGAATCTTTTTAAACTTTCTTGCTTTCTCAGGCATATTTTGGAGCTGTAGCAAGCATCAAACTTGAAATGATCTCATTTTGTGCATAAAATTGTAAAATTTCCCAGTTAAAATATCTTTTATGTTACCTATGTTCTGTTGTGAATAAAATATAGGCTCATGTCATTTGAAAGTCTTTTAGTTCTCATTTTATTCAAATTTAAAAAACGTCCCAACTTTTCTGGAATTCGGGTTGTATATCTCTATCATACTGGATTATGATAGGAAAGGCACTTTATAAACATCAATTAACAAAGATGATTGGAAGCGAAGCTCCAGTGGGGTCTTCCCAGTGCTCACCTTCCACTGTGGCAGATGACGAAGGCGCGGCAGGCTGGTCAGGCATCCCAGAATCCAGCAGAGCTCTGTGTGCTCTGACACCTGTGAAGGAGCACACAAGCCATTGTGAAGGCCAGGGACAGGGCAGATGTGACACGCAACACTTCACAGCACCAGTCACCAGGTTACAACACCAATAGATACTCAATGAATACTCATGAGTAAGAGTGACTGCTTGTGTCACTGAGTCACCAGTCCAACAAATACTTAAAAGAAAACTCATGAGTAAGTGTTACTGGCAAAAGCCCTTGCTGTACTCAGGTGATTCACTGTGGCTTCACAGATACCTTTATCATGCAGTAGAAAGCATCCTTAATGCTTATAATACTTATATAGCAAAGGTATCTATAGTGCACTATAGATGAGAGCTTCATAATGCAGTCATAATGCATAACACACATGGCTATAATGTATCATGCCTTCTTATAAATATTTATAGCCATGTTTATAATGCTTTACAAATGCATTACTGCTATGCATTTATAAATTACTAAATTTATTATAGAGTATTCAGAAAATCACCTCATGTGCCACTGTTTTAGAATCACTGACCTGTACAACGTCCCTGGGAGGTTATAAAAAAGATCCATGGAATAAGTTGAGGTGGCTGTATGAGCTCGAATATTTATAGGCTACCTGTCCTTTTCAAAACTGACTGTATACATTCTTTCATGCGTAGGCAACTGAAATCGTCAACTAAAGGATTTTTCCCTTTGGTCAGTAGGTTAGATAAGAACCAAACTCTTCTAACAATTTTATTCACAAATCCTGTTAAACACTGGGTGGGACAAATACCACTGTTATGAATATCGAGTGTGATGTTCTACATCCGTCCCCCCCATAAGTAACGCCTACTGCTGATGGTTGTTTTCACAAGATGGTGGCTGCCGGCTCCATTTTCACACTCTGCTGCCCTCTGTCGTTGCAGTTCTTATTTTCCAGTGTTGAGGTAACTTTGGATCAGGTCGAGTGTATACTTTCTGGTGTAGATTTTCATCCATATACTGTTTTTATGAAGTGGTAATGAGATCCATCAAAGATCAAATAGAGTAAAATCAAATAGGGACATCCTGTTCACAAGAATAGTTTCAAGTTTTATTTATTTGTCTTACTCACAATCATACACTGTACCACGGTATGTCAAGTGCCTGGTGCTCAGAGTGAAGCATGAATGCAAAGGATATGGTATATGTGCCATCCCTCTCAGGCCCAGATGTATGCCAGATGCCTCATGTTCATCCACAGAACATTATTGTTTGGTGGGGGTGAGAGCACAGGAGGCAAAGACAATGGCTCATTCAACTCCATCCTGCAACTGTGACAGTACAGCTCCAACTGCCATAGTTGAGGCATCACAAGCTGCAGAGGTGTTGCATGAGAGGGATCAGTGTGCCAGGATAGGAGGCATACATTCAGGAGCTGGATTTACTCAGAGCAGGCAGATGTCCAGCATGCATCCTTCTGCAGTAGTTGACATAGCAGAGCTGTGGTAGGGGAGCAGTGAGGCAAAAGGTGCAGGGAGTAGGCCGTCATGCTGAGGAAAGCGGTAACCTGGGTGAAGAGGAATCTACAAATAGCCCTGACGAAGGTCGATTGTCAAGCCATGAAAGTGGGAGGTGAGGTTTCCTATGGAAAGGAGGGGGTGCTTAACAAGGATGATGGCCTTTCTTATAGCCCAGAGGTCAACACAGAGAGGCAGGCTTCCACATTTCTTCCTATCTATCACAAGATTTGAAATCCATGGAGAAGCATTAACTGGCTCACCAACAGGACGTGCAGCTCAGTGGTAACACTATCACAGAGGGCCAGGAAGACCTGATGCAGGGGCTGAATTAGTGGGCTAACGGATGAATCAAGTAGTATTCAAGTATTAAATAGGGGGAGGCAGCCTAGGTAGTCAAACAGGGTTGGGTGCTGCTGCCGCCAAGGGGAGCCAACGGTTAAAATGGCAGATCCCACGTTATCCAGTAGGGAGAATCCAGGGGTGATGAAATGGTCAAAGCCCAGTAAATGAAATCAAAAATCTGGGACTTTAGGTCCATAGCAGACTGATAGCTGGATGGAGCCTATCATATTAATTTTGGAACTGTCATAGCCACATAAAATAGTAGTGGCCTTAGAAAGTGGCAATTTCTGGGAGAAAAACTGCTGTACAGTAGCTAGATTTAACAGTGACACTGTAACCCCAGTATCCCTTAAGATGGGAAGGCATACATCGACAAGCTCAACAAGGCAGGCTTTAAAAGGCTGAGGTTTGGAGCTGACAGTGTGATTAGCTGTAAACGCAGGTGGGAGTTCAGTGGAGGGTAACGGTGCTGTAGAATTTGCAGGAGTTGGATGTTATACTTCAACAAAATGGTTCAATTTTCCATAGCGCTGGCACTGCTGCCCATAAGCAGGGCAGTTCTGAGCTCTAGTAACATGAGAAAATGAGCCACAATTCCCACAGCGCTGCCGTTGTTACATCCACGGTGTCTGGATGTAATGCACGTCCAGATGAAGTAGCGCTATCAGGTGGTTGTGATGGAGATACCTGTTGTACAGGGAGCGAAGTGACAGTGCGGCTGGCTAATTTAGTTGTGAATTCCTCTGGGGTTTTAATCTAAAATGCGGTTTGTATGGCACTAATGAGAGTAAGGTTATCGGCAAACATCAGTAGCCGCTCTCCTACTTTAGGATTGTTAGAGTGTTTGGCGAGCTGCTCTCGATTGAATTCATCTTGCATGCTAAACAGTACAAACCTGGAGAAAAAGAATCTGACACAAGATGACACTTTGCGAAGTTGTGAAATGTGAACCCAGGAGTGAAACAGGATTTTCATGTCTCAATAGATGGGGTTTCTTGAGAACAGGGATGATGGTGGTTCTTTTGAAACACGTTGGTACTCTGGCTTCAGACAGTAAAGTAGTGAATACATTTGAGAACAGTGGTGCGAGTTGCACAGGCTTTCAGAACCTGTCTGGGGATGTCAGCTGGTCCTGCTGCCTTTTAGATGTTCACTGTCTTCTCACTCTGTTTTGCGAGACTGTAACGATGGTCTGTGTATCTAGTTCGCTAATCTTATGGTTAGTGAGATCGTTATGGTTTGCTTCAAAGCACATATAAAAAGGTACTTAGTTTGTTCACTAATGCCGTAGTCATGTGAGCTGTAGAGTGGTGGTGTCCTTTGAAGTCCACAATTGACTGAAGACTCTGCCAGATGTTTTGAGTCAGATTGCTGGAACTGGCTCTTTACCGTCGCCCCATATCATCTTTTAGCTTCCTTCTCCGCAAATCGTATTTTGTATAATGTAGCATTGCAATCAGATATGCAACCGGTTATAAGTCCCAAGTTATAAGCTGCGGTGTGCGCATTCAGTATGTTGCCAATTGTTTTGCCCACCCAGGGCTTTTGGCTAGAGATGATCTTGATGTTAACTTTAGGCAAAATCTCATTTACCAGCTTAGACAAACCCGACAACCGCTTCCACAAACGCAAAGATGTTGTAATTACTGCTCCTGGAACATCCCGTGCATGTAAGGACAGCTTCTGATTGGGCCATGCAGTGAGTGACTACCCTCGTTACCCAAGTTTCAAATTTAATCCTTTGTTTGTATTTTGGTATTAGTAAAATGGAGGTGGGGTCAGATCTTCCAGAGGGAGAGACACTGCTTTGTAGCTATCCTTGAACTGCAAACTGCATGTTGAGTGTTCCTTCTCCTCTTGTTGGACAGTCAATGTGCTGGTATGTGTCTCGCATTACCCATTTTCAAATTAATGTTATAAAAATCCCATGATGAGTCCAAGTTGCTGGTTTGGTGTCGACTTCATTAATATTATAATATATAAGGCTTCATTAATATATTGTTCTGGGTCTGTGTTGTCCATACTTGCACGTGGTGGAATATGAACAGACGTTCACCTTGTTTTCCAAGGACTGCACGTTCTCCAGCATGATATTAGGCAGGTCATGAGGTCAGTGTCTCAGTGGGTTTCATACACCAGTGACTTTGCCTCGATGACTTTCTTTAGGTGTTTGCTCCTGGCCGGCTTCATTGATTTGGAGGATCTCCCCCAGCCAAGCTGAAATAGTTGTTAAAATGACGTGCAATGCAAAATTTAATGCTAGATGATCATAAGTCATAGGTTATAAAGCGTTCTGTGTGAGAAAAAAAAAAAACAAAACTAGACATATATGTAAGTAACAGCACAATCCATTTGGAGCAGGTCGGACAGCATCTGAACCTAGCTCCGCCATCTTTCAGATAAGCCTCTAATCATTTCATCCTACTCTTTACTGTCACTAAGCACTGTTGCTTCAATTTTGGTATGATGTGTCTCCAAATTTAAACAGGTTCAAATCATTGCCCATATGATGTGTCTGCAATGTTTGGAGAAGATTGGACAAATAATTGTAGAGTTATAATGTTATAATGACAACATGTCAGCAAAGTTTGAAAAAATCAAATACCTTTGAGTTATCGCAACGGAATCAAACGCCTCAAAATACAGGTTTTTTTGGCTACCACTATGCAGTGCTGCTTCAATTTTGGGGAGATGTGTCTCAAAATTAGACATTTTCTGGCTTGTCACCCCTAAAATGCACGTGAAAAGTTTGAACAAGAACTGTTAAAGGAGTTATGTTCACAAACCAAGTGTCTTCTACAGCTGCTGTTTCTTTCCTTTGCTGCCACACAGCACTGCCGCTTCAGTTATGGGGTTATCGGTCTCAAAATTTAATCAGTTCCAGATCAGCTCCCACACAATGACTCTGCGAAGTTTCAATAAGATCCATCAAAGGTTTCCAAGTTATTGTCTTAACAAGCAAAGCGTCTGTGGTGCTGGCAGAATTGTCCCAAAAACCATATGCATTCCCTGGTGTCCAAAGAACACAATTAGGCATAATAATATCACTAAAATAACCAGAAGGTTCAAGTTCAAAACCCAGGTAGTTGCTAGACCTTAGGGAGGTTAAAAGCCTGTGCTTTTACTGTGCTTACGAACATTGTCTCAAATAAGATCCAATAGTATAACCATAAGAGATTTCATATAGTTACTATATTGCAGACAAACTTATATGGAAATGCACAGGTTTAAGTTTCAACTGTAATCTTGAAACAAATAAGAGCTAACAGAGGAAAACTGGCAGAGTGCGGAGGCGAAGCATTAAGGCAGCTTCAGCCACTGCCGTCCACTCAGCATGACATTCAAGATATTCCAGGAAATGGACCCCCCCCACAGAGCACGCTCCCGTAAGAGAGCGGACAGGGCTTTGCGAGAGCCGGTTGTAGAACTGTAAGGATTCCTGAACCCCCTAAGGAGCATCCCCCCCCACACACGCACACACACAGTGACTGGCTTCCCCTTCCTCCTCCCTACAGTCCCCATGACCCTCACTTAAGAAACTATTGATTTCAGCTTGTCACCGTTCGCAGTAACATCCAGTGTTTTCCTTGGATGAAAGCTCTATTTGGACATATGGTGTAGACTTGTGTGTGTAGTGGGAGGTCCCACTCTCTGCCAAGATATGTGGCATGAAGCTAAACTGAAATAAAGTCAGAGTGCAGAGGTGTATGTATAAACACATGCACACGCGCATGCACGCACCTTTAATCAGCATCTGCCCTGTGAACCTTGCATCCTCACTCCTCTTCTGCTCACAGGCATTTATCAAGCAAGATGTCTTTGCACAGAACGTGCTCTGACACCAGAATAGCTGCATACAGCTTTAACTTTTCACTAACACACTCAGCTTGTGTGCATCTCTTGGACCCGACACGTCTCCAGTAACTGTACTGAATTCATTAACTATAGGAGTCTCCAGCTAATGTTTGATAACAGAAGTGTGAATTTACACAGGTGATGAAGTCAGGGCAAGCTGTGTCAGCTTGATGTGAAGCACTGGATCAAACACGACACCTTTTTCAGTATTCCCCTAGTATCAGTCTTTATCACAATATCACAAGATGATACAGTGTTTCCATTACAAAATTATTGCCGCCGCTGCTCTAGAAGTTTATGAAATGTCAATAAGTCACAATGACACAACTCTGCTGAGGGGTATCCATATGAAACGAAGGATGCAGGAAGTGGAGACACGTGACGACGCACATCCATACATCAAACTAATTTTTTATTATTAATATATTGTGAAATAATGGTCCAGCTAAGCAAATCAAACAGTAATTGCCAATAATGTTTATACACGCTATGCAGTAAAATATTCCAGAATACATTTTCAGAGTTTTAGTTTGTTAAAATACTTCCCAAGAAGAGAAAGGTGGCTGATGTTGACGAGGAAGATAGTCAGGTAATGTTACTTTAGCTATAGAGGGGCAGAAACACTGATACAGAACCAAAGGCAAAATTAATGGTGAGATTTTACAGCACCTACTGAGGAATTTAGAAAAACTGACCAAAAGCAGTGCTGGATCCCTGTAGGTAGAGTGTTTTTCCTGAGAAACTCACGTGAGACTGCTGGAACAGGACGGCACGAGAGGGGTCGATCCCACAGGCCAGTAGGCTGGCGGTGACATCCAAGATGTTTCTGTGCAGCTGAGCAGGATCCTGGGGCACAGTGATGGCATGCAGGTCCACAATGCTGTAGAGGATGGAGCTATAGCTCTCTTGAAGGCCCACCCAGCTCTCCAGGGCCCCCAGGTAATTTCCCAGATGAGGCACTCCCGTGGGCTGGATCCCTGAGAATACGCGCTCTGCTGGGATGGAGCTATCCTGCAGGAAAGGTGGAGGAGATGGAACTCAGGAATTCTGCTGTAGTAAGAACACCTGTTCTACTCTATTTTTTTCTGTCTTGGAGCACCACAGTGTCTGCATGGATACTAGACCCATTAGCATATTTGGAACACCACAGGCAGCAGCCTGATGTTTGCCAACCTGGTTTTACAAACCATACACAACAGCAGAGAAAGTTTCTGTTAAGCTATCTTCACCCAGGCATGGGAACATCCAGTGGTAATAAACATAAAAGGCTCCAATTTACTGCAAAGCAAAGCATGCTGCTTGTTAATGGTTCTCATGTGTCAAGTGTACCCCCTAGGCCTCCCCGCATCAAAGAGAAAAAGGCAACACTGCGAGGACATAATGCCTAATTGAGCGGAAAACTGCATGGGATACTGTTTACTTTGACAGTTTTCGAAAGTACAGACCAACAGCCTTGCTTTGCCCAGAGGAACATCCCATCCAGTTGTTTTTCCCATCATGAATCCTCCTTGTGCAGGCAAACACACAAAAGAAATGGTGTTTATGATTTAGTGTCATAAATCAGGGTGCCATCTGCTAAAGGCCAAAAAAGTCAAGGACAGCCATTATCGACACACAGATAGACTATTAGACAATCGGCTTCTGAGAGGAGGAGAGACACAGACCCTCTTTCCTGCTGGGTCAGGGGTAGCTCTGTGTATGTCTCTGCCATAAACAGAGAGACATGATATGGCAGCACACAACTCCCAATATATCAAAACCCAAAGTCTTGCTCTACAGAAACAAACTGCTTTCCCATTTTTTAATTCTCCTCCATAGCTAAGAATGTCTCCTGTGGGCCCACTATCTGGAGGGGGGGTTGTGGGGGTCTGGCGCATTGCAGATCCAGCAGCAGTTGATGGCAGGATCCTCTTCAGACAGTTCCTCAGCTATGAAAAGTGGCTTTATGGACATGGAATGTAACCCCTCTGGTGGAAAAGGTGCCAAGTCTGGTGCGGGAGGTAGGGAGATACCAATTACCAGCCATTCCACCTTGGAGTTGCCCTCGAGGAGAGGGGCTGGGCAGATGTGCGTCTACGAACAGCCCCCTGGTACAATGGCAGTATGTTGAATTTCACCCAGGTGAACAACACGGTTGCCTCCCTTCGACTTCATGTCTGGGGAAGGGCTCTGACTGCTGTCTGCGTGTATGCACTGAACACCAGTCCAGAGTATCCAGCCTTCTTGGAGGCCTTGGAGTGAGATTTCTGGAAGATTCCCCTTCTGGGGACTTCATTATTCTGCTGAGGGACTTTAACGCTCACGTGGGTAATGACAGTGAAACCTGGAGGGGTGTTATTGGGAAGAACAGCCTGCCTTATCTGAAACCTAGTGGTGCTCTGTTACTAGACTTCTGTGCTAACCACAGTTTGTTCATAACACCATGTTCGAGCATAAGGGTGTTCATAAGCGCACCTTTGGCCACAGCAAGCGTTTAGTTTAATTCTTAGTTCTTGCTGTCTTTGTTTAGTCATCTAGTGCTCTCCTTTAGTTTCCAAGTCCATGGACTAACATTTAAAAAGGTAACACTGATCATCCATTGCTGTATCTTTAGCACTGGTGCTGCCAATTTTAAATATTAAAAATGTTTAAATAATCGGCCTGTAAGATCAGCCAAGATGGACATAGAGCAAATTAAAGATGCCAGTTTCACTAAATGCATGATTTTAAACTTAGGGGGGGAAGACTGTACAACATAAAGAGAACATACAAACTCCACATGCACTGAGCAGGGGCAGAAATAAAAGCCCAACCACTGAAGATATTAGGCAAGAGCTTCATCTACTGAGTCATCGTGCAGCCTCACAAAAGTGCAGAGCAAAGGGACCAGATCAGCTGGTCAGTTTCAGAGCCTGGGTTATAAGACGTGAAGCCTTGTAGCAGGACAGAGCACGACATGGAGAACTTCACCAAAACTGCACTGTGGGGAAAAAAAAAACAGTGACATGCATTCAGTGGGGCTGTGAAACGCCTGGCAGCATTTTTATATAAGGAACTTCATATAAAAAGGATGATGATAATCAAAAAAAAAATGCAGATTGGGACTGGTAATGCAGTTCTTTAAATCTAATTGTATCCTGCTAGGGATTAAGGCTAATCTAAGCAAAAACCGAAGTTGGCAGATGATGATGGAGCTCAGTAATTACAGACCTGTCTCTAATGTATCATTTTTATCAAAAGTTCTGGAGAAGATAGTGGCTGCTCAACTTCAGTCATACTTGAAGACACACAACATACTGGATAGTTTGCAGTCCAACATACTGGATAGTTTGCAGTCGGGCTTCCGTCCAGGACACAGCACTGAAACTGCCATAACTAAAGTCGTAAATGACATAACAATGGCAACTAATGCTGGCAGCACAACTATGTTAATGCTTCTGGACCTTAGTGCAGCCTTTGATACAGTCTACCATTTCACCCTATTACAAAGACTGAAATCTGAGGTCGGATTGTGTGGAATGGTTTTGAAGTGGTTTAAATCGTATTTGTCCAATTGTTATCAGGTGTCAAAAAATTACACTGTCACCAATCAAATATGGAGTGCCAGAGGGATCAGTGCTTGATCCTTTATTGCTTTCTCTCTACATGCTGCCATTAGGTAAAACAATGAGAAAACAATGTTAATTATCATTCCTATGCCGACGACAAGGTTTTTTTTTCTCCTTACATGGGAGTTTTTGGTTCCTCTCCATTTTCATTTGGCCTTCCTTCTTTCTTTAGTTAATTTCTTGTTTTTCCTTTTTCCTGTATTATACCTCTCTCCCAATACCATGTAAAGCGCTTTGGGGCGACTCTGTTGTGAAAGGCGTTATATAAAAATAAATTGAATTGAATTGAATTGAATTGAATGTAAGAGAGCCACAGGGTCTGTGGACTGTTTCTGCCCCAGAGCTAAACAGAATAATTTATATGCAATGAAGGTGACACATGGCTTTCACAGGCCATTCTGGGGTCACGTTCCGGTTAGTAACTGATCTGTAGCTGAAGCATTTTTTCTGATGTTCAGTAAACAGGGGAGGCCAGAGGATGGATCACAGGGTCTAGTTTTGTCGCCGGCCCTTGAAGTTGTGCTAACTGCACCTACAGCAAGGCAGTTAGACCATGGCCCCTAAACAAGCACACAGCTAGCAAAACAATACTGCGAATGACACTCAGGGGTGTTGGCACAATGTAACACCTATCACACAGCACAGCATAAAGGGGGCCCAGGAGGAGAACCTCCAGGATGTTCTTAACCAACATATGGACAAGATTTAACGAATTTAAATTCAGGAAAAGATTATTAGAAATCAGGAGAAACCAGAAGAAGAGTTCTCCACTTGACCCATCACGTTCGGGATTGCGCCACAGTACCACGTTCGGGATTGCGCCACTTTTCATTTACACATAGTGCAGTTTGTCCTTTTTCCCTTTCTGCTCAGCCACACGTTTGTCTGTCCGCACTGTCCTGCCGCCGGGCACTGTAGCGCTGTAGCACTATAGCCTGGGATTTGTTCATGCAGCCTAGTCTGTAAAGCACAAAATGCAGTTTCATGAAACTCCTTCTGGGTCTTTATTACTGTCTTAGCTTGTCCCTCTTATTCCCCAAGGATCTGCTCTTTCACATGATGATAGACGATTGACAGTTTATGTTTTGTCCTCTTCTCCCTCTGTCTATCTCCGGCCCTGCAGCCTTCATGCTTCAGCTTCAGCACTGTTAGCTGGGCTTTTATATAAACAATACCTTGATTTTGGTGTGTAACTCCCAGAGGTGGGTAGTTCAGGTCCAGAGAGTAAAAGTCTAGACCAAGATTGCGTTTCACCCAACCGGTTGGGTACTCTGTGACCGTGACTCTTTATACTCAACTAGGTGGTTGAATCTTAGCCCAGAATTTTACGTTCAGGATCTGAATTACCCACCTCTGGTAACTCTGGGGGGGGGGGAATATCAGGAAAATTCTCAAAAAAAAAAAAAAAAAAAAGGATCTATGATAGTCACCAGTTAAAACACAAATGAACAAAAGTAAAGTAGTGCACTAGCAGGGCGCCCATGTTAGTGC
Organism: Mormyrus iriodes; assembly: GCA_011763525.2. Lineage (NCBI taxonomy): Eukaryota > Metazoa > Chordata > Actinopteri > Osteoglossiformes > Mormyridae > Mormyrus > Mormyrus iriodes. The sequence goes on from JAAGVU020000035.1 coordinate 1,055,885, forward strand.
AGCCTCTCATGGCTCCTGCTCTGTTTTGTTAGACTAACACAATATAGCAGGAGCCAGATGATCAACATAGCTGTTCTGGTGCAATTCATTATGGTGTTAGATGGCAGGCACCATGCCTGCCTGTCCCTGTCAGACATACAATAAAAACCCAGATCAGCCAGCAGCCTTCCTGTGCTGGCCAGGGCCTGCACCCTGCTTTACAGTCACTCATGAGTCATGCTTGTGTTTTGTATGTGTGCTGACCAACTGCTCTATTACCAATCCTGAACGTGGTACTGTGGCGCAATCCTGAACGTGGTACTGTGAAGGAACACTCCTTCAGCCCAGACACTGAGCACTGCTGCTGGGATGCGTCCTTATCATCTGCCCCGGGAATTCCCATCTGCCATTTTGGTTTTGGTTTGGTTTCTCTAATGTCATGTAAAGCGCTTTGGGGTGACTGTCGTGAAAGGCGCTATATAAGAATAAATTGTTGTTGTTGTTTCTGTTTACATACCACCGTCAAGGAATGCCAAAGTGGCGTGTGACATCATCTTCGCAGTTCTGCAGCTGTTACAGGGGATTTTAATTGTTTCACTTCCAGCTACCTTACCAAATTTTTAGCAGTTTGTCAGCTGCCCTACACAGGATAATGAAGCATTGCATCCCTTGAATGTGAAAGTAAAGGATGCAAAGTCAGCAGTACTCATAGCCCTAGGCAGATCAAATCATAATAGAGTCGGGCTAATGCCCAATTATGTGTCTCCAAGGACTGTGAGGAGGTGGACACAGGAGACTGAGGAGTCTGCATGCCTGTTTTGAGATCATGGACTGGGATGTGCTCTGTAAACCACACAAGGTGGACTCTGACAATTTTATAACGGACTACATAAGGTTCTGTAAGAACACTATGATATAAGGTGGGACTGTCCACTGCATCCCCAACAAGAAAGCCTGGATCAGCAGCAATCTAAAGGAGCTCCTAAATACGAAAAAGAGAGCCTTCAGGTCTGTGGCCTGAGATGAACAGGGGCAGGTACAGAGTAAACTGAAGGTGACATTAAAGGAGAGAAAGGACCCCTATGAGAGGAAGCTAAAGAACAAGCTCCAGCAAAACGGCACATTTATTAAACAAAAGGATATGGCTGTTTTATATTAATAAATCAGATTTTACCAATGCAAAAATATTAGAAACGATGCATCCTGTGTTCATCCTAAATTCCATCTGATGGACACTTTTTCCATATGGGAACTTTCATCATGAACTTTTATGCTGGTGCATCGATGCAAACTGGTGAATCTTACAAACCCTGATTCACATTTTATTTTGTTAAATTTATCAGTAATCTTGAATATTGTTTTCTTTTTTTAGAAAAAGTTAGCATCTTATTTGTAAGCAATTTTATCAGTCGTAGGCTAGATCTACTAGTTTCTTCATTTTACTATAAGATGTGATACACAAACATTTATTACAATGACAGGTGGGTTTTCATAGCCACATATGTGGCATTAATCTTAGTTATGTTTTTCTTGTAATATAATATTAACAATATCACTCAAAAACAAAGGCAATGTGATAATATGAAAAGGTTATTACTATTAAAGTGTAACCAAATGCTGTTCTTCCCATATGGGCAACACCGAGCCCAATGGCTGTGCTGTCTGTACGGCCAGCTTTCACATACACGCAGGTGTATATTATACACAAAACCGTTTGTGTGTCCCGGCCTCTGCATTTTCTGTTCACACTAATCTGCACTGAGAATTTACAGGCATTTTGGAACATGCCTTTGCACTCATTTCAGCAATAAGCATGGAGTAATGTCTTTTTCACCCAGCGACTGGCTTCTTCAGCACCATGGATTTTCATTTGCTGGTGCTATGGGGTTGCTTGACTTTTCTGCGAGGGTGCACTAAAGTTTAGGGTTTCCCCTTAATGTGCCTGTTGCGACAGTTTAACTTCTACTGCATCACCCTCGACATACCTACGCAAACATGCACGCATATACGCAGCCCCCGCTGTACAATAGTTACAATGACATTTAAAACTCTAAATTAAACGTTAAAGATTCTAAAAAAAACACACTAACCTGTTGGGGGTGCTATGGCTATCATATGGGCAGCTACAGAACCTCTCCCTGGCGCTGCCCTGTTCTCCAGACCTGAATCCAAACCCTGCAATGGAGAAGTTCTTATTCTATGAAGGATGAAACAAGGAACAGAGTTAACAAGGATACAGGACATGTGACCGCCCCCCCCAACCCATATGGCCGTTTAGCTGAAGACAGTGGGTCCTGTGAAGGATGCCGGTCTGTGGAAGTGGATTCAGTGGTACCACCTAAACCTCACAGAGCCAGTGAGGACATCAGGAGCATTGAAGTGCTGAAGCAATATAAAGAGGTCAGCATGGAGTGTTTGTAGAGGGGACTGGTTGGAACAAAGGCCTTCTCTACTCCTGCCATTAGCTCAGTGCAAAAGGGCCACAAATCACACAGCAGCGGAGCTGCCTGTTTCACAGTTACCCAACAGGACGGAAACCTCTGACCAACCAGCACACACAGGGCAAGACGCAAGCACCCCCGCCGAGCTGAGCTCCAGCGCTGGCCATGCCAACTTCAACATTCATCAGTGGCCCCCTTCACCCCTGACAGGTTCAGCCATGGGGTTCTGCTTTGGGTGTGTTGAAGGATCTGTTTGCTGGCCCACCTTTAAGGCACCAGTCCATGGCCTATTAAACAGACACCACAATGAAAAGAAAGCAGCCCTAAAGGAGCCCCAGCCCATACCCCTCAGAGGGCCGCCTCAGTCAACTGTCAGACAGGAAATTACTTTTAATGCCGCCCTGACCCACCCCCCGCTCTGCTGTGACAGTGTGGGTGTGTGCAGCATGCACACGTGTGCTAGGTCTACATTAAAGCTCACAGCGTGAAACTCAAAATGTGAGGAGGATTAGAAAATTAAAAAGAGAACGAATGAGCATAAAGTGTAAATGAGCATGGGAGCTGAGGTCGGGGGGAGCGAGAATGGAACTTTTGATTCCATCAGCAGCTGACAGCAGACAGGTGAGATTGATGAGGTTCTTCTGTGCTTCATGCTGTGCTGAGCGGAGCAATGGGGGCCAGCCAGACCCCCCCACCCCACCCCTACATGCACCGTGGGGTCCCAATGGCTGATTAATAAAAGCCGGGCCGTTGAGCAAAAGAGCGACAGGCTCCAAAAATAACTATCCAGAGAGCACGAGAGTAGCCAACTGAGCTGGGGCAGGGAGAAGCCAGGAGCCCCATGACCGGCTGTTATTTACGTGCTGGCCTGGCGGATGCTTGGGATGCCAGAGCCTGGTTCGTTTGCACACCTGCAATTCCTGCTGACCAAGCTGCCCTTTCCGGGGGTTCGAACCGGCAACCTCCCCCGTCATCGGCCCAGACCCTTGGCGGTGGCTCTCGCATGATCCAGAGCCAAAATTGATTTAAACCAATCACCAGGTCCTCAAACACCAGAACCTTCAAAACGTAACACCCCCGCCCCCCAAACCCAACCGATAACACAAAACACATTTTAACTCAGAGTTTCCTAAACTGAAAGGCACTGAAATGCCATTGGGGGCGAGGGACTGAACTAGTGCCAACTTCAAAGATTACAACCACAACAAATTTTTTGGTTGAATTTGTCAACAAAAATGTTTGACAAAAAGAGACATAAAAACACAAGAAATTTACAAATGAAAGGAGGCCATTTGGCCCATCAAAATAAAAATTCATACAACACCAAAAAATAGGATGAAATGTACTGACACTTTTGTCAACGAATAAAAAAAAAGATGAAAATGTCAGAAAGTGGTGAATTTCAAACTGATCCAAATCAGAAAGAGTCTTTAGTTAGTGTTGATTGTAATACACATCATTGGATAATGTTGATTTAACAGACGTCAAGCATCTAAACCATGCATCCATCTGAGAAGCAGAAACCATGCAGTGTTGCCCGTTAAGCCTGTAAACTATTTTGCCATTATGTCTGTGCCACAGTCGGCTTTAGGCAGGGAAAACGTAGTGACATATGGATAGATTTCACATTTAATATGAAAGAAAACAAGACTCAGTGCAAGCCGTGTGGAGCTGAAGTAATGGCTAAAAACACTAAAAACAGCAAAGTGCCTTTCTGAAATGGATAGAAATAGTTGCTTTTTTGTTTAATGTGCTTGCAATTTTTGAAATTGACTGTCACAGGCTGACCTGGATGGAGAAATAAGCACAGCCCAGCTGGTTCTCACTACTTTGATATTTGTTTATGTATCTGAGAGAGGACACTTGAGTTTTCTGTATTCAGGTTCTATGTACTGGTGTTTTTTCTTATATGAATGAAGATGCATCATATGAAAGTATTTTCTTTGAGACTAAAAATTTGATTTTATTTATATTTTATTTAATGATAAATAAAGGTCATATAAAGCCATTTAAAAATGAGTGTAACATTACATATTGTATCCACAATCTGTGTGTGTGTGTGTGTGCACGCGCGTGCTGGGAGCACAAAAATCTTCTTATCCGCTAAAGAGGGGCCTGACAGAAAAAGTTTGGGAGCCTCTGGGCAAAAGGAGCAACATGCTGGGCTGCACACTATTTCAAATTAATATTAAAGACACATTTGTCTTTATTAAAAACATGTAACGCATTTTTAACCAAATTCCTAACATACTAATAATGTGGCTTAAATGTTAAGCAAACATCACAGCCACGGCGATGGACTCACACTCCATAAATCGGAGGAGGTGTGTTTCCACTGACGCTTCACGCAGATTCAGGGAACACTAGGGCTCTCTCTGAAGCGTATGTCAACCTGCTCCCTAGCCCAGGAAGGCATAGCAGGCACTACTGCTGCGGCTCTTTTTAATTAAGGAACACAAGATATTCTACCTGGGCCATGAGCCTGTGTGAGAGGTGGGTGTGGCCTCTAATGCCAAGTCCCACCCACCACCAAGGCATCAAAGGAGCATGGAACATTAAGAGGATTTCAGGGTGCTCAGGGAGAGAAGCATTTGTCATCATACATTCCACGCCCACCCCCCCTCACACCCACCTCTGCAATGGCCAAAAGGAAAAATAATGCACCAAAATAACTGATGTGAATTAACATGCTTTGCTGGCATCTTAATACAAACACCATTTACCGAGGCTTACATCCATTCAGTACCCACCGACTCTGCTGAGCTTAACTCTTTTGCTAGAGTGTACAAGCAGACACATGGCCCTTGTCACCCATTGAAGGCCGCGCAGCACGCAGGAGTCATGAAGGAAAACAACACTGGCACCTTCAGACTTGCATACACTGCAATCTGAAAACGCAATGCCTTAATTAGGCTGAACAGAGAGAATCAGCTCCTCACGACAGACTGAGACGGCACATGTCCTGGATAAAACCTTTCCCCACCCCTACAAGGGCCAACAGCGCTGTGGCAGAACATTCTGCCTTAAATAACTTGACACTTAAACTGAATCATAGGGAAGAATTCAGATTTCAAACACACAGCACACCTAAAGGCCTTATGTGGACCCCCCCCCCAACCCCAGCACATTTGGTGGAAATTACAACAATTGAAAACCAACACCTCATTTATGATGTTATTGCTGGTAACAATCCCCTGCTGTATGCCAGGGGCCAAGACATCAGCCCCCTCACTCCAACTGGGCTCACACACCTCTACACACTCCACTTTAACGAAACCCAGATAGGGGTCAGCAGAAGGCTTGAATTTCCACAGCAAACACAGCTCGTCCATCACAGGGTAAGATCAGGGGGAACAGGGGGTGGAGAAGAGAAGTTGATGGGGGGGGTACTTTGCCAACGTGTACTGCACTCAGCATACACCTATTCCGAGATCTCTAAAAGTGCCTTCTTTGTGTAGTCTGGATTACTGATATTTGTAGAGCGGTCAGCACACGAATGAATGAACGAATGAATGAAGACAGCGATATAAACATCTATCAATTTTCCATAACCACTTATTCAGTGTGGGTCACACTGGGATTATTTCATTTGAAACTCTTTATTGAATATTAATTTCCAGACTGATTTCCTTTCTAAAAAGCTGGAGAAGAGTTCCATTAGTCCTTGAATAACCACACCATAGCCCTGCCTCTTAGCAGTAGGTGGCACACTTTATGCCCTTCAGCTAATTCATCATGCTGAGAGGGATCCCAAGTCCAGTTATCTGTGGTAGGGGCTCTGGCTGTTACACATTTAGATTGTCACTTTTTTTCAAACCTCAACATTAAAATTTAAGTTAAATTATATTAATCAGGGAACTAGCACTTGTGCAAAAACAAAAACTCACATAAACATAACCAGTACAAGCAGCAACACATTTTGCACTTCACTAACCACTCAAGAACAAGCAAATTAAATGAACCTTCCCAAAGTCTATCCTTTTGCTACGAAACGTATACTAACGATTGTCACAAATCTACTGGCCACACGTGTTATATGTCAGGGTGGGACACAAAAAATAAATGGAATTCTCGTTTAATCATTAAGGCACGCGTTCGCAGTTTACTTCTTAACGTGCAAAGAATACTGTTAACGACTAGCTACGATTTGAACAAAGTCACAGCTCTGAGCGGTGTCTGTGACTCCTGCGTCCAGCAAAAGAACAAACATACCATGTACATCCCCAAAAATATTACTAAAGATTTTATCAGACGATGTGATTTGAAACCTTTCTCTCAAGAAGAAGGATGATTAACGTGATCCATCACAATGCTAATCACAAACAATCCGTAATACTGCATTTAGCAATCAGTGGTTAACGAGAATTTATCAGGTAGAACAAGCTCATCTTACATTTTGCAATGCCCGAGTAGCTTTTACTTAAAAATCACACTAAATTCAGCGCAACTTATCATAGGTCGTATTAAACATGAGAGCGTAAATGCTTTTTGACGTTTTAACTACTCCAAATAGACACCTATGTAGGCATGCATACAGCATGCGCATATGAAAGGATGGTTTCGTTCTTTAGCAGTAACCATATAAAACGTTTGTTATCACAGAAAAGTAACACGAAAACAAAACATTCACATTACCTTATTCACTGTTTGAGCTGCACCGCTAATTGTCCTTCTCATCACTTTAAATTGTTGAATTAGTCCAATGACACTTCTCACGTTATTCAAACAGCGTACCGCCATGTTGGTTTACTAAACGTCAGGGCGTTACGTAACTACGGAACCTCAGTAGGACAATTTACTCGTGGACTTTAAAATGTCATCGTCAAATCTAAACCATTGTGTTCCAAACTAACAGGGAAAGCTCCTATAACTTTATCTTATATTATGTGAAGGTCTTCTCAAAGTTGCAAAGAACGTCCACTTTTTGCATTTTAACAAAGGTTCTGTCAGTAATATCACGGTAAAATAATTACCTGAACATCCTTTGTAACACAGGGTTGCCAGCTTTTACAGCTGACTGGAGTGAGATTTTCAGTTCAACGACTACAAACCCTACAGACTATTTACACGGTAATAAAACGGTTACATGCATGTGCATGTGTGTGCAGACTTCTCGAATTGAAAATCTCACTTCAGCCAGCTGACCAAAGTTGGCAACCCTGCATACACACACGTTTGTAGTCATATCTTTGTGGAGACCATCCATTAAATTATATGGGGAAAAACCCCAATCCACTTAACCCCTTAACCCCTACCCAGCCCTAACCTTAACCATAAGTAACCAAACAAAATAGAAGACTTTCTCAATTTTTTGATTGCACTCACAGATTTTTATAAATATACACTGTATAGGGCGCTTATCCACCGCACCAGGTACCATATGTTTGGTACTTCAAGGTGCTGATTTTTCACTGGCATAAAACACTGGTACCGGCGCTGAATGGCATCACAACGCGAGGCAGGGTGTTGTGTACTGAATTCTAAAAATGGCTGTAGTCTATTATAGGGCTGGACGATGTGCGATATTAATACCAACATCACAAGCTCTGCACATGCAGTTCTTACATCGCTAGTTAGCTAAAGATCAGACTTTTTCTCACCTTCAGGTCTGTACAGACATTATTGTGCAGGGAGTTTAAGTTTCACTAAAACAGTTTTACTGTGTCATTGGAAAAAAACTTAGCAAGTTTTGCAATTTTAATGATTATTCCTGTTCAAGATTATCTTGTAGCTATATGTTTAAAAATCAGTTCAAAGTTAGCCACCGCTGCTTTGTGTGAGCGTTGCATGCATTCTCCGAAACAACCATAATCATTTTGTCCTATGGGCTTGTGAGAAATTTTATGTTGAACTCCTTTCTTGCTTCATAAATACTCTCATATTTATTACAACAAAATCACACTGCGATATTTGAAAAAATATCAGTGCTGTATTCCTTTATTTAAATATTTTATTTCTGGTCATGCCATCCTGATCTGATATCGTAATGATACATCTATGCATGCACCACATAAGCGCAGATGATTTGAGCGTGATTTTTGGGTCTTTCATTTGCCCACACATACATTATTATTATTTTATTTTTTACTTCATTTATTGTTTTCTAAAATTTTTGTCAACACAGTGGTTGTATTGTGTTTCAGAGGCAGGCCATACATAAAAAGTACCCCAGTTGGTTTGGCGCTTTGGATACTGGACATGGGGTTGCATGGTGGTGCAGTGGTTAGCACTGTTGCCTCACACCTCTGGGTTTCTGTCTCTGCCAGGGTTCTATGTGTGTGGAGTTTGCATGTTCTCCCCGTGTCATCGTGGGGTTTCCTCCGGGTACTCCGGTTTCCCTCCACAGTCCAAAAACATGTTGATGCTGATTGAAGTTGCCGAATTGTCCGTAGGTGTGCATGTGTGAGTGGATGGTGTGTGAATGTGCCCTGCGATGGGTTGGCGCCCTATCCTGGATTGTTTTCTGCCTTGTGAATGTAGCCTACGGGATAGGCTCCGGACCCCCCGTGACCCCGAATGGGATAAGTGGTTACAGAAAATGGATAGATGGATGGATGGATATCGGACCTTTTAGTACTGGTACTTGACCTGAAGGCAATGGAAAAGGGAAAGCACCGTATCAAAAGTACAGTACTTGGTGTGGTGGAAAAGTGTCCAATATCTTTGCGGGGACTCTCCATTCATTTCTATGGGCATAACCCTAATCCCAACCATGACAACCTTAACCCCTACCCAGCCCTAACCTGAACCATAAGTAACCCAACAAAATACAAGACTTTTGGAATTTTTAGCTTTTGGATTGCGTTCACAGATTTTTATAAATTTGAGTTTCCCTGGTGTTGACCTAAAAAATGTCCCCCCTATGTCAAAATAACAGATTTGTATCACATTGCAGTAACTCCAGTTCACCTCAGCATGTTTTTAGACTGTGGAGGGAAACATGAAGTACTCAGAGGAAACCCCACGATGAGAACATGCAAACGCCAAACACGTGGAGCCATGGCAGAGAATCAAACCCCAGCCCGAAAGGTGTGAAGCAACAGTGCCAACCAGTGCGCCCCTCCCAATACTAGATGAATAGATGTTCATATAGCTTTAATCTCATTGATACAAGTAAAATATTTTGGGGGAAAAAACATTAAAGTGATCTTTTAAAAATGTTATATATTCCTAAAACCTGTGGGCTTCTGGGATTCTTGCATTTTTATGGATGAGTATGCGCTGTATATGGGCAGATAATGAGGGAGTGGTGTTTTAAGGTGTTTATGTTTCATGAGGAAGCTCAGGTTTATAGTATGACAATGTTTAATGTGTATGTTGTATGTTTAATTGTTGATCAATGGCACAAAAAAAGCTTACAGCACTGGGTATTTCCAGACAGGGTCTCATCCAAGTACTAACCAGACTTAGGTGCACTTAGCTTCTGAGATCAGACAAGTGTGAGAGCATGCAGAGAAGTGTGGAGCACTTGTGGACCTTGCAGACTACCCCTACTAAGTTTTGAGATATTTGCATATCACGAGGAGAGAATGATCACCTTTATGGAAAAACAAACATTTGTGATGGATACTTAAATGGTAATCAATACCAAAGGGGTATATCCATACTGAGGTATCGATCTGCCTGATTATGGATTCCCTGAAGCTGCAGATGAGGTACAGACCATGTTCTTGGAAGTCAGAGTCTTTTATTTTATCCCTCTAACCCAACATCTGCTGGCAATTTCTTACTCTTCCATCTGGAGGCATTTGCAGAAATATCATTCCATATTCATTCTTATTTCCTGGGGCTGTAGACTTTGCATTGAAACGAGAGCCTCTTGCACAGGTTTCGCCAGCCACTGCCGCCGCTACCTCGCACTGGTTCCACCATCGCTCTATCCACAGGTCTCTTCCACAGATTCGCACTTCCTGGCCACCCACACATGGGTCCCTCAGCGCCTCTGTCAGCGCTCCCTACCCTGTCCAGTGCACCTCTTCTCCATCAGTTGGCGTGCCTAATAAGCTCCTTATGTTACACGTCGCTCTCTTGCTCCCTCCTCCCCGCTCCCCTTCACTTCAGGTTACAGTCGTCATGCTTTGTGCAGCTTGTCAGTAATGTGGGGCCTAGGGCGCCTTGTCTTTGTCAAAGGAACCACACATATTGAGGAAACTGGAGTCTTATAAACAAATTACAATTTAAAACTTCACCTGGAGGTTTGAGAAAAATGTTAAAATGACACTCTTGCTATTCTTTTTTGTGGACTGTCAGTTTATTGACTCATTTTTTCCTAGAAAAGCTGTTTGGCAGAAAGCCAATCAAAGTACACAAATGACTTTTGATAAATTTGTATTAAAATTCTCATTAAAGTATCACATTGTTTTCCTCAGAGTCTCCAAATGATACACAGAAGGGTGCCTTAGATGAGGCAGGCTGGTTGCTGTGTTTGTAGATCTCCAACCGGTGTCAGTCTCGTCTGTGTTGTTACACGCTGCAGGTCGAGACGGTAAGAGAGCTAACAGCTAAGGGTGTGAAAGGCTGTCAGCACTGATATTCATACTGACACCTTGATGTATAGGCGCACACACACACACACACACACACACACACACACACACACACACACAAACACAGAGGAAATATAGCACGTGCTGGGGCCCAACTCTAGCCTGCAGAGTAACACTGTGCTTCAGCCAGACATACTGTCTAAAGGCAAAATGGGAGTCAAGGAAGTGTTGTCTCATGTTGCAAAGGTAAGGTTTTTGGAGCATTTGAATAATGCCATAATCACTGTGTCATATTACAAGGGACGAAGGTCTCGAGAGCAGACATTTCGATGAAACAAAAGGGGTTTTTACAGAGCTGAAACTAAACAGAGATTGGAAATAAAGTGGACCATGAGGGATTCAAACGAGAGGTCTACAGTGAGGAAGGACACGGGCTGACAGGAAGAGCTAGGACCAGACCAGCGAGGACGAGACAAACAGGGACTTAAATACATAGACTAATGCAGGGCAACGAGCATCAGGTGTGGCCCCATCAGGGCCACGCGAGGGAGGACACTGGAGGGTCAGGCAGACGTGGCAGGCAGGACGCGACACAATGCATATGCTTCCCATCTCCCCCAAAAGGATAAGCTGTCACCGCTGTGGAAGCCTTCACGGCAATACCCCGTAGGGGGCATGTTTTGCCTTTGCACCTCCATACTGACTCTACATGCTAGGGGCAAAGTTTACTGAACCCACCACCTTTGCTGCCTGGGTGGCAGTGACTGAGTCCTCCTCCCCAGCTGTAATAATAGACATGCCCTGGGAGGCATAGGCATACCGCTTTGTTGGCTTGAGGGGGACTGTTTCCACCTGATGAAAGATGGGCCTTCAGTCAGCTACGTTGTCTGATTGACACGACATGTCATGGAACCCAAAGGCGTACCCAAACAGGAGAAGGTAGCAGAGCTCTTGATTTAGCTGCATTTCTGTCAGCATTTGCATAATTTTTAAAAGTGAACCTTAATAATAAACAATGATAACCTTACTAATAAACAGTAATAAACAATGCAAGAGGCGAAATTCACATGATGTTCACTCACATATTTCAGGTCATAGTTCACTTCATCGTTAACGTCATAGTTAAAACACAACTCAGTGTCTAAATAACCTTTTATTGTAGTGTGGCCTTGGAGGGTCACACCATCTACACAGCTACCCTGACAGATTATTTTACTGGGTTGTCTTGCAGATTGCAGCTTCCTGGAATCATGATAAGCTTGGTTTTTTGATATGAGATTCAGAGACTCTCAGTCACCCTGTATCTGAACCTCCCATCTCTGGCCCTCTAGATCTGAAAAGATCCCCCCTCCCCTTTACATGAACCTCAAGCTTGTTAACCCCAGTAACTGACCAAATAAAAAATGAAGATCACCTAATAGCCCATCCATCATCCTGGTCATGAAGGAATGAAGCGACCAGGAGCCTGTCAAATAACAAGGCCGTGGTACACCCTGAACAGGATCACAGGGCACTGCCAACTATCCGGGCAATTTAGAGATAGTAGTTAGCCTAAGTGCATTTATTTGGACTGTGCGAAAAAACCTGCATGACACAGGGAGGCTGCATTTAAACCTCCAGTCCTGGAGGTGTGAGACAACAGTGCTACTCAATGGATCATTCTGTCACACGCCATCACCTAGCCTCCCAGTATGACAGCTGGCTACATCATTATAACATCATCACTACACACAATCAATTGATGTGTGTTGGAATTTTTTTGCAAAATGGTCACTTTGCCTCACCTATGCCAGTAATACACATGGGTGATAGGGGTATGCCCCAAAAGGGTGTCTAGAAGTTTGGGACAAGAAGATTCAGAGAGCTAATTTTTTTTGCATTTTATACTCTGCACCAAAAGCAGTGATTTAGCAATTTGATTTTATGTATCAATACACCTGCATGTTTTGAAGTAATTCATGTCATATTACTTCTGATGGGGACACTTACTGCCCTGTCTTTTGGTCACAAGTGCAGTTTCCATCTAACTATCCATCCTCCAGCTACTTATTCCTGTACAGGGCTGCACGAAGAGCAGGTTCCTTAAATAACAAAATGGAGAACAGATATAACGGCAAAAACATCACTAACAATATTAATCTGGGAAATGAAATGTGAACAAGGTGCGATCTATTATGTTTTCCATTTATTGTACCTCAGGGGCTCTAAGCTAAAATCCATGACAACAAATACTACAAATCTGATCCTTTTCAAATGCAGTGTCATCATCTTACTGATGTTGCATAAAATATGTTTGTTAGCTTTTGTTCACACTCAGCATTTAGCAGCTAGTGGCTATGGAGCAGGAGGCCCCCACACTGACAGGGCTGAATTAAATTTGGTTCAGACAGGGTATGTGAAAGGAGGCATGTCCTGAGTTTGAGAGGCAAACCTGCCTCCTATTGAAACGGCGGGGAAACTGTATTGACGTGAGGAAAGGCTAAAGGCTGCCAGGGAGAAGGGGTGAGAAGATTATGACCTCTAAGTTAGTGGTTCAGGTCCCTATTGGTGTTTGACCTGCCTCACTCACACATGTCTATGTGGCCTGTCTCACCCACACCTGTCCATGTGCCCTGTCTCACCCACACATGTTTATGTGACCTGTCTCATTCTCACCTGTCTATGTGACATGTCTCACTCATGTCTGTCTGTGTGACTTGTCTCACTCACACCTGCCTATGTAACCTGTCTCATTCAGACTTGTCTGTGTGTTCCGTTGCACAGAGAATGGCATTTTACTGCTTTAATAGAAAGAGAAAATAAGCGTATATGAGAAGATAAGCTGTGTGAATATGGGGGGTTTGTAAAGATTTGGAGGGGCAGCCAGAGCCAGAGGTGGGCAGCTGGGTGCGGGGGCAATAAGGGTGTAAGCATTCTTCTTTGTATGAAACCATGTGGATCAACAGCTGTCCTGATGTGTGCTTTCAGATACAGCATGATTGTGTGGGTGAGGGGCACGACCTTTTGGAATGATAGAGATCGGCAAGGCAGAGCTTCTCCTAATTAGTCCACAAAAGAAAACAAAAGCCATCTAGGCTAATTTACTATCTTCCAAAAAACATTTCTTTTCACATAGTAATGGCCCTGATACGGTGCCTTTGTGATCAAATTGTATTCAGTCTGTGTGACATTCATTATTTTAAATAACCTCTTCTAGCATTCCTTCTGATGTTTAATTGCTTCTGTGATTTTTTATCCTTCTTCCTTTCCCTTGCTTTGCTGAATGCAGCTGGAATGACTTGGAGCTCCTTAGAGAGAGTGAGTGAGACAGAAAGAGAGATGTGCAGATGTCAGTCAAGCTCATAGAGTGAAGTGAAGAACCCGTCTCATCTGTGAGTCATTTTTTGACCATCATTTTTCTCATCTGTGAGTCATTTTGGCACAAGCTGTGGTCAGAACAGACACACACACAGCGAAGCGGGAGAGTAGGATACAATTAGTGCATTTTCATTCGTGTGTTAGTGAGGAGCATGTATGGAGAGTGGGGAGATGCAGTCAAGCTGGTGACAGCCCATTAAATTGAAAAGTTAAGTTACTAACTCATTTATTCACATTTTACATTTATTTTTGTCTTAAACTGTGTTGGACGGCACTAATTGTATTTGTTTCAATTTATATGTTTTTCCTCATCAAAAAACCTTTTATAAACATTTTTTATTTATAATGGAGGTCTGTGTTTATGTATGCACTGAATGTACGGTGGTGCATATCAAGTCAAGTGTTTTGGAATTTTTCAAGTGAAAAGCAGGAACTGTCTCACTCACACCTGTCTGTGTGACCTGTCTTACCTTCGCCATTTTATGCAACCTGTCTCACCCACACCTGCCTGTGTGACCTGTCTCACCTTCACCTTTTTATGTAACCAGTCTCACCCACAACTGTCTGTGTGACCTGTCTCACCTTCACCTTTTTATGTAACCAGTCTCACCCACACCTGGCTGCGTGACCTGTCTCACCTTCACCTTTTTATATAACCAGTCTCACCCATACCTGTCTGTGTGAC
>JAAGVU020000035.1:1070932-1099881 GCA_011763525.2 Mormyrus iriodes
CTGTCTCACCTTCACCTTTTTATGTAACCAGTCTCACCCACACCTGGCTGTGTGACCTGTCTCACCTTCACCTTTTTATATAACCAGTCTCACCCACACCTGTCTGTGTGACCTGTCTCACCTTCACCTTTTTATGTAACCAGTCTCACCCACACCTGGCTGTGTGACCTGTCTCACCTTCACCTTTTTGTGTGACCTGTCTCATCTTCACTTTTTTATGTAACCTGTCACCCACACCTGTCTGTGAGACCTGTCTCACCTTCACCTTTTTATGTAACCAGTGTCACCCACATAAATGACAGAAATGGGTACCACTTTATAATAAGGCAACTCTTATAAATGGTTTATGAATGGTTTATAATCAAGTTATTAATTAGGTTGTAATGTAAGTTAAAGTTAAAACATGGGGTTTTTATTAATTCATTTTATTATTACTCTCACTTGTAAGTGGCACAAGGGAGCCTTATTGAAAAGTGGTACCCAGAAATGGAACAGAAAACGCAACATATTTTACTACTGATTTCCTCTCTGTTACCCAAACACGATGATTTTTAGACTTGATACCGCATATACTGTACATGCTCCTCCTCCAGCAGGACCTGAGATAAAATGGGTATGGCCAGAACAGGAAGCAGCCTGACAGCCCTGCTCTGACTCACTCTGCATTGGTAACAAAAACAAAGGTAGGAGCTAAGTGCACAGCTCTGTAAATTATTGTTCCACACTCCAATGAACCTGTCACAGGAAGGTTCAGCCATTAAGGACTCTGCCTGCCTGTCACACTGAACAGAGCCCTGGGGCATAGCGAAAACAGCCCCATAACACTTTACTGACACATCACCTCTCTGCAGCTGTGAGGATGACAAAACAATGTGTAGGATTCAGCCAGTTAAGGTGTCTCTGACAAATTGCCATCCGAGTCTGAGCTCAACAGCCAGAACTGTAACCATGGTTCTGGGGCAGCCAATGGCAATAACCAAAATTCCCTCATAAGCCAAGGTTTAATCCAGCATGTGTCTACCCCTGGCATAAGTGAAGGAAATATAAAAGTTGTAGGTACTTTATACACACACAAGGTAAGTTTCAAGGGTCTCAGTCAGCTGTCAAATGATTCCTTTGCAACTGATCATCTAGTACTATCTCTGCGTAGCTTCTGTACCTTTTCCATCACTGAAGCATTCCAGTGTTATTCTTGCAATTTTTGCAAGGTACCATTAATATTTTTATTGTTGCAAAATTACAAAGAATTGCTTGCTTGGATTTTCTGTTTCAGTCAATTCCAATAAAAAAATATAATTCTAATAATAAATATCCGAAAAGATACCACATAATGTAGTTTAATATTACAGGAGAATTACTGCTTTTTGTAATGAGGGTTTCATCACCTGTTTTGACCACAGGTGCCTCTGGGTGGCCTCCTCTCGGCCCTATGTCTGACCTTACTCATAAAGCAGCAGTTTTACTGCAGAGACCACGGCTCGTTCCCCACGGAGGAGGAAGCGGAAATGTACCTTTCACATTTCATTGGGAACCAGGTCTAAAGAGGCTCAGCTTTCTGGTCAGCAGACGGTATGTTGGTCTGGAGCGGGAGTTTACATTTCATCGTTTAATTCCTCAGTGGACATTTTTATCTGAAACCTCACAGTTTATGCTTTTTTATCAAGTTTGTATTCCTTTTTACAGGAAGATATTTATTGATGCTACATAAAGCAAAGCCCTTTCTGGGATCTGAGCTATTCCACTTCTTTTTTTCCTTCAACGAACATACTCTGTGTTTTTACTGAAATGACTAGAATGATGTGTTCATCCAAAATTTAAATTAGTCCTGAATAAGATCCTGAAATTTATAAAAATAACTTTAAAACAATAATATAGCTTCCATTAAAAACTACATTTTTGGAAGTGTTCCATATAATACAAAGAGAATATATTTATGAAAACAGAACTTACAAAATAAGCAAATGGGGCTGTATGACACATTTATTTAATAAAGGGATTCGGAGTAAAATTCAATTTGAAAACATATCGCACTGTAACACATTTTGACAATCTGCTTCAAGTTGTCCCTCTACTGGTGTAAGATGGAACTGCATCTCCCCTGCTTGTCTTGACCCTCAGTTTGCTAAATGTGTATGGCCTAGCTATGTGCCCTTACACAACAATACTTCTTGCTCATATCCCTATTATGAGTTCTCCATGAGGGTGTTATCTGTCTGCACCAGTGGGATCTCATGTAACTCGGTGGATTAACATCCAGGAGATTGCAGGATGAAATCGTAATGGTATCTCTGTTAGACCCTTGAGCAAAAGGTCTTAACCCTGCTTGCACCAGTATAGCTAAATGCTGGCTCACTCTGTTCTCAATTCCCAAGCTCTCCACACTATTAAATTCAATTCAATTTATTTTTATATAGCGCCTTTCACAACAGAGTCGGCCCAAAGCACTTTACATGATATCGAGAGAACAAGAATAAAATAGGAAAAAGGAAAGAAAAAGAAAATAAAGACAGAATGAAGGCTAGATGACAACAGAAGAGAGGAACCAAAAACTTCCAAGTAAGGAGAAAAAAAACCTCAAGGTCAACTGGCTGCCCAACCCCCCGTGGCATGCTAACATTATTGCAGAGTATGTCACTTCGAACATAAGTGTCTACTAAATAAATAAACATGACTTAATTAACTGTCACCTGTGTAACAGCTATGTGCTCAAATCCAACCCACTGGATCCTAGTGGGATTGTCCTGGCAGACCTTGAGAGCTCTGTTACAGGAATCTCCGGTCAATGTTGAAATTACGATTATATTCTTTTAGCTGCAGAGGCCTCAACATTCAGTCAATAAAAATCCATCAGAATCTCTCCGAAAAAATCTTTCAGATTTCCTTCAGAATGTTATTGATATATAACAAGAAATCTATTATACCAAATTCAGCCCTTTAACATGCAGGGTTAGCTATACATAAATATCAATAACTTAATTACATAATTATGTTTGAATACCTTTAATGATTTGTATTTCTAAGATGCATTCCATGGGGATTTTGTATTCCTAAAAAAAAATATTTTGGATAAGGATGTTGTAGTTTGTAGTTAAAAACACTGGGTTCCAGATTGTACCCTATAGATATTTCCTCTAACTGTCTCGTGTTTCACGGTCTGCCAGTCAGCACGGGAGCATCGGATTACAGTGTAAATTCTGGGCTTTGAATTGATCTCTTGGAACAAAACCAGCTTATTAATAACTGGTGAGATGTTTGCATTCCAGCTCAGCATTTCAATGTGTGTGACTTTCCTCTGCATAAATAATCAAGCTGTGGAAATTTGAAGACTTAAACTGAGGCCAGAAAGGTTACTTTTCTGAGGAGATTGATACAAATATATGACTATTCCTTGAAAATATTCCTTTTACAAATTTCCTATCAGCAGTGTACAATGGAAAAGTGTTTTGTCTGATGACACCAAGTGTTTTTGTTTTCTAAGAATTCAATTGGAAAACAACATTCCTATGTTGACATTGCCCTCTAGGGGACATGTATAAAACTGCCTCAGACAAAATATCTCAACGTGTACATACACATTTGGGTAAAATGCTGAAGTATTTGTGACTATGTTGTTAGTAAGTATGGATAGAAGCAAAACACAGAATGTGATCTGCACTTCATGGTTGGGTAAACATACTAAGCACTGTGCTAATAGGGATGACATAAACTGTCGTTCTGAGAATGTGGTGTGGGGATATTGAAAGACAGGCATGACTTACTGAAGACGGGGTGCTTTATGATACAGTTCTTCATTGCCATGAAAAGAATCCTCATTCCAAGTAGCCCTGTTCCTGACGGATGATCTACATCACAGTTGTTGAAAAATTAATTTGAGTTTCCGAGAAAACGTAATACCTCAAATGTAAATAATGTGAAGTATCAGTGTCATTTTGGGGAAAATGGTCGGTTGGGTTCTGTAACATTGTTTTTTTATGTACCTCAGTCTGGTTTCACATATATGATTATGTAGTACAGGACTGAGAGTCGGCCTAAATTCAACGTAAACAAACTTATAAAGGCTAGATTTTCACTTCATCCTGCACAAATTGAGTTTGCAAGGAAAAGTATTTCCATTTTCACAACCTCTTCAATTCGCAGAAATGGAAACCAGATTCTAAGCGAGAGAGAAAGAGAGAAAAGGAGATAGAGAGGAAGAGAGAGGTTGGCTTCAGATTTAATGTGTTATATATGTGAGTCAGTCCATGCGGACATTGTCACCTCAGTTTGACACATTTATAATATCTATAAAATTCCAGGTTTTACCGTTTTGTCATTTTATACTGCCGCACATATTGGATTTTTCAACTCCCCTGTACATCTGCAAAACACTCTGGTCTAGAGACCAGTGCTCTAACCACCAC
Organism: Mormyrus iriodes; assembly: GCA_011763525.2. NCBI lineage: Eukaryota > Metazoa > Chordata > Actinopteri > Osteoglossiformes > Mormyridae > Mormyrus > Mormyrus iriodes. The sequence continues at coordinate 1,075,333 of JAAGVU020000035.1, forward strand.
TCCACACTAACCTCAAAGCCCACAGCAGATGTGACCAGATCTGCCTACTGTGGCCCTGCATTAATGCTTCCACTTCTCTCCTTTCTATCCTACTATTTAAAGATGACTAATTAAAAAGTTTTAGAACAAATTTGTGTTACTGCACCTTAGCTACCTGCTACATTTACCCCACAACTTCCTGTTACACAACGTCCTGTTATTGAGGATTAAGCAGCCAGTCCTCCATCACCCCCCCCACCCCAAATCTACCATAAAAATTCCAAAGGAATATTGTCCATCCATCCATCTTCCCAACCAAATATCCAGTAATGGGTTGTGAGGGGGAGGGGGCTAGAACCTATCACAGGCAACACAAAGCAGGGGAACACCCTGGGTGGGATGCCAGTACATTGTGGGACACAAGTACATCTAAACTGGTGTTCGGCCATTCAAATCAGACTGCATATGCAGCACACAGAGCATGTACTGATTCCGCATCACCCACTGATGCACAGACTAGCAAGAAACAAAGACATGCAAAAAATAACAAAAGTCTTTTTTCCTTATTCCTCTGTCAAGCTGCAGTTGATTTTCCTCTTCATATCATTTTTCCCAAACATGATGCCGCGCACTGTATGCAAGGGGTACTGTTCCCAAAGATCCCCAGGACCTCGGACTGCACCTCACCTCTGGCCTCTCTGAGAAGGTGACCATAGAATAGGTGTCATCATGACATTTCTCTTCTCCTTTTTGAATAGATTTCTTGCCTGCAGTGGCAGTGCTGATTTGATTTTGGAAAGTTAGATCTGCCAGAAGTTTGGTATGGTAGTATTTTTGTCTGAAAGTTCAATCCTTATCAGGCCTTATCATGTTCCCTTAAACTTCTGATGATTTCAGTGGTATTTCACATTTATTATTTCTTTTAATTTCTGAGAAATTGTTAAGAATGTCAAAATCCAATCATCCATCTATTTTCTGTAATTGTTTGTCCTGTCTCCAGACCCCCCGCGACCCATATGGAATAAGCGGTTATAGAAAATGGATGGATGGATGGATGGATGTTTGTCCTGTTCAGGGTTGCAGTGGGACCTGATTTTTATTATTTGTCCTTAATGACACAAAACAGACGCAGTCTCTATCCTCCAAACAGAAGGCTGTGCTGCTATACCCATTGATCCACAAAGACAACGACAAAGTCCACAGTACAAAAGTGAATTGCTTTAATAGATAGCAATTACAGCAATGGAATAAAGCAGAAATTCAGGTACTAGATAATATGGTGCTTAAAGACCCAGGAGAGGGCTATGGCTGCACAGTTGAGCCAGGTACAAATGTTGCTTATATTCAGCTCTCAGGCTTAAATTTCCATCCATCTTCTGCCTTTGGTGAGGGTCCTGGTATGTTTACATTTTCACACAAATATTATGAATGGCAAAATCTGCAAGCAACAGGGTGAACTTTAGCTCCTTTTTGTTTTTAGTAGTTTTCTTCAGTTGTTAATTGGAAATGTCAGTCTTGCTCACTTATGGCGCTTTTCCACTGGCATATAGGAACTAGGCCATACTGGACCTGTACTGTAAAGATAGATTAGTTACGGTGCAGTTGTAGGTCGCTTCAGTTTTCCACTGCAGAAGGGTCAGCTCAGTAAAGGCTTGCCCGGTTTGGAGAGTGACAGTGACATAAAACCAAAGAGATGCTTATTTATTATTCACACTGTATACATCATAATTTATTATGTGCTAATTTCCACTAGCACATCTGTGAAAATCACTGTATTATGTAGCATCAAACGCTAGTAGAATAAGTGAGTTATCGGGAATACATCAATATATTGTGGTGTGCGATACTACTAACAATTTATAATATATAGAATATGCGCTTTCTTCTTTAAGATAATCTACACGTCTCAGTGCAGATCATGGTATTTCCATGCATTTCAACCAATCAGATGGTGGTGACGCAATAAACTCTGTTTAGTCACGCAATGTCAGTACAGGTATGGCTCAATTCTTGGTGGCAGTGGAGAAGCGCCATTACTGTGCATCCCCTGGGTTCTACAGGATTGGGGGGTGAGGTTAAGGTTGTCAAGCCCTCGCCAGCAGGGTCACAGGTCATTTCATTAAATCACTTGTTACTGCTAATGGAAACCAGGAGGGGCATCTCTCTCTCACATTAGGGAGGAATCCCATGGGGAGACAGTGCAGATGGTAATAAGGCAGCATAGGGGGAAGGAGAGCAAACTGGGCTCTACTAATCATGAGAGCGAACGTAGGGGAATTCATGAAGGGCCTCACATGCCCACACACATCCTCTGTGCCATTACAACACCTAATTAATGGGAAGCAGATTGCGTTCTGCACAACTCAAGCCAGTTACTGAATTACTGAACCAAATCACTTGGTCCAAATAATAGGTTACTTCAAAAGTAATATTGCTGGAAATATCACAGTGATATATGTATAAAAAATTACAGCATTTGTACAATATACTGTATTTATGATGCCATGATATGAAACTATAATTGCTGCTGTTATTATTATTATGAAAATGGTGAGAATACATATGCATGAATGAGAGGGAGGACAGTGGAAGTGTAAGGATGCAGGCAGTAGAGTGGAAGAGTTTAAATACTTGGGATCAACAGTTCAGAGTAATGGGAAGTGTGGAAGAGAGGTGAAGAAGAGAGTGCAGGCAGTGTGGAGTGGAGGGGAGTGACAGGAGTGGTTTGTGACAGACGGGTATCAACAAGAGTAAAAGGGAAAGTTTACAAAATGGAGGTGAGATCAGCTATGTTATATGGGTTGGAGACTGTGGCCCTGACGAAAAGACAGGAGGCAGAGCTGAAGGTGGTAGAGTTAAAGATTTGCGTTAGGAGAGATGAGGATGGAGAGGATTAGGAATGAGTTTATTAGCGGGGCAGCTCAGGTTGGACATAAAGACAAAGCCAGAGAGATGAGATTGTGTTTGGAGACAAAGCCAGAGAGGCGAGATTGTGTTGGTTTGGACATGTACAGAGGAAAGATGCTGGGTATGTTGGGAGAAGGATGCTGAGTAATAGAGCTGCCAGGCAAGAGGAAGAGAGGAAGGCCTAAGAGGAGGGTTTTGGATGTAGAGAAAGAGGACACGCAGGTGGTTTGTGTGACAGAGGAAGATGCAGAGAACAGGAAGAAATGGAAACAGATGACACACTGTGGTGACCCCTAACGGGAACAGTCAAAAGAAGACATACTCTTATGGAGGGGTATGCTGGAAAGACAGATGATCCAGAACAGGGGTTTTATTAGTAAGGTTGGACAAAACAAGAAAACAAAAGACACTATGAGGGGTCTAAACATGATCAGGTAGAAAACAAGAACTAAATCAGGGAGTAACGCATGAACAAACAGCAGCACAAGAACTAAACCGGAGCAAACAAAGGAACAACCACAGGGACCAACTGAAGACTAAAGCAAAGGTTGGCACTTAAAAATATACATGATGAGAGTCAACAAGAGACAGGCATGGGCAGTGACAAGCTCTAGAAACACAAGCATAGGTGGGGGCAATCAACAGAGAAAGGGTCAAACACCAAGGGAGACTAGAAAACAAAAGTAACAACATTACTACAAACAGGGTAATAGGGAAAAAACAAGAAACTGTAACACAAATACATAATTAACCAAGGATATGCAAAGAAACATAAATGATAATTTATAAATAATCCGCAACAAAAGAGAAGCAGGGATGACACAGTGGCCCCCTCAGCCCATTAAGCCATGAGGCAGCTCAGGGAACAGGAGAACACATTAGGAGCTAAGGACACAGGATTGCCAGCGACACCTGCTGGTCAAACTGGGAACAGACATATGACTGGAACCAATCCTTACACATAGTAAGATCGGTATCCCACCTTAGGCTCCATAGTGGCAACAGTTAAAGTTTTTGACCCCACCGCTAGATGGTTTTTAATTCTCTGTGGACAAATTTTTGGGACACTGCACACCATGCCAGGTGTCAGGGAGCTGCTGTCCATTTCTGGGTATTTTTTTGTCAGGTAACATGTCTGGTAAGAGTACATTTAAACTCCCACAGTGTTCACACAGAATACAACTCAGACTGTGTACTGGCATTCTCATGAACAGTGAGAGGAAAATACGCCAGCAGCCACAGCTATAAAGATAAACAGAGGGAGAAATCAGCAAGCCCTGACATACATAAAACAAGAGACAAGATAGAGACAAGTGCCACAGTATCAAAGCCTTTTTCTTTCACCTCAGAAATGTCAAACGCAGATGCACAGTGATGTAATACACAGGAGGAACCTCCTGCTAGGGACTCAATGATTTAACACTGTGACTTAACACTGAAAGTCATAGGAGTTATAGACAGAGTTGGCTGTACCTTTTTAGGGGGTCTAACTAAAGCTCTATCTGAGAGGAACCCTACCAAGAACTGATGATCATTTTACTTTCTCTGCAATTTGGATAATTTAGGGGCCCTAGGTAATTGGTTATTCTGACTATCGCTAGAGCTGACACTGTATATAAATCAGGAGTGGCCAATTTTATCCGCAAAGGATCAGTCTGTATGCAGGTTTTTGAGATAACCTTTAGGTCAGCTGTTCAAACTCTTCAGCCAATCAATCCTCTAATCAGTAATCTAATTAGGGAGTTGCAATGAAAATGTTCATACACAACGTCCCTTTCTGGATAAGACTGGCCACCCTTAATATAAATACACAATAATGATGCTACACCTGTCCACTACATACCATACCAAAATGGATATGGACACTTGTGGAATACCCTTTACTTCCAAATCGTAAGCAGAAAAGATCCTGGAGAGGTGACTGGTCATTAAATACCATGATAACATGTATCTGCAGTGTGGATGAAAAATCACAACCTAATGCTCTGTGACAAATATGAACATTAGGGTTTCCTTTACATGGGCTCAGAAAATTTAATTAATTTTTGCAAACTTTTGCTCTCACCTCCTAAAATGATACTCCACCCCAAGGAAAAAAATCCTGTAAATTTATATTCAATTTAGTTTGCATTTAGGGTGTGCCCAACTCCCTTTTATTTCAGAATTTGAATTCATGCACAGCAAAACATACATAAGCCTTTCTCCAGCAGATTAATGAGTTCCATTTACTTATTTAATATTAATACAGGAAGTGATGTCACAACTACGCTACAAAACACACATCTTTGTATCATAAATTTTGATTTAAATTTAAATGTAAATTTAGATTTAAAATTTAAAGTTAGTCAATTGATATGATTAATAATTGTACTGTGATGTTGGCAGAGTGAACAACTGCATGACTTTGTCACAAAAAATACCATGAAAATCTTCCAGATTTTGTCTATTCCTGACCCTTTCCTGCTGGCTGATCCAGACACGTGGCCAGCTAATCAGGACTATCTTATCAGTGAAGACATTATTCATCATCTCCATGTTGTGAATGATACCGCAGAGCAAGCTATTGCACTCATACAAGAGTTCATTGGCATGCTGACCAAAGATGAGGAACAGACTCAGTTTGCTCTTTAGGTCATCCGTGAACACCACAAACGTTTCCCCAAATGAAAAAAATCGACTGTTGTCAAGAACCTTAGTCACGTTAATGTTCAAACCACATATTCAAGCAACTGATGTGACCAATTTTACAGCAGCAGTGCTATTGGGATGCAAATGTTTAACCATATAGTGTTGTCTGCTCTTGAATAAATTTAGCTTTTCTATGACATGAGTGAAGAAGCAGAGCAATGGTTAAACCGAAGCTTACATGTTTCAGTAAAATTAAATAAACTTGGAGATTTGACATTGTTACAAAAATTGAAATTGAAATAAAGAATTATTAAAGTAGATGTGTTCTAGCAATAAAAACAGATACATTAAAGTAGTATTCTTGTAGATAAGCGAACAAAACAGCATAGCAATGCATTGACATGCAAGCACATTAGGACAGCACATTAAAATGAATATTAACAAAATTGTAAAAACTTCACTGTGTTTGAGCATACCCTAAATGCAATCCAAATGATGTGATATTTTGCACAAATGACTTTTATACCACAAAGACTTGAGTGAAGGGATGAGAGCTGAAACTTTCAAAAGTCAAAAAATAAGGAACACTCTAATGAACATGAACAATCCTCACATTTTGCTGGGTGACTAAAATAATTATGAAAATCAATATGTTTCAGACTGTGGGCTTGGAGGTGCATTTCCAAGGTGTGAGTGAGACGTAAGCCATGATACTGCATTGTGTGTGCATGTGCTTTCAGGATATACCCTGTTGATGGCGCTGTTGTGACAAAGTGAGCCCGAGGAAGCAGTGGGCAGTAATCAATCACATGCATGCTCGTGTGGGGAGGAAAGATGATCGCTTGTTCCTTGGTGTTCATTAGAGCTTGTTAGTGCTCTTCAGCACTCATGCAACAGGAGCCAAAATCCAGCTTCTCCATGAGGGATGACCTACGAACCCCTCCGCCACCCATCCCCAGGGCTCAGCGTATGCTCCCGCCAATCACTGTGACCCTGTCAGCATGCTTTCTCTCCATCCCTCTTTGTCCATCTTGCCACCTTCCCCCTTCCACTCTTCTTCTGTTTGGCCATGAAGGCCCCGGATCTGAAGTACAGTGCCATGTGGAAAGCTGATCCATCCCAGAAGGCTGTGCTCCTGTGAGACCTCCTTGTCAGCCCCCCTACCTGGAGACACTCAAGCACGCTCTGTCGAAGCCCGCTGCCTAAATACAAACATTGCATGTTTCCGATACCCTGTCCCGTTTTGCTGATTTCAGCTTTCACGCTGTGTTAAGTGAAAAAAAACAAAGGGTATGTAAAGCTAATAAAGTGACTCTTTTGTTTGCCTGAAAATGCCCTTTTTTATTTCTTTACCTTCTGCTGCAGAACAGATGTGTGCTTATCTTTCAGCTATTAGTGCAGACCAGCTGTTGCTGGCACAGCATTACATGGGGGCCACCAGTGATGACATCATCAGGCATCCAAAAGAAGAATGGCTTGTGTTAGTTGGGGTTTTCCCACATTTTCCCTAGAATTTCTTTAGAGCTTGTGTCCACAGTACAAAACAACTTACAGATCTCTCAGTGGAAACTGTTCCCTTATTGCCAGTGTTAATTGAAGGCACTAAACTGGTTTGTACCCAGGTAACAGGGAACATTCCCAGGACTTTGCCCAGTGTTATGTGAACATCTTCTCAATTTGCAGAAAACGTTCTTACTGTAATGTTACTTCCACATTTTACATTTTAACTATGTTTCTGTCAGTGTCCGCACAATAACATTATTAATTCAACATCCTTCTAATGCATTTAATGTTGAAAAATATTCTTAATAAAAATTAAATATTATTTCATAAAAGTGCTATATGTGTATACTGCAAACACCAGGTGCAAAGCCACAGTGTTACACATTGCTCTACCATGCCCTTTGATTGTTTCTGTATTATTATTCTAGCAGTAATAATAGATACTCTATTAATCCCTGCGGGGAAATTCTCCTTTTTACCTCCTCCACCTTGCTCTCTGTAGGTAAGAGCAAGCAGTCACCCATAGCAGCACCTCAGGAGTCTTACTGAAGGATCCAAAGATGTGCCAAGGCCATGCTCCAACCAGCAACCTTCGGATCACAGGCATAGAGGCTTAGCCCACAGAGCCACAAGCTGTAGTTGTAGCAGTGTAACATCACTCTAGAAACATCAGAAAAACTGAACACTTTGAACGCGTCCATACATTAATTGTAACATTTGGTAAGTGTTCCTAGAATGAAAAATTGTTAGTGGAGAATATAACTCAGTTTAAAAGTGTAGAAGAAGTGAATTGAGAATAAAAACCTTAGGCCAGTTCTTAGTTTTGTGATTCATAATCAAACAGATCTACAATAAAAACAAAGATCAAAATGGAATACAACTCCAAAACTAATTTATGAAATGGACAAAGATCTACAGTACTGTGCAAAAATCTTAAGCAGTTGTAGAAAGTATTCATAAGTATTTTCTGGTTAGTAAGTATATATTGGCTTAGAAGAAAATGCAATTTAAAATTAGAACATAAGCAAATTCGAAGTAACACTCTAAAAACTTGCATGCATTTCTTAAATTCTGCAAAAAGTATATCCCAAGATCCAAAAAGGAGAACTTGCTGGATGGCTATAACAACACTTCTTCAGTTCCCAAACCTCTCCGCACCACCAGCCCAATTAATTAATTATCTTAACTAAATAACTCAGCGATTAGTGAAGTTGATTGATTGGTTGAGTCAAAAAATACATTGGTGTATCAGATGGTTGCTGCAAAAATTGGAGTGACTTCAGGAAAGGTTTAGAAATGGTTAAGCTGACACTGTTAGGATTAAACCCTGTCTTATCTGTTGTCTCCCCATTTGAACAGTGGGTGTTGCTGGCCATTTCACTATGTTCACTGTGTTTCTGTATATTTAGCACCATTCCATGTTCCTATTGTGCTCCTCTGCTCCCTGGGCCACCACATGGCTGAACAGGGTTATGTGCTTGTGTTTATATATTTCTGTATTGGTTCATGTTTTTGTGCCTTTGTTCTTGGTTATCCGTACTTGTAATTAGTTTTGAAGTTATGTCTTGTTTCACCTAAGTTCCTAGTATCTCTTAGTGCTTCAGTTTGCAGTGCTCGTTAATTACCCACACTGGTTTCTCATCTAGCATTTATTATTAGTGTATATATGTGCCTGCCGTTGGCCTAGTCTTCAGTCAGTCATTGTGTGTTACGTGCATGTACATGGTGTGGTTCTTGCTTGTGGTCTCCTTGGCATTCTTCTGTGTGTCGTTTAGTCTTTATTAATTCTTATTTAGTCTTCCTGCTTTTTGTCTTTACCCATTGTGGCCCCTTTGTGTTCCTGGGCCTGTTGAGTTTAGCTTATAAATAAATCCCCTTTCTCAAGGATCATGGATTATTCCTTACCATGCCTTATGACAGGTGCACTTACTCAGACATAATATAATAGTTTTACACCTATATAAAAAATATTTAAACATTATTCCTTTTGATTGCCTAAAGGCTAGTTCATACTTCACTTGGAGTGAAGCTGCAGTAAAAATTTGGTTTTCTGTATGTTGAACGGTAAAACAATGGCAGAGAGGAGGCAGAGGTCTTTAGGGGATGCAAGATGAGAGCTGTGCTATCTGAATTATTCTTTAGTGGGCTTGCCTTGCAGTGCATTGTGGGCCACATGGTTCTGGGCTGCTGAAATGAAAGCCCAACAGAACCATGACCAGTTCTTTGCCCTATAGGCCGCACGCAGTCCAGGAAATCCCGCGATCACATTTTCGGACTGCAGTCTTTCCAGTTTGCTGGAGAGCTGTGACAAATTGAAGGGATTAATTTCTTTAAGTAATGTAATTTCAGGGCCTGAGATGAACTACTGCCACACACATTCACATGGAAATGTTAACCACACATCTATCAATTTACTTCCTGATGACCGGACCATTTCTTATGCTGAAAAAAAAACGAAAACATTTGAATAATTTAAAAAACAGCATAATTTTTTTTTTAAAGATGTAAGTTCTGAGAGAACAGGATGCTGTGTATTTATATTTCAGGACATTGAAATACAAGGTAAATCATTTGTTATGGGGCAACACATGAGGGACATTTCAGGACCCCTTTTGGGATTCTAATAATGTCAAGTTCAGACTGAAGCTAGACCCTAATCTTGAATCAAGACATTGTTTTATCTTGATTGTGTCAGTTTTATCTATAGGACATTCTAATGTATGTGTATGACCAGAGAATCAGAGAATCAGCAGAAGAGGAAAGAGAACCACGTACTGAGAGATGGGGTAGGCAGAATAAAGAGGCAGAATCTTTCCAACAGAAACCATTTTCATTCAGTTCATTTTTTTGGCTATTGTATTATTTTAATGGTGCAGCCATAGCGTACATTTTTCCATTTAGACACAGACTGTCTGTTTTCAAAAAGTACATTTTAACTTCTGCTTATGGGACAACGAAAAAACCCGAAACCAATCCAGATAAATCTGCCTCAATACAAACTTATGATCTGATTTTTCTTACTGTTTTATTCAAACTTATAATAAAACCTGGAAGAGGGAGTAGATGAGAGATTGGGTTTTAAGAAATGTGCTGTATGTTTTCTTTATACAAATTAGCTAGAAGCTTTGTTGGTTCAAGAATGCAAAATAGTGAAAGTAAATATAAGGATAATTAGGGAGAATCCAGTGCTGAAGTTTAACACAGAGCAATTTCGTTCGAACATGGGCACTGAACGTGCATTTGGACAAAACCGAAAAGCTTTCGTTTTCCAGGAAAAAAGCCAGACCTGTGGGAGACATGCTGTATTTTATTATTTACTTGGGAGCCAAAACACCAACTGCGACATGATTAGCGTTTTGGGGAACTTCAGCTATAAACATAGGGAGAAATGAGACATGCTGGGTATTCTATGTAATACACACACCAGCTAACCAGTCCTATTCCCAATAAAAATCTGGCTGAAATTTTTGGCAGTTATAATCATCCTTCATAATGGGAATAAAGTATGGCCTCAAAACAAATAAGCTACAAAAATGAATGATACGGCAATCAAACTAAATATTGGCATCTGGAATTATGCAAAAAGCATACTCTTTGCTCTTAGAAATGTCCCAAACAATACATTTGGGACTAAATTAGTGCTCATTTTGAAAAGTACAGCAAAATTCTGGGAACACTAAAACCACTAAAACCCTCTCATTTAAAATGAACTGACCTCTGTAACAATCCTGTTCATATCTAATTGCCAGACAGAAATAAAATCTTACAGTTAATTGAACCGCTTTGGTCCTCAACATGCAGTGTTTTAATATGAATCCATTATGAAGATAATGTATAGAATATGTGTGCATAACTGTTAAAACGGGGAAAATTAAAGAAAATGGTTATCGCTTACTTGAAGGAGCTAGAAAACAAGAAATATTGTGTTCTTTCTGTACATTTTGTGCGAGCCACAATCACATACACAGTTATATATCCCTGGATAATACATAAGAGATATACAGTATAAATATAAACATATTAGCAGCTCCAGAAGGGAGAGCTCATAGTCTCCTACAAAAAGGGCTGTGACTCTAAGTGCTACACCAACTGATCAAGGCTACCAAGAGGACTACACTGCCCCCTGGTGCACAAAGCTATCCTACCCACTAACACTGGTCTTATGTGATGTATGTATGTGTATATAACATTAAAATCACTGACAGATGGAGTAAATGAAACTGATTATCTCACTAGTCAAGTATGATGTTATACAAGGGCAAAATTGTGAGCTAGACGACTGGGTCAGAATATCTCCGAAACGGCTGGTCTTGTGAGGTGTTTCCGGTATGCAGTGGTCAGTACCTATCAAAAGTGATCCAAGGAAGGCCAACCGGTGGGGTCATGGGAACCCAAGGCTCATTAATGTGTGGAGAGCTGATCCTGTCTACCATCAAAAGTGCCTACAATGGACATGTGTTAGAATTGGACCGTGCACTGTTAGAAAAAGTGGTTCTATATGGCACTCTTAAGGGTTCTATAACTTGCTCCATATATGGTACTCAGGATGGTTGCAAATGGAACCTTTTTTAGGAAGCACCTTTAAAGAACCATATCAGCTCTTTTGCTATCATACTGATAAGGTTCCATATAGTACCTCAAGGTGCTATCTTTATAAAATATGTTATTATATTTCCACCCATCCATATTCTTTAACCACTTATCCTATTCAGGATCGTGGATGAGTCTGGAGCCCTGGAGGCTACAGGCACAAGGCAGGGAACAGCCCAGGATGGGGTACCAACCCATCATAGTGCACACTCACACATACCTATGGGCAATTTAGCAATTCCAATTAACCTCAGCATATTTTTGGACTGTGTGGGGAACTGGAGTACTCAGAGGAAACCCCACAACAACACAGGTAGAACATACAAACGCCACACACAGGGAACCCTGGCAGAGAGTAGACACCAGGTCCCAGAGGTGTGAGGCAACAGTGCTAACCACTGCACCACCAAATGAGCTTCCTAGTCAATGCAGCAGATGTGTGAGATGCTGTCATTGAATAGCTGAAGATTCCCTGCACAATCCAGGAAAGATAGACAACTGAAAGAATATGGCTGTAGCTTTACTTGAGGGGTCAGAAATAATGTAGTACTACACTCCTACTTAATGTATTAATTAACCAGAAACTAAGTGCTGGTCACGTACTGATATTATGTTTGTTCATTATTAATCAATCATAAAGGTCCGTGTATTCCATGCAGTTACTATATTTGTTCATGATTTGTACTTGAGTAGTAACTGAGTTATTAAGTAACTTGTGCCCCCTCGAGTAAAGTGTTACCAGACAATCATTTAAGGCTGATTTTGGTATGTGGTGCGTAGTCCTCTTCTGCTGCCAATCTCTCTTGATGCATTTGGAAAAGGCGACGTGTCTGACCTGATGTTGATTGATCAGTGAACTGCATTTAGTAAATAAAGGTGTTGCGCGAAACACCCCAAAGGAGTGCCCGCTATTTTTTACTTGAACGACATATTGGTGAGAAGCACACTTAACATGACGCATTAAATCAAGCAGTCAAGCTGACTAACGGCAAAAGTGTCGATGAACTAATAACATTAGTTGGCTGCAAAGTTCAAGTATTACTGTTTGTATTAGCTATTTAGTTAGCCACAAAGTTTAAACATTGTATCTAGCGTGTTACGTTCTTCTGACTTGCTTGGTGATACCAAGAACAGTTGGCTGTCAGCTTATGATATGTATGTTTTTGTGATCTTCACTTTCAATTTAAAACGTTTTTTAACATTTCTGTTCACTTTTTAGAAGAATACTCTTAGGCTCTTATTATGACCTATTCCCATGAAGTAAAAACTAGCCACCTGTGTTAAATGAAAAACTCAAAGGTGAGAAATAACATCAGAGGCTGCTCTAAGGCTCTTTACAGTGCTATGAGGAACCACTAAGTATTAAAATAGAACCATTAGGTTTTCATTTTTAACAGTGTGGAGCAATGGAGGAAAATGACTGGTCTGATGAGGCAGTTTTTCTGTTACATCATGTGAACAGCCAGGAGCAGGTGCATAGTTTATCTGGGTAAGAGATGGCATCAGGATGTATTATGGAAAGAAGACAAGCTGGTAGAAGCAGTGTGATGCTCTGGGTAATGTTCTGCTGGGATACCTTTGGTCCTGGCATTCATGCGGATGTTACTTTGACCCATAGCACCTTCCTATACACTGTTGCAGACCTTCCTGACACCAGTATTTCCTGATGGCAGTGGCCTCTTTCAGCGGGATAATCCACCCTGCAACACTACAAAAATTGTTCAGGAATGGCTTGAGGAACACAAAAAAGAGTTCAAGATGTTGACTTGCCCTACATTTCCCAGATCTCAATCTGATTGAGCATCTTTGATATGTGCTGGACAAACAAGTCCAATCGACTGGTTCCACATACCACAGATCATCTTCAGAGATCTTGTGGAGTCCATGTCTCGATGGCTGAGAGCTGATAATACTTTATTTATCCCCAAGGAGAAATTCTTCCATTACAGTAGCTTGGTTCAACATACATATGTTCCACACAAATCAGTAGACATAGTAAATTTGAAAGACAAAATATGGTGGACATGACTTGAAAACAAATGAATAAATACATTTTCTATATACATAAATTATTCCTTGGCATAAATTCATGAATAAATTAATTGATGGATTAAAAGAATAATTATTTATGCCAGGGAATTATTAATTTATTTCTTCTTCCTGCATGCTAATGAGATGAGCAGCTTTAAACTTTTTCTAAAAATCTATTGGTCAAGAAAATACTGTAAGGCTGTTCAGATAAATCTCTAGTAGATAATATTCAGTCAAGTCAAGTACAGTATACGTATTTCTAACATACGCATTTCATCATGTGTACCCATAGCCTCCAGAATAGGCTCCGGACCCCCCACAGCCTAACAAAGCGGTTTCAGAAAACAGATGGATGACATTTCATCATTATACAAATGGCAAGTAGAAGACCTTCAGATAATCTGCGGGATGTCAACGACTAATTCGATGATCGTTCGTAATCATTATTTTGCTCATTAATTTATGCGTTGCTTATAAGTCAGAGATAAGACAGCATTATTTAACCTACGTATAACTTTAGGCACTTCTGTGCATAGTTAATGCGCTAGAAGTGGCTTGACTTAGGTGGTTAACAGTACTCTTCACTGTTTCTGTAGTATCATGGTCTGAAGCTGCTTAGACAAACTCCGATCCAGGTCAGAGCATGGCTTCAAATCAGCCTGGGGCTCACCGCCCCCATACCCTCAAATTCACCACCCGGAAGTACTGCAAAAAAAAAAAAAATGATACAGCGCAGCTATTTTATACATGCCTTTATAAAATGTATTCTAAATGCATCCTGGATACATTGCTTTTTATGTACTGTAACAGAATATATTTCCTGGAAACATTTAGAGCAATGTATTCAGTATTTAGCCATTGCAACTTTTTCAAAGAATTTTGTACAACCCTGCTATTGACACACTACTGAATCCAGTCCTATTTTGGCACCAGTTTAATAATACACGGCAGTAGCCAGACTTCTCAGGCCCCGCTGCCCTCAGGCCGTTTCAGGCTGGGTTGACGCATGCGCAGAGAACAAAGAAACATGTCTTTTATCTATTTCACGAGCTTTCAAAGTCTAGTTTATTTGTTTAATGCGTTCGGAAAGAAAATGTCCTACGCATATATTTGTGCACAGTCTATGTTTCATGATTGTCACTGTATTATAAACATAAACGTTTCATTTAAATTTTTTTCCTGTTTAAAGTTTTATTGTTCATACATATAAATTCGCACAACAAAAACGCAAATTGCATTTTTATTTATATCAGCAGTTGTATACAATAACTTGTCAAAATCGTGCCTAGATATATACTGATTGCTTCAGAATCTGTAGCATTCTGGGTATTAATTTAGTTATAACATTTTTGATGGTATAATGATTTGGAAATATCTACTGCATTATCTATTGCGTTTTGGATACAAGAAACTGTATTTTGGATACAAGAAATACAATTACTGTACCTCAGGATTAAAATAGTACAGAAGCATTGTCATTACATGATGATCATCTTAGTCTGTTATTTTGTTCTCTTTTACACATGCAGGGTCCTAAGAGTGGCGAGGCTTGAGAATGGTGAATTGTTCTGTGCATGCGTGACCCGGAAGGGGCCTAAGAGTGGTGGGGCTTGAGAATGGTGAATTGTTCTGTGCATGCGTGACCCGGAAGGGGCCTAAGAGTGGTGGGGCTTGAGAAGGGTGGCTGCAGCCGTATACTTATCCTCTAGTTCCTCGCACGCCATGCCAATATCTCACACTGAACTGCTTTTCAAAATCGTCATGCATGAAAGAGACCCTGTGATAGAGAAGCATGATATAATTTGGCCAATAAGCACAACCATCTAACAGGAAGTCATTCCGTTTATTATTATTATTATTATTATTATTATTATTATTAACAATAGTAACGATTATAATAACAATTATAATAATAATAATCCCCTCCATGAATCACCACCTTATCATGGTGGAGGGGTTTGTGTGCCTCTATGATCCTAGGAGCTATGTTGTTCAGGCAATTGCCCCTGGTAGGGACTCCCAAGGGAAATTGGTCCTGGGTGAGTGGCCAGACTAAGTGCAGTTCAAGTAGACCGAAAACACACGAAGGAACATATTAGGACTGGGGAGACCGGGACCTTTCCCTGGAGCCAGGCCTGGGGCAAGAGCTCAAGTGCGAGTGCCCGAAAAAATAACATGGGTCCACCATCCTGTGGGCTCACCACCTGCAGGGGGAGCCGTGGGGGTCGGGTGCAACATAGACCGGGTGGCAGTCGAAGGCAGGGGCCTCAACGGACCGATTGTCGGCTACTGAAAGTGGCTCTTGGTACATGGAATGTAACCTCTCTGGTGGGGAAGTTAGTCTGAGCTTGTGCGGGAGGTAGAACGATACCGACTAGATATAGTCGGGCTCACCTCGACGCATCACTCGGACTCTGGAACCAAACTCCTGGAGAGGGGCTGGACTCTACTCCACTCTGGAGCTGTCCATGGGAAGAGGCACCAGGCAGGGGTGGGGCTACTAATTGCCCCCCGGCTCGGTGCCAGTGCGTTGGAGTTTCCCTCGGCGGATGAGAGCTGGTGCCGTAAGGTTGTTGGTGCCAGTCGTGGAGGCAATCCCCAAACCTGGTTGTGGACGCCAGCGGTAAAGGGAGCTGTCAGGCTGAAGGAGGCTTTCAGGGCTTGGCTAGCTTGTGGGACTCTGGAAGCCGCGGACAGGTAACGGTAGGCTAAGCGGTAAGTGGCTCGGGTGGTTGCCAAGGCAAAAACTTGGGTGTGGGAGGATTTTGGTGAGGCTATGGAGAAGGACTTTTGGTCGGCCTCAAAAAGGTTCTGGCAAACCGTCAGGCAACTCAGGAGGGGGAAGCAGGGCTTCACCAATGCTATCTATAGCAGAGATGGAGGGCTGCTGACCTCAACTGGGGATATAGTCGGGTGGTGGAAGGAATATTTCGAGGATCTCCTAAATCCCACTGATATGCCTTCTTTGGAGGAAGTAGAGCTGGAAGACTCAGAGACAAAGTGCCATTCAGAAAACCCCTATGAATTATAAAGATTAAGGGCCATGTACCCTCCATATTATGTAGACTGGGGCCCTGCCCTGGTGGCTTGGGGTGGAGCTTGCAGGCGAGTGCCTGGTGGTCAGGTGTCTAAAGAACTACATGGGTCTGCCCTCCTGTGGGTCCAACACCTGTAGGAGGGGCTGTGGGGGTTGGGTGCATTTTAGATCGGGCAGCAGTTGAAAGCAGGGGCCTGAGCACATTAATTGTTGGCTACCAAAACTGACTTTATGGACATGGAATGTAACCTCTCTGGTGGGAAAGGAGCCTGAGCAAGTGTGGGAGGTAGAAAAATACCGTCTAAGTATAATCGAGTTCACCTCAAAGTATAGCCAGGCTCAGTAACCTGGAGAAGGCATGGACTCTATTTGGGTATGGAACCACAGCACCAAACACCAATATCCAGCCTTCTTTGAGATCTTGGATGGGGTGCAGGAAGGCATCCCTTTTTGTGACTCCAGTGTTCTACTCATGTGGGTAATGACAGTAAAACCTGGAGGGGTGTGAATGGGAGGAATGGCTTGCTTGATCTGAACCCAAGTTATTGGACTTCTGCACGAACCACAGTTTGTCCATAATGAACACCATATTCTAGCATAAGGGTGT
The DNA here is from genome assembly GCA_011763525.2 of Mormyrus iriodes. NCBI lineage: Eukaryota > Metazoa > Chordata > Actinopteri > Osteoglossiformes > Mormyridae > Mormyrus > Mormyrus iriodes. Next base: position 1,092,615 of record JAAGVU020000035.1, read on the forward strand.
TCATAAGTGAACCTGGCACCAGAGCACCTTAGGCTGCAGCCTGATCATCAATTTGTAAATCAGATATGTGACCGCATGACTTGATTATTCAGATAAGGATTGAAGCTAAGCTGTCAACTGATCACGACCTGGTGGTTAGATCAGATGGGGTGGGAAAATGCCAGACAGACCTAGTAGACACAAACGTAAAGTGAGCATGTGCTGGGAGGATCTGGCAGAGGCCCCTCACCGGGAGATCATCAACTTGCACCTCTTGCATCCCGAGGGATGCTGGAGACATCAAATGAGCCAAGTGTTGTGCCTTCAGTACTGAGATGGCTGTGTAGAGATGGTGCCTGTCGCAGCTGCAACCCCTGAACCCAGTCATGGACAGCAGCAGTTACAGGAACCTCAAAGAGATTCTGGAGGACTTGCCCATCAATGGGGCGGAGATCACTGAAAGGACAGTCAAAGGACTCTTTGGTGGTAAGGCTCCAGGGATGGATGAGATTTGCCTTGAGTTCCAGAAAGCTTGTGGTGTTGTTAGGCTGTCTTGGCTGACATGCCTCTTCATTGTTGTATTGAGGTTGGGGACAATGCCCTTAGTTTGGCAAACACGGGGTGGTGGTCTTTAAGAAGGTGGATCTATTAAGCAAGGGAACCAACTTTTGGGCGATCATACTCCTCAGGCATCAGATGGGCAGACTCACGTGACCAGAGACCAGGGGGAACAAAACCAGGACTGTGGATAGTGACAGAACCTGGGAGCACAGACAAAACGTGGATACTGTGCACACAAGACAAGGGATTACCAGACGGAATGAAGAGCACTTAACCAGACACCCAGATAGTACAAGCAACAAGCCAGGACCAAAAACAACAACGGAAAACCATAAGCTATATGCAGGATGAGACAGTACCTAAACCAGAGCACAAGTGCCAAACACCAGACCAAATAGATTTCAATGGACAAGGGGGAACCAAGAAGGAAAGGCAAAATGCAGGGACCAGTACCACAAGACAAATAAGGGAAAAGACCAGAAAAAGGGTGAACAGGAGAAACAACAAGAGAAGGCATAAACCAGGGAATGATAAGGGCAAAGCAAGGGTTTGGTATAAGGGGTGATACACTGCAGGGGGAATCTGGCAAAGTCTGGGGAAGACATTAGGGCCAGGTGGAGCAGATGGTTGTCTTAGTGAGCGGGTCAATCTGTCAGTGAAGCAGGACTTTTTAGGCATGGCAGACCTGAGGACCCCGGCGGCTTGGCTAGGCCAGAGATCAGCATGCTGGTGGAGGGTGACGAGGCACTGGCAGAGTCAGGGAGAACTAAGCAGAACAGGAAACAAGTAGGTCAGGAGGATGACTTGGGAGTGTCTAGATATATGGGCACATTGGCAACCTCTGGAGGGGAATGGGACAGCTTGGACCCTGCAGGACAAGAACACAAACAGGAACAGGGACAGAAACAGCACGGGCCGCCATGTCTTCGCCAAGTGGCTGGGCCTCAGCCTGCTCCTCTTCTCCGCAGGTATCGACAACCACCCTGCGACCAGGAACTGGGTTGACCTGAGTCCTGGACAAGATAATCCTCCTGGCGAGATGTTGTACTGGACTTGTTCTTCCTGTCCCTCCTCTTCTGGAAAAGAGGCAATCAGCTTTTGGGGATGACGACTGGGAAACCGCAGACCGGAGACACCTACCTGGAGTAGATGGAGGTAGTGGCCAAGGTAACAGTTGGAATCGCTGCTGCCAAGGCAACGGCTGCCAACATTAAAGTGGCTGCAAGCGAGGCAGGAAGTGTCGGTGAGTAGTCAGAAAATGCCGTGGGCGTGAATTGGATAGCCATCACCAAGGCGGGAGCTGTCAAGGAGGCAGCTGCGGGCAAGCAGGCAGATGCCATCTGTGAGCCAGCCGTGGGTGTGACTGTTGGCAACTATGGGACAGAAGTCAACACCAGGACCTCCTGAGTTTTGCATTCCCTCACAATAATTTTGCGTTACCAATAATGATTGTACTGTGTCTATTTAAATTCACTGGCAGTGAATGGACCCAGTGTAATTATTAATTAATACGTATAAAACCACATAATATGAAGGTTACATGTGTACATTGTCCCCCATAGTTTAATGCTTAAAGCAGAATTTACAGGACATGTCTGTATTACGTAGGTTTATCCTTGCCATCACAGTGCAGCAAATAGCAAGTGAGCAAGTGTAATGGGATCGCAAAAGTATTCCAAGGGAATTTATCTGAAACTATTTCAAAAATGTTTTCCCACCCTGATCTTTTTAGGGGCTCTGTAGATGGGAAACAACAAAATTACAACAAACGTTCTAATGCACAGGCTACAGTGACACTTTAAAATTCGAATGGGTTAATTATAGTTTGAATATAAATTTTTCACATCATGTTCAAACATCAAAGTCACAGCCTTAGTAGTCACTGAGGCACCAATTTACTTTTGCCCCCTGAAGTAAAGTATTACCATTTATCAATAATACACATGGAAACAATAACGTTAAATTGGAATATTGTAAAGGAAGGTTGATGGGACATGTCAAATAGCGATCGGGAGGCAGGGCTGAATTTAACTACTAGGTGATCTTTATTACATCCATACCAGTCATACTCTCCCCACGCTCACTCTGCCCACCGTGCAAATTGCCCCGCTTAGTCCTAACACACATGGTGGGTACACACACACACACACACACACACACACACACACAAAAACACACACAAAGAATACTGTGCCAAAATTTTAGGCAGTCATGGAAAATGATGTGATCAGTGAGAGATGACTATGAAAGCAGGAGTCCCCTGCATCACGTATTCTCTATTACCTGATCTGGGCAGAACCAGCCAGTCAGCTAACTTCAGCTCCCCGTGTGTGAACCTCCAGTAACTGTGCTTTGTTTTCTTGCTAGTTAGTGTTAGTTAGGCTTATGGGTTGACAGAGAGCAGTGACAGCATTCCTCTTGCCTCCTGCTCAGTCTCCTCAGGCAGAGGGAAATGTCTTCAATCACTTCACAGGTCCCCTAATGAAACACTCAGCAACTGGTATTTCAGAAGGGTTACCATGGAGTGTGCTTGCTGAAGGCAATCACAACAGACAAGCAGAAACAGTCAAGAGAAAGAGAAAAATATAAACTTCCATGTAATTGTGTCCTGCCCCTCCTGTTTTGTATATCATCAGTCTGCTGTGTTCTAATTGAATATCCATCCATTGGGGTAGAGACATGAGTGACCTTATGTGCCGAGGGGCAGGGTTTGAGAAAAACCTGGTCCATATTGTCTTTTATTATATATAACCCTGTCTTCTTCCTAGACAGCACAGATATCTGTTAATTAGAGAAAATGAAGAAAGCTTTTTTCAGGACCCCTATCTCCATTTGTGTCCACTCTATATTTGTTCTTTGTGTGGCACAGCAGGTTAGGATGATCTGAAGGTCACCGGTTCAAATCCCAGGGTTAGCAGGGGATGGAGAAATCCAGAGAGGTGGGGCTTTCAGAGAATGTATATATATGGGGGTGGAGATGTGAGTGATTCTAGATGCAGAGGGGCGGGGCTTTCAGAGAATGTATATGTGTGCAGGTGGCGAATTCAGCGACAGCATGTGGAGGAACAGGGCTTTGAGGGGATGTAAATGTAGTAAACATTACTTCTCACTGGGGCTGCCAGACAGCCCAAAGACAACCATGCAAAATGGGAATTTTGTTGAACTGTGACAGTGCAGGATTGAGATGATCCGACTCACCCATGAACAGGAAGCTGTGTTCACAAAAGATAACGAGGTTGTAAATGAATGTGGCACGGATATGATTAGGGGCAGAAGGAACTAATCAAAAGCCTGATTAACTTAACAATCACACCCCTTATAATGATTATTACAATTCTTTCTCTATGGATTATTGACCCATTAAATTCCATCTACTTATTATGGGGAGTCTACTCATGAAGCAGATGACTCTGAAAGTAAATTTCCATGTTTTTTTAGGCTTCTGGACACAATTTAGGAGGCCAACAAGCACTGGATTCAGCTTGACTTCTGAAGTTATCTTTATTGCCTTGGGTGATTCCTTATGATGTACAGTTGTACAGTTGTATGATGTTCAGTTAGGACTCCTTGACATAGCCCTTGACTGTTATTTCTCTGTGTTGCCTTGGTATTGTGTATCAAAATGGCCCTGGCACGGCACTGCCTTCCAGCAGACATCGCATGAGAATCACATCATGTATACTGCTCCCCATTTCACCTGTAAATAATAGTGTGCTTGGGTCACACACTAGTACAGGTCTATGGTTTGGAGTTTAGCAAAGGAGTAACAGCAACCTGCCCGACACTGACAGAAATGCAAGACACAGAGAATTCCTAACAGGCCAAAGGCATATTATGGTGAAAAAGAATGACAGACAAAAGGAAGCTCTGGGGAAAACGAACAAAGAAACTGCAGTTTTGGCACAGAGAAAAGAATAGAAGAGCAAACAATGCCCACATAAGCTTGCCATTGCCCTTCGACATATACATTTTCCCTCCAGGACCAGGACTACGAGCAGATGTCAGGGCGGCTTCATACCTGCTATCTTGCATTTGCTGTATCGCAGCTGTAAATGTGCAGCAAGTAAACTTTTAAGGGTCTCTCCACCCAATGCAAGTGAATGTCTGGCACATTTGGTATATTCTGGTTGGTGAAGTTCCACACCGGTTCTGTTTACTAGAGCTTACTATATTACATACAATAGTTGTTGATAGGGTTACCATATTTGGTGAGACAAAAAAGAGGACGTGTCCGGGGATCAGAATAATCACTGCGTCTGCCACCTCCTCCTCACCCTTCATTTTATTTACCCGACCTGCTCCACGTGTCCACACTAGCCCAACAACTCTACATCGGGAGCATGATCCTTACACCGGAGCAGCCATAGAAGGGAACATTACAGAGGTGAGGCAGTTAATCCTATCCCGCCCAATGGAACATGCCTGTTAATCAGTCTCAGTGGGTGCAAACCCAACCTACTTACTGAAGTCCCGCCAGTGTTCTCCTACTGTGTGGTGACCCTCCTAGTTACAGTCACCTGGGGCCATATCATATTCCACGTAAGAGATGCAACAGACCAATGATGTGGAAGACCTGTCCTTTATTGTCCAGCAGTGCAGTATCCACCGGAAGGCACCACCTACCACTATCACCAGCCTGAGTCTTTGTCGGTGCTCCCTTACAAGTGCTCCCAAGCAGACTTTGAGGGACAGATGCCCCCTGTTGCCAATATGGGTTGCTACATGCCTGCTAGATCAGCACTGGCGAAGGAAATGTTCTACAGAGGCCCTGCACCAATGACCCAAGTGAATTTGAGTGTGATTGAAGATAGCATTGGAGAATCTGCTGCCGGCTGATAGCACTTAATTGTTCAAGTATCAGATTTTAATGACTCACCTGAAGTTAGAGGAAGCCTGCCTAGTGGCCGATTCCTACATTAACTCCCCTACCTCCTTCTCAGACTATGGCAGCCTTTGAGGAGCACTTCAGCAAACCACACCAACTAGCACGGAGGAAGACAGTAACAGTGAAGAACCTACCAGATGTTCGGCGTGGCGAACAAAATACATGCAAGAGATTCGCCTTCCAGATTAATGCTCTAGTGAGTATGCTCAAAACCCTCCGTCCAGAAGGAGAAGCCGAGCTGAAGTGTGGGACAAATGTAGCTTGTCCACTGACAAAGTTGCCCCCTGACATGCGAGCTAATTTCCAATGGCATATGTACAATCCATTAGGAACTGTACACACTCTGTGTGACTTTGCGGAGTGGTTGCAATATGAGTGTCACTGGTTATGACGAGCTGAATAGAAAACGTGAAGTCGAACTATCCCGTTATAGGAGAGATCGAAGCAGAGAGGACAAACCACCTAAATGAACAGCCACTCCCTTACACGGAGCTGAAGAAGTCACAGATAAACCCAGAGCAGGTACATGCCCTGTTCAGATAAGTTCAGCCCTCAGGAGTGGAGTGTAGACATAATAGCATTCCTATCTATGGACTTGCCACCAAACAACAGACCATAAGTTTTCTGAGCATTTAATAATAAGAAGTTTTCAGCCATCCAGGTCTTGACTTCATTGAAGCACTTAGCTAGAGTGACAATAGGTGCGGAATCGTTAGGCGTGACCGAAATGTATATTTGGGTGTCGTCGGCATAGGAATGATAATTAACATTATGTTTTCTCATTGTTTTACCTAATGGCAGCATGTAGAGAGAAAACAGTAAAGGACCAAGCACTGATCCCTGTGGCACTCCATATTTGACTAATGACATAGATTTTTTGACACCTGAATGTATTGATAACGATTAGTCAAATACTATTTAAACCACTTCAACACCATTCCACACTATCCAACCTCAGATTTGAGTCTTTTTAATCGGGTGAAATGGTCGACCGTATCAAAGGCTGCACTAAGGTCCAGAAGCATTAGCACAGTTGCACTGCCAGCATCAGTTGCCATTGTTATGTCTTTTATGACTTTAGTTAATGCCGTTTCAGTGCTGTGTCCTGCACGGAAGCCCGACTGGAAACTATCCAGTATGTTGTGTGTCTTCAAGTATGACTGAAGTTGAGCAGTCACTATCTTCTCCAGAACTTTTGACAAAAATGGTACATTAGAGACAGGTCTGTAATTTCTGAGCTCCTGTGGATCCAAACTTGTTTTTTTCAGTAGTGGTCTGATTACTGCTACTTTAAATTGGTCCGGAACATCACCTGCAGACAGGAACACATTCACTTTGGCAGTTATAGTTCTTGCCAGAACTCCCAGGAATTCTTTAAGAGGCTTAGTGGGGATTGGATCCAGTGGACAGGTAGTCAGTTTGGTCTTATTTATAATAGTTCTTAACTCTTGTTCATCAATTAATTCAAAAACATCATGGGTTTATTCACATTCCACTTGCACTGGAGTAAATTTTTGGCCATTTGAACATGATTGAATTTCATCATTAAAGTAGTTCATAAAATGTTCACTACTGAAATTACTCGGTGGCAGAGGTTCAGCCGTATTTGTTACATGAGCTATTGTTTTGCAAATGTAGTGAGGGTTATTTCTATTGCGATCAATAAGGTTGGAGTAGTGGGCTGAACGTGCCCTATAAAGGGCTTGCTTATATTGTTGCTGGCTATTGGACCATGCTAACTTGAACACGTCTAAACCCGTGGATTTCCATTTGCGCTCCAATCTGCGGCACTCCTGTTTGTAAGAGTGTGTGTGATCATTAAACCATGGGGAGTGTCTGGTG
>JAAGVU020000035.1:1119291-1133509 GCA_011763525.2 Mormyrus iriodes
GCCAAGGGGGACTCGGCAGGGGCCCGGACGGCCAAGGGGGACTCGGCAGGGGCCCGGACGGCCAAGGGGGACTCGGCAGGGGCCCGGACGGCCAAGGGGGACTCGGCCGGGGCCCGGACGGCCAAGGGGGACTCGGCCGGGGCCCGGACGGCCAAGGGGGACTCGGCCGGAGAGAGCCGTCCAGGTGACAGCTCGACTGGGCCCTCGGGCGGCAGGAGAGGCGACGGCTCAACGGGGCCCTCGGGCGGCAGGAGAGGCGACGGCTCAACGGGGGCTGCAGCAGCGGCAGCAGGTTCCCCTGCGCAGGGCTCGGGGACTGTAGCAGCGGCGGCGGCAGCAGGTTCCCCTGCGCAGGACTACCGGGTCAGCTCTGAGCTTCCTCTGCCTCTTGGGGATCCGGGGAATAGCATCCTCCAGGACTTGGGAGCACTTACGTGCGGCGCGGGTGCCGGGCCACAGGTTCCCATGGGGGCCCTCGCCGGGAGAAGGGCCCGCTCCGGTCTGGAATGCGGGGACCTGGGTTCCTCCAGGTCACTATCACTCCAGGGGTCAAACAGGGGGTTCTCCAGGAGCCCATGGGGTGTCCACACCGGGGGCAGTATTCTTGGCTGGGGGCTAGAGCCTTGGCCAGACACCAGCCCCCCGGGTCGGGACCTCGCTCCCCTCGCTGTTGGCCCCACAGCAGGGTCGAGGGAGAGGACTCCCAGCGACAAGGGTGGCGGGGAGTCCAATGACGGGTTGTGGTGAGGTCGGGTCATTCTGTCATGACGGCAAGGCATAACGCAGGCACAGAGGGAAGAATCCAGGGGAAAGGCTTTATTGAGTGCTAAACACTCAGGAACAGCACAACAGTAACATCAATGACCCGACACTGAAGCACAGGACTGGGGAACTCTTATACAGAGGCACCTGTGACTGATTAACAAAGGGGCAGGAACACAAGGTAATCACAACGAGCAACAGGCGTGGCTGATTAGCAGCCCCGCCTGCGGGAAACACAAGGAATACACTGGTAGGGCGGGGCTGGACGTGACACATGCCCCATATATTGACTTGCCACTAGGGATGTAACGAGACCAAAAGCTCACAGTAAGATCATTAGCATAAGTCCCTGGTAAGCGATTTATCACAATGTTAAAAAATGAAAGTTATTTAAAAATGTCCTTTATTAAATAAATCATTTATCTGTATAAAATTTGTTTTTCCCCTTTTAACTTAAAGGGCTTCTGTTTTCCTCCTTAAATAAAATGAAAGTGGCCAGCCATAATCTAAGCATGTTCAAAATACTGGTGTGAATTGTCATTGGCAACTGGGGCTGTTCCACAAGGAACTAAGACCCTGAAGGTTGCTGTGGCTTGTGTTGGTGTTATCGATGTTCCCAGAAGGAGGTTCATCACACAGGACACCCTGGATATTATCGAGAGGAGTTGCAGCGCACGACTTTGTGGCAACTCCAGTCTGTACCGGGAACTGAGGATGGCGGCTGTGAGAGCTCTGAGGGCAGAAAAGGAGCCGTTTGTTAGTCTGGTACATGCTTCCTCAGTTGGTTTGCCCTGTTGATTTCATACATGGGACGCTATTGGCAGATGGCTGCCAAATCGGCCGAAATCAGCTGAGAATGTAAATATTACCAGAATGCAAATGGCGCATGACTGCAGTGTTCATATTTGTATTTTATTTGGCAGCCATCCGTCAATAGCGTCCCTTGTATGACATCAACAGGGGAAACCAACAGAGGAAGCATGTACCAGAAATAAAAAGACCCATCGTCCACAGAAATCCACAAACCAGCGGAAAAACCACGATATATATTTAGATATGCTTGCATAGAAAATCCGCAATACAGTGAAGCCGCGAATGTTGAAGCACGATACAACAAGGGATTACTGTATGGTTTTTACTTTGCGGATTTTCACCTTTCCCGGGGGGTTCTGGAATGCAACCCCCGCTATAGACGAGGGATCACTGTATCCGAGTGCAGGATTTGCCATTGCACTTCGGTAAGCATATCCATGGTTGTGTGATTTGTTAGCCAATACATCTTATTCTGCCACTGCCAAACATAGACTTCCCTCAAACAGCCAGAGTATGGGACGTATGGAAACTGAGGATGTAGGTGGATAGTACTCAAAGGACATGTGGTCCTATTTCAAAGAGCATATCTCTCAGGGGTGAGTAGTCTCATTGGCATATGTTTTGTTACTAGTAGTGTCCAACCACTCTCCCTTTATCCCTTTAAAGTCCAGTACCCTCCCCCAGGTATAACAGGTAATACATGGAATCTACAAATTACATTATACATTTCCCAGCTTCCCAAACATATGGAATCATTACATTGCGTTAACTGGCTTCACATGTAGCCATAACCCAGAACAGACATTCCAGAATTGTCGCCATGCTGAGGGATTATCAGACCTTAACAGTTGCTGAACATTATTTTCGTTGTATTTTGGCATGCAGCATAGTAAGTCCAACTCATCCATTTAGTCAGATTTATCCAGTCACTTCCATCATTCATCCCTATAAGTATTCGGGATGCTAAACTGTCCCAGTAAGCTTATTAGTGTAGCTTACACAAACACACACGCTTGCGCTAGGGGTTGTATTTATCTGAGATGGTTATCAGACACCAACACCGGTATGGTTCTTTCCTTTGTTGCAGCTCTGGCAGTTATACAGGGTACCTCCGTCGGCTGATGTCAGACGTATCACCGGGCATGCGTGACTCGCAGGGCAGGTGTAGTTGTCCTGCTGTCATTCCTTAGTGCCGTTTCTCCATCTCAGCCGAAAGTAGGAGGCGGGGAGCATTTCCACCCCTGGGGTGGTTGCCGTCGTAGTCACCATATGGACCAGAGAGAGAGGTTACATGGCACTATAGGCGGAGCTAAAAAATATGCTGACTAAGCATGTTAATGTATGAATTTTTATTTTAGGGGGGCGTGTCCTGTAATGCTTTGAAACTGTGTCAGCCCCCCCCATCTCTCAGCTGCTCAGGCCTGTCTCCTTATCAGGAAAACACCTCCACCCTGAACCCATGCAGAGTTGCCACTTTGTTCATTTTAAATGTTTTGCCTTATAGGCAATGGTTTCATTAGTTTTTAAGGAATAAAACTGCTCCCAGCATTTAAAGTGTTGTTATAAATAAGTTTTTAAGGGTTAAAAACTTTTAGTAAAGATTCTCTGTTAATGAGGTGTTCTGTCCGTTAAGCGGTTATTCTTATACGAAATAGTTTCGATATTTTTTTAAAGGCTAAAAACATTAGCTGTATTTGTTAATGTAATTATTTAAATAAGTTTAAGGACTAAAAAACTTTTTAGTAATGAAACTCAGACAAAGCGCAATGGCAGCAGCAGCAGCAGCAAGAGCTCTCTGAGCTGCTGCAGCCCCAGCTCCCCGAGCTGCTCTGGGCCCCTTTCCTTATCGCCGAAAGGCACCCTCCTCCCTGAGCTCGGGTAACCCCAATGCCGAGTCACCACTTCGACCGCGTTAAAATAATTCTTTCTATAGTTTCATTAGTTTTTAAAGGCTAAAAACATTAATCGTATTTGTTAATGTGATTTAAACATGTTTTTAAGAAATAAAAACTTTTAGCCTTACGCGTGAATGTGTCCCAGCGTCCGTTTGGACCCGCTAGCAATAATAGGTTAAACAATATTTCTTATAACAAAATTGTTTTAAAGAATAGAAAAACCCTATCAACGGTTGTTAATATACAAAACAGCTTCATTAGTTGTAAAGAATAAAAAGCATTATCAGCGTTGTTAATGTGCTTATTTAAAAAGGCTTATTAGCAGTGTCCCAACCGAACTGACATGACCCTGTTTCCTTATCGCCTAATTGCATACTCACTATGCCCTAACAAGTCAAAAACAAGTCCGGACATGTTAAAATAATTCTTTCTATAGTTTCATTAGTTTTTAAAGGCTAAAAACATTAACCGTATTTGTTAATGTAATTACTTAAACATGTTTTTTAAGAAATAAAAACTTTTAGCCTTACGCGTGAATGTGTCCCAGCGTCCGTTCGGACCCACTAACAATAATATGTTAAACGATCTGTCTTATAGCAAAATAGTTTTAAAGAATAAAAAAACCCTTTGTTAAAGTAGCACACTTGAATGAGAACTCAGGTGCACTTTATATTTTGTTTTTGTTCTTTTACTGCAAATCTGCAAACATACAGGCATAGCGGCACATTGTTGTTAGCAGGTCTCTGTCCTGTACCGCGGTAAAGATAGTTTGCAGTTTGCGATTCGGGATTCCTTTCAGTTTATCTCGACAGTGAGGTGAGGTAAACTAGTAAACACAGTGGCATTTTGTTATTCGTGATTTGTGAATTCGGATGACGTCATTCCCCACCCCAAAATCTGCCGATATTATACTTTGCCTTTTTATTGTCAAAAGCGAATAATAAAAAAAACTTCACCATATAAACAGGTACAGGCGGGCTCATTCTGACCAGTATGATTTGTGAATTTTTTCACAGTCCTCAGTTCGTCTGCCAGTGACTGATAAGCGCCGAGACAGAAGGGATTAAAAACACATGCCACATGCTATAGCAATATATGGGCTACATCACATCCTAGTGGCCAAAACATCCACACAAAGTGACCCAGAAGGAACGAACTAGGCTCAAATTGATCAGTCTGATTTGTGAATTTTTTCACAAATCAAATGTTGTCAGTCAATCATAGGTCAGTGTATGCATTAGGCAGCTGGTGGGAAAAAAACAACGGTTTTACACATGAACCTTACTCATAATGAACACACCCTCAACATCACAATGTCTTACTCTTTTAAAATGTACTTTTTAATAACAATTTACTCTTAAGTGGTGTGGTGTTAGATATGTTGTGTTAAAAATGTCTGAAATTACAATTTTCTTTCAAAGAAATGTGACCAATATTAAATATCTTAAAAGTAACAGAAAAGATTCCTTTTTATGTACAGTATTTTGTGTCTTTTATTTAAATTGGGATATTTTATGGCATTGGCGTCCTAATGAGAACAGCAAGTAACAGTCAGTAATTTGCTGGCATGTATGGAAGTTCTCCCATTGTGCCATAAAGTTGTCAAGTGAGACCACTCGTACCTTTTCATAAAATTTGCCTTGAAAGAAATCTTCACAAATTGAGAGTCATACTTCCACAGTTCATTAATAGCAATCCAGTGCACCCAAAAGGGGATGCATCTCCATTTTCAGACTTATTGGTTACCATAGGATTCTCCATTTCTGTCTATTACTATCACAGTCAACTTGCTCATTAGAGGAGAGACCCAAATATTTGTATTGTGGTTTGATTGAAATGAATTTCAAAAGCTTAACTGAATGATATGTTTTTACTTGACATTAACAGCTTTGTTTTACCAAACAGAAATTTCAGTAATATTTTGTACAATTTGTTACCTTGTAAAAATAAATGATTTAACATCAGTCATGACCAATTAAACAGTTTCAAAAGTAATGTGATATTTATATTTGTTCATTGTCATTCATTTTGCCCTTTTTAATATTTATTCTGAGTCTTTCATGAGCATATCAAACTTAAGATTTGAACACCACAACCCGTGGATTAATTAAATATATAAATACAATAATAGTGCAGTGCCTTTCTTGAAATATTTTTGATCTTTTGTAGCTATCAGTCTTTCATTAAAAAAAAATGAAAACATTTCCTTTCACATGTGACAACAGTTAAATTGCATTTGTACAGTATTGACAAAACCATTTACTGTTGCTATTAGGGATTGACTGTATTTCCTCCTGAGTCAGGTCTGTGCACTTCGTATGAGTCCAAAGCATGCAAGCATCACACTGAATCTGTATGACAATAATTCATTTACAAATTAAATTCATGTCATTTTTATTTTAATTTCAAAACAGAATATAAATATTAGTCATTCATGCTGTCACATTCTGTATATTTTAGTAGTTTAATATAATTTTTTTAATTATATATTTTAAGTATAATATACATGCCCAAAGTGATTTCCCTGCTGTCTCTTTCAGGCCACACAACTGGCAAACATCATTAACTGGCTGTTATTTGGAAGAGGGTATATAAATTTTGACGTATTTTCTACTTTCATTTCACAGAAATTGAGACTAAATGACCAAGAGGACTAAACTAACTATTCTGTAGTTTTGTGACATGTATAATTTTATTTCAAATGTAAACCGTCAACTATAAATGAGACATAATTATCAATAGACATTCATGTAAAATTTCACAGTAATGAGGAAGAGAAAGAGGTAAGGGTGAAATTAAAGACTTTTTATGAACCAACATGAACTATACAGACAAAAGTATGGGGACACCTGGCCATTACACCTACAGGAAATTTTATGACATCCCATTCTAAATCCATAGGCATCAATATGGGGCTGGTCCCCCTTTGCAGCTATAACAGCTGCTACTCTTCTGGGAAGGCTTTCCACAAGATTTTGGAGTATGTCTGTGGGAATTTTTGCCCATTCACCCAGAAGAGCATTTGTGAGGTCAGGCACTCATGTTGGACGTGAAGACCTGGCTTGCAATTTCCATTCTAGTTCATACCAAAGGTGTTCAATGGGATTGAGGTCAGGGATCTGTGCAGGCCAGTGAAGTTCTTTCACACCAAACTCACCCAATCATGTCTTTATGGACCTTGTTTTGTGCATTGGGGCACAGTCATGCTGGAACAGAAAAGGGCCTTCCCCAAACTATTCCCACAAAGTTGGAAGCATAGAATTGTCCAAAACGTCTTGGTATGCTGAAGCATTAAGAGTTCCATTCACTGGAATGAAAGGGCCAAGCCCAATCCCTGAAAAACAACCCCATGCTCTGTTACTTTACGTGGTCTGCCACTTCTTGGCTGAGTTTCTGTTGTTCCTAAATGCTTCCACTTTGCAATAATACCACTTACAGCTGACTGTGGAATATCTAGCTGGGATGAAGCAGACTTATTGAAAAGGTGCCATCCTATGACAGTACCATTCTTGAATTCACTGAGCTCTTCAGAATGACCCATTCTTTCACTGTTTGTAAACCTGACTGCATGGCTAGGTGCTTGATTTTATATACCTGTGGCAGTGGGTCTGAATTAAACACCTGACTTTTGTCCAAATAGTATCCGTATGTAGTATGGATACTGTATATCCCTCAAACCAACCCCTCCATTTTTGCCAAAGCTGACTTAAGCAATGTGCATGACTAATTTAATAAAAATAAAAAATCTTGCCTGAGGAGACCAAAATGGTGGTTGCTATCCTTTCCTGCAAACGCTTGACACCATTTACCATTCCATCTATGTTGCTTTGACTTGGTATATCGGGGAACATCTTTAGGATTTCCTCTCCAATCTGAAAATAGACAGTACATGCATAATATTATGACGTAACTCGTATTAGCTGCCAATTTTACGTGAAAACTTTCACAGCTTAATAAAACATAAAATAAAGCTTTTAAGCTAAAAAATATAGTTTAGTAAAACAGCATTAAACACTTTCAAAATATAGGCTATTGCAGTAATATTCTAATTATGGTCTTAGACCTTCATGACAAAAACACCACAACTGCTCCCATCCTGTTGATGTGTGTGGGGGACTGTGGCCGGATTCCATCTGTGGCAGCATAATTCCTTTCTACCCAGAATGTTGTGGCGCATTTGGAAGTATTTCCTAAACACAAGAACAGTCTTACAGGTTACAATTAATCTGGTAAATTATCCATTGCAGCTGTTTATATTATATTATCAATTCACAATTTTTAAATACCTAAATTTTTGCCCTGCTTCCTTTGAATCAGCTTGTTCATTTAGACCCATAGGGTCAATAATCATTGCTTCTTTTGAAGCAACATTGAGAAACTGGAGGAAAAACAAAAGTTTGACTGTGTTCATTATTTCCATTACATTGCTATAAAGTTGTCAACAAAGAAGTTTTAGAACGAATAGATTTTCTCTTGTAGTTTGAATTCTTTGAACTATTGTAGCTTGCTGTTCAATGTGTTTTTGAAGTGATAAGTATTCAAAATATTTTTTGGTGAAGTACTTATATAAATATAACACATAGTACAGTATTATTGTGAATTAATAGGTAATACAGAGTAAATTATTAACTACAACTAAAGTTATATTAATTTGGCATAATAGTATACAACACTGTTTGATATTTACCCTACAATTCATTATGCATTATTTTTACATTTGTTATCTGTCACTCTTGTTTTGGTTATGGCAAGATTATGGTAAGATGAAACTCACCAACAATTTCCAGTGTTGATTCACATTGAGGACTCCCATTGCTGCATCATAATCATCAAAATTCACCTGTGGATACAACACATTTCACAGAACATACAATTACTGTAAATATGATATTGCAACAGTCATTAAAAGAGCATTACATGCTTACATGCAAAATTATTCACAGCAAATCTACCATGTTGCATATACTACCGAAACATATAACATAATGTCAGATTATTTACCTGTGACATCAATTGGCGACGTATTGCATCATCCTGTCCATTCATAATGACACCCACAGTGTAATAACTGAATAAGAAAATGCACTTTGCAGTGTTATGTTGATTTTTGGTAAGCTGTAGGTAGTATTCGATGGTCTGCATGTGTGAATGGTGATTAGAAAGGAAAAAAGGCATTATAGAAATACAACACAAATTTGTGTAACATTGTAATTGTAAATTAAATACAACTGAAAGACATATGATCATCTAAATTAAACCACTGTAGAATTTTCATGCCATACAGTATATTGATATCATTGTAAAATATCTTACCTCTCCAGTTAGCCATTTATGTGGACACAGAGTATTAAAATCTGTGACTCTCAAAACGGGTGTGTTCAGTCTCTCTGGAGCAGACATGACTGCTATCACGGCTTCATTGCCTGACACCTCTCACAGTGCATGCATCTTGAAAAAAAGATGAATTAAGCTAAATAATTCCGGCATGGGGCAGCATTGCGGTGCAGAGGTCAGCACTGTCGCCTCACACCACTGGGACCTGAGTTTGATCCTTCGCCAGGGCCCTTGTGTGTGGAGTTTGCATGTTTTCCCTGTGTCATCATGGGGTTTCCTCCAGGTACCCTAGATCTCCCTCACAGTCCAAAAACATGCTGAGGCTAATTGGAATTGCCAAATTGCCTATAGGCGTGCATGTGTGAGTGCACCCTGTGATGGGTTGGTCCCCTATCCTGTGTGGTTCCCCAACTTGCACCCATAGGCTACTGACCCCCCACAACCCTGAATGGGTTAAGTGGTTTCAGAAAATGGATGGAATTCAGGCATGTATGCACTGAATAAGACAATGAATGAAATGCAAAGTACCTTTTCTTCTGCATTCTGTAGAATGGCTACATTTGACCATTTTCTGTGACGTTTAGGATTATTGTCTGTATTGGAAGCCTTAGAAGTTCTGTTTAGATCCTGTTCATGATTGGTATTTGATTTGTCCTGATCCCTTTCTGTCTTTTTTTTTTTGCCTTTTTGGGGGTAGGTATTGCAACTGGGACACTGTAGTATTTGGATTTGGAAGGGGTTTCACTGACACATTTTGCCCACTGCTCTTCAGACAGCTCGAGGGCTTCCCTTTTCCTTTTTTTATTTAGTGGTCTAGCAGTAAATGATAGATACAGGGAACACATGATTAGACATGGACTTCCTTTGAGGGAGGAGTGAAGTTTGCAGATGAAATCAGCTGGCCTCATTTTTCTTTTTCTCTGCAAAATAGAATTCTTCAATATTCCAAACCAATTTTCCACATGGCTGTTTGTGTCCCTGGTTCTCCTCTCTGCCATTCTTTTTGCTTCTTTTCTTTGCTCTCTGTGACATAGCGTGAGAGGTCATCAAGGACAATACCACTCCACAGTGGAAAAAGGCCTAAGTAAATTCTCATTAAAAAAATCCACAATCCCCTCACACTTGTACATGTTCATGTCTTCATCAAAATGGTCCTCATTGCTTAGTATATCTAGAGCTTTCTGATGGACACTCCTGAACTCTTGTGTAAAGGGGGAGCGGCCTGTGATGGTGTGTACTGTCCCCTGAAAGTCATTTTCCTCTGGGATGTGAGCTTTGAGGGACATTTCCCCTTCTGCATCCCAAGTGTCCCTATGGATGTATTTGTTTAGCTCAGCAATACCTTTTTTAACAGCTGGTGTGTTCTTCATACCTAAGAATACTACACACATTTGCAAGAATATTGCCTTGGCTTTCTCCAGGCTTGTAGAATTCTGCAAAAGAGCAAAGCAGAATATTGCAAAATCATGCAAGCCTTTGTCTTTTGTGACATTGGTGACAGCATGGGACACTGCTTTCAGAATGTGGGCAGCACAGATGCGCACTACAGTGAATCTCTGGACATCCTTCTTCTCAACTGTATGATGGCAGATTTTGTGTGCCCTCTCCAAGTAGTTGACAACATTTTCATTATTGAATGACAGGAGCACACTTTGTATCAGGGCCCAACTGAAGTCTGTCTCTATGTGGCGTACCTGGCGAGACGTAAATTTGTAGATGTAGTACACAAATTTCATCAGCCAGCTGGAAATATTCGGCACATTGTGTTCATTTGTCAGCAGCTCTGAGACTGGAAGTGGGGGGTAATTTACACCATCTCCGGGAAGAACAAGGGCATAGTACAAAACTTTCTTGACCTGACCTGGTATCTTGGTCACTACTCCTCCAGTTGCATCAAGATACAAATATGTGTTTCTCTTCTTTCTAAGGTGTGACAGAAGGATCCCCATTCCTTGTTCTGTATGCATGTGCACTACAAATGGTTCTATTTGCAAGTGCTGCATATACCCTGGAAAGTTGTAGAATTCTGTGTCACATTCGTGGAGTATTTTCTGAGTGATCATGAGCTCCATGACTACATTGTCATGTAGCCTGGAACTCGTTTTGATTTCAGATGCTATAGTTTTCAGAACATTCCTTGTGAGACATTCTGAAAGGTTCCCAGCTATTAACTCAGCTTCTGGAGTTCAGCTTAGTTTGCTGTAGTAATAGTTGCTCACTCCATCTTTAATTGCTTTTGCAATTTTGCCACAGTGTGTATAACTAGCCCGGCGAAATCTTACTTCAGCCTTAGCGTGTTTTACTTGTCCAGTACATGTAACCAAGATCATAACATTCCTGGTGTGTGGTGGTTCTTTTCGTATGAACTCATATTTTGCCTGACAATCAGAAAATGTGCACATTGCCTTCAGCTGGAAATAAGGGCAAGAATTCTTGCTCTGTTGTCTCCAAATTTTCTGATATTTGAATGCAATTGGGCATGATGGATTTTTCTTCCTGAATTCTTTGTAGACTATGCTTGTCCAGGGTCTTCTCAGTTTAGTTTCCCCATCTGCAGGTGCAATTTTTTTCCAATCCTTATTCTTCATGAAGATTTTGAATTTTTTTTTAAATGGCTTTATTGATCTCCAACCAACTTCATCCTTTGGTTCCACATTCTCTTCAGCTAGATCACTTGCATATACACAGGGTTTGTTTACATTTCCATTCTCACTTATGTCATGGTAACAATTGTGATCTTTTGACTCTCTATGTGTCAGGTCACTATGATCACTTAGCTTTAATTCGCTTGGTTCTTTGGTGTTTCGCTTGCTAAGAACACGTGTTCTGACATTTTTCCTGTTGCTGTGCCATACCACAGATAACCATTTTTTATTTTTCTGCGTAGCACATC
The DNA here is from genome assembly GCA_011763525.2 of Mormyrus iriodes. Classification (NCBI taxonomy): domain Eukaryota; kingdom Metazoa; phylum Chordata; class Actinopteri; order Osteoglossiformes; family Mormyridae; genus Mormyrus; species Mormyrus iriodes. The sequence goes on from JAAGVU020000035.1 coordinate 1,130,989, forward strand.
CAAAGACATTTTGGGACAACTCACACCATATACTAGAGCCCCATGGAATCCTCTCTTCCACACTAGGGCACTTCAAGAACTCACGGATTAGTCTTTCCACTCCTCCACATTCCTTCCAAAAATCAGGAGCTCCATGCCTTTGTTCTCTTCGAAGTTTTACCATATTTGTCCAATAAAGCACGCGGGAATTTACGCACATACAGTGGCGTCGCGCGCACTGCTTAATAAAATGCACGCTAGTATTTAATACGTTCGGAGTTTTTAAAGTATGTGCAATAATTAAAGTGGCTTTAAGTTTTTTAAAAATATTTTTATAACAAATTTAACTGCGTGATAGACCTGAGCCTTTCTAGTAACATTTTGCTTGAGGAGGCACAAATACTTTGGTTCAGGCACTACTGAAGTAAAAATCATGAGCAAACATAGCAGCTACTTGAGATAAAAGATGCGTCATGATTCATTAATGATGCACAAATGTGAGATTAGTATTACACAAGTGTTATGTTGATTCTTGTTCAGGACCACTATGTTCTCGTGCGTAAAAATATCAGTTGCTCACCAGAAACTAGCTGGTGCGCACAAGAATATATTATGAGCACACAATGACATATCAGGGAACTGCGGCAACATATTCTGTACTGTTCTGGAAAAATTCATTAGGAATAAATTGGATATGAGTTTGTAGTTTGGGAGAGTGTAATAATAATAATAATAATAATATCTTTATAAAAGGACAGGAAATACACCAAGATAAAGTATACTAGACAAAATTATTTCTGCTATCTCTGGTATATAATGTAATGTAAAAGTTTATTACAATAGAATACTGGACATAAATGTCTATACGTTGTCTCTTATTATTGCTATCAATGTTATAATGAATATGCAATTTAAAAAGAAAAACGAGACAAAAAGAAGAAGGACACAACCACCTTGAAAACAGAAATATGCCATGGCAAAATATATTTGGCATAGCCCATGTATTGGCATGTGGCCATATAGCTACATTGAGTGATGACATGTGAGTAAATACATTTGTGAATTTTTCCACAAATCATGTTTTGTCAAAAACAACATGGAAATTGTGATTTATGAGGGTATGTTCATTATCAGTAAGGTTCATGTGTAAAAACAGTGCTTTTTTTCCCACCAGCTGCCTAATACATACACTGACCTATGACTGACTGACAACATTTGATTTGTGAAAAAATTCACAAATCAGACTGACCAATTTGAGCCTAGTTCGGTCCTTCTGGGTCACTTTGTTTGGATGTTTTGGCCACTAGGATGTGATGTAGCCCATATATTGCTATAGCATGTGGCATGTGTTTTTAATCCCTTCTGTCTCAGCGCTAATCAGTCACTGGCAGACGAACTGAGGACTGTGAAAAAATTCACAAATCATACTGGTCAGAATGAGCCCGCCTGGACCTGTTTATATGGTGAAGTTTTTTTATTATTCGCGTTTGACAATAAAAAGGCAAAGTATAATATCGGCAGATTTCGTGGTGGGGAATACCTCATCCGAATTCACAAATCACGAATAACAAAATGCCACTGTGTTTACTAGTTTACCTCACCACACTGTCGAGATAAACTGAAAGGAATCCCGAATCGCAAACTGCAAACTATCTTTACCACGATCCTGTCCTGCACCTCGTTTCAGCGCTACATTACAATGTATGTCCACTGTGTTTAAACTTTAAAACAACAGTTTCACTTTGGCACAGATATAACTATACAAAATAAAACATCAATGTTACTCCAGTACGCTAACGTGACACTTTCATTAATATATGCACAGCAATTTAAGCAAAAAACTACTCAAATGTGCAGCCACAGAGTCTCAATACTAATGGCCAGAGGTTAGTTTAGCTGCTAGGCTAGCGCGCCTAACAACAACTTTAACTCACGCCAAACACACTTATAGGGGCTAAACGGCCAACTTTTCCGCTTTGCACATGACCCTCCGTCCTATGCCACACCAATCCACTCAATATTATGCCTCCTTACCTGCAAACATACAGGCATAGTGTTACGGGTCCCAGGGATTCAGGACCACAGCAACAAATAAGTTGTCCTGCATTAAGCAGAAATAACTGGAGCAGACGGACACAGTGCGTTGCGTATCGTCTCCAAATCGCTTCTGCCTTTATTAAACCTCAACAATATCCTGACCTATACATCTCAAGTTTTAACTTACCCTTCAATACATGAATGATCTAATTCAGCACTCGCTTACCAACGTAATTAGTCCATGAGTGCCCAGTTTTACACACTTCCCAAATACATTCCCTTGACCCTTTAAAGAACTTATACAGAATACATTCAATCAAGGCAATCAAAATACTTTTCCTTTTACAGCAATTTGCAGGCGCTTTCTTTGCCCTATAACCGACATCGATACAGACTTTAAACTCGGCCCTGCAACAAATGCATCATGTCAAAAGGTACAGGCTAGGATAAACTAATGCTTTTACAAATGAGCATATTTTAAGAACTTAACCACAATACACCACTC
>JAAGVU020000035.1:1133609-1146725 GCA_011763525.2 Mormyrus iriodes
AATAGGCTTTAGACATAAGCAGTTGAAATATAACACTTGGAAGCCAGGAACAAAAATTGTGTTACATTGTGTTATCAAACACCGAACATTCATCCGCCCGTAAATATATTTTATGTTTAACGAGGTGTTTCCTCAAGTTCGACGTATTGCTAGCCCCAGTTCTGCATTTTGCGTGGCAAATATTGCATGTCGCGCTGTCTGCATCAGTTTTAGTAAAGTGTAGCCACACCTTGCCCTTGCCCTCCTTGCCCTCCTTCCCAGATCAATCATTGTAGCCATCATTTGTGCTAGTGAACCCCACTATAGGTGTTATGGGTACCTTACCTGTTGTGTTTCTGGTGTCATAAGTTAGGCGTAAGCCACGTTCTCCCCTCTCCTGGTTCCGGAGGGGCCACCAAGGTCATGGACTCCATCACTGGTGGTTTTTTTGACTGTTGGTGTCCTGGTGGGGTTGCTGGGGGTGTTGGTTCCATTGACACTGCTTGGGTCCTCTACTGGCAGGATCAAAGATGCCAGCTAGCCCCTCATGGAGCCCCGAAGTGCCAGTGGCAGTGCCACTTATATTAATGGTCAGATACATTTATACATATGCAGATGATTGATAATTCACAATTAAGCAATTTGGAATCATCCAGATATAGTGAAAATAAAATATGTAATACAGAAATGATAAAATATCAGTAGCTCCAAGTACAAGCTCTTTTGTTTGTTTATTTTTTGCAATTTGATGATTAACTTAATAGAAGCTAATCTAACTGATAAGAAATAGAAATTGTTGTTATTTTTATTTATTTTTCATTTATAAGTATAACGGAGGGGGTGTAATATACTTCTACCACCTTCCACCCCTTGCCTTCTGGATGATTAGATCTAAAGAATATAGCTGCTTTGCAATTCCACTCATAATCTGAAACATGTGCTATAGGAAGCTAAATGATTAGGTATTACATAAGGTACATGGAGGGGGCAAATCATAAGCTGTAAGAGGTGCTCTTAACAGTTGCTATAATCTTTATGTTTTTCAGATTGTTTTTGCAGATTTAATTTTTTTTTGCATTTTTATATCACCTTAATAGATGTTTTTTTTCATAATCTAAATATACTTGTATAAGAATTATAGGGAGATAGTGTGAGTGACTCTGCTACCATGGCAACAGGCCCAGCAGTATCTAATAGCAACGAGTTACTAGGGAGCCTGCTTGGTATTTGAAAATGGAGTAGGAGGGATAAGTGCATATGCAACAAAACAAGACTGAAAAAGAAAAAAATAATTCTGGAATGGATGGATTTTCAAGAAAATGCATGCCTCAAGATGAAATTACATATTACTGAAAAAGTATATTTCCCAAACATAAAATCCTGCATTAAAGCTGTTACAATTATCCTTTACCTTCAAGCATAATTTTTTTGCTTACCCATATTGTAATTCATAGCTAAGCATATAACAAGAGTTGTTCTTCTTTCATTTGTAACATATAATATGTGGATAAGGCCAATTCATTACAAGGAATTCAGTGTTACTTTAGTTGTTTTTTAGTGTTATTTGCTGTACTCCAGAATATACCAGAATATACCAGCATTGTCATGTACAGAACATCACATCATATTAAGCACACTGTGCTTTTATAATCCACTTTTCTTTCTCTTTTTTATCATAACTGGTACTATATGTACCCATGGTGTTTTGTGTTCACTGAGGGTCTTAATGATTTGTTAACTTAATTTCTTTTCATCTGATTATAATATAGCTGGATACAAGAAAGCACTCTTCTAAAGTCACTGTGCATGAGTACTTCATTACAGTCTATGTGATTTATCTCTATTCTTTATAGTTGTACTAAAATATAATAAATTTTTCCCCTTCTTGTCCTAGTACAGATGCAACATACTCAAATGCAGTTATACAGATATTTTAGTTTTCCAAAAGAGTCATACCTTAAATTAGTCAATATGTTGCAAAGCAGTTAATATGCAAGGGATGGAACTGTAGGTTACAGAATGCATTTTTCCTGTTTTCATGCAAGCATGTATGCCACATAGACACACATCTTGTCCACACTCTTGGATTTCATCTGTTTGTGTTTAAACATTCTCTTCCAAACTGCAGGACATAAAATCATTCTTTTCTATCTCAACCTCCCACTCACTTTCTACACACTCTGAGCTTAAAACTGGAGCCCATCCCAGGAGGCATCGGCTGGGGTACATCCTAGATGTTATGCCAGTTCATTATATGGAATCACACACACAATCATACACTACTTGCAATTTAAAGACACAAATTAGCGTAACTGCTATAAAAATAAGTACCATTGACAGCAACAGTGCCCACCTCATTAAATAAAAAAACAACTTGCCTTCTTGATTAAATAACCTTTAGTGCTTATATCTTATATAGATTCAGGAGCTTGTGACTCAATTGACTGGACTGCAATCCAGAGCAGTTCTGTGTACCAAAGCTTATTGCCTATATATTAGTCCCCTTTGATAATCATATTGCATATTGGGTAGATCTTGGTTGATTATGATGATACAGGGTAGATCTCAGGTTTGTCCTACATGACCTTTCATAACAACAAATCTTTGTTTCTCTGAATTTCTGGTGACCAGTAAAGCTAATTTCTCCCTGTTGTTCCAGTAGCACTCTGCTTCTTATATAAAGACACATGCATTTTCTACCTCTGATATTTTTGTACCTCCTGCACAGGGAAAGGAATCATTGTAAAGTATCATGTGTACAGTTCAGATTGTAGCCCGCTTTCAATTCCATCGATCCATTGTCGACCACTTATCCAGGTCTGCATCATGGGGGCAGCAGTCTGAACAAGAATGTTTAGACCTCCCTCTCCCCAGCCTCTTCCACCAGCTCTGACTTACTGCTGGCAATGTGAAACAAGATCTCACTCTGGTTATATGGGGACCTAATGGCCCATAGCAGCAAGCCGGCAGCCCATACTCCCAAAGCATACCCACGGGGCACCCCCTCCAGAGGCACATGCTTATCTGCCTTTTCCAAGTCCACAAAACACTGGAAAAGTCCCATGAACCCTTCAGTATCCTTGTGAGAGTAAAGAGCTCATCCAGTGTTCCAGCACAGGATCCATTTTGCTCCACCTGGATCTGAGATTCAAACAACAGACAGACCCTCCTCTCAAGTACCCTGGTGTACACCTTTCCAGGCAGGCTGAGGAGTGTGCTCCCCTGAAACTGAAACACATCCTCCAGCCCCCTTTCTTAAAGATTGGGACCACCACCCTAGTCTGCCAATCCAGAGTTACTGTCCCTGACCCCCACATAGTGTTAAAGAGATGTGAGCCAAGACAGTACAACAATATAAAGAGCCTTATTGAACTCAGAGTGAATCTTAACCACCTCCGGGGCTTTACCACTGAAGAGTTTTTTTTTGTCTACCTCAGCCCTAGTGTTGAGTGTTGGCTAAGTCCTCCTCTGAGTCCTCAGACTTTGCTTCCTCCAAAGAAGGCATGTCAGTGGAATTCAGAAGGTCCTCAAAGTACTCCTTCCACTGCCCAACTATATCCCCAGCTGAGATTAACAGCACTCTGTCCCCACTGTAAATGGCATGGATAAAGCTCTGCTTCTACATCACTGGACAGTCTGCCAGAATCTCTTTGTGGCTGACTGAAAATCCTTTCCTTAGCCTCACTGAATTCCTTTCACCCCTGAGTTTTTGCCTCCACATCTACCAAAGCCACATTTTGTTTGGTCTACTGGTGCCTGTCAGTTTCTCACAAAGTCCTATGAGCTAACCAAGTTCCAAAGGCCTCCTATCTCAACCTGATGGCTCCCTTTACTGCTGGTATTCACCTTGAAGTTTGGGGGGGTTGCTGCCATGACAGGCACTAACACCCTTAAAGCCACACCTCTGCAATGGAGGCACAGAACATGGCCATTCTGGCCTTATTGTCTTCAGCGTCTAGCCACCCTTACTCTTTGCTTGGGTCTACCAGGTCTGTCCTGCACTTACCCCTGCCATCTGATCCAACACACCACCAGGTGGTGATCAGTCGACAACACAGCTGCACTTATGAATACCCATATGTTACAAATATGGCGTTATTTACGGACAAACAAATAGTCCCATAAAAGAACACCTCTTTTGTTTAGATTGGACAGGCTGTTCCTCTCAATCACACCCTTTCAGGTTGCACTGTTGTTACCCACATAAGTGTTAAAGTTCCCCAGTACAACAGCGAGTCCCCAAAGGGAGTGCCTTCCAGCACCCCACCCAAGATTTCCGATAAAGCCAGATTCTTTGAACTGATGTGTGGTGCATGCGCACAGACAACAGTCAGATCCCATCTGTCATGCCCTGCCTACTTGCCCCTCCTATTTTCTAACAAGCCATGACTTTGTATCATTTGCCTTACCTGTCATTCCTGCCTTTGTGTTTGTCATTCCAGCTGCCTCTCATTTGCTCCCTCATTAGACTTGTATAAAAGTATTTCCTAGTCAAGGGCTTGCATCTGACTGCATCACAGCCATTCAACTTAATTCAATTCAATTCAATTTTATTTGTATAGTGCATTTTCACAACATTACATTGTCTCAAAGCACTTTACACTATCTCTGCCCAAAGCCCCCAGTGAGCAAGCGAGAGGCGACAGTGGCAAGGAAAACTCCCTAGACAGAAGAAACCTTAGGAGAAACCAGACTCAAAGGGGAGCCAGCGGAGGAAGCCAAATGAGTCCCAATTTATACTGTCCAAACATTTAAGTCTCAAAGCAGAGGGCAGGCGGGTGATGGCAGGCAGGTACTGGTGCTGCTTCAGATGGCAGGACGAACAGTGGTACAGCCGCTGCCTGAACCAAATTCAGGTATTCCGTTTTTGCTTCGATGGCCCTCCAAAACACAACTTCTGCTTTCCTCACCAAGGTGCCCCTTGAACTGGCGAACTATGAGTAAACCAACATCTGCCTAATGCCTCTTACCCAGGGTAATTCTACTGTGGAACAGACTCTAGCCCCTCTTCAGGATTCTGGTTCCAAAGCCCATGCTGTGCATTGAAATGAGCTTAACTACATATATATGGTATCTCTATACCTTCCATACTACCTCAGGATCCTTTCCCAACAGAGAGGTCACATTCTATGTCACTAAAGCCAGTTTCAATAGTTGGGGATCAGTCAGCTAAGGCTTCAGCCTCTGACAGCTGCCTGACCCACAATACACCAGACCCTTATGACTCCTTTGGAAGGTGGTGGGCTCATAGGAGCAGGGTACCACGTGGCTCATTGGTGCTAAGCCGTCCTCAGCCCATGAATGAAGGCCTGACTACCAGGTGCTTGGCAAAGGCCTTAGAGTAACAAGTTGTAAAATTCAGTGCGTCAGATTCTATATTTTATGTGGGCATCAATGGTTATATATACTTAGCCCTACACCAAAATTGGAAACTTTTTCTGACTTTTTATTATCATATTTTATTGTTGTTGTTGTTGTCTTTATCTCTATTTTTTATTTTCTTTTCCCTCTCTTGCCGTTACACAAGCATAAACATTACAAGCTATTCTGTCCCCTGCTTGCGTAGCTTGCATTAAGTGACATAGCTAAACTGTCGTGCTGGCCACTGTAAGGATTAAATGATGACTCGGACGTTGAAGCAAAGTTGAGCCCTATTTACTTGTTAGTCTTCATAAAAGCTTTCTTACATTGTTCCTAGCACTTTCTTGTGAAACTGTAAATACACAAATTCTCAAAGTTAAATGAACCCTTAACAGTGTAACAGTTACTTAATGCTACATACACATACCAAAATAAGGTTTGGATAATTATCCATAAATTTCCTCAGACATGAAACAATATCACAAATATATAATAATCCTTAATCATTAACAAAGCTTCTCCAGGTCTCAACACAGGTGGATGCAAAGGATTAGACAGTGTGCCTTGCTGTGTGAAACCTTCCACCAAAATGTCCTGCCTGAACTATAACCTTACCCATGTGATCACACACAACCAATAAGAAGTAACATGAACCAAACTGGCTCCAGATTTTAAAGGAGCCACTAGGGGGCACCTAATACAAATATCCCCAAGTAACACAACACAAGCGATGTGTGGTGGCGTTAGGGGATTTCAAGTTGTAATGAGATAGACTCGCAGACGACTGCGACGCCCACATAATGTGGAATTAAACAGGTTGTTTTTTATTCTCCCATTACCATAAAGTACTGGGAGGTGACAATTGTACAACATTCTTGGGACCTAATGGTCACCCGAATAGACACATATGAATTGATGGAGGTCTTTAAAGACACCTGTCCACCCCACAGTCAGTCAGACTCCAACTACTACCATGGGCAAGACCAAAGAGCTGTCAAAAGACACCAGAGACAAAATTGTGGACCTCCACAAGGCTGGAAAGGGCTACGGGGCAATTGCCAAGCAGCTTGGTGAAAATAGATCAACTGTTGGAGCAATTGTCAGAACATGGAAGAGGCTAAATCTTTAAATCTCGACTGAAGACCTATTATTTCAGTTTAGCTTAACCACAACTTAACTTATAACACACCGTACAGTAACTATGGCTGCTGGTGCTGCTGTACATGCCATTTTTATCTACTATGCTTGTCCGTTAATGTGTCAATGCATGTTCTTATCATTCATGCTCTCTGCCTTCCCATATGTCCGGGAGGGCACCACCTGAGCTGGAGTCCTGGTTCGGTCCCATGGATTGGTGACATCATGGATGTGACCTATGAATTGTAACATCGTGGGCGTAGTCTCTAGCCTGCCACCCTACACAGGCCAGTGTGGAGAACAAACTCATTGTTGGACTTTGGTATGATCATAATCACAGCTTGCACCTTGCTTTTAGCAAGCAAGCCCACTCTTGTCTCTGAAATAATGCCAGCATGCCCAAGGGGTTGAGCAGCCAGCTGACCTTGGACCCCCAGAGGATTTTTTTTCTCCTTACTTGAAAGTTTTTGGTTCCTCTCCTCCGTTGTCATCTGGCCTGCCTTCTTTCTTTAGTTAATTTCTTTGTCTTTCCTTTTTTCTGTTTTATTCTTATTCTGTCAATATCATGTAAAGCGTTTTGGGACAACTGTTGTGAAAGGCGCTACATAAAAATTTATTGAATTGAATTGAATTGAATAATGCTTCGATTCCACTGTAAGCAGGATGTGGGTCATTAGACCATAGGTGGTGTGTCACTTGCTCACAGGTTTCTCTAACAAATGCCTCCTTATCTGCTCTCAGGGACGTCGCAGCTGTCCTTCTCAGTTCCCAGTACAGACCAGAGTTGCCATCAAGCCATGTGCTGTGACTCCTCTCGATAATATTCAGGGTGCCCTGCGAAATGAAACACTTTCTGGAAACACCAGCATCACACAATCCTCAGCAACCTTCAGGGTCTTGTCATGGAATCCCACATCACGTTAGAATCAGCAATTGCACCCAAGTCTGCAAGTTCCTCACACAAACTGCAAGCAGACTTATTAGAAACAGCCTCATCTTGGAGTCTGGCCAGGTCCAGCCTCATTCTCCTAGTAGGTGGTAACCTGCTGGACCTAAGCCGAATCTTCAGAGCAGCAACAACAAGTCTGTAGTCAGACTTCACTTGTTGAAAGGAGTGACATTGAATACTATCGAGAGGAGCCGATCCAACATAGCAACAGCTACTCCCTGATTATGGTTGCCATCAGAGTAACCAGACCAATAATTAGTCTACCCACCTACAGAGATCTGGCCACTCCCCGGTCTGTGCATCTCAGAGAGTGCCGCCACTGAAATGCTGACCGTAAAATGCTCCTCCTACAGCAGAGAGGATGGTCATCATCTTGGAGAGACAAGACGTTCCACATGCCTACCCTGATGCCTAGCCAAGCGCTGCTGCGCAGTGAGCGACACCTCAGCACCACACCAGTTCCAATCCCCAACAGGCCTGAGCCCAATGGCTCTCCGGTCGTTTCAACTCTTCCAGCAGACGAGGCTCCCGAGGGCTTTCCTCCTTCATTGTGCATGCAGTCTTCCTGTGGGTTACTGCAGCAGAGCAGAAAAGAGTCAGAGATGTGTGAAGTTTTTGCAGTGGCGGGAGTGCCAATCCCGCCACCAACCCCCAAATTTTTCCCTGGAGGACTTTTTCCGGTTGGAGGACTGCTTGCAAGGTCAGATGCAGTTTAACTTTATACCCAGGACATGTGCTATACAATGTGCTATTTGAATTGCCCTTGGTATCAGGAATTATTTATTTCACTGACGCATACACCCATCACACAGTTTGCTAAACAGAACTCGAAGTAATATGTACAGATGAGCATGTAAGTTAGATATTAGAATCACATGATCAAAAGTTTAATAAATCAATACATATTAGCAAAATAACATACACAAAATAACTATTAGTATACAACTCAGTTAAAGAAATGGTCATTGCACACACACAGCAAAATAATTAAAAAAAGTTTTTATTTAGTTGCCAGTGTTTCAGCATTCAAGAGCCTTCATCAGAGCATGCAATTACCCAGTGACATCATGTAATAAAAAAGTCTCATACACCCAAAAAGATAAGTGGCTACACAGTTTTAATAATTATATAACATGACCAATAAATCACTTGATTCCATATATCCAAAATAGAGATTACAGCTTCTACCATGGGCCCTGCTAGACCCTTTTTTACTGGGTTATGAGTCCAGTAAAATCTTGTGGAAAGAAAATTGGTAGTCCATGGGAAGGAGGCATTGTGGGTTTGTTATGTCGTAGACCTTAGGCAAGAAGATATTGTTTTGAATACTATGTCCTTTTCTTACACAAGCCTGCACATAGTCAGTTTCACAAGCCATGAGTCCTTGGTGAGATGGGCAGCAAAAGGGGGTGGGGGAAGCACCTGCAGGAAGGGGTTCAAAACTGCCCCGACTGGCTAAGCTCAAGGGAGAAGAGGAGAAGAGATCAGAAGAGATCTTGTCATGCAATTCTACCACCTGCTAACTGGATACAATCCCTTCCACAATGCTCCAGCCAATCTCTCAAGACCTTCTCCCCTTTATCACCACTATCATTAAAAGCTCCATAACGTCTGGTCATGTACCAATGGCATTCAAAAAAGCCAGGATGATTTCCATCCTGAAAAAACTCACTCTGAATCCCTCAGACATCAGCAACTACCGGCCAGTATCACTTCTCTCTTTTCTTTCAAAAATCCTTGAATGCATAGTTTATAATCAACTCTCTATCTTTCTCAGAAAAACTTCCAGGATCATAACCAGTCTGGGTTCAAAGCAGCAAATTAATAATAATAATAATAATAATAATAATAATAATAATAATACATTTTATTTATATAGCGCTTTTCAAGAACTCAAAGATGCTCACAAAGAATAGAATGAACAAACAACAAAACAAGGAAGTACATTATGGATTTGGGATGTCATAGGCTTGAGCAAACAAAAAGGTTTTTAACTTGTGTTTGAAATCTGAAATGGAGTCCTATAGACAAATGTGACTGGGAAGGGAGTTCCAAAGTCGGGGAGCTAAACAGGAAAAAGCGCGGTCACCATAACCACGGAGTTTCGATGGGGGGATGAGGAGAGAGCCAGATGAGGAGGATCTAAGACTGCGGGTGGGTTGGTAAGGGAGAATCAACTCAGAAAGATAAGATGGGGTTTGGTTATTTAGGGCTTTGAATGTCAGGAGGAGTAGTTTAAAGTGAATGCGTTCTTTTATAGGGAGCCAGTGAAGGCTCTGTAGTATGGGAGTGATGTGTTGGTAGGAGCGAGTGTGGGTGAGGAGACGGGTGGCAGAGTTCTGAACTATTTGAAGTTTATGGATTGATTTACTAGTAATACCAGTGAATAATGCATTATAGTAATCTAAACGGCTAGAGATGAAGGCATGAATTAGGGACTCAGCAGCACAGTTAAATGAACCCTTAACAGTGTAACAGTTACTTAATGCTACATACACATATCAAAATAAGGTTTGGATAAGGGCCTGATCCAGACGATGTTGCGGAGATGGCTAAGCTATTTTGACTGTGGAACGTATGTGTGCGTCAAATGAGAGGGTTGGGTCAAAGGTGACACCAAGGTTACGGACCAGAGGAAAGGGGTAGATGGTGGTGTGATCAATTTGGAGGGTAATCAGTCTGATTTTGTTTAGTGTGGATTTTGTATCGAAGATAATTAATTCTGTCTTATCACTGTTAAGTTTTAGAAAATTTCTGTTCATCCATTGTTTGATTTCAGAGACACATGATTCAATGTATGGAAGTGGCGGGTTCTTTAAGGAGCTGGTAGCGAAGTATATTTGGGTGTCGTCAGCGTACAGATGGAAATTCAGGTTAAAGCGGCGAATGATCTGAGTTAGGGGTTGAATGTAGATAATGAAGAGTAGTGGCCCCAGGACAGACCCCTGGGGAATACCACGTGTGATAGCTGATGTGTCTGATTTATGACCTGATAGGGTAATAAAGTGTTTTCTGTCAGTGAAATATGAAGTGAGCCAGTCAAGTGCTGCTCCACAAACTCCTAGGTGGTGAAGTCTTTGTAATAGGATAGGGTGAGAGACTGTGTGAAATGGTGCACTTAAATCAAGGAGAAGTAGGAGGGTTATGGCACCAGTGTCAGTAGTGACAAGTAGGTCATCTAAGACTTTGACTAAGGCAGTTTCTATACTATGGAATTGGCGGAAACCGGACTGAAGCGGTTCAAGGAGGTTGCTATTATGGAGGTAGGTAAGAAACATTCCATGGAGACTGCCCTCTTGGCTGTCACTGAGAAGCTACATGCTGCCACAGAAGCCAAACTGTCATCTGTCCTCATCCTCCTTGATCATTCAGCAGAATTCGACGCGGTCAACCAGAAGAGTACTGCTTGGATGAGGGATCCAAGCATGGGTACGGGAAATGCTAACAACAGGCTGGGGACCATTGGGCGAACACCCTGTCTGGGAATGGAGAATGGGATGAACCTTATTATTTCCATTGCTGGACAGGAATCCACTTGTTATAGATAAATGGTATGGTCTGAGTAATATATCTCTGGGTGGGACCTGCATGACCTATCTAGTGGTTGGTGGATATACGAGATCTTGGGAAAGTCCATGATTGTGAGGGGCACAACTGTACAGCATGAAAGAGTTGTTGTGCGATGGGGCACTGAGCGGCAGGGAGGCCATCACCCATGTAGGGACCAAGAAGGGACCAAGAAGACTTGAACACACAAAAAACGGTGGAAATGATCACTGACTTCCAGAAAAATCTCCCAGCACCACCTCCTTTGGTCATATGGAACACTACTATTAGCAGAGCTAAAACCGTGAAATTTCTGGGCACCACCATCCAACAAGACCTTAAATGGGACACAAATATCACCTCCATCATCAAGAAGGCCCAACAGCGCCTATACTTCTTGTGTCAGCTAAAGAAATTTAAGCTGTCGCAGAAGCTCATGGCTAAATTCTGCACGGCTGCAGTAGAATCAATTATGACGTCTTCCATCTGTGTCTGGTTTGGCTCTGCAACATCGCACTCTAAGAGGAGACTACAGCGTATAGTGCGATATGCGGAGAAGATCATTGGCTGTCAACTCCCCCCTCTTGAAGCACTGTACTCATCTCGGATGAAGAACAGGGCCAAAAAAATAATGTCTGACCCATTGCATCCTGGCCACTCCCTTTTCCAGCATCTTCAGTCCCAGCAAAAGCAAAGATTAAGAGCCCTGAGCACAAGGACAAATCAACACCTAAACAGCTTCTTCCCCCAGGCCATCGCCCTTCTAAATAAGCACCCATGGAAAACTGTCAAAATGGAACCATGCACTGTTCAAGCTTCATTATCATATTTAACTAACTGATCTCGTCTGAACTGTACCTTTCTTGTACCTTTCACACATTACATCCATCCATTATTTATCTATTTATTCCTTATTTATATTGTCCACATGCTTGACTCAGCATTGCACATCTCCTGTAAAAAAAATAATAAAATCCTTGTATCTTTACTTTTAGATGTTTATTTGTATGTGTGTTTTTGTTTATGTCATGATACCACCCGCACCAAAAAGAAATTCCTTGTACTTCTCTGTACCTGGCGAATAAAAATATTCTGCATAGTGGAGGCTGGGCATTGGGGACATTGCATGCTGTAGTACAGCACTGTGTAACAAGCTTATGATGGGTAAAATTCCTGTGTGAGGGCAGGAACATACTATGACAGGCAATGTCATAGACCCCTGGCACCTGTCCAAAGGACTGTTCGAAGTCTGATTCACTCCCTGCCCCACGCGGGATTGGGGTAGCCATAAGTATTGCTTTTGAAAAATGTATAAGTGAGAAAGGCTGTGGTGCTGGTGGTCTCTTGGGTGTGGTATCTTCAGCAGGATAAAGGGTCACGTCGAATTGATTTTGACCTGTGCTCTCGCATACAAGTTTCAACATAAAATGCAACAGTGCTGCAGGCTAACACACCACAGAAGTGTCTGGGAAGTCAAGTACTGAATCTGAGATATACAGACGGGGAAGCGCTCGTTGATCTTGCTTTCAAGAGACCCAGCATTTAAAGGTGTTCTTGATTTTTTTTCTCTCCTGGTATCCAGCAAGGAATTTGTTGTTTGGCGGCCACCCAACAGCTGCGTGCTCTGTACAGAAGGCAGCTACCTTTGCCACAGGGAGAGGGCAGAGGGGGAGTGTGTAGCATATCAGAGCCAGAACAGATGTTTCATAGGTCCAGTGCCATTTGTATCGACATGTTAAACATGGAGAGTGTGTCGAGCAAACTCTGTCCGAAAGGGATCCTGTGTATGATCCAGTGTCATGGTCGGCATCTGCCGACCCCACCTTCTTTTTCCCTTCCCCTTTAGGCCAGTGGGTTTTGCTGGCCATTCTAGCATTTTGTCCCCTAGTTCCCAGTGTCCTGATTAACCCTTGTGTTTCCCTTATTTACCTGGCCACCGTGTAGCTCAGAGGGCTGAGCAGGTGGCACAGAGGCTATAGCCTCAAAACACAGCTTTGAGTCCAGCGTCATCTGTTTTGTGTTTTCGGTTACTGTTTTTAAGTTGTGTTTATTTCCTATGACTTACAAAATAGTGTCATCCCAAAGTTCCAACACTTTAGTAATCAAACCACATGAAACTTCTGAATGATTCAGTAACCTATGTG
>JAAGVU020000035.1:1146825-1157129 GCA_011763525.2 Mormyrus iriodes
GTGCATAGGCCCCCAAGTACCTCTCGTACCAGGCTAGGCCTTATCCCAGGGCTTTTAAGGCTCTGGCCATAAAACTCAGAATGTTAGCCCTAGCATGTGTGCGTGTGATCCTACATCAGTTTAATAAACCCATTTTGTTTTGCCCTGACTCCTGCTCCCATGTCTTTAGTGCCACACTTCACATTGCAAAATTAATGTAGTTTTATTTACTCACAACAGAGCAGAAGCAGAACAATAGACCAGAGGACACAACGCATTCAAAATTAGCATTCTGTTTTTGTGTGCATACATTTCAAATAATGATATAAATTTCTAATTTTCTCATGAAATTTTTGGAAATGGAAATGTACACTCCTGGTGCGCAATCCAGGCCAAGGGGGAGCCTGGGGAGCCAAGGACAGGAGGGGTACACGGGGTCCAGACACGGGGCAAAGACGGGGTCGCCAGACCAGGGCAGGACGGCAGACGCTGGACGAAAGACCTGAGGAAACAGAGGGACCAAAAAATGGGCCACTCGGACAGGGACAAACACCCGGGCAGGACGAGCGACACTAGACGGAAGACTCCTGGGGACCACGGGAGCCAAAAACGTGGGCTGCTGGTCCCAGGGGTCCCACTCCAACTTCTCGAGGGGGCCATCCTCCTGGCTGAGCTCCCCCCAACAGGAGAGGAGATTGGGACCCCGCACGGCCACGGGGGACTCGGCAGGGGCCCGGACGGCCACGGGGGACTCGGCAGGGGCAGGTTCCCCTGTGCAGGGCTCGGGGGCTGCAACGGCAGCAGGTTCCCCTGCGCAGGGCTCTGGCAGGGGCCGTCCAGGCAGTGGCGGCGAGCCGGCAGGCAGGGGCCATCCAGGCGTGGGGCTGGCGAGGCGGCAGAAAGGACGGCTCGACGGGGCCCTCGGGCGGCTGGAGAGGCGGCGGCTCGACGGGGCCCTCGGGCGGCTGGAGAGGCAGCGGCTCGACGGGGCCCCTGAGGAGCCGGCTTGGCTGAGCCACGGCGGCAGCCAGCTGCTGCACCCTCTCTTGGAATGCGGCTAACTCCCCCGGCAGGGAGGCGGGAGTCACGGCTGCGAAGTCCCGGGCCAGCGTGCAGGACCTCGCTTGGAGGTCGGGGGTGCCCTGGACCTTGAGGCTGTGTTGCAGTGTCCAGAACAGCCCCCAGAGGGCAAAGAATTGCCGTGGGAGGACTGCGGAGCTTCAGAGGGGGTCACCCGCAGCCCCTTCTGAACCCAATGGGCCCCGCTCATCCTCCTCCACCTTCCATCCCAACAGTGGGCCTTGGACGGGACCTGGGGACTTCACGGGGGCCTGGGCGGGACCTGGAAACCTCACGGGGGCCTGGGCGGGACCTCACGGGGGCCTGGGCGGGACCTCACGGGGGCCTGGGCGGGCTCCCCATGGCAAGGCACGGAGGTCACAGCTGCCCCAGAGGCGGATGGCTTCTTCCCCTTTTTACGCCGGGGAGGAGGCCCCTGCCCGGCCTTCGCAGGGAGCACAGTGATCTCCCCATTCCTCTCCCCCTCGAGGCCGAACTCTGGGTCGTCCTCTATCCCCAGAAGGTGGAGGAAATCCCTGGGCCAGCCATCCTCCCCCCAGGACAGTGAAGGGTGCAGCCATGGGGGCTGCCAGGGCGGGTCCAAGATCGCCGGTGCTGCTCGTAGCTCCCTCAGCCCCTTGGCGATCCAGGGAATGGCATCCTCCGGGGCTTGGGAGCACTTATGTGCTGCGCGGGTCCCGGTCCATGGGTTCCTCTGGGGGGGCTTTGCCAGGGGAAGGGCTTGCTCTGGACAGGCAGCCTCCTGGTCACTGGGTTCCTCCAGGTCACTGTCGCTCCAGGGGTCGAACAGGGGGTTCTCCAGGAGTCCGTGGGGTGTCCAGACCGGGGACTCGAGCCCCTCGCTGCTGGCCCCGCAGCGGGGCTGAGGGAGAGGACTCCCAGCGAGAAGAGTGGTGGGGAGTCCACTGATTGATTTTGGGGAGGTCGGGTCATTCTGTCAGGAGCGCGGGTCCGACGGCGAGGCATGACGCAGGCACAGAGGAAATATTCCGATGCAGGGGCTTTATTGCAAGCCGCAACACACAAGGCATAACATTACATTAATGACCCGACAAGGGAACACAGGACTGGGGAACCCTTATACACTGGAAA
Source organism: Mormyrus iriodes (assembly GCA_011763525.2). Classification (NCBI taxonomy): domain Eukaryota; kingdom Metazoa; phylum Chordata; class Actinopteri; order Osteoglossiformes; family Mormyridae; genus Mormyrus; species Mormyrus iriodes. The sequence goes on from JAAGVU020000035.1 coordinate 1,148,977, forward strand.
GGTAGGAATGAACAAGGGGCACCTGAGGCTGGTTAACACGGGGGCAGGAACACAAGGTAATGACAACGAGCAACAGGCGGGGCTGATTAGCAGCCCCGCCTGTGGGAAACACAAAGAATACACTGGTAGGGTGGGGCTGGACGTGACATTACCCTTGGAGTTAATTCTTTAGATCTGAGTGATCTTTGTTGGTCGACCACTCCTGGGGAGAGTAACAATAGTCTTAAACTTCCTCTATTTGTACACAATCTGTCTGACTGTGGATTGGTGCAGTCCAAGCTCTTCGGAGATTGTTTTGTACCCTTTCCCAGCACCATGAGCATCAACAATTCTGCCATGTCCTTTGTCTGCAGCATGATACCCTGATACTGCACAAACATGTTTGAAGATGAAGCCCTTGATAGAACCCTGTTAATATAAACAGGGAGCACCTTCACACCTGATTGACATCATATTGATTGAGAACCATGACATTGATTGACAACACTTGACTCTAATTTCACCTTCAAATTACCTGCTAGGTTCACATAATTTTGCCACTCGTGGATTTGTGACACTGGATAATTTCCCTAAATAAATAATGACCATGTATAATATTTTTTGTTTCATTTGTTCAGCTGTGATTTTTCACCTACTTTTAGGACTTGTGTGAAGATCTAATTATGTTTTAAGTGATATTTATGCAGAAGGGTTCACTAAATTCAAGCACCACTGTAATTTGTGGTTGAATTACATACTGTTGTGTACTGTTGCAAAATAAAAAGGGTTTAAGGTTGATACAAACATTTTCTGAGCAATCTAAGGTGTAAATGACAATGAAATGGAAATTAAATGAACTTTAAAAGAAATAAACACTTTTTTCGAAGTTACAAGGTCCCAAAGGCACCTATACTATGAACGCTTAAATTACCAGTTTATAAAATTGATATTTTGTTGTTAAGTTAGCATCTATTCTCAAAATGAAACTTTAAAAGAATCGATGTTCCACTAGGCCTACGGATCTACACATCCTTAGCGTGGGGTAAGCATGTATACGCGTGCTTTTACAAGGCTGAAGTTGGCTCCTTATTTGAGACCAACTGCAAAGATGCTATTGCACCTGTAGGTGGATACGTTTACCGAGGCTTACCTGAAGAACATTTGTTTTTGATTCTTTACTTAAGTCTTGGGTTGATATCGTAACACCTCTCTTGGCCTACATATCGGTACAGTAGCCTAATGGCCTACAGTACAGTATGCCTACTAGTGTTAGTTCGATAGCAGAATTTTGGGTTCGGAATTTTGGGTTTGGGGTGATAGATCGGTAACAGTACCAGTTCAGTATCAGTTTGGTACCAATACAAAAAAATAATATTCACACTGTATTCAATATTTTTGCGTTCCCTTGCAGTAGTTTTGCATTACTAAGAATAACCGTAGGTCTACCCTGTCCATTTTAAATACAAAACATAGAATTAATGGACTAATAACTATCAACCTGAATGATACAAACATGTCCAGTGAAGTGTGCATTAAGTATTAAACTGTGGGGGACAATGGACACCATGTAACTTTCATGTTATGTGTTTTCATACGCATTTATTAACAATTGCGCGTATTAATAACTGCAAAGTTAGTAATACGAAAATCTTGTGAGGGAATGCAGAACTATTTAAGAAAAAATATTTTCCCACCCTGACCTCTTAGGGGATCCGTACAACAGACCTGCAAAAACCTATTTATTTTCTACAGAAAGTATACATCATATGCAAGTAAAACGAAACTCCGGACATTTCTCACAGTTTTATAAATCCTGGCTAGACAATTTTTGGTCACCCTAACCACACTAAAGATTGTCATTAGACCTTAGATCATTAGATCTTATTTTCAGCATATTTATGTGATCATTATGCATGCCTTCCGTTCCTGGAATTCCCTGTATAAATCAGGATGCACGTGCATCAAATGTTTAATAAGATTAGACGTATTGCCTCCTCCTGCCACACATGATTTGAGGCACCGTTTGCATGAAGGTGAGGAAGGGGACTCCATCTCTCCACTATCAGTTGCACTAAACGTGAAATACATATCTCCATATTTCACTTCGGCAACCCTGTTTTTCCACAAGTTTCGACCCTGTTTGGGTTGTTGTCAAAGCAATATTTTTTTCTCAGCTCGAAGTTCACGCTGTGTATCAAAGTTCTTTCACTGTTCAGAGTTACACTTACATCACGCCCATGAGCTGCCGGTTTAGTTTTAAAGAGCAGGTGCAAAAGCCAACTCTTAAAGGCGCAATTAGGAGTTCCGCGGAAAAAATGGACGAAAAAGACACTTAAATACCAAAATTAGCGAAATGGTGATACAGTACTGTTTTAAACTTAAAATTTACCGTAAACGGTAAATTACAGGTAACTGGAGCAACCCTAATGCCTACAGAAATAGCATTTGTGCATCCGATTAGAAAATAAGACCCAAAAAAACACGTTTTCTCCTATTTGATATACTGATTTGAAATTATGAATTTTGGTCTATCTTACTAATAGCTGATTTTGTAAGTGAAAAATATAAAGGCTATTTGTAATCTTTTCAAACACCCTGCGGCACTGTATAGAAGTGTACTTAATGCACATTTTCTTACATCTATTGAATATTATATGCAGGGGTGCCAAAGGAGAGGGGCGGGAGGTAGGATGATTCCTAAAAAATTTGGAACATAATTGGATTGGTCTGGGTTGGGGGCCCAGTGTGATGGGCTTTTTTTTATCAATGTGTATATGGACAGAGTTCACAAATACGTTGAGCCAGACATTTAACAAGTGATATGAATTTCAGGCATCATAGTCTGGCATACTGAAGTATGTTTTCAGTGGCTCAAAGCTTTTAACCTATTTAACACCTGTTTTAAATTTGTCAAATAATGTAAACCAGTATGGGCACGAACTGATTTGAAGGCGAAAAATACCTTTGGCCAGACGTGTAACAAATGGGTAGTTTCAGATTTAATATGCTGTAATACTGAAGCATGTTTTTAGTGGCTGCATGTATGAAATGCTTGATCAAATAACCTACAACATATCAATTTCATGTTGCATATAATCAGGGGTGCAGCTAGAAAAATTGGATTCCATGAAAGCCCATCACACTGGTAAGAAAGTAAGAAAATGTGCATTAAGTACACTTCTATACAGTGCCACAGGGTGTTTATAAGGCTAAAAATAACATACTTTTCACCTACAAAATCAGCTATTAGCAAGATAGACCAAAATTCATAATTTGGATATCAAATAGGGGAAAATGTGTTTTTGTTTTGTTTTGTCTTATTTTCTAATCAGGTACACAAATGCTATTTCTGTAAGCATTTTCGTTAAGTAAATAATCAAAAACAAATGTTCTTCAGGTAAGCCTCGGTAAACTTGTCCACCTGCAGGTGCAATAGCGTCATTATAGTCGGCCTAGAAATAGTTAAGGTGGAACAGAAATTTCGAATAAGCAGCCAACTTCAGCCTCGTCGTGTTTTTTGTGTGCGTGTGTCAGTGTAACAATGTGTAGAAAAAAAACATTCTCCTCCTGTTGAGTGTAGTAATTGTACTGCCGACGCTGTAACGGATTTTTCCTCCCGTTGTCTGTTTTTTGTTTATTTACCTTTTCCCACAAGTGGATTTGTCCATCTGCAGAGTGGCAAGAGCCCATGTGTCGTTTGGACCGCGTATACACCAGCTGCTCCGAATGCCCTCATTTTTATCCGACTGTCAGTTTCAGCTCATTTGTGCAGTGGCTCCTAAGCTGTCTGAAAAGTTAATAAATCTAGAAGTAAAATAAATTTGTTAAAAGACTTAGCCAACTTTTTGTTTTGTGTAGTCGTTTCTTTGGTTAGGATGGTTTGGATATGGAGTGGCCGCTGTATTCTTCCTGCGATTTTAATGTTGTACGTGTACTCTACAGTACAAGGTAAGTCAGTTCAGTAATATTTTTGCAAACTTACATTTTATGTGTTTGTCTAAAATTAAAGAAATCGATAGGTTCTCATTTATCACATATTCACTTCTGCTTGATTTGTATTTTGCGTTATTTTTCTTTCTCTTTTTTAACAGAAATTTGTTTAGATAGGTTAATCCCTTATTCAGTCTTGGGAAAACAGCGATCAGTGCGTATGTATTTTCATTCCGTATAAACGTTATTAATTAGATAAAAAATGTGTGTGTGTGTGTGTGTGTGTGTGTGTGTGTGTGTGTATATATAATTGATGTCGTAATGAATGCTGAAGGAGAGCAATATATCTTTAACAACAAGTTAGCAATGGTCTATAAAATTTCATTCTTAAGACAAATACGCTGGAAAATTCTCCTCAGTCTGTAAACATTGATTCACTCTAAAATCAGCGGGACTTTGAACTGCAAAGAGAATTAGATTTCCCACCGCATAGTCGCCAGCCTGTTTGAATGAGGCTTTTGTGTAAACAGAGATTTATGACGTTGGATTGGGAAAATAGAACAGAATGGACACGATACATACCACTACATACCAACCAGATTAGTTATAACGAAAAACTAATTTTATTGGCACAGCTGGCTACTGTTGTACAATCGACAACCAACAATTATAGCGTAGGGCAGAATATATATAAAATACAGAAAAGAGAAGTAAATGCTAGGTATGTGATAAATGCAATAGTTTTTGTGCATATTCAACAGTACAGCGCAGAACGTTGACACTGTCACAGAATAAACAACATACATCTGTACAAATAGTACAGAAGCATCATGTGCTTTTATGCAATCAGGGCCAGCACTGCATGGCCGACTGGCATACGAAGCATATTCATACGGTGGGGGCAATGGGTAAATATATTTTGGGGGATCCTACCCCAAAAAAGTCTGATACCACTCAGGAGGAAGCTGTTCTTGGAACATGCTGTTTTTATGGTGAGCAATCTGAGGCTTCTGTGTGAGGGAATAAGCTGAAACAGATAATGTGCAGGATGTAAGGGGTCCTCCATAGTCCTTTTGGCACATTTAGTGGTGTGCTGAAAATGTTCTGTTGACAGAAGGACAGCACCACTGATCTTTGAGACCTTTGTGACAATTCACTATAGTTTTTTTCTAGAGGCTGTTTGATTAGCAGCTGATTTTAATCTTAATTATTTTCTTTTAATCTTAAATCTTAATTAGTCTTAATTACTCGATCAGTGGCTTTTAATCTGACTGATCTTGAGTACAGTGTGTATCTCAATATGCGTACTTGACTGTACTTGTGTTCTCATGTACTGGTTTTATGTTATCTTCCACTGTTGAAGACCAGTTCCAATACTAAAAATACAAGTATAGAGGATGGTAAAAAAATCCCCGGATGTTGGTCTTGCTCCGCCACAAATATCAAGGATACAACGGTTACATCTGTGCCAAACGAGACCAATCCCATGATTCACTGCACCCTAAGTTCGTTCTTAGAAGGCAAGTTAGCAAGACTGATCTTGGCAAGACCCCAAGTATGATCTTCGTGTTCTTGGTATTCAGATTCACTTTCAGATTTTGCGTATGATGTACAATATGTGCGTTGATGATGTAAAATACGTGCGTGAAGTTTCAAACACAGCTTCAAACACACTATGCCATCTCCGGTTGGCAGTTTAACCAGATATCTATTAAAGATGACAGATTAGCAATTTGCAACATATGTACAAAAAAAGTTACTTGCGAAGGATTATCTGCTAAGGCATTCAGCACCATGAACCTCATTAGACATTTGCGTCTTCACCGAGAGGAGTACGAGAAATATGAGCCCCAGTGCAGCTGCACAAATTTTGGATGAGAAGTAGAACAGACTCCGCAGAGACGTTTGTATTTCTTAAAAAAATCTACTGCTCTACCATTGTTTCGTGAAACAGCATAGGCCTGCAATCAAGAGCCACACTCTGTTCCACACCCGTTCTGTTTTTTATTTTGTGGTAGCAAGTTGCCACTGTCTTTTTTATTAAATATTGAAAACATTTATTTTAACCAGTTTGAGATTCATTCTTAAGGCAAACCTCTTAATTTTGTTATCTTATATTTTTGGGAAGAGTATAATGGTTCTGAAACTGAAACCAAAACCACAATATAAACATTCATGATATTGTGGTTGCGGTGGCCTGTCTTTTCATCCTACCTCTTGAAATGTCCTGCCAAAAGCTATTGTACATGTCCATGGCCCTGTTTGTTTTTTGTAGCTACATGCCCATAAATTCTTACTACCACCACTATGTTTCTCGATGACTAGTCTGAAGTAGCTCTGTGAGAACAAGATAAGTAGAACACCAAGTATTTTTATATATTTTAATATAGTTGAAAAGTATTTTCTCCATAACTCAAGTTGTGAAGGGTAATTGAAACAGGGTTAGGATATCTGAACAGGTTAAATACTGATGGTAATATGTTTTGATGGGTGAAGATGGGCTATAAGAATATACTATCTGTGGTTTATTGCCAGTAAAGTGTCATACTTAATATCTAAACAGGTTAAATACTGATATCAATATTTTTCTTATGGTATAAGAGCTACCGAGTATCATTTGCACATCGCACTTGTAGAGTGAACTATTGGGCGACACTTTGCTAACTAAGCCGAGATAGCAGGAATTAGGCTATACCCCTGGTAGGACTGTTATTCTGTTCATTATGTTACTAATGTTACAAAAGTCATTTTTCATTTCACATTTAACACTACAACACATATAATTCACGGAATTCAAGATTCAAGATTCTTTGTCACGTACATAGTTATACAAAGTACAACATGCAGTGAAATGCAACCTGAACCGCTCTTTTGTAGACTGTGCATATTCAAGAACTCCAATTATGCGAAGGTTATAGTGCAAAAAACTAAAATGTAAGCTAAAAATGCAAGCAAAGAAAGTATGTTCAAAATGAATGGTAACAGACAAAGACAAAAAAGTGACCAGTGTAACAGTGCAGGTATGGTGAGAGGTACAAGAGCACAATGCACATCAGGGTGTGAGGTGCAATGGCATGTCCAGGTTCAGAAACCTTATGGCCTGGGGGTAGAAACTCCTCCTAAGTCTCTCAGTCCTGGCCATGATGTTCCTGAGTCTCTTTCCTGATTTCAGAAGCTGAAACAGGCTGTTGTTGGGGTGGGATGTGTCCTTGATGATCCTGAAGGCCCTGCTCCTACATCTCTTGATGTAAGTGTCCTGGAGAGATGGAAGGGCTGACCTGTAGCAGTGTTCTGCTGCACGCATCACCCTCTGGAGGGCTTTGCGATCCTGAACACAGCTATTCCTGAACCAGGAAGTAATGTTCTGAGTCAGGATGCTCTCCATAGCACCTGAGTAGAAAGTCTGTAGGATCGTTGGAGAGACCCTGAACTTCCTCAGCTGTCACAGGTGGTACAGGCGCTGCTTAGCCCTTTTGGACTGGACTTGGATGTGAACAGTCCACGTCAGGTCCTCAGAAATGTGGACACTCAGATATTTAAAACTCCCCACCCTCTTCACAGGAGATCTGTTGATGATGAGGGGCGTGTAGGCCCTCTGCTGCCTCCTACTGAGTCCACCACCAGCTCCTTTGTTTTGTCAACATTAAAGTGTTCAAAATGTAGTTTGTGGCCTGATTTCCGATGTGCAGTAGTGTCGTACTATCGTATAAAAAAGTGCATAGTCTGCACAGAGCGGTCAGGAAGCTGTCCGGACGTGGCCGCGCCATGTTATTTTATTCATTTTATTATTATTCTATATGAAGCTAGGGCAAGCTGTATATTTTGCAAATAATATATATTCCACCTAGAAATGAAATGGTATGAAAATTTTATATCACAATTATATGAACAAAATTATCTCGGATATCAGTATTTTTGTGGTATTGTTAAAATTGCGGATATGATTGGCCACCCCTGACATAAACATTAAAGTAATAATGCCAACAGTACCTTATGTAAGCATGTTGCAGCGCCTGGGGTAGGGGGGCGACCAGGTGTCTCGCTTTGTGTTGTACTGCACAGCATTTTGACACCTGATCCCACGTCCCTTGAACTGAGATAATGTCCCGCATTTTCATTGGCAATTTGGTTTTCGATCATCAGGAAAGAAAAAACATGGCAGCATTCTTTTACCCACCACCCGGCATATCAACTGCTTATACCATTATAGTGTAGCATCTATTCTATTTAATAGTGTCATGTAA
>JAAGVU020000035.1:1194593-1204706 GCA_011763525.2 Mormyrus iriodes
GATGTTTGATATTGACTGCCACACCTCATTGGACCATTCATTGACTCTGTGTTGATCATTTTGATTGGTTGCAATCATTTAAAAAAAAAGCTACTTAAAAAAGAGCCTAAGAAAACTTTCTGTTGCCTGAGGGCAATGCTGTGCAGTAGAGGGTTAAGTCCTTATAAACCCTTTATATTCTCTTAATTATTAGGTAAGATTCGTTTTGTATGTAATTATGTATGTAAACACACTGTTTATATACTATGCACAAATATATGTATCGTATATCATTGAAGAATTTTATTTAATACGTAAAACGTAGTTGTAAACACATTGTAATAACACATATTTTAACAAAATAAGTTTATATTTACTATAATACACAGTAATGCACTCGTTTTACTTACTTAGTCAGTTATATTAGATATATTATGATTATTCCTTTAATATTAGTATCATATTTCTGAAATACGAACACTGCAGTCACGCTCCATTTGCATTCTGGTAATGTTTACATTCTCAGCTGATTTCGGCCGATTTGGCAGCCATCAGCCAATAGCGTCCCGTGTATGAAATCAACAGGGGAAACCAATGAGGAAGCATGTACCAGAAATAAACAGACTCATCGTCCGCAGAAATCCGCGAACCAGCGAAAAATCCGCGATATATATTTAGATATGCTTGCATATAAAATCCGCGATAGAGTGAAGCCGCAAATGTCGAAGCGCGATATGGCGAGGGATCACTGTATATCCATTTATGTTAACTGAAGTCTTTCTGACTCGCTGCTTTTTCCTAGATTTTTGTGGAGTCACAAAATATGATGGCAGTTATCAGAAAGTGTGATACGTATGTCACGGCTGATCTACAGAAATGATCTTTTCTTGGTCACTAAACCTTTTTGGCATGGTCTTGACTTGGTCTCAAACATACCATTGTGCTTGTGTTTTGAAAATTAATTAAAGAAGCAAAATTATTGCTCCGTATTTGTCATTTGTTTTAGATTAATACATTTACTTTAAATACTGCTAAAATGATATCTGCACTGAGTCAAAACAGGGTATTGTTTCACGAAGCAGTATTTATTGCCAAAAAAATGAATGAATGAGTGTGTGTGTTGCCGGCATGCTTTGCACTGCATCGCGCGTGTCTGTGAATTAGTGATGGTGAAACGATACATAGAGGCAACGTGGCTTTCAACCTAACTGGGTCAAAAATAGATTTATACTCGAAGCTTCAATAGTGAACTCTGGGGACATCTATTGGACAAACTGTGTATGACAGCAAACAACGACCTGTAACATAAAGAACAATTAAACAACACACATGGGAGGTATTACAGAAAGCGAGTTAGGGTTTCGACTTGAATGAGCAAGAAAAACCTGCATACGCACTGGCCCGTTGCGGATAAGATGGGCAAGCCCTATTATATTGAGTTGTCCATGCTGCATGAGTGTACTTAATATAATATTTCGCTAAGGAAGGTTTCAGTATTTCTATAAAAATGTATTGGTTGCATAAAAAAGAAACAGAAGCCGCGAATAAATAGCCGACGTCAGCCAGTCAAATCGGAAACTGCGAATTAGTAGCCAACTTCATCGTCGTTTTCGATTCTCAGTATTTCATCTCCCTAGTTTAAAAAGTCCCCTCTAAGCCCTAATAGATGAAAAAGATCATACACAAGTAATCGAAAGTATACAAAAGAAACTTAGATTTGTTTTTTATTGGTGCTATTACTATAGCCAAACACATAACAATCCATATCACGACCGACACTCTAACCCCTTCCCTGGTAAAACGTCCGCCGCCTCATTTTCATTTTTGCGCACTTTGGATAATGACGTCAGCTTAATACAACCCTTTGCAGCACCCTGGCATCAGCTGAACAATAAATAATGAGTTCGTCCCAGGTCCATCACAATATCTTATTGTAAATGCATAATAACTAAAAAAAATAATTATGTCAACTAAAAGAAACACATAGTATTATGCAAGATTATAATTAACATAATACAATTAGACCCTGCTGTCATACCAGCAGCATTACTCCAGATTCAATGCAAACGCAGAGACTTCATTCTCAGACTATTCAAAGCCTTGCTATACATTCTGAATTCCACTAGGTGTCGCCCTAGGCTTGAAAAAAGATTCGAGGACACGAAACACGTTCCGGCACAAAATGGGTTACGGAACGCCTCGAAAGCTCCCTGAAGCTACATCGGCCCGTCACTACTCACAACTCATTTACCCTTGGAGTGGAGATAAAATGGTACTGTACCTGACTAGAAACAGTATCCAGACGTTCTGGTTTGTTTCTGTAAAATATTCATTATAGTTATTCGAAGTACAAAGTGTTTGACTGATGAAACGAACAGCGAAGAGAAACTATGGTAGCGGAAAAGGAGGAGCCACGGCCACGGAAATGGCGCCAAATTCGAAAGAGACGGAGTTTGCGCCGGTGGGAGCGGCGGGTCGCCACTGAGAGTGACTGTGCGTTATAGTCGTGTACGTGAGCGATTATCAATTATAGACAAGGTAGCTCTGCCGTTAATGGTTCAGAGCAAGGCCCGTTTGGTGCTTCATTAGTCTTCCACAGCAGCGGATAAAAAGCTGATCAAATTATGTCGCTTACTAACTAGCGAGCCAACTAATCTTAAGAATGTATTTAGTTTTACTGTGTTAGCTGAGCATTTTCGTAATTTTGGTTATATAACTATTCACTTATTTAGCTGTTTTTTTTGTATTCATGAATGATACTCTATAGGATGGAAACGTCAGCTCGTGTCTTCGGGAAGCTCCGGAACCTGGCGCTTCTCCTGGAGACTGAAACGGCCGAACTTCATCGAGCTCATAAGGACCCCCACTACGGTACTAACTTAAATAACTAGATCTACTGTTGATCGGTCTTCCTTACTGTGAGTGGATTTTAATGAGTCTCCCTCTCAGAAGGTACCGAGGGGACGGTGAAGGTCTTGCACGAACTGCACACCGAAGTCAGGGACCTGAAGGTGCGTATTGGCCGTTCCTTTCGGGCGTTACAGGGTGCAACCCGGCAGCAGGATGTATTTTTGAACAAGGAACTTAATGAGATGTCACACTTTCTGTAAAAAGAAGTCTTTTGAATATTGATAATGGATCAGAATAGAAATGGCATTGCGAAGAATAGTTTGCCTTGAGCTTTACAGATAATGTTGTGATATTTACGTATAATATACAAACGTAAATATTTTTTGTATTGTTATTACTTTATAAAATTGGGCATTTCACTACAGGATTAATGAAGTCCCAAGTTGAATTCAAACCCACATCCTTTCCATCAGATGCAATTCTGTAACCAAAGTCTGATCCTGTTTTTTCTCCCTATACTAAAAGCGTATTGACGCAGGCTACCCTCCTCTTCATCACATCTGCATGTTTTGCTGACAGGTGACCATGTTGTTATGCCTCGTCCAGGTCCAGGTCCGTGACCAGCTGGCACGCTGCAGAGTTGATGACCTTGAGTTGCGGACCTTCATGAAGGCGTGCATGGTTCTGAAGCAGCGGACCACGGAGGACCTCCGGCTGCTGAGGAGGCACTATGAGAAATATGGCTACAAAGCGCCCTCCGGTAGGTGTCCTTTTATTGTGAGCGTTTGCACTGCCACGTCCTGTTGAAGCGTCCTGCTAGGGTGCAGTATTGCATCCATGCTCTCTAGAACCCACCTTAGCAATGGTAAACCATACTGTGTGCATTCAGGCTATTTTCTACCAATGGTCTCAGCAATCCAGCAACTGGATACAAATGAAATTAAGAACTTTTCTCTCATTAAGCTGTAACAAAATCAGCAGAAACATTAACAATCAAAACCAGTTACTATCTTTGATTTGCGAGGGCCATATTCCAGCAGGCTTGGGAGAATAATTTTATTGAGCACTTGAATGATAGATGGGGAATCACTGGAACACTGAACTCAAGGATCTGAATCATTTTTTATTGCTAAGGGAAAAGGTTAGGGTTTGACAGTTTCACAGGTAAATGAGCAGCTGTGAAACTGGATCAGAAGCTTAATACCCAGTGCTTGATAATATATACACTTGGATACATGATTTTGTATGAAGGAAATTCTTTTAAAATGTATTCCTAACATACAGGTGGGCAAACAAGACACCAGTGTTTGGGTGTGTCCCCCTTCCTTGACAGTTTGTCCAAAGTTTCTTTATCTTGTAGAATTCCTTTCTGGAGCATGAACTCCCTGTATCTTTAACATGCAAAAAAGCTTCTATATATGACAGCCAGTTTGCTTGCATGTTACTGATCTCCCTCTGCTGGCAGAGATCAAAGGTCACAAGGACGATCAAAAGGCCCAGAAGTATCAGGAGAGCAATGATGGTGCAGAGGGGGAGCAAGAAGTGGAGGAAGAGGAAGAGCAACATTTAGCGGTGGATGGGGAGGCAGTCACAGCCCCTGTTTGCGTGACCCCTGCCAAGCCTCCTCCCCGGACAGCTGACCCTATGCGCACTCCCCGCCTTTCTGACTTTGGCCTTTCTGGGTTCCATCTGCTTGCACCCCTGGGTGAACCGGCACCACCTCCCGTGGCATTTGCTCCCCCTGTGGCCGAGCCCTTCGCTGATTCCTCCTTGCCCAGGGTACCCAAGACACCCAAGTGTGCCCTGAAGATGGACGAGGAGGCCCTTACACCCCGCTTGGAGGACTTTGGCATCTCGGAGCATACCATGTGCCTTAATAATGACTTCACTATGGATCTGCTGCGGAAGAAACCCTCCCGGCTCTGCAGGTACAACATGCAGCTGAAGTGTATTTATACCATGATCATTAGTGCAGGAGGGAGAAGAGAAACTGCAGCCACAGATCTCCTTCCAATGAATAATTTATTAATGCGATTCAGATCTAGATATGTATTTGTGCTGTCCTTGTAGCCAGTATTTTATTTATAGGTAATCAAAGTATGTGGCAGTGATTTTTCCTGTAATTCCAGTCCTCTAGCTGCATGTAGCGTCTGTTAATTAAATGGAAGATCATTTGTAGCTCAAAGGATACTGATATTTCTGATCTTGAAATTTTGTATCCAAAATATTTTTGAATGCTACTAATCATTTTTGATAGAAGGATTTGTTATTCACTAGCAGTTTATGGGCACTGATCTCCTGTATCGTGAGGTGCTCTAGTAAATTGTCTTTCTCTATAAGCTGTTTGTATGTAATTGTTGGATGCCTAGAATGGTTTAAGCTTTAAAAGTTGATAATGGTGACTATGCTCTCCCATCAGTGCTTTCTCTTTTTTTCTTAGTGTGGTTTAGTCCCGCAATGATTAGGATTATAGAGTGATTAAGAACATGGGTTTTAACACACGGGTTCCTGGTTGAAATCATGCATCTTTTGAGGTTAAGTATCTCGCAGACTACTGAAATATCCAGCTGCATAAGTAATTAAAAATTCAGGATTTAACCAAACGGTAAAATTGTTGAGGTGGCTTGTATATGTTTGACACGGAAACAAATGGGTTGTTAACTCTGCTAAAAGTAGCTATAAGCTAAATTTTACCTGCCATTCCTTGAGCCCTGATGTTTTGACAGTGAGGCAGTGGCATCTGTGGATCTGGATCCAGTACCTGCTTCAAAACTGGACCTTCTCTCACCCATGCCAGCTTCAGTGACCAGTGACTCGGAGGCCAATGGTATTGCACCATGCTCTGCAAATACCCTCACCACACAGCAACAATATAAAGACAAAAAGTTACTTACATTCTTTAAGTATACCTTCATTTTATAGTGATTTTGTATTAGGAACTCTGTATGTAGGTTTATTTATTATAAAAGTTATCAGAATCATTTATTTATTGTCAAGTACTTTTAGATATGAGGAATTTACTTTGGGGTATCATGCAAAACAAGCAAGGGCAATCAAGACTGTCAACATAAACATTTTTTACCTGCACTAAGTACATTTTATTTATGTAGTTATGTGCAGATAGGGCAGTGTGTCGCTTGGTGGGTTAAGCCTCTGTCTGTGATCGGAAGGTCATGGCTTTGAGCCCAACCTCAGCACATCTGTGGGTCCTTGAGCAAGGCCCATAACCCCCAGCTCTCTGGGTGCTCCTATGGGTGGCTGCTCTTCGTGGCCAGCTTACTCACCTACAGAGAGCAAGTTGGGGGAGGTGTAAAGAGAATTTTCCTACGGGAATCAATAAAAGCATCAGTTATCAATTAGTGCTATGCAATGTAGTAGCAGGTTCATTAGATGTCCTGGGGCAGGGGTATTGACTAAATCAACGGAGATTGATGATGCCTATTGACATAGGGAAAAACATGTTCTTTAGGTGCATGGTTTTGGTCTTGATGGACCTCATCCTCTTGCCAGAAGGGAGTGATCGTGCCCAGGATGGGAGGCGTCAGCTGCTCTCTTTTTTTGTTTGCTTCATAGTCCTAGAGGTGTTAATGGCAGAACATATTCATACTGATAAGCCCTATTCATTTTTTTTAGGTGATGGCTATTCTTATAATTTTTTTTTTTCGACCTTTACCAGATGTGGCTTCCCCTCAGGCTCCAGCTCTTTGTACCCCTGGGTTAAAGATCACAAAAAAGAAGCTACATGCTGCTTCTCTGTTGGATTCGGACAGCACCCGGCTGCCAGACCTGCATCTGACGCCGGAACCCCCTGCGTTTCAGACCCCCTATTTGAAGAAGCTTGTCAGTGTGAGGGACGCAGATGACTTACCACAGAAAGAGGCCATGTGTATTTGTATTTGACTTATATTAGTGTTAAATACTCTGAAACGCCTCAATTAATGTAAACGTACCTAAAACAGTGTTTCTCAACCCAGTCCTCGGGGACCCCCAGACAGTACACATTTTTCCAAAACATGGAAAGTCTGGGCATCTCCAAGGACTGGGTCAAGAAACACTGATTTAAAGAGAAGGTACAACTTAGGTTTGCATGTAAACAAATATCTTATTTTACTTAAGGCGTTCTAGACAAAAGTGTAGTTATATTAGCAACCAGAATATTTATTTACAAGACCAGTTACCTTGTCATAAGTCGAATTTGTGTGGCAGTCCCGGATTATGTGTGGGTAGTATCAGCAGCAACATGGTCTTTGCGACACTTCTCAGGCTTGATTGGTTGTGTTTAGAGATTGTCAGGCCAGCTAAGAGGAAGAGTAAGAATGCTGTTTCTACTCAGAATGAAGAGGCCCGTCCCAGCAAAGTGTTCTCCAGTGGAGAACACCAGCCTGATATCCCCAGCATGCCAGTGAGAGCTCCAGCAAAGGATGAGCACACGCCTGAAATGCCAACCCTGGAGTCGTTTCTAAGCTCTTGCCCTCGTGTGAGTGGTGTTGGCATTTTTATATCTGATTGCAGTGCTTGATTTTTCTCTGAACGTCACTGAATGCTCTCTGCGGTTTGCCCAGAGAGCTGATGAGGCTGTACCACTGGTGACCAACAAGGTGTCTGGGGGCTCGTTCGGCCTGAAGGAGCCTTTGTTGCCTGACCTGGGGACTAATTGGGAGCTGCAAGACCATGAAAGGACCTTCTTGTCTCTAACCAGGCAGAGCAGCCTCACTCCACACCCAAAGACCCCTGATATGCCGGACATCAGCTCCTTTACACAGGACATCTTCAAAGTTGAGTGGCTGCCATAGTGAATATGTATCCAGTCCGTATGTCTGTCCATATCATGGTATCAGTATTAAGGTTTACTTTTGTCAGCTATTCTATATTCTGATTTTTTATTTTTTTTTTATTTTTTTGTCTCATCACTTCATTCTGTGCCATTCCAGCTCATTTCTCAGGATAATATCACATCCACTACTGCAATTCAGGCCACACCCAAAACCACAGCCCTACAGTCAGCCACGCCAAGAGGAAAAGAGAATCGGTGAGAAGCAGCGTTTAACTCGTCATCAGCAAGCCAAGAGGCGTGGTGATTACAGTTTAAGGCTCCTGACTCTCACAGCTGTGCTCTGCCTATGCTGTGTGTAGCCAGGGTTATAGGCCTGTACACCCTCTGTTAGGTTTGCTGTAATCTGCCACAGACTCATTCATTAATATCAATAATACATAATGCAATTGGCCAGCATCGTTAGTAATGACTGAGTAATGCCCTCCGTGTGAAGGTACTGATCTGATGTCAGGGCTGATAGAAAGTAAATAGAATGCAAGATACTGGTGTATCTTCCTAGGGCTGATGACCACTTACTCTTGCAGAGGAGGCTTTGTTGAATGTTGCTGAATCCTCCCCCCCCCCCTTTTAGAGTGCAGGCTCTTGCTCTGGTGTTGGAGGAGGAATTCCAGGGGCTTCCAGGGTACCTGAGACAGATGCCCCTGTCAAGCCTCAACCAGGCCATTAGGAAGATTAACACAGCTCTGGCGGGGTGCCAGTGGGGTGAGTGAGCTGTGTACATCTGTGGCACATTGTTTGGGTTTTCCAGCAGGGTTAACCCACCCTGTTCTGGGGGGTATACTCTGTGTTTGATTCATTAATAGGCATTGCATGGCATCTTTATGCTATAACGGGGTTTATGAGGATGGTGAATTAATTTGCTTTGATTCCTTTGTGTACCTCAAATTATTATGAAGTTTAGATTTTAACTTGTATTAATCATTTTTGCCAAATGAATCCTTCTGACTTCTTAATTTATTGGATCATAATTATATTTTGGACCATCACATTCAGGACTAAATGCTCACTTACTTACGGTACTGTGTGCCTCCAGATTCATTAACTCACACCAGACTCATTGCCAAATCAGAATCCCTTCTTGTGGCACTACAGCATTTCCGACTGTCTATTATTGCCCCTTCTGTGTGTTAGTGAGGTTTTGATTTATAATTCGCATTTCCAGTTATCCAATGAGTATAAAAAAGAGTGTCATTCAGCTGGTCTGCAGCTGCCTTCCAATCAAAAAGCCTCTGTCAACAAACCTGCTTTATCAGATAGAGGGAGAGGCCCAAAGTTATTCATACTTGATTTTTAAACATGTTTATTTTCCATAGCAACCCACCAGAATCACAGAACAAAGTGCATTGTGACTTATTTGAATAATGTTTGGGTCTTCCCATTGGAGTGGGAATTAAGGTGGAACGTTTTTTTTAATCAATTTCATTTATTCTTCCTTAATATGTCTGTTAACTTATGTCCTATTACCATTCATGCAAAATTAAGAGCTTAACTCCAAATTAATGTAAAATGCAAAATTTGTAACTGAGCCTTTTCATAATTAACACCAGTGAGGGAACAAGCCATTTTATTATGCAACATGGCAAAATTAACAGAAAAAATATTAAAGATCTAATTTCCATATTGATTAGCTTTTTAATTTTTCTGATCATTAACATGTGGTGTAAGATGTGATGCAACACCAGTGACATTCTAAGTAAACTGGATGTTTTTCTTCTTAGTGGCTGCCCTGGGGGGGGGGGATAAGGTGACCTTGTGCAACTATTTAAAATCAGTGATACATGGGGTTGTTTTGACACAAATTCAATTACCCAGCGCAATTCACTCTTGCAGAATTCAGTTACCTTATAGCACATAACCCCAGTGACGTGTAGAACTTGCGTGCCTGAAACACAATTTTTTTAGATAAAATGAGCAAGTATGAACTTTCCTCATTCCTTCAGATGGTTCCTCTATGATGTCTCTTGACCCAAGGAAGCAGTTCAATAGAGCAAGAATTACTTTATTAAAATTGTAGAAAGGTCCTCACTAGGCTCCCTGGTTTTCGCCATGACTTGCAGTTGACTAGGAGTTGACTAGAGAACTACTGCATCAGCTGCTCTCATTTTATAGTTAGTTGAATTCTCTATAACATGGTGGTGAGTAGCAGGACCATTTAGAATGGAACAGAGACTTGCATTTTCTCAAAAATGTGTGCAATTTCAAGGGGTATGCATAATTTTGGACATGGAATTTTTCATAAAAATGTAAAATAAACATCAAAATAGTTAATTTTCTTCATTTTCATTTCTAGCACAATGTCTGACCATCTTTTGTCAGATGCTTATGCCATTTCCAGCCAGAAGAATCCTATTGGTCAAGTAAAAATTCACTATAGATCAATAACACAATGTAACACAATTTTTGTTCCTGGCTTCCAAGTGTTATATTTCAACTGCTTATGTCTAAAGCCT
>JAAGVU020000035.1:1204806-1230612 GCA_011763525.2 Mormyrus iriodes
AGGCATAACGGGTTAGGAAAACACACTTTGTACCCAGGAACAAAATAAAAATAAAAATTTGTTACATAGTGTAATTGGTATGGGTATGGATAATTTTGGACTTAATTGCATACAGTAAAATAGAACTTTTTAAAACTTGTTTTTAATACAAGTTACACCATTTAGAAATTGTTTTATCTTAACGACTATTCTAACATTGAAATTTGGTTGTGTGACGAGCTGTTTTACAGGCAGAGAGCAACTTTGAAACATATTGATAAAACAGAAAAAATCCCGAAGGAAATGTGCTATTTAATCATACATTAACTGTGAATTACACGCTGATTCGTGGAGCTGTACCTAACTAATTTTAAGCATGTTTATAGCCATGCAGTCTCTGTTACATGGTTTCCCACTCCAAATGGAGAATGACCCACTTAGTTTAAACTTGATTTGACAACCAATTTGTACAGCTGCCTATTTTAAGAAAGCTGTAGTATTTACATTTGGATCTATGTTACTAATAGAGTGGAGTAAAGTTCAGCTTTCAAAATCACTGATTTTGCCATTTTTGAACCTCACAATAGACGATATTGTTTGCATTCAAAGATGCAAAAAAGAAAGTTGAGTTGAATTACTTCCTATACGGTTTCTGGTAGCTGTTTCTGCCTCTGAGCATACTTTGACATCTGGTGCTAAACCTGATGTGAAATAGCCTTGCTTATCTTTGCATATTCAGCAAGCTAATAAATTCTAAAATGAGAGTATCAAGTTGTAGTGCTGTCTGTTTTTTTTTCTCCCCAATTTCATATTGTCATATAGTCCAAGCGTGGTGCAGGAGACTTCCTTTGAGCTAGAAGCTCCATTTCTCAATTGCCTTGATCATGCAGGTTTCCAGTGCTTTATATTAATGAGGGTTTCACCCTAAACTGTTTTTGATGACTTATCTGAATAAAGTCATTAATGAGCTAGAGCATCGTTTGAGTTCAAGATGTTTGTATACTGGTTGAATTGTGAACTGGATTAATTTACGCAGCTGTCTGCTTACTACGTTTGAGTTGACCAAGAGGTTTAATGGACTGTTTAATACTATGTGAGTGGCTCAGCCAGCTCAGTCTCCGCCTGTGATCGGAAGATCGCTGGTTAGAGTCCTGACCTCGGCAGAGCAGTCATATGTCCGTGGCCCTTGAGCAAGGCTCTTAACCCCCAGCTTGAGGGGTACTGCACGTTGACCCCCAAGCTAGTGTGACCAAGATGGGGGTCAGTGAAGTGAAGCACTTTAATGTACCTGTACTTGTGCAAATGAAAGTGTTTGCCAGCGATATACCGGTCAGTTCTGTGATGGTCCTTCCTGGAAGTAAAATGACTGTTGGACTGTTTCTCTAACCTAAACAGGAGACAGTGCAGAGCCTGGACACTTCCTGCTAGATGAGCTGACAAGAATCACAGGTGCAGGTCTGAAGGCCCATGTGTATTTCCTCTGCCTCACTGAGCTTAAGAGGCTGGAGTATGTGCAGGGGGAGGGGTCCTGCTCTGTGTATAGAGTGTGCAGCCGAACCTGACGCTCACACTGAAGAAGCTCTGCTTCGATGATAGTGTACCTCCCATGTAAAGAATTAATCTTACTAGTTCTGTACTAACCAACAGTGAGTGTGCCTCCACAATCTGAATAAAGCTTTGCATTGATTGAAACGTGCTGAAATGTGTACACATTTACACAGTCATGGGATGTATGAAACCATTCCAGATCGTTAATTTTATTGCAAAATCACATTGTAACAAGTTCTCTGGCTTTATAATGGCAACAAGTCAAAAGGGTTAGAATGGAACACAGGAAGTTCAATATGCTTACATCTGAAATAACAGAGGGAGTAAGATCACAGGCAACAACCTTGGTACTACCTATGCAATACAAAACTGAGGATGTCAGTAGGGCCTCATGCGACTAGGAAGGGGTGGGGCTCTGTTAGGAGGCGTGATGGCAATATCCAGGTAGTCGCCAATCTGGAAACGTTGCGACTGAAGAGTCATGGAATCATCAGCACCTTTCCGACCCGACACTGTATTGCCAATGTCTTTCACCCTGTAAGGGTAGAAACAATATTAAAGCTGTATGGCATCAATTTTTAAATACCACAGAAGGGCACACACATTCCCCATTCAAAAATTCTCCAGATGTCTGCTAAAGTTGTGGCTACCACACTACTGTTGAAATGAGTTTTCACATAAGGAAATGCTACAAATTGCTTAGGAATACACTCACTGGAATCAGAGCCAAAACAACAAGGTGGCACTCGTTCAACTACAGATCTTGTCTGGAAGGGCCTTTTAAATGGATTGAAAATGGAACCAATTGCCTTCCACCATACAGACTCAAACTTGAATAACTGTACATTTATCACACACCCATCATCAGTGACCTGTACCCTCTGGATTGAAACATTTTTTTGTACTGGGGAGAAAAGCTGAACCATTAGTTACGGATGTGGCTCTAGTTTGTACACAAGACCAAGTGGTCTATGAACAATACAAAAACCAAGAGCACTCATTACATCTGCGGGATTCCGTAAATAAATTTTTTCCCAAAATCTCAAAAACAAAACTGTCCCAACTGATTAAGTTTGTCACTCTACCTATTAGAGACTGCACAAAGCTACTCATTCAATTCTACGTTCACTGAACGACTCGTCGCTTGAGATGCAATCTGTAAAACAGTTTCTGGTTGACCCTAACCTTGTGGGATATTCTGAAGGGAACAGGACAGTCCCAGTATGGCTAGAAAACCTCAAATGCAACCCCATCAAAACAGTGAAAGTTTTAAAAAAAAAAAAAAAAAAACCCTACATTTTAGGCTGCACAATATGACATCGGTATAGAGCTTGGGCACCCACATTGCACTGTGGGATTGATCCACCATGTTGGGTGGATCCCTCTCGTTGTCCAGGTAGCGGTGCATTGGTTGTGCCTGTAACTCTGTTCAGATTTATTCACTAAAAGTGTGTAACAGCGTCATTGTTACGTAATCGGTTGCAAAGCCGATCGTATGACATCGTAAAATACACAGGACCATAGCTCCGTGATCGCATCTAACAACGCCCATGTTATTCACAATATCTCTTTCAAAATATGATGTAGCTGTAAACTTCACCGCTACTCCGGTGCTAATCACTTCTATGAAACAGTAGCATGTGGCATGCTCTGATAACCCTTATTAGTAGACAAGAATATGCCAAATCCATACAGATTACTTTTGGGCGTCACAATACGCCTCTTTTTGCCGTAACAATTTCTTACCAAGTTGTAGCCCTATGTAAACGTCCATCTAATACAAATGCCCGTTATCTAAAACCATGGTGATTGTTAGGTATGGGCCATATTATCCCAAAGTGATAGTGCAGCCCTACCTACATTCTTCCCCTCTCTCTCCCACTCAGATATCAGTGATGCAATAATATCCCACAGTTAGCACCAAACCAGGGCATATCATCTCAAAATCACACTCACGACGATCTTCATTCTTTTAAGCTACACACAACTATATCTACACAGATTTCAGCTATCCAGGGGTTTATTCAGAAAATTTCTATGAGCTGGTATTGATCTACATGTTTTATTATAGCCCAGCACCAGGGGGAAAAAAAAAGCAGTGATGTACGTTGTACATGATTCATTTTAATTAGGATTCCAGCGGCTTGTCCTCACCTATACCCCTGCCTTTTGGGGTCTGGGTAGACTATGGCAAAGCCAAAATGAGTGCCTTTTTTTCGTGCCTCGGGGTAAACCTCTTTTACCAGACTGGTCAGCTCCTTCAGAGTGGCATCCATCCTGTTACAAAACAAACATCCAGACACCATGTGTTATAATACCTTCTGTACATGGCCAGCTGCTGAAAGAGACCTGCCCATTGCATTCTGGACTTGGGGATCTTTACAAAAATTACACATTACAAAATTATGTATCTTAAAAGAACTATACGTGTGGCCCACACTTACAGGTTCAAGAACGTTCCAGGCAGAGTGGGAAAGTTGCATTGCACCTCTGTTAAACGTACTTCGTTTGAACTGTTCGAGTAACTGCTCGTACTCGATGTACAAAAGGAATTAAAATGTATTGCTTCAGCCCACGACAGGGTTAGTCACGGCCAGTTAATTTCTTAGAAACTCAATTAAAGTAGACGCACAAACGTACCAGGTGTATATTTGCAGCTCGCTAGAGGGGACGTTACCCCGAGCAAACTCGTCCATCCTGTGATGCCTGCCGTTGTTGGTGGTGAAAACCCGCAGAAGCAGAGGACAAGTCTGCAAACAAGAAAAAGCTTGCGTTTATGAACGTATATTCTGGCCACAATAAAACGGTTCGTTGATTAAATTGACTATAGGTTTAAGCAACGCTTGAACTGGAACCCCGATTTGTAAATTGTAATAAAAACAAGTTAAGGCACCACGAAGACGTGCAACGATTCCTTTTTATTCAAATCAGTCACCCAATCTACGGATAATGATAATTAGATGACTCAGAAATGAAAACAAAAAATCACATTAACCTACATTATAGGCAAACTAAAACGAATTACTAGGCATTAGCCAACTCCATCTTTTTAAACAAACTGTGATCGCACCATGCATATATAAATTATAATCAAAACTAACCTTTTCTCGGTCAACGGGCTTCTCTGGCTCCTTTTTAATTTCTTCTTGTGTTACTCTGGATTCAACAGCCATTTTCTGTGCTTTTCAAAAAGCGAGTAATTTTCCGCTAGCTATCAACCCCACGCCAAACACCAACACGATTGTTACTACTTCCGGGTCACGATGTAAGCCACTGACCCACTTCCGCTTTAAGCACGACCCTCCCCGTTGAGGGGGACGAACCTTACGTCAAATGAAGTTTGCAACCCAGTATCACTGGTAATTACATTAATATAATACCTAAAAGCAAATGAAACACATCAATTCATTATCACGTGGCGTGTCAGTGACATGCTAAAAGAAATATTTAAATAAAAGTCAAAAAATAAATAAAAATCAAAATTCCTTCTTCAGATTCAATATTAGGTATATATTTACATGATCTCATTAACGTGCATGTGTAGTGTAATTAGATCACATTTTTTCGAAATCATTTGCCACCTTTTACGTTTATATGGTTAGATGTTTAGTGCAACTTAAACATATTGTTCAACAGTACAGGGGCAATCGCTCTTGAGAAGGGAATCGACTTATTCAGTTGGGAAACCAGTTTGGGGAGTTGAGGTAATATCTTAGGTTTTCGGTGGGCTACGATTGCTCAGCGGGGAACAGTCCAATATTTACTTTTTTGCCATCTAACAAAAACGTGGGGTCGGCCACTGGCTTACAAATCGCCCCGGGAGGAGAGCGCCTCCCAGCCGAATGACGACACAAAACCCTCGTACCTCCCAGCGCTCGGGACGCCATTTTGGGAGTCAGGCAATGTGTTGAGAGTCCGGAGCAGAACTGGAAGTACGCACGTTTCCCGATCGATAACGAAGATGGTCCACACGTGCGTGGTGGTAGGCTGCCGGAACAGGAGGACTCCTGGCACCACGCTGTCTTTCTACCGATTCCCTCGCGATCCAGAGAGAAAGCAGCGCTGGATCGCTGCCGTGAACCGCGAAGGGTGGCAGCCTAACGAGGGCAGCAGACTGTGCAGTACTCACTTCATCTCAGGTGGGAGTCTGAATTGTCTGGACATGTGACTGCGGGGTCACGATTAACGCTCATCCTCCTTCGTTATCAATAGGATCGGAAAAGTTACGTGTAAAAGTTATGCTCGTTTTCTGTGGTGCTGTAACAATCTCTGTATGACTGAATTGAATATAACGTCGTGATATTATTTTTCTTTAGTAGTTTCTCATTGGTCTTAATTGCATGTTATCAACAAAAAATTACTCTAAAGTAAAAACAACATTGAAATATTAATGTATTGAGCTGGTCCAGTAGTTTCAATTGAAATGTTTCTGGCTACTGTTATTATCCCAAAATATTTGTTGAGGTTCTTAATATTTTCTCTGAAGGTAAGCAGGTGAAGAATCCTCGGTCTCCAGACTATGTTCCATCTGTGTTCAGGACGACTTCAGTGACTGGAGTGCAAGACCAGACAGGGGCCTTTGACTTTTCTGACAAGCAGCAGGCTCAGGTGGAGGCGGCCAACGCCCTGCTCTTTCTGCAGGGGCAGACCCTGGAGATGGGTCCCCAGCCGGGGCAATATTTAGAGCGTGACGGTGCGGAAAGCGTAGCATCTGCAAGCAGCGGCAGTGCCATCAATGTCCCCATGCGGTCGAGAGATGTCGTGACCCCAGCTGAAAGCCCGCCCAGTAGTGACGCCGACGAAATGTCTTCCGTCAATGACATCGTAGACTATGAGGAGGAGGTGGAGCGCCTCCGTCGGGAGAACCGGGCATTGCGAGAGTTGGCAGAGCGGGCATCTCTAACAGAGGCCTCACTCAGGAACGACCCAGCGAAGGTACGCTTCTACACGGGGCTGCCTAGCTACTTTGTGCTCGAGACAGTGCTGTGGCTGCTGTCACCACGGATGCGGGCTGACAAGACCGTCAAACTGTCCCGCTTCCAGCAGTTACTCATCACTC
Source organism: Mormyrus iriodes (assembly GCA_011763525.2). Classification (NCBI taxonomy): domain Eukaryota; kingdom Metazoa; phylum Chordata; class Actinopteri; order Osteoglossiformes; family Mormyridae; genus Mormyrus; species Mormyrus iriodes. The sequence continues at coordinate 1,211,393 of JAAGVU020000035.1, forward strand.
TCATGCGCCTGCGACTGGACCTCAGGAACCAGGACCTGGCCTACAGGTTTGGAGTACAGGTTGGCAACGTGGCTCAGACAGTCCGCAGCGTGGTGGATGCCATGTCTTCGACACTGGTGCCTACAGCTGTGTTCTGGCCATCCCGGGAAGAATTGCGCCGAAATCTCCCGACAGCGATCCAGTCTGCCTGTCCGGACTGTGTTGCCATCGTGGACTGCTTCACAGTGGCTTTGGAAGGTTCCAGCGAAACTGGTGTGATGGGCGGGGCCTTGAAGTACCTTATCGGCGTGGCCCCGCAGGGTGTGGTTACCTTTGTGTCCAGGGGCTCTCCGGGTCACGTCAGTGACAGGGAGCTGGTGGAGAGCTGCGGCTTCTTAGCCAAGTTGCTGCCAGGGGATGTTGTGCTGGCTGGCCGCAATCTGGACGCCGACGAGGCGGTTGCTGCCCGGGGGGCCCAGATCAGGATTGCGAGCTCCAGGGGGGATGGGGGGGTAGAGGGGGAGGAGCCAGCGGTGCTGAGGAGACACGTGGAGCGGGTGATCGCCATGGTCAAGCGGAGGTACGCCATGCTTAATGGTCCTGTGGAAAACGCCTTTGATATGAACACTTTCGACAGGATTGTCCGTGTGGCGTGTGCCTTGAACAACCTGTGCATATCAGCCACGCCTCTAGAATGACTTTCATCACTATTGTTTTTTAAGCCAAATCCCCTTTGACTTAATTGATCTTAGATCCTTAACCAATGCAGTGAACCGTGGTATTTTTTGAAAGCTGTCTACACACACACCTGCAGCCTTTGTATGAATGTGAGCTTTGGTTGTCAAAGTGACTCATCCCATTAATCTTCCAGGGGTGTTTAAAAAGCTTTGCTGTGGTGGTAAAACTGGAACTATGGAACTTTCTGGCGTCCAGTTACAAGTGTAGTGGATATAAGCCCTGGTTAGTGGGGGGACTTTCTATGTCAAATACTTAAAAAAAACTTTGAATAGAAACACAGAGTGGTTATTCTTCCAGTGACATCTGGGTGAGGACACTGATATGAGCCAAGGTTGGCATGGGGGTGGACCTCCAGATGTGTTATTGGTTTAATATGCCAAGCAAGGCATGCCTAGTCCCTCTGTGGATGCTAGTACTGTCTCTCTGGAGCTTGTGCCTTAGCGTGAGTCATTTCGAGATGTACCAGTTGCCAGTCAATGACAGTTGACAGTTGCATATTTTAGACGAATGGATTTCAGCCCTGCTCCTGGAGAAACACTGTCTGCTTTTATTTTCTCAGGCACAAATGAGCTATCATTGTAACTCTAATCAAAAATGGACATATATATTTCAGACTATAATTCACCTGCTTCAGCTGTTACAGAAATCAAACACAACAGAATCAAGCAAAATACACTTTTGAAAAAAGATTATTTGCTCAGTGGTTTTGGTCTTGAAAAATGATCAGATCACTTAAGTTGAATATTTGTATTTCTGTTTAAAGTACACAAATAAATCAAGCTAGTTTAGGATACGTTACTTAAATTTTTTAACCTCATTACTATTGGATACATCTAGATGTTCCTTCCTCTGGAACTTTGCAGTCAAGCCTCATTAACTACCAGTTTCATTGGGGAAAATAACTCATGGTTTCTCAGGATCAGAGCTGAGATGCATTGCTGTAGGTCAGTACAGGTGTGCTGTTGATCATGGTGTGGGCCATGATGAATAGGTGGGTTACCAGTTAGAAGTGCTTGTTTATCTGCTCTGAAATGCTGCCCTCTAAATTGCATACCACACTGACTGTGCTTATGTATCTGTTTTTTCTTTTTATTCGCTGTCAAATTGTTTATTGTTTGTCAAGGTGTTGGTGAGCTGCGCTGTGACATCCATCACCCATCACTGTGCTGATTTCAGCATCATGCCATGCAAATATGAAACAATGTAAAACATTTTCTTTGTGTGCTCACTGGATGGATCCCCATTACACTCAATGTGAACAATTATTGTTATAAAGTCATATTTCTTCGTCATAAAGTAACTCGAAAACTGGGTATTTTTAGGTGTCATATCTGCAGGTACTTGTATCACTTATGAAACCTTAATTTAAATATCATTACTGTACAAAAATAAGCTGTGGATTTCTCTTTGTCTCTGCAGTCTCTTTGCAGAGAGGATGCAAACTGATGAGAGCTCCTGTCAGTTAAAGGGGGCCAGCCTGTTATGTTGAGCATCATGTCTGCATTGAAATATATATTTGTAATTAGTTTTTTTAAGAGCTCACAAGAAAGATTTCTTAACCGATGAGCTCAGGAAAGATGGCAAATGCATATTGCAATCCACAAAATATCAATTATTAATCATCATTAATGTCACAGTACTCTGAAGTATTTGTTCCTTATGTAAGTGTGCTGACTTGCCACTGAAGTCAGCAGAAACACAGGTTGTTCCTGCTGTGAATACAGTCACCTTTTCCTGGGATTGCAGTGTGCCATGGGTCAGCCTATGCCGTGTGTGCCTGTGGATGCCATCAATGAAGACAAACCTCTTCTATAAGCTCCTTAGCTCTGTTGGATGGCATCCTGAATTCTTTCTATTCTTTCTGTTCATCTTCCAACTGTTTAACCAGTATAGCCATTGCTTCTGTAGCAGAGACCCTAGAACAGGGTTCCCCTATTCCGATCCTGGAGGGCCAGTCTGCAACTCAGTTCACAGAATTCCTTGCTCAAACACACCTACTGAACCTGGCAATTAACTGTTGAGCTGAATAAGGTGCGTTTGAGCTGGTAAATCTGCAAACTCTGCTGCTGACTGGCCCTCCAGGACTGGAATTGGGGAACCCTACCCTATCCTACCTCACAGGAAGCACGTGGCACAAGGAACTGGAACACCCTGGAATGGCATCTTATCAGCAGATAGTGTTGTCTGTTGAAAAATGTATAAAAATGATGCCAGATTTATATATATATGACTTATAAGGTTGTTATCTAGACAACAGAAGCAAGGGCCAGAGTTACCTCTAAAGGTTTCATAAAGCTGGCATTCAGTCAGCATTTACTTCCAAGCACAGAAATGTACTAAGAAGCAGAGGTCAGTTGTGTCTGTGGCAGTGGTTTCGCTAGGCTGGGGTACTGGAGGCTGAAGCTCCAGATGAATCCGAATAAACCCCAAGTGACTTTTTTAGGTCAGATGTTTTAAGAACCACTATCTCATTTTGAGAACTGGGGCTAAGCCCTGGATGTTTCAAGATCGTAGCAACACTCGTGATCTGCAATTCGCCTCCCTTATCCAATTCAATTTTCAATTCAGTTTTATTTTTATAGCACATTTTCACAACATTACATTGTCTCAAAGTGCTTTACATTATCCTCGCCCAAAGCCCCCAGTGAGTAAGCTAGAGGCGACAGTGGCAAAGAAAAACTCCCTACTAGGAAGAAACCTTGAGAGCAACTAGAGTCATAGGGGGAACCCAAAAGTGATAGAAGGTGACATGAGACACAATACAATATCAATGGTGCAAAGGCTTGCTAGTGACCTATAGACTACCTGACAAATCTCAACATTTATATTTGAAAATAAGGAGATGGAGCATCTGGACACAACTGCTGGAAGATTTTTTTTGTTTTTTTCCCAGGAAACTTCCATGGGCATGTTTGTAGTTTGGTGTATGGCTTAAAATTGAACTTAAAATTACAGTTTGAGCGCCTGGTGAGGTAATTTCCTGCACTCAGTACATACCCATACTCACGGAGAAATGGTGTTGGGTGAGTGAGGGCTCCTATAAGCACATGTCTTGTTCCCCAACTAAGCATAGGTGCATTTAAAAGCCTGTCCAGAATATTGCGCACAGCAATGATTCATAAAGAAAACAAAACCGGGTACATGCAGGCCTATCAGTTAAGTAATGTAATAATCACAAAATGTATTGTTATTTTTTAAACTCAATTTCAAAAGTTAAACAGGCCTACATACAACTTATACATTCATCTGATTAAATGTTGTTTTGTTTTGCGCGGAGCATTTCTCTGGCTGGGGATGGACAGGCTGTATAAAATAGCATTTGTACAGGAGGAAGCCCCGCCTGGGATATGTGCAGCGCTGACGCGCATCGGGTCGCCACGTGACTCCTCTGGAATGTTAACAATGCAGTTAAGTGTCCAACATTCTAAATCGGCCCAGAGTCGCGAGAAAATGGAGTCCCATCACAAACCAGAATTCCTGCACTTCACATGATTTGTCGCCTATCCTTGATCGTACAACACTGTCGGAAAGCTTTGGGTCTGGAGGGAAGGTAATTGTGGTTTTGTTTAATTCGCTTCTCGGTTTCCTTTCTGCTATTTTCCATTACTTTATTCTGGAGACCACTGGGAATGCTTTGCGAACATTTTCGGTTACTTTAAAGCGATGTTTTTTTTTTAAACATACAGTTCCACTGTGCGAAGAACATATATTTAATCATTATTGTCAAATGGTTGGCTGAATGGATTATGTGTACAGTTTTCAGCGCGTTTCAACAGGCTTAGAGAAAGAGCGCTGACATAAGTTGAAATTCACCCCAAATTGGAATGTAGCGCTTCCTTCGTGGAAGCCGCGTTCCACTAGCTCCAGAGATCTAAAAACTTTGAGCTTCAAGTTAAGAAGACTTTGGAAACTTTGTGGCAACTTGCACCTTTCCCGAATACTTTCGGTCTGATCGAGAAGGTATCTAAAAATGAGGTGAAGAAGGCGCAATTGGATATATTTTACGGAAAGTCCATTTTACAGTGGTAATGTATTTTTAAGGTTTTTGTTTTCATTAGTTGGCGAGGATAGGACAGAAAGTGCAGGTAGTCATATTGAAAAAAAAGAACGCAATGTTTTCTCGATGGCAGTTAGGAGAAATTTACAATACTTGTAAATAAACAGTTTTTGATTAAATTTATTTTGGATCTTATTTTATTATTTCAGCAGTGACAAGGGATAATTTGGCTGATTACTTATGTTTGCCTGATTATGTGGAAATACAATCTAGTGATTTCATTTTGATGCAGGATACATTAATGTCCCCGTATGTAAATGATGGAAACCTTCCGAATTAAAGAGAAATACGTATTTAGCTTTCCTGTTTTTAAGGGGCCACGTAGTTTGCAGTCTAACGCAGCTGTGCATTTTATTTTAGCGTAATGTCTCCATGGGACCGTGTTTGCACGTGAAATCGGGAAGAGCACATTAAGGCATGGTGATTAAATGTTAATCACACGAAGCAATGCTGCTGTATGGCACGACTGACAGATACCACAAAACGATAATTTACTGTTGTATAATAGCCTAGATTAATGATAGCCATAAATAGTTCTATTTCATTAATACATTAGACTTTGGTGGAAAATTACGTTTTCATTGTTATGGCTTTTATCTTGGTGAAATTTTACCATTAGTTACTAAACTTTAGATTTTAGAGAACCGAAATAGCAATATTGCTTTTTGCGCATATCTTGCAGGCTATGCCAGAGGCCTGTTAGCGATCTAATGAGCAGTAAAATGTGTTAATAAAGACTGAAATATCTGCCTTACAAGTTTTTCCTTTTTTTCCTGAAAAGAATGCTAAAGAAATTCTTTAGAAATTCTAAAGGGAAATGATCGAAGCTTCCATGTCTAAATGCATATGTACGCAATTATTTGCGCGACATCATAAAGATACGAAATAGGCCTATAGACTAGTTATATAAATATATAGTTATATTAAGTTGCCTAGCCTACAGAAAATTATTATCGTGCCATTAAAGTAAAAACTGAAAAAATATATTTACAGTGCGTCAATGACAGGAAATCCGGAGAACCTCGTTTGGCTGTCCGTTCAAGTAACAAACCAAGAAGTAGGTCAATTTAACGAATGAAATAGGTAGTGATCACCTGATATTTACATGTAATCGAGTAATAAATAGTATATTTAAATAGTATATATTATTATATGATGGTATATAATATTATTAATATTATTACATATTAATAAATAATATTACATATTAATAAATAGTATATAGATAGTATATCTACGGGATGTGTGGCTAATAAATATAAAAAAAATATTTAGCTATTTTCCTACCGCTTATCCTGGACAGGGTTGGAGGCTATGCCAGGTAATGCGGGGCACAAGTCAGTCCATCACGGGGCACACACAGACAGGGCAGTTAACAAAAGCGCCTGTCTTTACAGTGAGGGAGGAAAGCTGTACGATTAGGGTGGAACACGCAGAAACGCAAATTACAGTCGGGATTCAAAACCCGGACCCAAGTAAACAAACCTACAAAATACTATTATAGTATTAAGGAATCCGACCTTGTGCCTAGTTTGCGTAAACATGTCTTTAAGTGACACTGCATGCATCGCCCGCTTGTATCCTTTTTTTGCTGTTACCTTCCTCTGGGGATCGGATGCTATGAAAGTTCTTGTCGTTACTTGTGGAAAGGAATGCCTGCTGTTACGCTCGGAGAGGGAGAGAAGAAGGCGGGGACGAATTGGAGTTTCGCGAAGGAGCCGGAGATTGGGCAACTGCCGCCCTCCATCTGCTCGTCACATTAAATTGTCCCACAAGCCAGATTCCCTTAGCAGAACTAAGATCCAAAATGACGCAGAAGGTGTTTCTCCTCTCAGTGCGGGCTGAAAGTTGGACCTTATGATCCTTATGATACTCATAGATGGATTCACTGTTTTTTGGCGTTTTTATTCATGTCTCTGTCACTTTGTCAGCAGCTGAGATATATTATATGAGAGTATTAAGTGCATCAGAACGTCACACGAGAAAGAAAGAAAATTCCATTTTTATACAAACATTTTATACAGAAATTTGTGTGCTGTAAATAATATTGTCAGCTGACAACTGGAAAGGACATCTCTGTTCGCCATGAAAAGGGCCTGCCAGTGTTTGTTTTTATTTTACATTTATCACACACAAAGCAGTGTACTGGTGGACAATGCAAGGGGTCAGCGAGCGAGGGCAGCCAGTGACTCTAGAGCACTGGGGGTATGAGCCTTCTTCAAGGGCCCAGCAGAGTGATTTGATCATTGTGCTGGCCATAGTATTTGAACCCATGACCTGCCAGAGCCCTATCCCATTGAGTACTGCACCATACCAAAATTAACTTATCCAGGTATACTAGATACCTGATATCTATTTGTGAGCTGGGCTTGATCTCTGGATGGTCATATAGCTTAGAAAACTGAGGCAGTGCACAGTTTTGAGTGCATTTCAAACTGCAGCACAGCATACACTGAATTGAAGAATTTATTTTCTCTTTTACAGAGTGATTTGGAAATAAGTAAGTACGACCTCTAGTGGTATTCAGGCTGCTAACCAACATGTCTCCTCTGCTTCTCACAAGTAGATTGATGAGCTGTTAGCCTGTACAGGGAACACACGGTGTGAAGCACAGAGCCCTCAGGTGCCCACATCATGTTGGCCAGCTCTTCTTCAGTCTGTTTCTGAGGTTCCTGTGTTAGTCAACAATTTGCACATTTGCATTGCTCTTATGCTGTGAAATATAATTGTACCTCCAGCTGGCTCACCGGCATAGTTGTGAGTTGGTTGGCAGATGCTCAGCATCATTTTTTGGATGTTCTGTGTCCGCCTGTGCGAGATGGGGCTGCTTTCCCTTTATACACATTTCTGTCTAGCTATGTATTTTGTAGACACTGTTCTGCAATGGTCAATAATGGCTCTGTGTTTTCAATGCCGCCAGGCATGAACTAGGAGTCACCAGTATTTGTGTGCTGTTGATCTTTCTCCTTGCTGAGAAAAAGGGAACTCTTCTTGTGTTACGCAGACAATCAATGGTTTTAATGAAAGAGTAGGTGGTGAAAGAAACGTCTTCCAGTTTGTCTGATAGGGTAGCCTAAATTAGTTTAGCAGTTTTAAAAATAAACTGTGTACGCTAGCAGTTAGCCATGTGTCAGTCTGCATATTTTTTTCCCATTGCTGCAAATGCTTGTCTAAAACTGGTACTATGAAGCAGTGTCTTGTTATTTGTCGCTGTGGTCATTGTGCTCAGTATGGATTATTGATACACACTGAACATCGCGGTGTCGAGGCCCAGATGGGTTCCTGGGGTCTGCTGCTTTAAGTCTTGTTTTTGAGTCTCGGGAATATTTTTGCTTTGGGTGCTGGAGGTGGGTGACCTACACAAACCATTTTGTGCATTTGATTAATGTCAATATCCTGGCATGTCTGTGAATTTTTATGTATTTTTAATGGAGGTCACGTGTTCAGGAGGTCTTTGGGTGTAAGTGCCTCTTCTGCATAGCCAAACACAAATCCCACTACAATGGCTGTGCCCAAACCACACTGGGTCGGTCACATATTACGAAGACGCTTAAGGCTACACCTAATCCCCACCCCCCAGTCATGTCTTCATAGCCAAGTTCAAATCACACTGTAACCATCACAGCCCAGCCATGCAGGGATGAGCACACCCAAACCTCACCCTGACTCCAATGGCTGTGTTTCCTGTGTCCTTAGGAAAGTGTCGAAGGCCATGATGAGACAGCGTGACCCTGAATGTAAGCATCTGCACATGATGTTGGGCCCAGAGAGACTGGACCCCTAAGGCCACGCAGCAGCAGAAACCCTGGGATCAGCTGGCCTGAACCACGACTCCCATAGTGACTGCGACAAAAACAACAGGAATAAATCCAGTCTCCTGAAACGAGCTGTCAGGCGTCTCACCTGAACAGGAGAGCTTCACCTGCCACGGTCAGCCATCCTGAGATTTCTGAAAGGGCAGAGATAGAATTGCGTGTGTGCATGTGTGTGTGTGCCTGAGAGAGGGACTTAGTGTAGAGAAGCAGGGGAGGTCGGCTTGATCATGCGGCCAAAGACATTCCCAGCCGCCCCCTATGTGGGAAACACACGACAGCGTCTGCAGGAGATCAAGGAGGGCCTGAAGCAGCCAGCTAAGCTGGTGAGCCAAGCCTTGCATGGTGGGGCCAGCCGAGGTGCCAGTGATGGCAAAGGCAAGGACCCTGCCAGTAGGTCAACCTCCCAACAGCAGCAGCCACATCAGCAGCAGCAGCAACAGCAGCAGGCACGTCCACCACAGAAGTTCAACCAATACCAGAGTGCCCTGCGTGAGATCCGCAAGTCCCTGATGCCCTTTGCTAATGACTCGGGCCCCGCCTCCGGTTCTGGATCCACCCACACTAGTGGAGAAGTCAACAGGCAAATGCTACAGCAGCTGGTTAATGCTGGCTGTGATCAGGTACAGTCCTTCTGCATGCTCAAAGCGGTTTTCTTCAGTGATGTTTTGCTTCATTGTTGATACTTTCATTACTTTATAATTTCATTGATAATGAAAAACTTGTGGAAATTCCTTGGAATGTACCATCGAAATTATTTGGAAATATCAATATTCTTTAAGGGGCATGTGCCGGGAAATCAGGATTCTGGGTTTCCTGGCTCTTTGAGTGAAATTCTGTTGAATTTATTTGTTAGAATTTTTATGGGATTGCTTGTGTAGAAGATTCATTTGTGTTTTAGACACACTGGAGGCTTCAGGCTTTGATGTACTGTATTTCTGAATGTATTTGCTGTGATGGATCTGCCTTTTGAGACTGAGCAGTTGTAGCCCTGGCAGCACACAGCAGGGACACATGCTTAATGTGATGTCCATCCATCTATTTGTAGCCTTTTATATAGTACTGTGACCCTGTCATCTATCCCAGGAAACACATGGAACAAGATGGGGGACTCTCAGGATGGGATGGAACACACACACACACACACACACACACACACACACACGTGTGTGTGTGGAGTTCGCATGTTTTCCCCATGTCATCATGCGGTTTTCCCTGGGTCCTCCAGTTTCCCCCAGAGTCCAAAAACATGCTGAGGTGAATTGGACTTGCCAAATTGTGTGTGTACCCTGCAATGAGTTGCTACCCTGTTCTGGGTTGTTCCTTGCCTTATGCCCATAGCTTCTGGCACAGGCTCTGGACCCCCATGACCCTGAATAGGACAAGTGGGTATAGAAAATGGATGGATATTTGAGCCTGTTTATGTTTCTTTAAATGGATAGTGCCACTATTGCAAATTCATTTGCCAGGAACAGCTCACAGTTGTAGAAATGTCTTTGTTATTAGGAGTGTGCCCAGCCATGCAGTAGTCACCACTGAGATAGACTTTGTGGCCTGTGTAACCCTTCTTGTGCATAGGGTGGATGCTGGTACCAATGTGCAGGGTAGATTATCCAGAGGGGGATTCAGAGTGATGTGTGAGTTGCCTTGCCCACAATAGGTGAATAAGGAACACCCAGAGCTCTCCTGCCCAGAGCTGCACTATGCGTGATGCATTGTGGGGTCACGTGACCTCCCATTCCAAGCAGCAGGTTTGAGTCGTGGGCTGTGTTATTAATCCACTGCCCTTCCATCCCCCTACATCAGTGTTTCCCAATCCAGTCCGGTTGGGAGCAAAAACGTGGACTGTCTGGTAGGGAACTCAGAGGGAGCAAAAACATGGACTGGCTGTGGGTCCCCGAGGACTGGATTGGGAAACACTGCCCTACATGTACTTCTTTTAGTGCATTCTGCGGATGGGTGGGTGACTAGTCTTCGTGACCCCTGGGGCTTTTCCCAGAAATGTCTGTGTCCCACGAGCCGATCCTTATCAGCCGACCTTCACGGCAGCCACTGAGCTGCACGTTACATAACCCGCTTGGAGACGGAAATGTTTTTGCGGGGATCGAGAGGAGGGGGGGGAAGGTTCTTCCTTCCTGTCCTCCATGTTTTGAAAAGCCCATTTCAATGGATTTTTAAACTATTTCTACAGACAAGTTCGATTAATATTCACTAGTGTAGGTTTTTTTTTTATTTGGCTCTGTGGTGTTTGTATGTGTGTGAGTGTGTGCGTGCATCTTTGTTATGCTCTGTGTGCGGGTGTACATGCTCAGTGAGGAATGTTCCTCATTCCCAGCCGCTGTGGCGGACTGCCGAAGTGGATGCTTGTGTAACGACACATTCCTGAGGCTCCCAGCCTCTGATAAGAGGGAGCCATTCGACTGTCTGTCTTAGTTTACCTAGTCATGTGACTCAGACTGTGTGACTGAGACTTCTTTGAGACACTGTGAGCCTCAGAGTAGAACTTTGAGGCTCAGACTAAAAGACTCAAATGCCATTAGACTTATAATGTGACCAAATTGTTGTTCATTCAGTGAATAGTTGAAGTTTAAGCATCATTCTAGAATGATGTACCAGTGTTGTTTGACTTTTCTGGAAGTAGAATGGAGGAGAGCATCATTTAAAGGACCCCTGTGTTAATAATGATGGAAAAAAGGATTTGACAGTGTGAGAATGACGTTTCGGGGACGGCGACAGTGCCACTGCTCTCTAGGCACATACCGACAGTGAACCTGTAGCTTATTGTCAGAGACTTTGAGCCCTCGGTATGAGGTGTAGGGAGGAACTGTACGTGCACACATGTGTTCCAGGTGTGCGAGTGTGAAAATCCATGTGGGGGATATATCCTTCACTAAAATGGAGTGGCTAATGGGGTCACTGTATCACTACATGACCCTGACACCTAAAGTCTCTCCTCCTCTTCTTCTTCTTCTTCTGCTTCTTCTTTATCTCCCTCACTCTTTGCCTCCCTCTTCATTCTCTGTCCCTTGGTATTTACCACGCCTCGCTCAGCCACATCGGGAATTCGGGATCACATTGGGAATATGTCTCACCATTAGACTTGTTGATATGAAGACCAACAGATGGGTTGTTTTTCCCAGTCAGAATCCTACTTCATTATGAAATAACACTTTCTGATGTCTCAGTCAGGTAATAATTCTATTACAATATCTCTTGGCATTATTGTTGTTTTTTTCCACCAAGGGTCATGAGATTCACTTCAGAGTGATGCTCCATTTAAAATCATGGTCAAAGATCATACCTCCTGGGAGCCTGTAATTATGGGGTAGAGGTCATATGAACGGTTTTCAGCAGAGCTTTAGTATGTTAAGGATACACAGGGAATGGTGCAGCAGAAGTAATCTGTATTGATTTATTTAGCTTATGATCGTATAAGGCCTTCATAACATCAAGTAACAGAAGCAGTTCAATGAAAAATGCCCACATAATATCAGTCACATTAATCCACGAATACTGCAGCAAAATGTTGCATTCAGACTGATCAGAAAGTAAGAAGGTAAAGACAATTCCCCAAAGTTGCATTACAATTGAGTATGGAGCTCTGCATGGGAAGTTTAGCAGAATCTAGATAACCTGAAGAATGAGGAGAGGGAAGGAGACAGAGAGAGAGGGATCGAGGGGGATTTCCAAATGGCTGGAATCTCTCAGCTCCTGGAATGTTCTGGAACATCTGCTGCCGTGACAGCCGAGGTTGCGGTTGGGGGAATGATGCATCCGAGGCTTCCAGAACACTTTCCTCCTCTTACCACCCTGCGATTCAGTAGAGAACAAGCAGCCCACAGGAAAGTGTTGGACACATTTTCTCACAGGATTTGCCTGTGTACAGCACAGCACTGGCATTGGCAACATGTCTCTTTCTGCTGTACAGAAGGCTAGCTGCTAGTAATTTTTGAAACGTTGCTGCTTTTATTGAAAGGCGAACCAGCCTTACTGTTTCAGGCTACACACCTGTCCAGTCAGGTGATCTGTCGAAATGCCAGCAATTGTGGTATGTGACACCACACAAAAAGAAAAGTATTTGTGGGTGCTTTTTTACGTGAAAGGTGGATCCTCACAGAGTAGTTAGTATACAGAAGAGTGGGGTTTTGGACGCTAAAACAAGTCATCAGCATCAAACACACTGCTTAGTGCTGTAGACCAATTTGCCTTTGTACCATCAATAAAATTCGAGGATTTAGAACTTAATTTACTGAACACTAGAACTTTATTCAAAATGCCAAAAAAGCAAATTTCTCAGAATAGCATTATTTCAAAACATGCTGCTAGTAGCAATATAATAATTATTTTTTAATAGAATATGTGAATTGACTGACTGAAGAACTCCAGAATTACAGAACTGGATTATACTTAATAAGCATAGATTGACTTGGCAACACTTTTCAGTGTTTCGGTTCAGATAAGCTTTTACAGTTCATGTGACATTTAAGGCTTGCTTACGCTTTGCACGTCTGCGTAGCCACAAGGGTCCCCAACGGACAAGTGATGCAATTTTCATCATCAGCCACAACCAGGCAGTCGACCGTAACCCAGAACACGTGCCTCCAGATTTTTGTGTCCACATGGACATCTGTCATACTTGTGTGGATAGACCATGGAGGCTGCTGATGGAAAGTTATGTGAAGAGAGACCCACATCTATACAATCTGTCCTTGAAAGAGCATACAGACGCTCAAATGTGTGCAAATGTGTGGCGTGAAATCACCCAAATGTTAGGAAAAGTAGAAACCCATCTGCAAACAAAAGTGGGAGTTTCAGACAGCCCAATCCTTGTAAACCTTCCCTCTACTGTAAGTCGCTTTGGTTAAAAGCATCAGATAAATGAATAAAATGTAAAATGTGAATGTAAATGAAAGTATTTACACGACTGATACTGCTGCACATGCCAGACAGGTGTCTGCGTTTGCTCACCTCCATTTGTGGCATGAACAGAACTATATGTGTCCCTCTGTCCTCCATCGCATCTGTGGCTCTGCACATCAGTTCAGCTGTGAAAAATAAATGGCCCTTTAGGGTGCATGGCATGAATTTCTCTTTCATAATGACCCTTTTCTTGAAGGCATGGTCACCTCTTTCAGGTCACCCCAAAACCTATAAATGGTGTTTATAGTGAATGGAACCCCTGGTGTTTGCCACATCGCACCCAATGGCATCTTGAATTTCTGGCCACTGGAATGAAGACATTTATGCTTAAAAGACAATAACCGTTTTAGGCAGCGATCAGAAATAGGAAACGCATGCATGTACATGCACGTTTGCAGCTGGGTGGAAACGTGTTTGAAAGCGTGGGGTGAGCAAAGAGCTCAGAGAGATGTACAGCGCTGTTCACGCAGATCAATGTGTCAAACACATTTAAATGGTCACACTGGATCCAATCCAATCTCATGTGGGCCAATCTCTGTGTAGTAGGCTAATATCACATTAACAATACCTTTAATATTTGGATTGGCAACATAAATCAGCCCAGGAAATTACTCATCACTTATGAATGCTTCTCGTTCTGGGCAGGAGTACTTTGCTGAGCGCTTTTTAGCAGTTTCCCCCATATAGGCTAGCCTCATAAACAATTAAGGGGGATTAAGGCAAGTACTAATCAAAATGTGATTGCTGCCATAACACACAATCAATGACATCTGGTAACAAACTGTGGCACTTCAAGTAAACAGTACTTCCCCTGCCTGCGATCCCAGTTTAGTAAGTGGCTCTAGTGGCTCTATTGCTGCCATTCAGCACAGTTTATGCAGTGAATCACCATGTAGTTAACATGGAGTTTATGAAAAAATGAATGAAAACATACCACAATAAGCAAGATCTAAAATCTTGTCTGCAATCACATTTAACAAATGTCTGAGTCATCCCTCAGTACTCTAGAACCCTCCTAGTGGAAAAACAAAGAATAGCGGGGTTTTTTACTTTTACAATTGTGCAGCGTTTGTTCAGAATCTGTAACTGCACCTGTAACTAACCAACTCACTGGATGTTTTTACACTGGCACAAGCAGGGTCAACAATGTGTATTTGTGTACAGCTATTTCAGCAACAAAAATGGCAAATTGTTTCAAAATAGCAATTTCCTATGGCATTAATAAAGCTTTCTGATTCTGATTCACCATAACTGGCTTGAATATACCTGTAGAGTTGTATTCGGGGGTGGTATATATTGCAGTATCTCGTCTGAGAAGATCTTCAAAATATCGAAGATCCCGAACTCCATTTGTGTAAACATCCAGTAAATATCATGCTTTTGGAAATAGGTCACATTTTAAGCTGCTGTACATAAGACCATAGACAAAATGCATGCCAAGCAAGTCTGTAGATAAGAGGCTTGTGGGACGGCAGAGGTGTGGCTGTTTGCATGGTCTATAGCAGGGGTCTCTAGCTCAAATAACTTGGGGGCTACTGGCTATTAGGTTTTCAGCTTAAGCAGGCCTCTTGGGATTTTTTTTTGGTGACGTAGTGATGGTACCATTTTTTGAATGGGGGGAGAGTGCCAAAGGTAAAATTTGCTGAATTGACACTGCATTGTTTTTTTATTTCCTCTGGAAAATGATCAATCAGTCGGTGGCCTGGATTTAATGATGATTGAAAAACAGATCACAGGCTGGAATACAAGCATTTCTTGGGCTGGTATTTCAGACTCCTGATTTATATGGTCTATGCATAATGCAAGGCTTGGGCCTTATTGCAGACAACACATTGTAAGGGGAATGACAGTGGCAGATTTTATTCATGGTTTTCATAATCTGACGATGGCATCTCACCTGAAAATGAAATCGGTGAATGAAAGAACATCTGATGTGGTTTATGATGCCTGTGTGTGTGTGTGTATGAGAGAGAGACTGATGGTAAAAACACTCTGGGTGATATGAAAGGCCACAATTTAAGCTATTCTGTCCCAGCACAGGGTAAAACAACACGGACTAAGTGGATATTTAATAACAATTGAAATTATAATGAATTATGATGAATTAATGCAAATATTTCAGAAGAACTTCAATATGATTATTATTAATGTCACATTGTTGCATGGGGTCAGCTATGTGTATTTGTGGTCAGTTTTTAGCGTGGCCTTGCTATGTGTGTTTGTGGTCAGTTTTTAGCGTGGCCTTGCTATGCGTGTTTGTGATCAGTTTTTAGCGTGGCCTTGCTATGCGTGTTTGTGATCAGTTTTTAGCGTGGCCTTGCTATGCGTGTTTGTGGTCAGTTTTTAGCGTGGCCTTGCTATGCGTGTTCGTGATCAGTTTTTAGCGTGGCCTCGCTATGCGTGTTTGTGATCAGTTTTTAGCGTGGCCTTGCTATGCGTGTCTGTGGTCAGTGTTTAGCGTGGCCTTGCTATGTGGGTTTGGGGTCAGCTTTTAGCGTGGCCTTGGGGACAGTTTTTAGCGTGACCTTGTTATGTGTGTTTGTGGTCAGTTTTTAGTGTGGCCTTGCCATGTGTGTTTGTGGTCAGTTTTTAGTGTGGCCTTGTTATGCGTGTTTGTGATCAGTTTTTAGCGTGGCCTTGCTTTGTGGGTTTGGGATCAGCTTTTAGCGTGGCCTTGCCATGTGGGTTTGGGGACAGTTTTTAGCGTGGCCTTGCCATGTGTGTTTGTGGTCAGTTTTTAGCGTGGCCTTGTTATGGGGGTTTGTTGTAAGTTTGTAGCACAGCCTTGCTCGGTATATTTGTGGTCAGTTTATACTGTGTGTGTTTGACCTAGCCATTCTGTTCATGTTTCTGTCAGTTTTTAGTGCCTCTTTGCAGTTGGTGTTTGCGGTCTGGGCTAGGTAGCAGTTGTGTGTTCGCTGCTTTACTGGCAGATACTCCTGCAGACCCCCCCTCTTGTTTCCTATTTTAAGACCTGAATGGGTCCTCTCAGATGGAGTCTGGGGGGGGGGGGCTTGTGTGATTCTGCAGTGTTGGTGAGGCTTGTGTGTCCAAGGCGCTCCTTCTTGCTAGAAGCTGATGGCACAATAAAGGCCTTGTATGACAGTGCAGAGCATCACTCAGATGCCAGGTCCATTACCTCACAGGAGTCACAACAAGAGGGGCTAGGACTTGGGAGCAGAGTCATGCTGTGGAGTGAACTGTAGAGATGTATTGTGCCTGGGTGGAAGGGAGAGCTTGAATGGAACACCCTCTTGTGGAGTTCTTCAGGGTAAAAATGTTTAACATGCTGCAAGTGAGGAATTCTGGAACTCTTAGAAAACAGAAAGAATCTGGGACGGAATGTGCTGTATGTGAGGAGGAGGAGTCAATGCATGGTGTTCTGTGTGAGGAGGAGTCAGGGTGGAATTTTTTTAGCGTAAGTAGGAGTTAGGGTGGAATGTTTTGTGTGAGAAGGAGTCAAGGCAAAATTTTATGTGTGTTCAGGATGGAATGTTCCGGAGGGGGGGGAGGTGACTTATCATGGGGAGGAGTGAGTAAGGCTCATTGTTGAGGTAGCTTGTGTTTAGGGTGTGCAGTGTGAAATGAAGCGCTAACCTTATATTAGTGTGTATTTTTAAGAATATGAGAAGATATTAATAGTACTGCATCCCTCCGTGTGAAATGGTGAAAACAAACGTGGCTCACATCCTTGCCAGAAGTCTTTCAGATGACGATGACACAATATAGAGACAAGAAATTCAAGGGAAGCCGTTTTTCTGCTTGTCGACCTTCAGTTGCCCGAGCTGGGTCTGTCAGCACAGCACGGTTCTTCTTATTAGTTATCAGTTTTATGTGAACTTTAGGTGAGTTTGACAAATACAGTTCCAAAGATCTTACATCATAGTGTAAATGGTGAGGAGTATAATCGAACAGTTTGGCCTCAGTCAGCCATGAGCGCTTCTAAGTGACCCTTCCAGACCAGTGGTATATTAGTGGAATCCTTATAATAACGCCAACTAGTATCAATTACCCTGGAACTTTTTAAACTTCCAGCTGTGTCAAATACTTGAAATCCATTGAGCTAAAGTTCAGGCAATAAAATGAAAAAATGAAGATCAGATACTTAGACGTGACTGTGCTCCTAGTCAGAAAGCAAAGATGTCTGAGAGTACCTCCTTGGGAGTGAGGGATTCTTCAAATCTCTACCCCCCTTCTGGAGACTCAACCAATATTTTTCTCCCCCTGTTGGCAGAAAGCAGAAGCATGGATGTAGCGAGGATGTGAAAAAGTTGGTCATTGCTAAGGAGATATGCAGCTAGGCAACCCACTGGCCTTCTATAACCAGTGACCATAAATAGGCATGGAGTGTTGGTTTACTACATGTGTATGTGTGTATGTATGTGTTTTCATTGGTGGGGTTGTGGTTCTTAAGATATACCCTCTTGGGGTGCTTATTCACCGCACGAGGCACCATACTTTTGTTACTTCAAGATGGTGATCTTGTTGTTTTTCTTTCTGATTTCAAGATAGACCCCCAGTTGCTATAGCCTGTAAAAGCCCTGGCAGTGCTATGCTGTCCACATGGCTCTACTTCTGTACTTTGCTTGCAGTTCTCTTGTTGAACCATTAAAGGCAGTATATCAGAATAGTTGCGTATGTGTAAATCTATGGGTTTGCCCAATGTCTCTGCAGTGAGGTCATGTGCTGTACAGGATGAGCTCCCCAATAACGGGTGTGATTGCTCGATCGCCACCATCTGGGCAAGGGACCTCTGCATTTAAAGTAATTTCACATAGCTCGCTTTCTTTTCATATAAAACAGAGGGGGAAGTATAAGCTAATCAACAATACACTCCACGAGGACCTCAGATTACAACAGAATGAAGCATCTCTCACTTCAATCAAACCTCTGAAAGGCAGAGCTATGACATAATGATTAGTATGTTGAGGTCTGAAGAAAATGCTGGTATCAAAGGTACTTGGTCAGAGTTTCATGGATTGTCTTTCATTAATGTGAATCAATTTTTTCTTGGTATTATTGCAGCAAATGATTATTTATAGAATATATTAATATAAATGTTTAAAAGTCACTTGCATTGTAGATGTAGTGGTTTTCTTGTGCCGGCATTCTAACATTCCTCACGTTTGCTTTTTCCGGTGTCAGACTTCCGGAAGTGGGAACGCCAAGGCATTATGACACACTGCATTGTTTAGCTCACTGTTTTTTTCCCCTTACATTTTCCCACTGGCCTTATGCATCCCTGTGGTGCACAGGAAATGGCGGTGCGTGCCCTGAAGCAGACAGGAAGCAGGAATATTGAAGCAGCGCTGGAGTTCATCAGCAAGATGGGCTACCTGGACCCGCGGAACGAGCAGATCGTTCGTGTTATCAGGCAGACATCACCGGGTGAGTTCCTTTTGTGGACAGTTACAGGCTGTAGACTGCAAAAAATAAATATACACAAATTGGGGGGGGAGCATAGTGGCCCAGTGTGTAGCGGATATCCTCCAGGTCCTCCAGTTGCCTCCAGAATATGATTACAGGTACCCTGCTATGAACTGGCATCACATCCAGGGTGTACCCCAGCCTTATGGCCTATGCTGCTTGGGATAGACTCCAACCAACCCCCCTCATATATATATATATATATATATATATGTGTGTGTGTGTGTGTGTGTGTGTGTGTGTGTGTGTGTGTATATATATATATATATATATATATATATATATAT
>JAAGVU020000035.1:1230818-1241372 GCA_011763525.2 Mormyrus iriodes
TATGCATACATATATCTATATATCTATTAGGGCTGTCAATAGATTCAATATTTAATCATGATTAATCGCAAGACTCTGTCCATAGTTAATTAAATTAATCACATAGTTATCTGTTCAAAATTTATCATTCAAAATTCATCATCCATAATGTTAATTGGCCTGCAAACTGTAGCCACCCATTTACTTATTGCTGCTGCAACCTTACTGCTTGCAGGTTTATCCATGGGTTTCCTTTGCACACTGTCAAGCGTGGTTTGCTGTAAACGAGACAGTTCGGGGCTAACGAAACTGCCTGCATTAGCTGTGTGCTTGGCTAGTAAATGGTATTTAAGACTAGATGTACTTCGGCGGTAACTCAATTCAAATTGACTGTAACTGCAAATAACTTTGCTCTTGTCGATGGACCCATCGGACAAGGTGCTGAAGCTAAACTTGCCATTCAAAATACTTTTTTCTCTGTCCGTTGCTTTTTTCTAGCTGTCATCCAACTCAGCCCACGTTATTGGCGTAAAAAAAAATTAGTCATGTTTCAACGAATTCCCGTTGACACGCTATTATTGTGATAACTTTGACAGCCCTAATATATATATATATATATATATATCTATATGTGTGTGTGTTTGTGTATATATGTATATGTCCATCCATCCATCCATTGTCCAGAACCGCTTATTCCATTTCGGGTCGCGGGGGGTCCGGAGCCTATATGTATATGTATACATACTATATGTCTGTCTAGGATGGCATGGTGGTGCAGTTGTTAGCAATGTTGCCTCACACCTCTGGAACCAGGGTTCAAGTCTCTGCCATGGTTCCATGTTCTCTCTGTGTTGTCATGGGGTTTCCTCTGGATACTCCAGTTTCCCTCCACAGTACAAAAACATGCTGAGGTTGCTTGGAGTTGCTAAATTGCCTGTGTGTGTGAGTGGTCCCTGTGATGGGTTGGCACCCCATCCTGGGTTGTTCCCTGCCTTGTGCCTGCAGCCTCTGGGATAGGCTCTGGACCCCCCGTCACCCCAAATGTGGTAAGTGGTTACAGAAAATGGATGTGTGTGTATAGGACAATGTAGATTGGGATCCTAGTACAGGGTCAGACCATTTATCAGGAACCTCTGGCACCCTTTGTGTGACTTGTCTTCATGCAATCCAGTTCACCAGATTTGCAGCTGTTCTTTCATGTTCACCACTGACTTGGACTAGGGCTATGCAGCACGATTAAATTCCTCCATTGCAAATTTAAAGATCCAATAGAGTAATTATATCCTGTTCACAAGATTAAGTATCTTATCTAAGTCATCTTTCACTTTACTGTGACTAAGCACTGTTGCTTCAATTTTAGTACAATTTGTCTCAAAATTTGACCAGGTCTGGATCTTCACCTTTACAACATGTCTGCAAAGGTTGAAAAACATTTGAGTTATTCCCTTGGGTCTGTACTACAAATCGTGTTTGATGGCTAAGAATACAGAAACTGTAATATGTACAATAAGAGATATTTTGCATGCTATATTGGTTGTGTTATAGTGAAGGAATTTCACTATGAGTAATTGATTTTGGGCCATTCTGTGCTTGTGTCTGTGAATTTATCACTACATATTTTAGGGTAGATGCAAGTGATCATGACAGTGTACATACATCACTAACCAGCATACTCATTTTCTTATCATAGGCCAAGGGAGTGTGCCAAACTCCATGGATCACCGGCCAGCACCAGATGGGGGGGCAGATGGAACCATGCCCCCCTATCACCAGATGGGTGCAATTATGTATGATGGGCCTGGGTATGGAGCAGAGAGTGCCCCTGGCTTGGGGGATATGTCCAGACCCTACATAGGTGGCCCAGTTGTGAGCTACATGATGCCACCATCCTCTAACCAAGGCCCGCCGATGAGCAACCCCATGGGTCGCCCTCCCAGCATGGGGCCATACCCCCCTCCAATGGCTGCCCAGAACCCAACTGGGGCTCCCATGTTTCCTCCTGGTGCCCAGCAGAAGGCCTATACACCCAATGAGGCCCTGATGGGTTATGCTGTTTCTGGGCAGCCCCTGCAGCTCCAGACTTCTCCACCAGGGGGTCCTAGCGGACCACACTATGGACCCAGCCGGCCACATGTAATGGAGTCATCAGGCTATCCTGTCCAGAGGAGCTCCTCCTTTCAGAACAAGATGCCAGTGGCATCATCACCTTCGGACGGGTACGGGGGCCTGCAGAGTAAAGGGGCATTGGGGCAAAGCAGTGGGGGGGCAGCTGGCTACTCTCCTGGCTTATACCTCCCACCACATGGCCATCCACATCCCCACCAGGTCCACATGATCCCCCACAGGCAAGCCACTGCAGCCGTGGGCCCCGACTACTCTGATGTCACACAGGCCCTTCTGACACCGTCCAGGGCCAGTGTCAACCTGGACCTGTTTGAGCACCATTGGGCCCAGCCTGGCCCCTCAGAGGGGGCTTCTGCTCGACCTCCCCAAGGACCACAGGGGCCCTTTAGGGGGGAGGTACGCATTCCCAGTAGGACCAACTCCTTCAACAACCCACAAAAAGTTGGTGGTACCGGGACAGGAGGCACTGGAATGGCAGTTAGGTCTTCCACAGTCAAGCAGGATGCCGCCCTGGGACCACCTCACACCATCACAGCTGTGACCTCACCACCTATACAACAACCTGTCAAAAGCATCCGAGTTCTGAGACCAGAGCCCAAGACCGCAGTGGGACCTTGCCACCCAGGCTGGCTAGCTGCTCAAACCCAGGACACACCTGAACCACACTCCTATCCCCTAGAACCTACCCCAGAGCCTCGTTGCCCACCTCCACCCTACCCCAAAAATCTCATGATGCCCGGGATGGGTCCTGAGTCAGCACCCTTGGATGGGGCCCCTGGGAACTCCACTGTGGAGCCCAGCAGTAGCGCAAAGGCTGGAGAGCCCCTCACCAAGGACAAAGTCAAGGGTAGCAAGGCCGAAAAGGCAGCCAAAGACAAGAAGCAGATCCAGACGTCACCGGTGCCTGTGCGGAAGAATGGCCGCGACACAGAGAAGCGAGAATCTCGCATCAAGAGTTACTCGCCCTTTGCCTTCAAGTTCTACATGGAGCAGCATGTGGAGAATGTCATGAAGACTTACCAGCAGAAGCTAAACAGGAGGATGCAGTTGGAACAAGAGATGTCGAAGGTGAGAGCCTGAAGCTGTGTGTGTCTGTGCACGTGTGTCGCTGCCTGATTTTGTGGGTACATAACAGAATACCTTAGTATCAATGCTGTTTGCCTATTGTAGGCAACTGAATTGTGGATGATAAAAATTATAGTAAATGACCTGACTTGGCGTGGTACAGTGGTTAGCACTGTGGTCTCACACTGACGGGACCGGGGTTTGAGTCTCCATCATAACTCCGTGTGTGGAGTTCGTAGGTGTTTTCTTTGGGGGTTTCTGTCTACTCTGGTTTCCCCTCACAGTCCAAAAACATGCTGAGGTTAATTGGAGTTACCAAATTGCTTGTTGGTGTGCATGTGTGAGTGAAGTTAATGTCTTTTGTTTAAATGTATTCCTTATGCCCTTGTAAAGCACTTTGAATTGCCTTGTGTATGAATGGTGCTATATATATAAACTTGCCTTGCCTTGCCTTGCCTTGAATGGTGTATGAGTGTGCCCTGTGATGGGTTGGTGCCCCATTCTGGGTTGTTCCCTACCTTACACCTGTAGCCTCCTGCCTTGCACCCTACGACCCTGAATAGGATAAGTGGTTACAGCCAATAGATGGATGAATGGATGGACCTGACCCATTTTGAACCGCCATCGCACAGATGTTAAGCAAAGACTTTCTTAATTGATAGGTCGTTCACATTCTCCAAGACAAGCTTCTCTTTGCGTTTAGGGTTAATCTTTGGGTTAGGGTTAAGTTTATCATTGATTATTTTCAGTGTAACTTAATATTGTCTTCCTGGGATTTCTACAGATCACCAATTGGTTAGAAGCCCATGGTATGTCCTGAACCGCTATATCACATGTTCCTCACCTCTACCCCCACCTCCCCACCAGGCTGGCCTCTCTGAGGCAGAGCAAGAACAGATGAGGAAGATGCTCTATCAGAAAGAATCAAATTACAACCGACTGAAGCGTGCCAAGATGGACAAATCTATGTTTGTGAAGATCAAGACTCTTGGCATCGGTGCCTTTGGTGAAGTGTGTCTGACACGCAAGGTGGACACGAATGCCCTGTATGCCATGAAGACGCTGCGTAAGAAGGACGTGCTGCTGAGGAACCAGGTGGCTCACGTCAAGGCCGAGCGTGACATTCTTGCAGAAGCCGACAACGAGTGGGTGGTACGCCTCTACTATTCCTTCCAGGACCGCGACAGCCTTTACTTCGTCATGGATTACATCCCTGGCGGGGACATGATGAACCTGCTGATCCGCATGGGCGTCTTCCCCGAGACCCTGGCCCGCTTCTATGTGGCTGAGCTGACACTGGCCATCGAAAGCGTGCACCGGATGGGATTCATCCACCGTGACATCAAACCTGATAACATCCTCATCGACCTGGACGGCCACATCAAGCTCACCGACTTTGGTTTGTGCACTGGCTTCCGCTGGACACACAACTCAAGATACTACCAGAAAGGTAAGTGGAGGCTGATGTCTGCGTTGCAGAAACATTGTGGTAAAGTTATATGTTGGCTCTCCATTTCAGTTTCATGCTTTGTTGATGGACAGCTTTAAAATACCTGAAGTGCAATGCCCTTATGTATGGGAATCAGTGCCGGTCAAGCCATTAGGCGACATAGATGGGCATCTAGGGTGGCATCTGCTGACGAGTTACCAACTTAGCAACTGGCGATGCCATTGTCTGAGATGTAGTGAAATTGGGCAGTGAAGCTTGCCTAAGGCACCATATGGGCTTCAACCAGCTCTGATAGTAATGTGTGATCTTCTGTGATCAATGTGTCATATTATTTTGTCTTTACATAGCTTATAACTACTTATGGGAATTCATGCAAAACAGAGTACAGTCGACCCTCCCACATCCGGGCGCAGGCTGCCTGGGATCTGGAAAAAGTGTGTAAAATTTTTTGGTCCACTTGATGAGCGAAACACGCACCTCTAACCAGGGGGCTGGAGGGGAAATCACTGCAAGATATCACGCCAGAGGCTGCCATAAACACGCTTGGCGTCCTCCAAGCCAACACTGTACATAGATATATGTTTTTATGAGTTACTAAACTTTTTGTGTATCATTTGCTGGACTTTGCGTGTCGTCGACAACTTTCACTAAACTCCCAGAAACTCCTAAAAAATTCTATATTTAAACACACATCAAACCATGTCTTTGCTTCAGGAAGCCACGCCCGTCAGGACAGCATGGAGCCGAGCGACCTGTGGGATGACATGTCCAACTGCCGCTGCGGTGACCGGCTGGCCAGCCTGGAGCAGAGGGCCGTGAGGCAGCACCAGCGCTGCCTGGCCCACTCCTTGGTGGGCACGCCCAACTACATAGCCCCCGAGGTGCTGTTGCGTAAAGGTGGGTCCCAGAGGATGGGGTTTGAGCCAAAAGGTGGAGCCTGAGATGAGGAACCAGGGAGATTAGCATCTATGACTTCCCTGACACAGTATTTAACAGTTAATTTACTGTTTCACATTAAGGTAGAAAGCAAAATATACGGTGCACCTTCAATTAAATATCAAATAAAATGAAATAATGAGATGTGTCATTGTGAAAAAAACAGCTGTTAGTCAAAGGATCAGAGGATGAAGCTGTTTTGAAAGTAACAACTTTTGATTAATAAGAATAAAGTTTACGACATGCCAGTGCCTGTGCCACATCAAGCCTCTCCCCCGAAGGTGAATGCCTCTGTTCTCTGCAGGTTACACCCAGCTGTGTGACTGGTGGAGTGTGGGTGTGATCCTCTTCGAGATGCTGGTGGGACAACCCCCGTTCCTGGCCCCCACCCCCACAGAGACCCAGATCAAGGTTGGCTGAAAGCATCTGCTCCACTATGGGGGCCGGGTTGGGGTAACTGAATTTTGACCAGAAAGTTACAGGTTTGAGTGTCTAGAGACAGATTCTGTCATACTTCTACTAAAACTACTCCTGGATCAATAACATTAATTAGTGGTAATAAGTGCTTTTGATAAATGCGACATGTAGCTGAATATTTTACTGATGTCACTCAAGTTCAAACCCCAGGAGGGAACCAGCGGTCCAGCCTTGCGGTCTGAAGCAGTATATGCCATGTAGTTTCCTAGTACAGGATTTCCACAGATGCTCAGTTTAAAAAAAGACAGCAATATCAACTTACAAAGAAAGCAGGCCGATCTTTTATGATGGTGTGATGAAGACTCTGTGATGAGGATCAGTGTGATGGAGACTGTGTCATGGAGAGACTTCGATGATGATGATGATGATGATGATGATTAGTTTGATGTAGTCTGACTGTGATGATGATCAGTGTGATGGAGACACTGATGATGGTCAGTGTGATGGAGACACTGATGATGGTCTGCCGTGATTAGTGTGATGGTCTCTGTCCCTTAGGTCATTAACTGGGAGAGCACGCTGCAGGTGCCGCCCCAGGTGAAGCTGAGCGCCGAGGCAGTAGATATCATCAGCCGCCTGTGCTGCTCGGCCGAGGACCGGCTTGGCGGGAACGGCGCTGGAGAGATTAAGGCCCACCCCTTCTTCAGCCAGATCGACTTCTCCAGCAACCTGCGCACACAGCCGGCACCCTATCGGCCTAGGATCAGCCACCCCATGGATACCTCCAACTTTGACCCAGTGGAGGGGGATGGGCCGGAAGCCTGGAGTGGCAGTGGGGGCGACGCACTGGGCCCCGCCCAAGGCAAGCTGGGTGAACCCGAACACGCGTTCTATGAATTCACCTTCCGCCGTTTCTTCGATGACAATGGATGCCCCTTCCGCTGTCCCAAGCCACCTGAGGAAGGTCTGCCTCTGATTAGTAGCTCCAGTCCTGAGGAGGAGCCAACTGAGGTCTGTGAGCCGGTGTATGTGTGAACCCCCCCACCCACCTACCCCAAGTGGCCCTCATATCCACCCTTGACTATACGCTTTCTGGAGCAGCACTGTGTGTTTGTGTCTGTGTGTTTCTAAGTGTGTTTGTTTGGGGGGGGGGGTCCCTGACAACGGCGTTAATAAGAAAAGGTGCCTTTGAGTTCAGGTGACCTCAAACCACAGTTCCAGGGGCTCCAAAAAAACACAAGGGGCTCTTTAAGTTGAGGAATCAGTAAAATGATGGACAATGAAATGAAGAGAGACAAGGAGGGGATGAATAAAGCAGGACAGTAAGATGAACGAAGGAATGAGAGAGGTGGTGTGTCCTTAGAAGGTGTGTATGAGGACAGTGGGGAGACACATGCGGTGAACATGAGGTATCCATGTAAGAGAAGCCACCCAACAGGCAAAGGGAGCAGCCCCCAGTCTGCTGATCTTAATCCCTGGTCAGATCATGGGGTGGGAGCACATGGGCAGGTGTTCAGAGCAGCATCAGCAGGACAGGGGTGGAGCCTGACTGCCAGAACCCCACTGGCCATTGGGATCACATGGCTGACTCGCTCTTCTGCAGTTTCATACAATGCTGTGATAACATAACAGGCGTGGATGATTCCTACCCAGTATAATCTGTGCCCATCAGGAAGAAAAACGGGACCAGGCCAGAGAATCTGATGATCCCCCCCACCACGCAATCCAAGTCCTCGCTGTTCAAATTTGAAATTCCCCTCAGGTTTTGTCGCTTCTTAAGTTTGTTTTTTCCATGGGAACTGTGTCCAAATGCAGATGGACTCTGGCTGGCTTTTAATGCGTTTGTGACCTCTGAAGAGGTCTTGGGGTGTGTTGGCTCCTCACCCAGACTGTCACAAGGTGTGGTGTGAATCGGTGCAGCTTTTCCCAGCCCTGACCCACACATCCCAGTCTGTTACTGAGCAGTGGGAGCTTGACGGCTGAAGAAGGACAATTTCATAGGCCCGCTTGACCGACAGAGGCCCGGTCCAAAGTGGAACAGCAGTCGTCGTAAGCCTGGGCTTTTTCAGTATTATACAACAGCAGTGACGAGTGAGACCTGCTCAATTGGACAAGTCAATGTCTCTAACAAACTCCTCAGTGTGGGGTAGGTGGAGGCTGGGGATAGAACAAGCTATTGCAGATAACACAGTATAGTAACAAAATGTGCAATACTGAAATGATTCTATATACATATACATATAAAACAGGATGTGCGTGTATCATGTGTGTGCGTGTGTGTATATATATGTATATATACCTGCACACAACAAATATCCTGTTTTTTCATGTTATGTTTTTGTTGTGTGATGTGTATATATATCACATATATATACCTGTTTATATCTTTGAATATAGTTTCATGACATAAAGCTGCTTGTTATTTTTATTTTTTCATTATTATTAATAATTTTATTTGTATTACTATTTCTTTTTTCATGGGTTTGTTAACAGTGTGTGAGGTGTGATGGTGATGAGCTGAGTGCATCTGAATGAGCGTGTTGCATTGTGGGTAAGAAGTGGAGAGTGCCCCCTCTGGTCATCCATGGGCTGGTCCTGTGTAGATGCATGAGAGGGAGAGAGGGAATGGAGAATGGACAGAGAGAGAGAGAGAAATGAACAAATAAAAAATGTACATGCACATTTATAACCTAAAATGATGAGTTTTGACATTGAAAGAACAAAATTTGCCAGTGTTAATTTTCTTGAGGTTTATGTTGTCCCATATCATCTTTTAAGCATGGTGGGGGATATATGCACATGTCCCATTAGTTACATTAACTTTTTAAAAAAAAATTTCAGCCTGGGAACTACAGGTATCCCCTTTCGTATGCTTGAGTCAGACATGTAATTAATCTGCTAGTTGAATCTGTAATTAACATTTGTTTCAATGGGATAAATTTTAAGCAGAGATGAGATCACAAGATCGCACATGAGAATCACCAAGTACCGTTACCGAAGTAACTGAGGACAACATTCAGGACGAACTGGCCATGGTCTCTGGTTCAAACTTAACTGCAAAAATAATAATAAGAGCAAAAAATCAGCCTCTTATTTGGCTGTAACTTGGCAGAGGGTATTAAATAATTTCAGTGGTATAATAGTCACTCTTAAGTTAGTCGTGAATCGAGACCACACTTTGTGACATCATGCACCTGTTACAAAATGCTGAATGACATCATCGGAGTGGCAGAGGCTTGTAGCCATGCAGCCCGCAAGTCACAGAAGCACACAGACCAGCAGTGGTGGCCAGCTAGTGCCTCTGGAGCTAGGCCTTTGTGGCGTATGGTAAAATCTGAAGCACCACAATACTGACCATCGAAAAACCAAAGTGAATAAATTATCAACATCAATGCACCTTTTTTACCTTTAGTATTCAGGCTAATTAATAATTAAAACCCAGTTTACAGTATATAAATTTATAAAACCAAGGTTAGAAATTGGAAATGGGCATCTTACCAGGTGTTATGTCACATAAGTGTGGTAGAGCACTGGTGTTAACATAAATCTCTCTACACCACTGACCAGTTGGGGCATAGTGATCCAGCAGTAGCATAATAGCTCTGACATAGTCCTCATGGGAGAGACTGGATGGCCAAATATGCAGGACTGAAACAACACAAGAGCTTCATTAGCACCAGTCAGGTACTTGCAGTGCCTACTGCCTGGAATATCAAGTCCTCATCTACATTTTAATGAGTGAAATATAAGGAAAATGGTTAATGAAGAAAAGAATGTATTGCAGGACACTTGCACAGCCTCCGAGGAGTATAACAGAAGAACAATAAAAAAAAGAATAACAATGAACCAATAAGAAACAAATGGGTCTTACGCGCATGTGATCAGTCAGGGTTATTTAGCAAAGGACGATGAGGAAAGTGCTCAGCTTGCAGGCGTGAGAATCCCTCTGACCCCAGCACATGAGGACAAACACTTGGTCCAATTCATATTCATTCATTCAAATGGAATGCTTAATGAGAATCAGTGGTATATGTATTAAAAATGAATTATTATAGATCTTATTGTGTGTGTGTGTGTGTGTGTGTGTGTCTTGGATACAAGTGTTGACTGACAATCCTTGACAGACTGGATGCCTTACTTTGATATGGGCTTTTATTTAACTTTCCCTTATATTTTTAATTTGGTGGAACCTCTCTGTCTCCCTTGATACCCTTTAATGTATAAAAGCAACATTGTTACTCTTGAAGACATATTTATACAGATACTTGTATGTCTTGTACCTATACTCTTAATCCTCTGTCAGACTGCATTAACCTCCATTAACAGCACAATCAATATAAACACAAATAAACATCAACATGAGACACACCTCTTCATTTTTTTACATTTATGAAATTACTATTTGTAAAGGATTTATTTGTCTGTCATGTAAAAATGTATCTGTATAAATAAACTTCAACATTATGGCTTTTGTTGTGTTTTTATTTCATATGGATATAATATTATTGTGGGGGCGGCACGGTGGTGCAGTGGTTAGCACTGTTGCCTCACACCTCTGGGATCGGGGTTCACGTCTGCGCCCA
>JAAGVU020000035.1:1241472-1255317 GCA_011763525.2 Mormyrus iriodes
GATGGATGGATGGATAATATTATTGTTTTGATTAGTTCATTTTATATAAAGACATCAACTTTATAAAATGTGTAATGTCGAGAAAAACTAGAAATCTCTGTAGGGACCACAATTATTTTGAAATACAGTTCTTTTCAGTACATCTACATACAAACATAAGTCACATAACTACAATTGTATGATAATGGTTTATTCTCTTGTCTAGAGGAGAGGTATTATTCTTTAACAAACAAGTTTTTTATGTAGCGCATTGCTAATTATTAGCATGTTTTAACCCTGGTACATTTTTCACTCAAGCCAACTTTGTTTTGTTTTGTGTTACACTGTAAAAAGAGGCTGTGATCCTTGAGATTTAACACAATGATAAAGGCAAGCACGTTAATTCCAAACTGACATTGGATTATATTTGAGGTAGCCAAAACAGCATGAATTACTAAGATGACTACAGGAAAGAACTACATTAAAAGTCACTACTTCATGCAAGACGTGAAATCTTTTGACATTCAGTATAGTTCTGAGTTCAAGTCTTTAGACCAAACTACATTTTATTCATGCTCATTGGATGGCTTAGTTACACCTTAGATCAAGTTCAAAGTTCTTGACTGAACAAGTTCGTTAAATTTGATCTAACCCTAAATTGTACTGACTACCTAAAAAAACAGCTTAAAGTTGATTAGGAGACAGGACGTACGCTACCATTCAAAAGTTTGGGGTCACTTACAAATTTCCTATGGACTAGCCTTCATTTCTCAGAACAACAATAGTCTGATGAGTATCTGAAGAAAGTTCTTTGTTTCTGGCCATTTTAAGTCTTCAATCGAACCCACAATTGCTGATGCTCCAGACACTCAACTAATCTATTGAAGGGCAGTATTATTGCTTCTTTAATCAGCACACCAATTTTCAGCTGTACTAACATAATTTCAAAAGGGATTTCAATGATCAAATTTGCCTTATAAAATGATAAACTTGGATTAGCAAACACAACATGCCTGTGGAAGACAGGACTGAAGGTTGCTAATAATGTAGATATTACATTAAAAACCAATCGTTTTCTGCTACAATAGTCCTCCTAATAGTTTTCTTTTGGAAAGAAGGACATTTCTAAGTGACCCCTAACTTTTGAACAGTAGTGTAACTGCTGTCAAATCGTGTTTTGGTTCCTGGACCTAGAATCCAGACTCCTTCCAGGGACCACCCCATGCCCCTGTTAGGGGTTTGCGAGCCATAGGCACTGTTATTTGGGCCACTGTGGGCTTAAAAGTTTGGGAACCCATGTACTGGATCATGCCAACATAAGGGAGATATACTTTGTTCCTGGCTATTGAGGAGCCCAAGCTTACCTGCTTTAGGATGTCTGAATGTGAGAAGTGACTGACAGAGAGCTGATGTGATGATCAGTGTACGTAGGGTTTGTGTTACTGTTGTACAGTAACATATTTTAATAGCTATTTAATACTAAAAACATTATTTCAATACATAAGTGTACAGAGTCATTGGTATTCAGATATCAGCATACATGCAGAGGTTGAGTTGTAAAGATATTTCAAGAGCGATGGTGGGGGCCAAATCTTTGTGAGCTGGGGGGGGGGACCCTGCAATTAAATTTGCTGAGTGGGGGGGGGGGTGATCGAGAGAGGATGGTGTTTGCTATTTTTCCCTCAGGGGGGAAGGCATCCACGGGCATCCCATGACAACTGGAGCCCTGCACACATGATTTCATTGGTTAAAGCATCACACCCCGACGGACATCATTGCGTGCCACCGCCTCTGCGTGCCTTGCTTGCCTATTGCGTGACCGCACAGGAGGAAGCGAATGGAGAAGGCTGCAGCCACCTTCCTGAGGCCCCGCCGCTTTCAGGACCCTTCAGGTTCACGCATGCGCAGCACAATTCGCTACTCTCAAGCCTCGCCACTCTTGGAACCCTGTATGCGCAAAAGACAATAAAATGAAAGAATAGAATTTTCATGTTACGGTGTTGCATTAGTACCATTTCAATCCAGATTTTAATGCATCTCATGTATCCAGAATGAACAACGCAATAGGTAATCGATAAGTTTCCAAAATATTATACAATCAAGAATGTCATAACTAAACTAATATCCGGAATGCTTCAGATTTTAAAAATGATCAATAAATATCTAGGCACGACTTTTACAAGTAATCGCAGACAACTGCTGATATCAATGAAAATGCTATATGTGTTTTCGTTGTGTGAATTGTTATGCAGTAGAAACTGCAAGTACCTGACTGGTGCTGTTAAACAGTAAAACCTCTAACAGGAAAAAAAATAAATAAATGAAGGTATTAAAAGTTTCGATTTATAACAGACTGACAAATATATGCGTAGGACATTTTTCCCAAACACGTTAAACAGATAAACTACACTTTGAAAACTCGTGAAACGGATAAAGAACATGTTTCTTTGTTTTATGCGCATGCGTCAACCCAACCGGAAGGGGCCTGAGAGCGGCGGGGCCTGAGAAGGGTGGCTGCAGCTGTATTTTATTGAGCGAACGCGGCCCAAAGTGCTCGTGACCTCATTGGCCCGGAGGGCCGCTCAGTCCCACAATGCACTGCAAGGCGCGTCATTGAACAGAGACCATGATGGCGGCGGTCGGTGCACCAGAAGTGATCTCACAGCTGGAAAGCGCTGCCAAAGTTTTAATGGTGAGGAAGAGAACGCCGTTTTTTCGCGCAGGCAGTCGGTCGGACCGGGTTGTTCACGTTACGAAATGTCGAGCCGTAGGAGGCGAGGCTTTAATGGCGCCGGGCTGGTTTGTCTTCGCTCGGAAGAAGGCTGTGCGTGGCGCAGCGCTCCGGCTCCCGCTCCATCACGCAAAACCAGTCGACAAACCCGCCGTGACCACCAGCCTCCCGCTTACTTTAAAGTAGTTTGCTGTGTTTTCAGTTGCCGAAGTCTGAGTTAATGCAGCAGCCTTGTTTGCTTCTCCGCTTCGGTGTGATTAGATAAATCCGTGGAGCCCATATACTGCAGACTGCTCCCGGACGCCGTGCGACTACAAGCCGGCGGCATAACCTCAGACCTGGGCTTTATCCTTCTGCTCCTGCCGTCGGGAGTCTGATTGCGGCTTCGCAGAAGCTGCATATATATCTTGTTGTAGAGTTAACTAGCAACAGTCCATGAGTTTTGAATGCAGTAACTTTTTATTAACTGCTAATCAGTTATTTGTCTCCAGGATACATTTTCTTTTTGAGTTGAATTTGTGAGTTTAAGATTAACTTGCGAGTGCGAGCACTGACGGGTTAAATCGTGTGCTATTCATGCACGTTAAGGCGCATTCAGGGTTGGGGTTTAATTGGACATACAGTAAACAATTGGTTTAGACTTATGATTTTAATTGCCTTTTTTGTGGTTTTATTTTTGCCGGTCAGATGATTTCTAAACGGTTTGATTTTGAACAGTATCGAACTAATATGCTATTTTTATGAAAAGCTAAAAAATGAGACTGCAGAATAGTGATACTTTATTAATCCCTGTGGAATAATTCTCTTTTTGCCTACCCCATCTTGTCCATGAGACATGGACACATACAGGTGAGACAAAGCTTGAGGGTCACAGCGTAGGGTCAGCCATGGTGCAGCACCCCTGGAGCTGAGGGTTCAGGGGTTTTAAGCTGCTATAAAAGTATTTATTGAACATGTGGTATGGGAGTGCTTACCGCGGCCTAGCTCTACCTGGGAAAGTATACTCTGCTCCACAATTTCTTCCAGAATAATGTTTTCTGATACTGAAAATATTGCATTTATGCTCTCTCTCGAGTCACTAAAAGCAGTGGAGTGAAATAATATTTGGGTTGGTTTTTTGCCTGGAGCAAATTTGTGTTTTCAGGCTCAAGTCCTATGAGGAGCCGTTGTTGGAACTTTGAACAAGGTGCAACTTATTGCCTTGCCGTGGTTAAGCTGAAGTCACTGTGGACATAATTGCATTCCAAGTAGCTATATGTAGTACAGCATATTGTGCTGTGTTATTAAGGGTTCTTGCCTTTAGCAGCGTGTCAGCTTAATGGGATGTTTCGTAAGGCAACACTGTAGTAGAGTACTGTACTGTGGCCTCATAACTACCCTGAGAGGTCTATTTTCCTTTTATGTTGCATTTTCATTACCACGGTTTTGTCTGTGAGTGGATTAAGAAATGGCCTGGCCTGGTTCTGTGTGGCAGGACGTATCCCGTTTGTGCTTTTGTTTTAAAAAATGACACTTGATAGTTCGTTCAGCTGTACTCTAGAGCAGTGTTTCTCAAACCAGTCCTCGGGGTCCCTCAGACGGTCCATGTTTTTGCTCCCTCCCAACTCTCAGGGAATTGGGAGAGAGCAAAAATGTGGACTGTCTGGGGTCCCCGAAGGACTGGTTTGAGAAACACTGCTCTAGAGAAAGGTACTAGTAATGTCACCTTATTGGAATCCTTTTCAGAGATTGTGATTTAATGATCTAAATGATTGTTAGCCTTTTCTTCTGTAATACCTCTTGGAATTTTTTAAATTTAAAATCTTATTTGGGGTTATATATTGAGGACAAATCCATCGCAAGTACCATGGAAATTGTTGATCAGTTATTGGAGTTTAGACATTTCCAAACAGGATAATTTTATTTAAGAAATCATTTCATTTCCACTTCTGATACTGGTGGTATTATCCTGATAAATATAATTCAATGCATTTAGCATCTTGAAGAGCTGTAAATGATTCCTTCTGGCTGTTAACCGTGTTGATGCTTGTCAATACCAGTGAGTATTTTGATTACTGAAATGAAATGTCACATCAGCTAGTTAGGAACTGATTTTCTTTCCAAGCTTTGCAGAGCTTTTAATGAAGTACTGGACAGGCTTTGTACTGTTCAAAAACTTGAGGTATTGCGTGGCACATTGAAGGAGCTGTATCCTGCTGGGTAAGAGCCTGGGCTCGTGCTCAAAGCCCTGCCAGGTCACATTCCAGAAAAGGTCCCACTTTCCATGTTCCTCTCACGGGTGCCAGTCGTGAATAGCTGTAACAGAAAACCAGCCAATCCGATGGAAGCTTTTTGCTGACCTACACATCTATTTATTTATTTATTTATTATTCCACAAAAGACAGGGTTCGAATCCTCGTTGAGGTATTATCAAATGTGAGAGATGTGAGTGTAAAGCATTGATAATTAATTGCAACTGTAAATTTAACATTAGATTTTGTAGTTTATACCAAATTTATTGGATGAATACAGCCACTTTGAACATGGCAAAATACTACAAGATTGCCAGTAACTTACTAGAAGTGTACTAAATTTTCTGGTATTCCCTTGTTTGTCAAATGTTTATCATTGATATCCTCCACTAGGATTGTTGATGTACTACTTCAATTAGCTGAACCAACATACTTGGATATTTTTATGACAATCTGTTGTTTTCAATGGCATGATTGCTTTTTCTCAACTTAATTGTGTGTAGAAAAGAATCTGTTGTATCGATTTTGTTTGAACCTGGAAAAAAACAGCATGTAATATTTCAATTAAGTGGAAATTTTATTCATGAAATAGTTTCATAGACAAATAGCAAGATCTAAATCACCAATGGCAAATGGTTATGAACTAGGAAAAACTACTTTAAAGAGAGAAACTTTACCAGCAAAGCAAGTACTTATATATCATAACATAACAAAACTATTAAAATTATTCAAAACATGAGGATCCAGGATATTTTTATTGAAATTACTTTTGACACTGTCCTCTGACTGACAGACCCAAATAAAGTGTCAGCCTAATGAAACAGGCAGGTTCTCTGGAAGAAAGTAGTGTGTCATGGCCTCTCTATACAAACATTTAGAATTTTAGAATAGAATTTTACACGCTTTAGTATTTACACAAATGTAATGGTGTGGACTGTAATTAAAGATAAGTATTTGAGAAATATTTTAATTTAAGGCCAGCATTCAAATATAACTTGACTGATGACAATGACTAAATGAAAATGACAAGCAATCACTTATTAACAGGGACAAACTTCCCTTTAAAAACAAGAAAACTTGATCAAGAGGTGGCACCTGCCAGATGCTGGCCTGGCTGAGAGTTGGAATGCTGAGCAGGGGAGAGGGTGAGCTATAGAGAGGGGGGAGGGTACGGTGCCAGAAGATGGCATGCAATATGAATACACAGAGTGCCTGTTAATAGTGCAAGCAAAACATGACTGGTTTTCAGCCATGCATCAAGGTCAGTTTAACAGTCTTAATCACACCAGTATGACAAAACAGTCACATTTATAACAAAAAAACATAGCACACAGGAAGGTTTTGTTAAAGTACCTCTATATAAGTATATAGCATTGTTTTATGTATCTGTTTTATGTATCCCAAACACAAAAGCATGGACTATACACATAAAGAGAGCCCATATAGAAATATCATGGAGCATTTAGGGCCAGCATTCAAATATAACATTAAAATAATCCAAACTATAAGCATATAATTTATTCTGAACATATTTGCATATGTACGTTTTAAGATTTATATAAATTCAGAAGCTTAAACATTTAAGCATATAAACATCCAGAACAATACTTCAGCTAACTGTTTGAAGTGTATATATAAGCAAATCATTACTTCTTTTCTTTCACCCATGTTTGTCTCTCTGCTTCATAGAAAGGACACACCTGAAACTCCTGCCAGTTCATCTCCTTGACCATGCGTTTATCTCTGTATAGAGAGTACACTCTAGATGGGCAGTAGATGTATTTCTCTGCCCCTCCAGGGAAGCTGGTATGGATATGTGAGCTGTTTGGTCCCTGTTTCAGGGTCATGTGGCAGAATCTGCAGAGACGGCCTGCTTTTGCGGAGTCTGGCCTTTTCCTCTTTTTCTCCATCTTCTCCTCCACCCGTTTCTTGGTAGCCTCCAGCTCCCTCTGGAAGAATTCTGTCCTTGCAAATTCTTCAATGGCCATTTTGGCTTTAGAGAGTCCCTCAGCAAAAAAGGTTTTGTTTGTAAACAAAAATCAGGTAACACTTTACTTAAGGCCATGGCTTTGGTAAATTATAAACGCATTCATAACAAATAATAATGCATTCATAATGAATTATAAATAGGGCTATGGATATGTATCAAAAGCCATAACACATAGCCATGTGTATTATGCACTATGAATGATTTCTGAAGCTCTAGTCTAGAATGCACGATCAATACCTTTATAATATATTTATAATATTATAATGGTCGGTATAAGCATTAAGGATGCTTTATGCTGCATTATGAAGGTATGTATAGTGCCTTATGGATGAGAGCTTCATAAAGAAATCATAATGCATAATAAACATGGCTATGATGTGTTATACCTTTTCATAAATATTTATAGCCATATTTATAATTCTTTATGAATGTATTATCAATGTGTTTATAAATGTAATAAACACATGGCTTTAAGTGTTTTTAGCGTCAGCCTCTTTCCAAGCGGGCGATGCTAGCCAGTTGCTGACAAAATTACTGTCAGCACCGCGGTGACCGAAGTCGGTCAGTTCTCTCTCATCAATCAAACAAGTGAAATAGTTGCGAGTGATAATGTCACCATAAGCAATTTATGTAAACACCAGGCGAGAACTGTAAATTTATCCTGTAGTTGTACATTTATTCCAGACAGGGTATGTTATATTTGATAAATGAACACTAAGTTTAAATAATCCAATGGTGACTTGTCCCGTCTTCAATGTCCAGGCGTTAAACTGTAAGTGAAATGTAGCCTTTCCCTGTTTGCTGGCACTACTGGAGGCTTTTTGTGGTGTGGTATGAGTGAGGCTTAAATATTATTAAAGATGCATGACACTCACACTGCGGCACTTAACACTAACAAATTGTTTTCATTGCTGATTTCTATAATTGAAACCACTTTATCTTGGCTATTAATGTTAATTGTTGCACTAATTTATTGGCTGTTTATGAATCCATTGGTCTGGGCTGAGTGCTCATGTACTGATCTGCAGTCCGACTGACGGACTAAAATGTAAACACCATGATAGACGTGACACAACCATCGTCATCACAATTTTCTACACCTGCTGTCACCAACCATGTGTTGGCTTTCAGTTAGGAATTTGCCATAAGTTAGCTATTGTGTTGACTTTGATCTGTTGTGTGTTCCACTCTAGATTTTGAGAACATGTTTGGTTATTGTTGACACAGAAGGACAAATGTGTTAAACCGGTCCTTCATTCCACTTCAGGATGCTGAGAGTCAAAATTTCTGTTTGTACCTACGGCACTGAAGAGTCTCCACTTCTGTATGATTTATTTATTTTTTGCTGTTTTGGATGGTCTCAACAGGGAACAATATATACAAAACTGAATTAATTTGGACCAATTTTGATTTGAATTGTATGTCAAGACAAACACTGAAATATCTTTACTTGGGATATAAACTGGAGATTGTAAAAAATCATGGTCTACATTTGCTTACTTCATAATAAAATGGGAATAAATTGACTTAACAAATGCACTGTTCTCTTCTTGTGGTTGCGTAATGTATAAATGTGATGTGTAGTGAGGTACTGGCTTATGACATTGACTTTTTTTTTTTTGTTAATTAATTAATCCAGGGTGATGGAACTCACAGTCCTCGGTCTGAGCCCTGCTGATTTTTCCAGCCTTCCTTCACCTGTGAGCCAGGTGTGAAGCCTCCAGAATCAGTAATTATAAACAAGCTACCTGGGAAAACTGAAAACATGGCCTGGATTTGGAATCTAGGTCCATGGTCGAATACCCCTGAATTAATCTAAGGCAGCTTCGGGCCCTTGCAGTCAATGTTCGCCTACAGCCGTAGGCGATTGCCTTATGCATTCATTTTCTGGTCTCAGTGATGCAGAGCTTTCACAATGAGACTAGCATCGTGGCCTCTGATTGGGTTTCAGCGTCTGTGTTCCAGGACCCTTCCTGTGTTCTCTCTTAAAGTTGGATTTTCATAGTGGATTGTATTGGTCAACAAATCTTTACTTTCTTTTATAAGGAAATTTCTATATGATTCACTTTTGATTTTTGAGCTGAGTTGAAATTTCTAATGGGGATTTCTGTATCATGCAGTAGTTTTGAGTGTCACACACTTTACCTTATAAGTATATTTACAGTTTGTTTGCATGGTGGAAGAGACTCATCTAAAAACTAGAAGTGTATGATTTTCTGCTTTATTTGGCCTCAGGAACGTCCCTCTTAAGGGTCCAGCGGAAGTCAGCAAGCATACTGGGCTCAGCTTTCCTTGTTATTGTTTTTCCATATCAGAGTGAGAACCTCCCTCAACATGTTCAGATGTTATAACCCCTAAAGTCTGGCAAAAGATACTTTTGTACTTTGCACCCTTCTGTATAATTTTAAGAATCTTCACGAATAAATGATTTTTTTTTTTCCTAAATTGTATGCATATAATAAAGTTTAATCTTAAGAGACCTCTTTGTTGACCAGTGATATTTAATCGTCTGATCTGCGTGCGTGCTCATTTACCTGTAACTGGTGGTTTGTTAGCCTGTCGGTTGTGCTTTGTGCTGAGGTTTTCCTGACTCTCTCACTCCATGTCGTTCCCCAGGCGCCGCCATCCATGGTCAGCACCGAGCAGCGCCAGCATGCAGAGCACGTGTTCCTCTCCTTCCGCAAGTCCAAATCGCCCTTTGCCGTTTGCAAGCACATCTTAGGTAAAACCTCCATCTTGCATATGAACACCTCCAGTCAGCATGGCAGACAGAGCCATGGCCACATGGGGGCGGTGTGGAGTGGATTCTGCATGAGCCCATTGTAAATTTCAAACCACAGAGCTGTGAATCCTCATCATTATATTCCCTGGGCAGGAAATATGTTTGTTTTTTACCTACAGCAGCCATAGAAGGCAGTTGGTCTACACGAACACTGTAATACTAAAAGTATTTTAAAGATGTTGTTCAACATTTGCCGACACATTGTATGGGTGACACACTGGAAGTGATCAAATTTGTCCCTGAGATTGATCGCCTCAAAATTTGAAGCAGCACAGCAGAGTGATGTGAAAAAAGGAGCAGTTTCAGACACTTGATCTTGTTAGTGCAATAACTCAAAAAGTAGCTCTTTCAGCCGTTGCCAATATGTTGTAGGGGTGAATCTGGTCAAACTGAGACACATCGCACCAAAATTGAAGCAACAGCCCATAGAAGAATGATTTAGATAAGATGCTTAACCCTGTGACCAGGATAACTCTGTTTGATATAATTACTCTATTGGATCTTTAATAGATCTTATTACTACTTCAGAAAAACATATGGGTGAAATCCTACCCCTGAAAATCTACATCTGATAGACCTGAGCCCCAAAATTGAAACTGCAGCCAAAGGTGAAAATGGAGGCTTGCAGGCACTATCATGTGAACACAGCCATCTGCCATCTAAACTTATTCAATGGATCTTTTTGCAAACTTTCCAGGGACATTGTACTGGTTAATGATTCTCATACTGTGGAGCACAAGGTGATTTTCAGAATTCTGTAAAATAAAGTTTCAAATTTTTTTCTGTCCCCAGCCTCCCTGATCAGCAGATTTTATCGGTAGCAGTTCGGTAGCCTGTCGGTGAAATTTATCATGGGGGAATTTAATCGTGTCAGTTAGCCGTAGTCCAGAACAGGCACAGATCTAGTGAACCTAATTACACTGAGTGCTTCATGGGCTCTAGTTAAATGGCTTTACCATACATTTGGACCTCAAACTTTGCTCCCAAGTGTGTGTGTGTGTGTCTGAAAAGGAGAGTGATTAACCATGTTTAACCATTCAGAATGTGAGATCAGCCATCCGGCAAGATAATCAGGAAATAAGAGTAGGATTTTTCACAACTGTATGTCAATTTTTCAATACTTATCCATGTAACTTGGATATCGTTGGATTCTGTAGTGTTTCCGTAATACAGATCTATTGAAATTTTCTTTGTGATATTTTATCTGCAATATAAGTATTGTCTCAAAATGGCACATGGTGACATTTTCCCCCTCAGTGAAGCCACTTGGGGGACAGTAATCATGGCCTCTTTGACCTGGAAGTAGGAATGGATCTCTTGGCTTTTGTTTTAGTTTAACTTGCACATGAAATACCAACTCAAGGTCACAAAATCTTAAAGCTGCAGTCTTGGGACTCTGGTCAAGCCACCCGCACATAGTTTTGAAGTATGCAAATGCTATTTGTAAATAAAGTGTTTGTCAATTAAAAGGCAAATTCATTAAAGAACTTCCTGATGAATAAATATGTATGTGGTAACCCATTTCAAAGGTACAGGAGTAATTTGGAATGGGAGACGGTATGCATCATTATCAAGATACGGGTGCAGAAATGCACATTATCACTGTCCGATTAAAACCATATAGTCAAGCTCGGAATTATTCATACCCCTGGCAAATTTTGACTTAGTTATTTTTATTCAACCAGCAACTTTCTTCTTGATTTGAAATGACATAGGTGGGCACGGGGGGTGCTTGGTCGCCTGGGCGGGGGGCGCCGGCCCTGGCCGGGTGGCCTAGGCCTCGTGGGTGCAGGATGGGTTTCGGGGTTCCGGACGGCTCACTACTGGGATAGGGGTCTCGTCCGTGCCGGGGGGACCTGTATCCTCCTGGGAACCCCTCCCCATGTGGGACTGACTAGGGTGTCGCTCTGGGGGCCTCTGGGCATGTTGGCCTCTGGGGGGTTGGCACCGGGGCAGGGCAAAAGAAGATACAGGTCCCAGGTCAGTCTGTCTGGTGAATGCGGGTGTCAAAAAAAAAAAAAAAATTTTTTTAAAAAAAAAAGGAAATGACACAGGCGTCTCCCAGAAGATAAGACGATGTACAAGAGGCATCATTGTGGGAAAAAATATTTCTCAGCTTTTATTTACATTTGTGTGGTTAGGTATGAGTGCACCTCCCAGCCCGGTGAGTGTGTGTCTCAGTCCCCATTTTAGTGTTTGTACAGAGATCCCTGCTTCTGTACGATTGCCCGCCTCTTCCTTCTCTCCCCAGGACAGACTCCCCAGCTTTTCGACCTTAGCGTTCGTCTTTCACTTAGATTCTCATTAAGTGTTTTTGCCGCCTGTTACTCTGCCTTTGGGTCCTCTATTCCCGATCTATGTTTTTACATATACAAACAAAAATGTTTCAATCAGTACTAGTCAAAATTTTCGCATTGGTGCAGCACTAACAATATGATCTTCATTGAAACGGGCTTTGCAGAATAACAAGGGAGCACTCCTAGTTATTAACAAACAACCCCTTTCCAAATGCATAGACCTTAGACCTTGTCTGCTCTTTATAATAACACCTGTTGCTCTGCCCCCTCTTCCCGTCATGTGATTTATTGGTGCTGCTTATGGAGAAAAGAGGAGAGCTTAGTTTGGTACAGTGGCTCTCCCAGCTAGTGCAAACACAGCAGTATCATTGACACGCAAAAATGAATTTGCATAGGGATCGAGGACCCGATCGTGATTCAGCCCTAGAATGAAAACGCATAGGTACATGATTCATGATCATGATTCAAAAACAATTAATTGTGCAGCCCTCACGTCACCTAATTCACCTTGCTTGAAACCAGAAGAATGTTGGTGCTGCATTTTATTTGTTGGATACCACTGTCACGGTAAAGTAACACGCTAAGCTTCATGTGTGAAAACAGTATTTGTGTTTTTACTAGATAACATTTGCATTCATGATGGTTGTTTTTATGGTTTACATTATATTGCTTGTTTTAACAACTTAACATTGATAAGCAGAGCTCTGTCTTACCATTATCTCGGAACATTTAGACTAGCTGCTAATAACCTACAGAGTTTTTGGAATATATGATGAATATTGGGACAGTTTTTCTCTTTAAAAATATGATCCTAATTATAAATGTTAAAACACAAAGGTATTATTGAAGAACTGTCCTTAATAGACCACAGAGGTATGAAGGTATGGAATAACAAGTGTCCCATTTTACCCTTTGTCCTGCTTAACTAACAGTGCGCCCCTGGAACGCATGAAAAGAAGACCATGTAAGTCCATGAAAGTGTTTGGGCAAGTGATAGGGCTAGCAGAACAAGACCAAGTTGGTATGGGAGACATATACAGAATAACAAATGAGCAAATAAGTTTACCGTAAGACCCATAATATTCTTGCATGTCACTCTAGCTTCTGACTTTGCTGGCATATTTTTTAAATGTGAACACATTTAATTTGCGAACTCAAAATGGCAAACTGACAGCATAAAAAGTTAGTTGTGTGTGCATTTTTATGGGCACGTTGAACTGAATTGAACTGAACATGGTTTAGTACGTAGTACCCACAAAATTAAAAAATAACTGTCCATGGTCACTCCTGGGCTCTGTGTGAACCATTGGTGCATCTCAGTTCTTACTGTCATGTCAAGGTAAATGGTCATAGAAGAAAAAAGAGAATATAAATTTATACACAAAGAATACAAATATTTTAAGACATGGGGGTTAATATACACAAATGATAAACCACCTAATTGGTGTGGAAAGACTGAGAAAATTGGCAGTTAAGTGGAATGTGCAATAAATGAATAGGTGTCATTTCAGAGTTGTCTGTCATGACTAGGCCTCATAGCATTTATTGGTTTTTCATATTTCCAGTTGATCCATCCGGTTATTCAGGGAATTGTAGAGGTTGGGGGTGTGGGAGGGATTAGATCTATTTGCAGAGCCGCACCACCATATGTAACCACAGGTCTAGGCCGGCAGTTTCAGGATGGAAGTTTGGAGGTGGGAACAAACCAGAGTCAGTGAGAGCGCATCACATAAGAACATAAGAACATAAGAAATGTACAAACGAGAGGAGGCCATTCGGCCCATCAAGCTCGTTTGAGGAGAACTTAACTAATAACTCAGAGTTGTTAAAATCTT
>JAAGVU020000035.1:1265068-1279344 GCA_011763525.2 Mormyrus iriodes
TTATATTTTTGTAAAGATTGGATGGGATAAAGCATGTTTTGTTTGAGCTGGATGCAGTGAAAGCAGAGGAGTGTAGGGCTGAGCCTTACGCCGGGGCGCCTTGCTGGAACGGGGCATGCGTTTTGAAAAGGTCCTGTGTCTGCAGTTGGACAAGGATGACATGGTGTACATGGAGGCCTATGACAAGCTGCTGGAGTCATGGCTGACACTGGTGCGAGATGAGGAGCATTTCCCGCGTGGCTGCTTCGTGCAGCCCGCCGTGCAGGTCTTCAACTCGTACATACAGTGCCACCTGGCAGCTCCCGACGGCACCCGCAACCTGGTGAGGCCCGTTTGTCACTCCTTTGAATGGTGTCGCTCACCTGTCCTTTTCTCCAGCATGACCCATCCTTCATCTCTAGTCCACCCTTTTGCTTCTACGAGTCTTTCTCTATGGATGGTTCATCCATTTATTTGCCATGTATTCATCCTGTAAACCAATCTGCTATGGGGACTTGTGCATGCTGGTTTGTTGAGTGCCCTGTCACCTTTCTGTGCCACTAACTCCTCTCCTCCTTTATCTCAGACAGCAAATGGGGTGGTGTCTCATGACGAGGACGAGATTAACGAGCTGCAGGAGGATGACCGG
Organism: Mormyrus iriodes; assembly: GCA_011763525.2. Lineage (NCBI taxonomy): Eukaryota > Metazoa > Chordata > Actinopteri > Osteoglossiformes > Mormyridae > Mormyrus > Mormyrus iriodes. The sequence continues at coordinate 1,265,697 of JAAGVU020000035.1, forward strand.
GAGCTGTTTTCAGATCAGCTGGCCAGTATAGGCATGCTGGGGAGAATAGCGGCTGACCACTGCATCCCACTGCTTACCAGGTGTGACAGCAATGATCTGGACAAGCAGGCTTACATGTGCATGCATACTGTCAGCTTGATGGTTATGGTGATGCCCAGCTCTTCGTCACCACCTTCTGTGGGCATGTTCACTCCTAGGCAGACAGAAAACATGGGCCAAAGTTAAATGTGCAGTTTGGGTCTGGTCCATTGTTTTTTTTTTTTTGCCCTGGAGTGTACATGTTGATGGGGTCATGCTGGTGTCAAGCTTAATTGTCTTTGATACCTTTGTTGTTGTGCCCAAGCACCAGCTCAGACTATCAGCATTTAACCCTTGACCCCTCTTGCCTACTCCGACTTGTGTGTCAGCCTATTGGAGGATCGGGTTACAAGGCTACACGGGCAGCTCCAGCGACACCAGCAGCACCTCCTGTCTGAGCCAGACCCTGGGTCACTGGACCGGAAGGTCCTGGACGACCTCTACGAAGATATCCACTGGCTGATTCTGGTCACAGGTCAGATAGATGCTTGCTCTGTGTCTAATGCAGGGCACAAGGCTGTATTGGACCTAGCCAGTGGCTAATTTTGCATCACCCACAGGAGTACTGCTCGTGCAGTAAAATGTGATTGAAATTGGCATTTAAATATCTTCCTAAATGTAACTTTGTGGTGCTGCACAGGATACCTGTTGGCTGATGACCCTCAAGGTGAGACCCCCCTCATCCCCTCAGAAGTGATGGAATACTCCATTAAGCACTCCACCGAGGTGGACATCAACACCACCCTCCAGATCTTGGGCTCACCTGGTGAGAAGGCCTCTTCTATCCCAGGATGCAATAGGACTGACTCCGTCATCAGGTGGGTCATAGTTGCTCAAGGGTAGCAACTGTAGTTATTTCTGGTAGTTATTTGGCATACTTTCTAGATGTCTATTGCTTTTGTATCACTGACACTAGGCTCAATAATCCCAGTAAATGATCCTGGATATCTGAATATCCTATACAAACATACACGCATCTCCTGGCACACTGCCTACCATGCAAATTATGCAGAGGGGAGCTTACAGCGTCCTTGTCCCGGGTGCCAGCTGAGATCCCACCCTGGTAGCTCATTGTTGAATTATAGCTCAAGCAGGGAGCACTGACACATGGAGAAGTAGGCAGAACTGATCCCTTGCAGAAAGATTGCATAGTTTTATTCAACAAATGTTTACATGAGGCTGCTGATAACCTTCATTACCGTCGCCTCAGGTTACTGTCGGCAGTGCTGCGGACGTCGGAGGTGGAGTCGCGGGCCACGAGGGCCAGCCTGACTGGCCTTCTCAGTCCACAGATGGGCAAGGACATTGTGTGGTTTCTTCGGCGCTGGGCCAAGACCTACCTGCTTGTGGATGACAAGCTGTACAGCCAGGTGGGATGGTTGAAGTAATGGTTGTGGGACACAGCTCTGGTGTGGCATACTGTGTAAAGAGGAGTTAACAGTTTGCAGGATCAGGTCTCTGAATGAACCTCGCTTTCTGATTAAAGGCCAGAATTTTAAGTAAATATCCAGCTGAGTAGGTTTGTGTGAAATTGGCAGAGACATTTGGTGCTTTTCCACCAGCATTCTGGAACCAGGCTGTGCACAACCCATACCGCAGAGAGACGCCATTACACCGCGATTCCAGCTTGTTTCGGTTTTTCGCTGCAGAAGGGTTGGCTCAGTAAAGGTGTTGACGAGCTTGGAGGGTGTCAGTGACGTAAAACCAAAGACACGTTTGTTTACTGTTCATACGGTGTGCATCGTGAATTACTATGTGCTAATTTCCGCTAGCAAGTCGGTGAGACTGATTTGATAGTCTTATGTTAGTATCAAACATCAGTGTCTTAGCAGTCACTTGTGTAAATTTGCATTATGAATGCATTCCATTCATCTGTTCTATAGTGCTTGATAAAGTAGGATGTTGGAAATTTTCAAGTTTGCAAGGAATGCAACAATACATCACGATGAGAGATACTATTAATAATGAATGGTTTATAGGATATGCCCTGTTTTCCTTCAGATAATTGATGTGCAGAACACTAGTATCTCCCTGCATTTTGACTAGTCAGGTGGTGATGATGCAGCCAGCTGGGTTTGGTCAAACTTTCGGCCATGTCAGCATGGGTACGACTCGCGTAATTTACAATGGAAAACAGTCTTTTCACGGTCTAGCTTGGGTATGGCTTGGGTCTTGGTGGCAGTGGAAAAGCACCAACTGATGTAAGGTAGCTTCTCCCCCCAGCTTCTGGTCAGTACATATTTACATGCCTGTTATTGCTTTTAATTTGCTGACACTTGTTCATTAAAACTGGTGGTTATTTATACTGAAGCAGTTCCTGTTAAGCGGCCTGCTTGAAGATACCTCCTGGGAATTGAACTTGAATTAGCAGTTTGTTATGCTAGCTACTAGTCTTTATTTGTACTGGGCTATCATCAAATGTACCCCTTGCAGATCAGCATTCCACTCAGCACTGCCTTTGGGGCAGACACTGAAGGTGCCCAGTGGATTGTAGGATACCTGCTAGAGAAGGTAATCAACAACCTGTCCGTGTGGAGCTCAGAGCAGGACCTGGCGAAGGACACAGTGGAGCTGCTAGTCACTCTGGTGGAGAGAAGAGAAAGGTAAGGTAGAGTGTCACCTCCTGGTGAGAAGTGGTAGCGTTGCTAACTTCTGTGGGAACCGCTTCCCCCATGGATGGAAATGAATTGGACACTGAACACAAACTATGCCGGAACTGAAATAGATTTTTGTGGGATTGATAAAAGCAGGTGTTACACAAGCAAAGAGAAATAAACTTCACGTAAGCCCTGTCCTGTGTTTCAGGGCCAACATTGTGATCCAGTGTGAGAGCTGGTGGAACCTGGCAAAGCAGTTTGCCAGTCGCCGGCCTCCACTCCACCTGCTGTCCAGCTCCGTTCAGCGCACCCTGATGAAGGCGCTGGTGCTGGGTGGCTTTGCCCACATGGACTCTGACACTAAGCAGCAGTACTGGAGCGAGGTCAGTGCTGGGCCATCCCACAGGACAGCACCTTGTATTTACTTACTGACCTGCCTTTGAGTATTGGAAATACTTGTATTTGAAACCATAATCCATAGGACTTAACCAAAGAATGTTGATCCTGTTTTCCCATAGGATTTGGGTCCTGCATTAAAAGCATCATAGTTCTGTGAGATGACCATATTTAAGTATTTAACAGTAGTTGTACACAAAGTAGTTGTTCCACCTGTGAACTGATGGTTTTAAACACATTACATTAGGGCTTTATTGAACCTTCTGCCTTTGGGAGTTCAGCTGAACAATTTTGACAAGGAGGCAAAGAGTGGCTTTTCTCTCCCGACACCAGTGAAATTCCTCATGTCCCCACCCCACCAGGTTCTTCAACCGCTGCAACAACGATTCCTCAACGTTATCAACCAGGAGAACTTCCAGCAGATCTGCCAGGAAGAGGAGGTAAAGCAGGAGATCGTGGCCACTCTGGAGGCATTGTGTGGCATCGCTGAGGCCACGCAGATTGACAACGTAGCGGCCCTGTTCAGTTTTTTGGTGGACTTCCTGTCCAACTGCATCGGCCTCATGGAGGTGTACAGGAACACGCCCGAGACTGTTAATCTCATCATCGAGGTGTTTGTAGAAGTGGCACACAAGCAAATCTGCTACCTGGGGGAGGTGAGTGGAGTGAGGGTGGAGCCGGCTTTTGGTTAAATAGGTATGCATGGCAACCAACACCATGACATTCGTGCTACTTACCATGCCGGCCTAGTATCTCGTTAGCGTTAGTGATATAGTTAACATGCTGTGATGTTGCTGAGTGACCCCTCTCCCCACTACAAACTGCTGTCTCCCCTCCCCTCCCAGTCCAAGTCCATGAAGCTCTATGAGGCGTGCCTGACGCTGCTGCAGGTTTACTCCAAGAACAACCTGGGTCGCCAGCGTGTGGATGTGACTGCGGAGGAGGACCAGTACCAGGACTTGTTGCTCATCATGGAGCTCCTCACCAACCTGCTCTCCAAGGAGTTCATTGACTTCAGTGACACTGGTACAGCCTGCGTTTGTACACTCTGCTTGTTCTGCATGTACCTTGCACGGTCTCTCCCAAACGATGCGTCGTCATTTGTGTTGGCATGCGACCTAGCACCAATGACAGGGTATACTGCTTCCCTCAGACGAGGTGTTCCGGGGACAGGATCAAGGCCCAGGGGCTGGGCGCTCGGTGTCGGCCGCAGACGTGGTTCTGTATGGGGTCAACATCGTGTTGCCGCTGATGTCCCAAGACCTGCTGAAGGTGAGGGTTCAGCCTGTATCTCTGTGCACTTAGCTAGCAGTTTGTTCTGGGCTGACCACTGTATTTCAGTAACTGATATAGCTTGGGGTCTCTCTGTCTCTTCCAGTTTCCTTCTCTCTGTAACCAGTACTACAAGCTCATCACCTTCATCTGTGAGATTTTTCCGGAGAAGATCCCACAGTTACCAGAAGAACTTTTTAAAAGTTTGATGTTTTCCTTGGAGCTGGGGATGACCTCGTATCCTTCCTTTGGTAGGGGTTAGCGTGCCGCCATGTTGCAGGTCTGGCTATGCTGAATCAGCCAGTTCAGATTGGAAATCCTGTGTTTTAGAGACCAGGTAAAATTTGAAAAAGTAAGTTGTATCAGATGTCTCCCTTGAGCACTTTGGGTAACGGACCTAGCTCAAGGGCCCAATGGTAACATTTATTAGTCTGCCCTTGTCTAGAAGGTTGTGGGTTCAAATCCCATGGCACAGATCCCTATCTGCATATTGACCCATTCCCTTCACATGCATCTCTGCAGATAAGAATAGTAAAACCCGCATTTATACAACACTTTTTATATGTAGTAGTTTCTCAACTTACAATTGCCACTAACTTTGCCCGGCTGGGTAAGGGTTTACAGTGACTTAACACACGTGCTGTAGGATGAGCTCAGAGGTCAGTCAGCTGTGCCTGGAGGCGCTGACCCCCCTGGCCGAGCAGTGTGCCAAAAGTCAGGAGACCGACACGCCGCTCTTCATCGCCACCCGCCACTTCCTCAAGGTCAGACTCTAGCCCTTCCCGTGACGGCGCATGCTCCCTTTTACATATGCGGCCAACGCCTCTGTCCCTTTTCCAGCTGGTGTTTGACATGCTGGTGCTGCAGAAGCACAACACAGAGATGACTGTGGCAGCAGGAGAGGCGCTCTACACCCTTGTGTGCCTGCATCAGGTGAGACACTGCTCCCTGGCACATGTATACATCGCGTCCACTGTGCTGTCTCGCTGCATGCTGTGAGTTGCCGTCTTTGCCAATGATGCCTCGCTTCTGTCCCCCACGTAGGCCGAGTACTTGGAGCTGGTGGAGACACTGCTGTGCAGCCAGCGGGATGCGGTGATCTACCAGCGGCTGGCTGATGCCTTCAACAAGCTGAGTGCCAGCAGCACCCCTCCAACCATGGACCGCAAGCAGAAGGTGGCCTTCCTCAAGAGCTTGGAGGAATTTGTGGCCAATGTGGGGGGGCTGCTGTGTGTCAAATAACTACTGCCCCTCCTCCAATGACTAGAGACCCCTGCCTCCTTCAGCTCATGCCCCTCCCTGCTGCACAACGTAACCTATACCATCTTCGCCCTGGTGGTGAAACCGCCCTGTCTGACTGCAGCAGTGCTGGAGCTGGAGATGGGGAGGCGTTTAAATGGATGTACCCAAAACCGGGCCTCCCATGTGCTAAAGCAGCTGGGAGAGCTGCACGGGAGCCATCTTTGCGGTGTCGGCCATCTTCCTCGCTGTAAGCCCTGGCCCTCGTCTTTGCTGCCGGAGAGGGTCCTGCCACACGTTCAGAACAGGGAGGGTGACACGCCCGGCCGCTCTGAATCCACCTCATCCTCCTTCGGCCCTCCCCCCTCCTCCGAGTGCCTTTGTTTGCACGTTGTTGTCTTAGAGCCAGTGGAAGCTGGAGCTCCACAGGCCCCTTCAGCGACATGTGGAGAAGGTTGGCGTGCCGTCTTGGGGGTGGCTGGGGGAGGGACAGGCTCGCAGCACCGTGAGGACAGGCCTCGGTCTCCGGAAGCCCTGTACCCACTGGCGAGGACAAATAACCAAATCGCTCTGTTCGTCATCATCATCAAGGGTGTACATATTTTCAGGACGGGGGCGGGGAGTTTTTATACGACTGAATGTCAGGCGACATTTATTATTCCAGTTTGTGTTTATTTTTTTGGGGGGTGGGGGTGAGGGGGCTGTCCCTCCCCTCATTATGCTTTCTCAACCCTTAATGGCTGCTGCTCTGAGGCTGCTTCCTGTCTGTCTCGGTGCTCCAGCGTGGGGTGGGGGCATAGCCCCCTCACTAGGTGAAGGATGGTAGATGCTTCAAGGCCCCTGGACTGAAGGGGCTCGGTGACACATCTGGCCCCGGGTCCCCTGGGATGGAGTGTGTGGGGGTGGGGGGCACATCCCAAGCCTTCTGCCCCCGAGACTGATGTCACACGAGAGCCCGGAAGCTGTGCTCATGCTTTTTTTATTTTTTAAACAGCCGTAAACCCAAAATGCAGCAAAGGTGGCAAACCATATTGCAAAAGCAATAATGAACCAAAAAATACATCAACACAGAGACTGTAACACCGTCTGTTTAGCTTGGGCATTAGATTTTTTTTTTTATTTCTGCCCCTTTCTGATATTTAATGTGGATTGCCAGAATGAAATGTAAAAGTGTATATAATCTTATTATATCATACTTTGTGAGTGCAGGTTTTCTGTGAAGTATATGTATGCCATGCTGGACTTTTCACAGCTGGAGTAACACTTTTTGAGGGAGGGGGGTTCAGTTCACTTACAAGAATTTATTTTTGTTTGCAAGCAATGAGGGCACAATTTTCAGTACTGAAGTGCACTATGTTGAAGTCCGGTTTTCTCTTCCTGATGCTGCCTTTGTTTGGTTCCAGGTTCTTGTTAGAAAGGAAATACAAACAGTTCTTGGACACGCGTTTCAGAGTTAGTGTATGTTGTTTCACAGACCATGGAGCTTACTGAATTTTTCTTTTGTCTGACGTGAACCTTAACCAAAACATAAAATAAAATGCACACACTTTTACATTTATAGATTTTTATCCTGTTGCATTGTCTGTGTGTCTGTCTGTATGTGTGTGCAGTCCCTCTTAATGTGCCAATTCCAGGCATTGTCAAGCCATTTGCTTACAAATGACAAAAAGCATTTCAGAGGGATGTAAAGTGTTTATAAAATTTAATTTAGTACCAGCTTTTTATGATAAGACTACATTCAAATGTGTACATTTTTATTTCCCCTAAGATCAGGTGTCGCAGTAAGTTGCCCACTACAGGGCCTGCTTTAACCTCCCCCCCCACCCAGCTCTGTGTATTGTCTGTATCCTGCCTTTATCCATACGCCTCAGGATCAGCAGTCCCTTGGGGCTTTATTGCATGAGACCAATAACAGTTTTATCAGGCCATCTGTTTCTGATTCCTTGCAGGACATGTTAAAAGATTGTGTTTAAGGTTTCTAGGTAATTGATTTTTTTTTCTGATCTGATACCACATAAATGTATTAATTTCTAACTATTAAATGAAAAAAGAAATGCCTATAATTACTAAAACTGTTACTAATATATATAGTATGTGCAGAATTATTAGGCAAGTGTATTATTCTTGTATCTTCTCTTCTGACCAATAATTTCAGTCCAGATTAATCTCCAATTATGAACAGACTGTTTCAAAACAGAGCATGCTCAGTATTTGGTCTGAGTACTTTACTGATTGGAGTAAAACGGGAAACCTTAGATACTTCACTGTGCAGAATTAAGCAAATTATTAGTTAAAATGGGCCAAAAAAGGAACAATGGTGAAGTGCCAGACAAAGGGATGCAAACCAATCAAAAATGGCAATCTTTTAAAACTTGATCACCATACAATCAAGTGTTTCAGTGACCTACAGCCAAAGAAGATGGAAGAACTATGTAGAGAGAAGACACTAACTGCCAAAGACTTGTCAAAGATGAGACTTCCAGAAACAGTTTAGCACAAATGCAGTATTTTTCAAAAGTGCAATCTGAACGGAATCTCCGGAAATACTAGGTGCAGTGTGGAACGTAACATTACTAAGGTCACAATCGCAACTCAATAATGCACAAGTTGAAATGTCAAGAATGGGCAGTGATACGTCTCAAGGTTTTACAATGGTTTTTTGGATAGGTGAGTGACTCTTGATGGGCCAGTGGATGGACAGCTTCAAGCGGCAACAGGGTGGTAGGGGAGTGCAGGGGACTGCAGTTATCAGTGATGAACTTCTCAGAACTTTCCATCTTGAAGATGTGAAAAAGATGAACAGCCATTTCTAGAAGATGTATTCTTCAAACACTGGTACAAGATGTTGGCAGCTTTAAATAAGGTTATGATATCCATGCAGGACAATACCCCTTCCCATGCATCAACATATTCCATGGATTGGCAAAGAAAGCCTTGAAAGGCAATCAAATTGTGACCTGGCTCCTTTTATCACCTGACTTTACCCCCATGGAGAACTACTGCACCTTACTACAGTGTGAGATTTACCAAGATGGCAAGCAGTACACGTCCTACAACAGCGTCTGGGAGGCGGTCCTAGCTGCCTCAGCTAATATGGGACATGATCAAATAAACTTAACTGGTTCAATGGAGAGCAGGCTCATGGTGGTCATTGAGAAGAAAGGCAGCTGTACAGGACATTAATTTGGGAAAGTGGACTATAGAAAAGCTGATAGCTTATTCCTTTATATAGACTGAATAACCAAAGCGTTTATTTTATCATCATTATTATTATCATCATTTCTGTTGATGGTGAAGAGAGAGCAATCCAGTTTCTGATTGCCTGATAATTGTGCACTTGGATGATCAAGTTTTTTATTTTTGTGACAGACTAATGTGACATTTTCTCACTGAATAAATTTACTTCGAGCAAAAGAAAACTACTGAATTCACTTTTATAAGTCTGCCTAAATCAGAAATTATATCCAGGAACAGTTCTTGCCGAATAATTCTGAACAGAGCGTAGTGATCACCGAACTGCTGCTCTCCTCCTACACAGTGCGCGAACGAGCTGCAGCTTGTTTGGCCCTTCCCCACATCCGTAGTATGTCATGCATTAGGTGTAAAATATGGCTGCTGGTATTTTGGACGTGTGTCCGTTCTGAATGTTCATTGTGGGCACAGAATATAGCATTTTTGGTGGGTTACCTGTTAACTAAATTATAATATCGTGTAAATAACACTATTTGAATACCTGAACGGTTTGCTGCTTGTTAATACCCCCCCCCCATCCGTTTATTTTTACTCAGCCTCGTGATACCTTTCCGATACAAAGTTTTCTGCAGGTAGACAGTTGTGATAACTGACGTCGGTGAATTTTGAAGGGTTTTCTGGACATGGCCGAAGTGTGAATCCGCTGTTTTCCCGGCAGAGAATCGACGTCCTGCCATGAGCGACAGTGAGGATGACATGCCCCGGCTGTCCGCGGCTACCGTCGCGGCGCTGCAGGAGTTTTACGCCGAGCAGAAGTGCGACCCCTCCGCAGAACCCGCACCGGGAGATAAATTCTCGGTCGGAGCGGTGCCAGAGGACTGGGTAAGGAGCTAAGGATTGCCAGTCCGGTTTCGCGGTCTCAGGTGCAATGACAGTACGTACGGTATTACCGTAAATCGACGGGCATGAAGAGGGATTCGTGATCGCTCCGTTTATAGTCACATTTAAAAGAAAAGAAGTAGCATTATATGGAGACTGCAAGGCAGTGGATAAGTACTTCAGCTCAATTCTCTATTGACTGACAGCGCATGAGTCAGTTCTGGTACAGCGACGAGACTGCAGAACGGCTGGCCGAGGAGCTCGCTCATGAAGCGGGCGAAGGAGGCAGGTGTGTAGTGGCTCACTTCTTCATACTGTCTGCTTTGGTATATGCCGGTATTGGATATGTTGTACACTGCTTGCCATGGGCGTGTTCTGTTACAGTTGCAAAAACAATACTAGGTTTCCACAGCTTGATGAACTTTGGCTTTAAATGGTCAATCACATTTGGCACACAGCAGGCTAAAGTGGAAAGCTAAAATGATTCTCAATCTCATTTTCTCTTTTGATTGAATCCTGTGACAGAATAGCTTGCCTGAGTACCCCCAGTGTTTATCAGAAACTGAAGCAACAGGCTGCGGGTGCATCCGTGGTGCTCCTGGAGTACGACCGTCGCTTCTCTGTCTATGGGGATGAGTTCATCTTCTACGATTACACCAACCCCCTGTGCCTGCCGGTCCAAATCACCGCCCAGAGTTTTGATATCGTCATTGCAGACCCACCATATTTGTCCCAGGAGTGCCTCAGCAAGGTTGCCCTCACCATCAAGTTCCTTAGCAAGGGGAAGGTGCTTTTATGCACAGGTGAGCCTAGCGCATGCACAGCCTATTCACAAGGAGAAATGTCTAACCAGCTGACATGTGTTGGGATTGTAGAACTCACTGGTGAGGTGACTCTAGGCCAAGGGGTACTTAAGTATTTTTCCATGTGGTTCAAATTCCATCAGTGACACTGAACCAAGGTTCACTGCCTCCAGTCACTGGATCATTTACGTTATAGCTACATGTCTGTTGTTAGGATTTATTGTGACAGTTTTCAGTATAGGCAACTGCTTACATGTCAGTGCCAAGGAAACCAGCAGAACATAGCCTAACCAGATTTTGCTGACCCCACCCCCCACCCTCAGAGCAGCAGAAAAACAAATTTTGTCTGTTCATTGATATTAAAATTATTTCAGTAGCACAGAGTATCTGACTGCTAACTAGCTAGCTTGCACCTTTTTCACAAGAAAAGTAGTTGAATACTATAACTATTGTAAATAACTGTAATATTCTTTTGATGGTTTTTTGCACCCCCTTTTCATGTGGTGCCCTAGGTGATCGCCTCTGCTGCCTATAGGGCAGGCTGGCACTGCAGACCGGTCCAAAGATACAAGACTCGCATTACATATTAAACCTGGTTGATCAATACACCTGTAGTCTTACCCAGTGGGCTAAGTTTACCACCAGCACCCCACCCTCTGATTTCTGATTACTGATGCTCTCAACCCTATGTTATCTAAGAGAAAACTTATTATGTTGGTATCCAGCACGCGTCTACAACAATACACCCAAATTAAGTTAAAGTTTTAAGCTATTAGCTAAATAGCTATTAAGCTTTTAAGCTATTTATTATAAGCTTCGGTACTGTGTCTCTTCGGAAAATCCTTGGGTACCGCTGGTTTGACTTTGTGTCGAACGAACAGTTGCTAGGAGAGTCCCGAATGAGGCACATTACCTGCATTGTGAGGGAGCGTCAGTTACGGCACTACAGCCATGTGGCGTGTTTCCCCGAGGGTGATCCAGCTCGCAGGATCCTCATTGCTGAGGACCCGAGCAGCTGGTCCAGGCCAAGGTGATGCCTACGTAAAACCTGGCTGTGGCAGATGGATGGCCATTTCCGGAGGGTGGGACAGGACCGTGTGTCTGCCTGGGGGGATGCCAGCTGGGATCCTAAGGCGTTTCATCATGTGGTGTGCGCTGCATCACCGCATGCTCCCCGACCTGACCTGACCTTTAAGCTATTTGTAATGTATTACATGTATTACATATTTCCATTCATTAATAACAAACCCACTCGTCCCATATCCAATGTAAGCTCATGGTGATCCCTAGCCAGATTTAGAAGGATAGGGTATGATACAGGGGGCTCCCTGTTTGTGATGCCAATCCATTGTGTTTATATTTATGGATTAAATGATAAATTGTGGTTTGACAACTGCTACGATAATAACATTTAAAAAAAAACTGCCACAAGAGGGAGCCTGTGCATCACTGTTTTACTGCAGTAGACTAATTTTCTGTGGGGTATTGCTGCATCATAAAATGTTGAAATGCAGCAAAGAGGCATACTTTGAAGTACTCAGCTATATAATTTGGTTAAACATCAAAGTATGAAATTTTTAGCAACTGGAATACATTAGATGAATATTCTCTGAAAACCTGTATCTGTCATGTAAAATATTTGTACTGTGTGGGAAGACTATACAAGATAACCTCAGTGTGCCTGTGCTCTTTCAGGAGCCCTCATGGAGGACCATGCAGCAAAGCTGCTGGGTGTCAGGGTGTGCAGCTTCCTACCTAAACACAACCAGAATCTGGCCAATGAGTTCCGCTGTTATGTCAACTACTCATCCCGCCTGGACTCCTGATGTCTGTTTCAAATATTCCTTCTATTGATATACTGTCCAAATAATAAATGATAATATTTAAAAGGTATATGAATATGTTCCATAATGGAGATTAATCTTCTGTTAAATTATAAAGGATAACACCATTATGTTTCTTGTGTTATCCCACATTAACTGGTTAAATTTGGTCCAGAGCTCATTTTTGATACCTCTGAAGAACGTCTATGGTGGTACATGTTTTTGTCTGTCAATATTAAATGAAAATCTACACTATTATCATTCTCCTGTTTTACTCCTGTGTTTACTTACAAACGCAGGTCAATAGCAGTCCAAGTTTAGGGCCTGTTACACTCCACATCCTTATATCCCAAGCCCTTATACTTCCTCAGTAGCTCATTTGCCTCTCTCAGATGAAGAAGAAACCGTACATGCTTGACCAGACCTCTGTTTGTGACTGAAAAACACAAGACAATTTACATTCATTACACAATATCTACATTTCCCTCTTGATATGATTAAATATACATCAGTTGACTGACCTGCAGTTATGGGAGGTTATAACAAGTACAGAAAAAAAATGAATAATGAGTGAATAACAAAATCATACCGTTGCACAATGTTACATGGATGAGTTATAATTCATCTGTTACACAATGTATTACATGAATGTGTGTAAAATGATAATGTAGCCATCTGTTGGCAACGTTCAATGCACCGTCGGCAGCTGTACAGCTGACAAGGTGAAGCTGGTGGGGCAAAAGGGAGAAGGCAGATCTCAAACAAGCCAAAATAGCTTTGTATGTTGTTATAAGGACAGTTCCTCTTTGAAACACATTAGGAAGTAGGTTGTGATTTTGGGGTTTTTTTCACAGCAAGATTAGCCACTTGGTTACATATGCTATATCAGAATCTGTGCTTTGATTTTGCAAATTACTCGTATCACATTTCTTCCTCAGATGCTTTTTTTTGTTAACCGTACTTATATCAGTTTAATGTGTAAAACCAAATTTAATTGGGTATAATTTACAGTGATGGGGATGATACCACCTATACTGAGTCCAATTCAAAGCCATCACTTTGAAGGGGAGAGTCTGAGTCAAGACCAAGACTTTATGGGGTCAATAGAGAGTCAAGAATGAGACTGGAAAAAATCAAATCCATTTTTGACATCATGGTTTTTATTATACTTACAGTTTTTTTTCGATCGCTAACAAGCATTTGTCCAATCTGTGGTCACATTTGCAAAACTCTAAATACAATCAGCACAACATCGGTCTGTTGTGGCCATACCATTAACACATTACATGTCGTTTTCACACAATATGCAGTCAGTGAACACATTTCCAATATGCTTACATTTTCTTAACAGACAAGTTACACCCAAAAC
>JAAGVU020000035.1:1317267-1339006 GCA_011763525.2 Mormyrus iriodes
CGATAGGCTTTAGACATAAGCAGTTGAAATATAACACTTGGAAGCCAGGAACAAAAATTGTGTTACATTGTGTTATGCATGGAGTATAACACATCCTCATTCAAAGAATTTCTGATGCTTTACTCAGCTCTGAATACAGAGTCCTGTAAATTCAAGATTCAATGGTTTATTTGTCATGTGCACTGTAAGCAGTCAGTTCCTCTGTGCAAAGAAAATGTTACTCTACATGCCCATCCACTACACACAAATGAACACAAAACACAGACTCGAAAAGCAGATTAAGGTGCAAGTGCGGTAGCAACACATATAACAGAAATTATCACAATAAACACGTAGATCTGCAGCATGTACAACATACAACATGCAGTGCAATACAAACACAGTAAACAATGTAAACAGAGAGAGAGGTAGGGGTAGGTAGCTGGCCAACCCTATGTGCCAGGGTATTAGTGCAGAAAAAGATCACCTCATTGGTTCTAGGTGGATCACGTCAATGGAATCAGGTGTGGGGGGGTAGGGGCAGGAGCAGTGGACAAGAGCTGTTCACAGGCCTGATGACCTGCGTGTAGAATCTGTTCTGTAATCTCCTTGATGTCATGCTCCTGGAGCGTATTCCTGGTGATGGGAGAGTGAATAGGCTGTGCATGGCTGGAAACTGTCCTTTATAATGCTGTGGGTCCCCCTGAAGAGCCAGGTGTGACACATGCTCTGTAGAGCTGGGAAAACTATCCCTGAAATGGTTTGGGTGGTTTTACCAAACACTGCAGGGCTTTGCTGTTCTCTGAAGAACAGCTTCCGAACCAGACTGAGCCAGAAGTGGGAGGTGGAGCACAGAATCGTATGCACCTTTTACATTGCTGTATACATGGTCGAAGGTGTTTCTCTGTCTTTTCTTTTCTTTTCTCTCTGTACATGCAAAAGCAAGCACACCCTGTACCCACCCAGCCCCTAGACATACACAAACAGATAACAGCCCCAAGCATAGAAAAACAGACACAAAACACTCCCTACCTACCAGAAACACACATATTTTTAAAAGTACATGAAAACACCCATAGAGCCAGTGTGCATAATGACGAAACATTTTCCATCCATCCACGTTGACTCCTTTAGTACTCGTAAGGGTGGACCCAGGAAATGGGGTGATGAAAAATTTCAGGGTTGGCTTGGGAAACACCTCTTGGTCCGTTACATTTGTTTAACAATGCTTTTGTCCAAAGTGACACAATTAAGGATCAGAGAGCAGACTCTGCTGAGGAATGGGGTTTAAGGGCCTAGCAGTGATATGATTATTCAGGCGACCAAGGGATTTGAACCAACAACCTTCCGATCAGAGGCACAGTGTCTTAACCCACAGAGCCACATATTATCTCTCAATGTTGTATTTGTATTACAGTACAAAGTTAACTATGAATTAACTGCCTAATGAGTAACTGCCTATGTATCCTCATGCCCTGCTCAGCCCCCCCTCACCCTGTATAGAATAAGCCATCAGTAAATTAATGGATTATTATGAGTGGATTATTGGTTAAATGTTGTCACAATTCAGAATGCTGGGGTTCTGGGTGGCATCAAAGTCCCTCAATAAGCCATAAGGGATGTGCCATAAAGAAGAACACTTTATGCCATGCTAGTTAACCATGCTTTTTTGGCGACCCCCCCCCCCACCCCCTCAAGAGCTATTGCTGACTTAGTACTCTGTATAATGTAACAGCCGGCACAGCAGGATACGTGGGAAAGGCGTAACTGCTAAAGTTTCTGAATCATAAATATATAAAGGCATAACTGTAACAAGTACACACCTCTAAAAGCATTAGCACACACACCTCTTTGGATGTAAATGTTCCATATTAAGGCTGTAGCCACCTTACATTACTGCAATAGAAATGAAGAAATAAGTGTGCAATCCTCATTAGGTTTTAATGTCTTTAAACTCATAGTCTTATCATACAGACAAAAACATATTCTGAAAATTCAGTTGAATTATTCTCTCAATCTGAAATACCAAACCCCCCCACCCCCATAAGAATGAAATATTAAAAACCAATTAGTTTTTATCTGCAGGCGTGTTGATGCAGCAGTGGTAGGGGGCCAGTTACTGCTGATTTGAAGCGTATTGCATCATAATCCATGTACCTCCATGCGTATTGGATCGTCTAAGGAGATACGTAACCCTACTTTAAATGTTAACAGTTTAATCATTACCCCTCTCATGGATTTGTCTACATACCTTATACTGCATATTTGCCAGCAGGGGGAGCAAAGGCTCTGTAAACTCACACAGTAGTCTCTTAACAGCTCACGTCATTTTGTTAAGATACTCTAGTATTTGAGTATGAGATGCTGTTGGGGCATTACTCAAACTGAAACTGACATAATTAGGTCACGTATGCATTTCAAGAGTCAAGAGGATTACTCACTCAGTGACACCCAGTATAAAGAGCTACACAGCACAAATAAATAATAATCAGACAAAAGACAGGCAATATTGCAGGGAAACAACACTTTGACAGTACAATTCACATGAAGTGCAAAGCCTGTAACATTGCAGTACCCAGATTTACCTAGTGATGATAAGGGTAGTTTGGGACAGAAACTACAGCCTTCTAATGCTGTAAACCCTCCTACCAGATACCAGAAGTGAGCTATTATTTTTGTAGCCTTCCTGTTAGCTTTCATGATTCTGGTCGTTCTCCTCTGACATATAATTAACAAAGAAATAATTTAGAATCATTTTATTAGCTAAGTATGTTTATAATTCTTGTTATAGTGCTAAATGTTTGTTTAAACAATAAAGATTTTAGACAGTTTAGTAGTGTGCAAAAGCCTGAAGCCACCAAAGGAAACTGGGTAACATTTTACTTGAGGGGGCACAAATAGTAGTGTACTTTTACTTAATATATTAATTAACCAGAGTGTTAGTTACATACTGATCCCATGTTCGTTCATCATTAATGAATCATATCGGTTTATGTATTTCACGTACTTACTATATATGTTTATGATTTGTACTTCAGTAGTAACTGAGTTACTGAGTTACTTGTGACCCCTGAAGTAAAATATTATGGGAAATTGTTTCTGTAATTCTCACTTCAAATCCATCCAACGTACTTGTTGAAATCACTAACGCACCTTGTTTGGCTAATCAATACCATCCATTTTCTATACCTGCTTGTCCTATTCAGCATCAACAGGGGATCTGCATGGGAACAACCCAGGATGGATCACAGTTAATTAAGTGAGCTGGTGGTGAAATTTAACAAATACACGGAATGGCTGGGGTGCCTCCAAGGGTAAATTTGGAAACCAAAGTTGCTATATAAGATATCTTTTTGGAGAAAAGAAGAAAATTCTTGTTGCTTTTTATTGTATTATTGTATATTTGTATACATTATGTCATTAAATTATATATTTTTCTGAGCAAATGTGCACATATTGCCAGAGAAATTGTTTTAAACATCATTTTCTTTAGCAGCCTATGACTTTTGCACAGTGCTGTAAGTTATGTGTTTTATGAGATACAAGGGAGCTTCTTCTTGAAATAAAAACACAAAATTCTAGTTGTGGCAGTTACTCAGAACTATATCTTAAGTAGGATGTGATTAAGAATGCAGATTGGAGATATATTTGGCTGACAAGGACACTGTTTAATTTACAAATCTGCCTTGTGGTCTGGAGTCTCTTCCTGGAAGGGAGTCCTGCGATGATACTGTTGCCCATGTGGGAGGACTCAGTGGTGTTCTTGCTTGCAGGATTTTTATTTCTGGCATCATAGAGATTCTGAAGAGTGGTCAGGGTCCCAGCTAACAGGGAACGTTCACAGAACTTCAGCCAGCTTTATGTAAAGGTCTTCTTGAAGTTGGCAGAGAATGTGCGTTTTAGATTTTAGCAAAGGTTCTGTCAGTGTTAGCACGATAACATTATTATCTAATTATACTTTTAACATACTTAATGTTTAAAGATATTGTTTTATAATAAAATATGAATATAATATTCTATAATTTCATAACTCTCACCTACAAAGAACAAGTTGGGGGAGGCATAGAGAATATCCCCACGGCAATCAATAAAGTAACAAATTATTATTATTATTATTATTATTATTATTATTATTATTTGTGTAAACAGGGAACATGCTGTCCAGCCTTGGTCCTATGACCTTTGACGTGCAAAGCAAAAGGGTTACTTGCTGCTCCACCATGCCCTTCACTTGTTCCTGTAGTAGTATTCTTAGTTATAGTAGTAGTAGTAATAGTAGTTGTAGTAGTGGGATAAAATTCGCTATGAACGTTTCCATACCTTAATTGTAACATTTGGTGAACATTCCCAAAATGAATAATTCTTAGCCCATGCGTTGTTCCTGGAATCATGTTCCTGGTTAGCCAGAGTTCTACAGCTATTGTGATCAGGCAACCCGTGCCTTATTCTTAGATTTGCCATGACTACCCTGGTTTTGTGTTTCAGCCCCACTTCCTGTTTCCTGGTCCCTGTTCCTGGTTTTCTGGTCCCCTGCATTTGAGTCTATCTTTTGTGCACCTTATCCTGGAAGTGCCCATCCAGTCAGCATCCCCAAGTCCCATTGAATACTGTCTCCTGTAGAGTGCTGTCATAAGGTGTCAGAGGCCAGCTGGTGGATGGATGGCCCAGTTTGGGGTGTTCTGTTTTGGACTAAGTTGGTGAAAGCCAATAAATGCATTTAATACATTTAATGCATTTTAAATGTATAAGTGAAGAAGACAGGACTATTGGGAGGTAATCCACCCTCCTGCAGTCTTACAGTATTTTCCAAATTCTCTCTTCTTATTAAACAAAGTTGCAGATGCTGTGTGTGTGAGTATGTGAGTGTAGAGGGGATAACCCCTGGGTTTCAGCACCCCCTGCTGCCCCCACTAGGGCCATGCTGCCAATGCCAAGCACTTGAGATGCGAGGAACAGAACAAGGGGCAGTCACGCTTGGACCTGCTGGACAGCCCTGTAGCTCAGGTCACATGGTGGACGCGTGGGGCATCACCAGCCTGCTCCGAGGCTTGCGACACTGGGTGCCGTTGTCCTGTCTCCTGGCCCATGATGCAGTGCCATGATAAGAAACAATGACACTGTTTTAACAGTTTCACCAGGGGGGCAGAGATCTGAGAGGAAGCCAAAGAGGAATTGTGGGTAAGACTGAAAGAATTTTTCCCGCCATTCTGTCTTTTTCCTCCCACTGCTGTAGTAAAATCCATGAGAGATTTTGAAGGCCCCAGGGGAAGTGGAACAGCACTGAGCCAGGCCTGCTGTCCAGAAGTGTACACTGCCCAGTCATTCCTGCCACCCAGTGATGTGCAGTGCAATGCCAGCTGCAGTCCATCTGTTTTGTTTTTTTGTTGAAAATTCACCTAAATGTTCACCTTCATATCAGTGCTCTCTGATAAAGGTTTCAGTGGTTGAAGCCAATGTCACACAATGCCGGAACATAAGATGTCAAAGTGAAAACAAGAAAGGACTTTGACCTCTACCTACTGAAATTCCACCTGTCGAGTTTTTGTAAAAAAAAAAGAAATACTAGTAAAATTTTTCTTGGCACAGGGCCTGGGTAAATAACCAGGGGCTAGCAAGCTGTTCAACTGTTAATCTAATCATAACTTTCAACTAGATTGAGATTGTAAGTCATTTTTTATTTACTTAAAAATGTTTATTTAAACATTAATCCATAACTATTGTGATTCTTTAGGAGCTGTCCTATTTCTGCAAACAGTGGAAGTTTGTGGATGACTAAGAAGATGAGGGTCTGCAATGCAAAAGCATCAATCACAATATTGTTGAAGACCATAATCATCCTCTGATTATGTCAGCCAGCAGCATGGCACCTGCTCACAGCATGTTTATGTTGCATATATGTTTGTTTGCTTGTTTGTTTTTTGCCTGCTCCTCACCCGTTCACTGAAGGGCATCACTTTGGGTTAAACATTGGGGGGGTTGAGGTCTCCACCCATTTCAGGGGGTCCAGGGAGTTGTATTGGCTGGTATTTGATTATTGGGGGGGGTTACAACTCCCCAATCTCCCCATAATTTATGCCCATGTGTTCACTTCTCCTACAGTTCTCCAAGATGCCCAATGCTTCAGAGGCAATGAAGCATCTCACCTGCCCATGCTTTCCAGGCAGGCTTGAAGGAAATGCTGCCCTGGATAAACACCTCCGCCATAGCTGGTGCCAGGAAGATGCGAGGCAAATAAAGATGAAATTGTTCTTCCTCTACACAGTGAGTAGGGGCAACAGCCCCCTCCATCCAGAGACACACACATCCTCCTTGGTCACTTGGTTCCGCATTCTTTCTACCTGAAAAGAAAGCAACCCATTGTGTTGATGGTTGCTGTAGTCATGCAACTCACAACAGCACTTACAACAGCAAACAAAACATGTTCTATGACAGTCAGGATATGCATAGACCATTTTTAACCATTAGCACTTAAGTGGCAATTACTCTTAGTTGGAACAAAACACAGATGTTATTCAGAAGCTTGTCATATATGCCACATATCAGCTATGAGAGAGTTATTCCTTTATCATGGGACAGTTGCTTTGTAAGTTTCTTTTATGTTCACCTAAAAGGGAAAGTAACCGCTTACTCTTATGTTAATATCCTGAAAGACAGATATCTACCAAAGACAATGAATCAAGCCTATGTAGGTAATGAAAAAGTTGTTTCTACATTTGAATAGAGATTGTGCATTCCAGAGGTAGGCGGTTTGGCTTTGTGAATCAGCTGTGATATTTAAATAATTGTTCTATTGAGCTAAATGTCAGTCAACTTTCCCAAGTATCATCACTACAGGTACCCATTGCATCTGCTTTTGTACCAGCCAACCTTCTAGTCAATTTCTTAAAAAAAATTACTTAAATGTTATAATTTTCTAAAGAACAGTAACAAACTCAAAGTACCTATGTAAAAATAAGACGAAATGAATGTTCACTCAACTTGATCTAGTTCACACGGATCATGTTGGCATGCCAGCCATAAAAAAACAGCCCCAAAACACTTCACACATTCCTCAGAATAAAACCAGCTATCACTGCTTTCAGAAATATTTTCCACACGTCATCTTGGTTTGACTCTACCTAGCTTCAGGGCATCCCTTTGTCATTTTGCTGAGTCACACACTCAGTTTATTGGCAGAAAATGTCAAAGATTAAATTTGTTAAAATCATTGTGTGTATTAATCAATGTTAATCAACAATCAATGTTTGTATTAATAGCAAAAGTAATTAAATTACTTTTAAATAAAAGTAACAACATTCTGATCATTGTCAGTTGTCAGTTTTAGGGGTCTGAAGTGTTTTTTGGATTTAAGATATCCCCCTGATTTCTCTGGTTGTGGTTAACAGGATGAGATGACAGTTTTTTATCATAGACACTGTGACATTGAACATAGAAAACAAATGGTCTGATACTGCTGGCATTTAACAATGCCTGTACAATTTCAAGAACTTATGCAATCCTGACCCATCAGGTTGTTCCAGTCCAAAGCTGTAAAAAAATGCTATTGTATAGTCAGAGAAGGCCAAAAATGCAGCCAGGGCAGGTCAATGGCTTGGTAGAATTTTCTCACAACTTAGGCTTGGCTAAGAACCCCTACACTGTAAATGTGCATGTACCCAGGTAAAGCTTTTATTACAGCTGGGGGGGCGGGGTGGGGGGTGGAGTAATCTACGTAATAAAAAAAGGAAAACAAAATACCTGTGATGTAAAAGCAAATGCCATTTCAGTTGAAAATTGAGCAAAACATCTTGACATCCCTTCTCAGAGCTGGGTTTACTGGGGGAAAACAAGGATCATTCGTACATAACACAAGTCAGACAGAAGGACAAGGAAGAACCAGCGTATGATGGCAGAGAAGTTACGCAAAGGCTGCTGATACACTATTCAGGTCCAGATGGGGGAGCCATCAAAATAAACCT
This sequence comes from Mormyrus iriodes, assembly GCA_011763525.2. Lineage (NCBI taxonomy): Eukaryota > Metazoa > Chordata > Actinopteri > Osteoglossiformes > Mormyridae > Mormyrus > Mormyrus iriodes. Next base: position 1,325,205 of record JAAGVU020000035.1, read on the forward strand.
CACTCACAAAATTAAGTGCAGAAACTGCGCAGGGGAACCTGACTCAGGACTGGTCCTGATGTAGGCTTTCCTTAAGTCCCAGTGAATGTGTATGTTGTTGTGCACAGGAATGCACAAATGAACCCTTGGTGAAACTGTGGAACCAGAGTGAGAGTGTGAATAAGATCAGTGAATTAGCTCGCTATCCACTTTCCCTTCCTGGCCACCAACTCCCCACGAGGTCAGCGCCTGTGACTTGAGCCAGTTCTATCCTCCCCAGTGATTGCAGAACAGAATGGCTTTCCTCCACGGGCCTCCCCTGAGGGTAGCAACCCTCTGAGCTGGTTTTAGGCCAGTGGCGACAACACTGGGATAATGGGGAACAAAGACAACATTGTGCAGAAGTGCCCCCCCACCTCCCAGTTCCATTTAGGCTGCTTCTTGGCCAGGTAACCCAAGAGGACAATGACGGTGACCCTTCATCCTCACCTTCCATGGGCCATCCTGTTCTTGCAGGAGACAGAGGATCACAGTAATGGAATATGCCAGGATAAGGACTGTGACATAAAAGTAAAATGGAAGCTCTCTGTGTTTCACAACGTCCTTCTCTGGATTCCCACAACCTAAAGACAGATGAGTATTTGTTTGCGGACCTTTTTTTGATCGCACGGGGGGGAGGGGGTTAGTAACTGGGCAGTAAGTTCTCTAAATCCACATAGTTTTCCTGGCCAGATGTCCCCCCCCTACCTCAGAGGTGGGAGGAGGAGTCAGAACTCTGTCTGGAAGTGGGTTCATTATTTCAATGTCCTTACTCATTCAGTGAGTTGTCCTATTTATAATTTGCAGTTCAAGAAATGCATTGGATATTTTGAGATAAGTGTGAATTTAATCAGGGTAAACACTGGAAAGTACATACTCCAAGCGCTTTCAGAACAGATCTCCCTGTCGTCCTCCTGAACAAAAGCCCTATAAGAAGGGGAGGCGTGGCTGTCCTGGGTGGGAGAGTCAGGTGACAGGGGCTGTTCTGTTATTCATCCCCCATCCCTCCTTCATATTTGGTGTGTTCTGTTCTTTCTTGCCCCCCAGTGACCACAAAGAAACTCCTGACATCCTTTCCAGATACTGCACTGATTCAGTTTTTTTTTTTCAAGTGTGCGTGTGTTTGTCTTTATCTTAGCTGGTATGACTCCTTTGTTTATTTTTTGGTTCCCTTTCTGCATTGTGTTGCTCCTCCCATCCCTCTAAGCCCTGATGGGAAATCTCATATTCCCTGCCCAATCCGTATGTCACATGGTCCAATTGCAGTTCTCAGAAACCTCTGCCTCTGCTTGGGGACATTGCAGAAAAAGTGCAGTTTGGATATCTATAATAGGTGTATGGAAGCTTGATAATTTCAGCTCTACGGGGTCATGGACCCGACTCAAGCGAACAACCAGAGTCTGGTTGAATTTGAAGCAGGGTTGTTTTTGGCTTTCCCTCTGGTAATTTAGTGCATCTTTGTTGCTTTGTGTATAGCTTTAAGACACACCTCACAGGTGTGCCAGTTAATGAATAAATCCTATACATAATGCACTTTTGTCTATTGTGAGCCACTGGGAGGTAGAAGACAAGACATGAGAGCTTTGCTGACTGTGTGTTACTGTGGAAATTAATCACCAGCCCATGCCTACAGATGTCTCAGCTAAAGAAGTCAAGCCAGTCCTGATGAAACTGCGTGGCATTGGGATGGGGACAGGGATAGACTGACTGTGTGAAGTCAAGGGACAGGATGCTTTCCACAATAATATTAACTACCGAGTAAAGAGTTACGACTAGCTGGCTTCAGTATTTTAATTCACATATTTAAATAGATTTTAGGGCTTTTTACCTAATTAACATCAGGTTAACCTTATTTTATGTTCTGTTATACAGTGGGCCTCCTTATGTCTTACTATTTTTAATTGGGACAGAGAGCCCTTTAAATTCGCACTGTCTGTCTTTGGTCTTGTAACATCACAGGGGGGGTCATAATAAACATTATTACTACAGAAGTTTGTAGCTGCATACCAGCAATATTTTACCACTGCTACCAGTTTTTGTAGAGAAAAGCTTGTGGAGAAATGGGGTAGAGCAAAGTACTGGACTTTGTAACGGTGAGTCTGGTTTCTCGGATTGGTATGACCTGTTAGACTGTGAGAAGACAACAGTCCCCTTTGATCTCCAGCTGAATGTAGCTCTCACATCAGTAACCCAAGAGCTGGGCCCTCCTCAGATTCATGTAAAGGAAGAACGATACAGAAACGGTGTACTGAGCCTGCTTTGTGTGGCTGTGTCGTCCTGTCTGCAGTCTGTGCTTCTTTCTGTATGCTAGTTTTGCGTTTGTGATGTATTTCTAAAACTGTGTACGCATGCATGAATGCCTTTTGAATGTACATTGAATATACATCAGATATATCAGATATATATATCAGATCTTAGTGTGTGTGTGCGTGTGTGTGCGCGCGCATTATATATCCCCAAATATCCCCACAATGTGATTAAAAAAAATTAGAAGTTATCAAGAAGTCCTTGAAGTGTTTTCACCACAGTAAACAAAATCAGAAAACCCCACAGTCTCCGAAAGGCTTCCATTTGGATCAGACATCTAACACGTAAGTCATGCTGGTAGCTTTCCTTCTCTGACCAAAGATCCACTTCCTGAAGTGGGACAGAGGAGTGACATGTTACTTTTTTGTCATTCCCCTGGAATTAATATTTTTTATCTTGGATATTAGTTTCAGAAATACTGTCAGCATTGTGACACATAAATGGGATCACAACTCATCCAAATCTTATCTGTAAAGGCCTGGTCCCTCCTTGGAGTGTGAGCTGGTAGAGAAATGCAAAAATGGACATACTCTGACCATCATGCTCAGATTCAGTTTCAATGGATGATAGCTGAAATTCTACCATGCAGTCCTGGAAGGTGAGAATATCAATAAATCTACTCTATCTATGGTCCTCTATGGTTGCAGTGTCTACAGCACTACTTGATAATTAAGTTTTAAAATCCACATTAAGATCCACATTTTACTTACCAGACACTTACCCTAAGTGAGACATATTTATTGACAAAGCAGAATCAGGATCCCTGGGGCAATTGGGTGTTAAGGCCCTTCCTCAAAGGCCCAACAGTAAAATCACTATGTAGGATTTCAACCGGCACCCCTCCAATCACAGGTACAGAGTTCTAGCCCACGCAGCCATACACATTTACAAAATGCCATTTCAGCAATATGCGCAAGATTTTCTCCTGTTTACTGGGGTTCTTCAGTATGCCTGCTTTCAGTGTGCATCAATGATATTCAGAAGTGGCAGACCACACCCCACAGACAAAACATGCAAGAACGTGAACTTTCTGGCGGTCCCCGAGGACCGCGACGGGAAACACTGCATTCAACCAGTATTAATGTAAAATGTAAGTTTTCTTTAACAGCAAAAAAAGAGAGAACAGCACCTGCACTTACAATTCCTCACGTGGAAAAACAACTCACGCTCTTGGAGACTGGCATGCAGGAAGCTGTAGTGGGCAATGGCACGAGGTCTATTGACTTAGGCTTTAACCTTGAATGGGTGAATTCACAGTAAAGCAGAAGGAGGAAACGGCGTACCTTTTCAGTCAAAGGAAATTCTTATTCATCTCCTTATATATAAGATTTAGTATCTTCTTTGTCTTTTAAATATCATGGTTTCAGCATTACAAAACATATGATTTGTTTAAGGGCAGCGGGCAGTGGAAGAAAATCTTTCTTAGCTAATTTCACATAACGCTATTAGTAGCGAATCGTTTTATGGCAAAGACACAATAATGAGTGCAAAATCCCATAGGTGGGTTCATCGCCACCCATTGCCCTTGGTACAAGCTGTGCCAGGGTCAATTGTTTTTCCAAACTAATTAAAAAGACTAAAAAAAGAATCAAGAACACAGGTAATCGCCATTATCATAAAACAGTGTAAACATTCAGTAATATTTACTAAATCCGACAAATTGCATAATCCTCTGTTAATTTTTACAAATTGATGATGATTTAATTGTTGGGTTGTTATTTTTTCATGTAACCGATCCTGGTTTGAACAGCCTAATTTGTATGACGCATTTTTCCTAAAATCGTATTATTAATATAAACTAAATGGTTAAAGTCGTTAAAATAACTCATATACTTTACAACATCCAACAAACAGAAAAAGGAAAATAGGGGAAAGTGAAATTGGATATTTGTTTAAGAATGAAATACCGATTAAATTGCATTATTTAATTTCAAAATGAATGATCCCGTAGGGTTTGGTACTATTTTAACTTAGTTATATAGCGTACTTTGTAACATTGTTATTTCTAACATTTTCTCCTGTGGCTGAATTGATATCGTCGGATGTGATAAAAGCTGCGCTATAAGTTAATACTGAAAAATGTTTAAAGTCATTTCACCTTTCGGAACATGTTTTGCGTATTAACTTAATTCGTTTTTCATATAATTCACAATTTACGATACCAATTCACATGCCCGTGGGGGTTTCATTGACGCAAATACGTTTAAGTATTCTTTGCTGAAGGACGTAACAGGAGAACTCCATCTGAGACTGATTTGTGAATAGACTATGTGAAACAATATATTAAACGTATTTTTCTAGGCCTATATAAGTAGTGAAAAGTAAAAAAAAACTGCATTCATAACGTACTGTGCCAGAATTTGCCCCGCCTTCGTCAGATTAAAGCAGGTGGACACTTAAGAGGGAGAGCTGGAAGATCAAGTGAGCCGTCTAGAACTCCTTCATAAGTAAATCTGACCCGTTTTACGTCGGTGTCTGACATTTGATAATTGCTACTTGATTTCACTCTGCTTACTAACGCGAGTCGCGGCAGCCAAAATTGAGCTGAATTTTGATGGATGTGTGCTGAAACCTGGAGGAAGGTAAGACAGACAACTTGGGGCAGTTTGCTTTGCTTATTATTTAACTGTATATAGGAGCATTACGATATACCGACCAATGAGTAGCCATTTTATGTAATACCAAAACTTTTGCAGCTGATTAAGAGAATACTTTTTCCAGGCAGGTTTTGGACCATCCTAAGCTGTGTTTAGGATATATCCACACAACACTACTAACTAATTATTGACTTGAATGAAATGCTTATAAATAAATGGTTTATATATTACATTACTCCAATTCTAATGAAATAATAGTCATTTATGCCTCAGAAATGTTTTATTTACTTAATCACGTACCAACCTATAAAAGACGCTAGCGTTTGGTTCACCAGCCACTGACAATGAAACAAACAAGTGACTAAGGGGGGTTTTATTCCAATCAAAAGCTATTTAGAAATTTAAAAGTATGATTCAGTCTTCTGCAGATTGTATAATAAAGAGTCAAAATAAAGTGACAGCGCTTCGTTAAACGAAAGCAAGAAAGTGTCAGTTCTCTTGATATAGAGCTCAGCCGACATTGTCTTCTGATCCTTGGTGTATCTAAGATGTCATTCCAGCTGTGGTACCAGCTTCGAGTAAAACCAGCTCCAAACTCTCGCTGAAAAATTGCTACAGGATATTGTGCTCAATAATCAGTGTTCTTTTTTCTGACATAACTGAGGTGAACACAAAATGCTTAGTAAACGGAGGGTGGGGCTTAACCTGCGAGATTAATTATGTATTGAAATAATGAAGTGACAATTAACGTCTAAAAGCGGGGATTTAGCTAAAGATGTTAAGTGATAAATGACAATTCGGGATGCAGCACTATTCAGCAGGGCCGGCCCTGGGTGTTCTGGCGCCCTAGGCAAGATTCCGCTATATTAAAAACATTTCAGTAGCACATGGCTACTATCTAGCTCGCGTCTGCTTCACAACTATTGAAACTTTACATCTAGTGTAAATAACTGTAATGTTATAAAATGCAACTAGAGGTATTACTAATGATTTTTTTCACTTGCTCTTTTGCGCCCCCTAATCAAATGGCGCCATAGGCGATCGGCTGTGTCGCCTATAGGGCGGGCCGGCCTTGCTATTGAGCACTACTTCATAATTAACTATGTCCTTGGTTTAAGGAGTTTTTGTTCTACTGAGTTAATGAATGCAGTTTTTAGGCAGAAACGTTTGGGTTTGAATACGTGCGTATAGCGTATTCAGCACAAATTCGTTTGTTTCGTAAGATCCCGTCATTGTAATTATTAGTTATGCGGCATTGTTTCCGAGAAATGATTCATTAACGAACAATGTTATTCAACAGTACTGTTTGTTTGTTTTCGACGCAGGATTTAATGAGTGGTGTCGAGTACTCGTAAATCACCAGTGTGCATTTCACAAGCTTCGGACATAACGAGGCTTAGGAATCAGTGAAGTAAATTTTTTTTGCAGTGCAGCACGTTGCCCAGCTGCTGTAACTTTCACTACGATTTAATCCGAAGTAGCCTAGCACTATACCCAGCTGTTAAAGTGGGTAAGATGGTCTTGCTATGAATAAAAGCCTTAGGGGGAACATTCATTCACCCTGACATGTGATCAATGTTATGGTTCTAGATGAGCAACTAAAGGCACATACTGGCATGAACTGGAGTGAGCTCTGTTTTAATAGAGCACCAGTTATTTGTTTGTTTGTCTGTTTTCTGCTTTTACCCTGTGAACTCTAATCCCACCCCTGAATCTTGCAGGAGCGGTAAGGCGCTGCAGACAGCATGAACTGGGCGGCACTGTATGTGCAGCTAGGTGGAGTGAACAGGCATTCCACCAGCCTGGGGAAGGTCTGGCTGTCTGTGATCTTCATCTTCCGTATCATGATTCTGGTGGTGGCAGCAGAGAGTGTGTGGGGCGACGAGCAGTCTGACTTCACGTGCAACACGCAACAGCCCGGCTGCAAGAACGTCTGCTACGACCATTTTTTTCCCGTCTCACACATCCGTCTGTGGTGTCTTCAGCTGATCTTTGTCTCCACGCCCGCACTGCTTGTGGCGATGCATGTGGCCTATAGCAAGCGTGGAGCCAAGCGAAGCATCCTCCGAGCTAGGGGCGACAAAGCAGAGGATGACCTGAAAAGCCTGAAAAACAGGCGCATCCCCATTACTGGGCCACTCTGGTGGACATATGCTTTGAGTCTACTCTTCCGCTTGCTATTTGAAGGTGGCTTCATGTACGCCCTCTACTATGTCTACAACGGCTTCCGAATGCCGCGGCTAGTCAAGTGTGAGCAGTGGCCCTGTCCCAACAAGGTCGACTGTTTTATCTCCCGTCCAACAGAAAAGACCATCTTTACCATCTTCATGGTGGCTTCTTCTGGCCTCTGCATAGTTCTCAATGTGGCAGAGCTGTTCTACCTGATCGCTAAGGCACTCATTCGGTGCTCTGGTGACTCGGCTAAAGGGCACTCTTACACTGCCTCAGATAGAAGGTCCAAGGATAAGGCCTACCTACAAAACAAAAGGAATGAGATGTTACTGTCCTCACCTTAACGGCTTAATTTCCCCACAAACCAACTTTGTTACTCTCTCACGAGAAGACTGGATAGAACCATTTGTATTTGCTTGCTTTTTGTTTAATTTGTATTATAATTTCTATCCCTGGCACTCCAGATAAAACCTGAAATAAGTGCTGGTTTAGTTTGTGTTCACAGAAATGCAATTCATCTCCTTCAATTCTTCGGATTTTTTAAGTACTGAAACTGCCAAATCAGTGACTTGAGCCTGAGGGCTTGTCCTAATGGGGCCATCTAGTGGTGCACTTTAGCATTACGCAAAGACCCTTGGTATTCCTTCTGTACACTTGAAATGTTAGATACCCTGCCCTGTAACAAAAGCACTTTCCACAATGCAATAACTCCAGATAGGTGGCTATTAAAAAGTTAGAATGTGAAGGGGTGCCTTTGTCATTGATGCTAACTGACACCCTCCGTACTCAATGTTGAACACCCCCATACCCCAAACTTTCAATGATGTGATTGAAAACAGAAAAAAAACTGGGTCTAAGGATAAATTACAGGAAAAAATCTGAAAAGATTACTGAATGTTTTCTCCCAGTAACCTTATTGTGTCAGTTGCTCAGTCACAGGGTAAGTATTTTAAGTAAATTATTTTAGTTCTGTGTGGCTCTGCCTCCATAAATAGATACAGCTTAGGTCAGGGGTGGCCAATCTTATCCTCAAAGAGCCGGTGTGTATGCAGGTTTTTGGGATAACCTTTAGGTCAGCTGTTCAAACCCAGGTGTGAGGACTCTTCAGCCAATCAGTCCTCTAATTAGTAATCTAATTAGGCAGTTGCAGCAAAAACCCGCATACACACCGGCCCTTTGCGGATAAGATTGGTCACCCCGGCTTAGGTAGTTTTCAGCTTGTAGATCATCAAAATTAGTGTTCAGTGTTATGAAGCAAATGGGCTAATGTTCAGCTCCTGATCTTTTGCTGATGGATTTCTAGCTGGTATAGCACTTAAAGAACTAGACTTTAACCAGTTATACCCAAGGTGGACTTCAATGTTTATACATTTGCTGTAGAAGAAAAATGTGTAAATATCTACATTGTACACTGAGTCCAAGAAACTAAAGGCACAGGCCTCAAACTGCTTCCATACAGTAATGTGTATGCCGTGTCCCCTTTGACCTGCTAGCACTGTTTATGTCAGCCTTCCTCCAAGAAGTCTAATTTAGTACAGAATTTATTATGTGGAGGATAGAGGGTTACAGTGATAGTAGAGACATTATATTGATTGAGTTTATTTGAACTTTTAAAGCAAGGACGGGATAACAGTTTATGTTACCAAGTTACATAAAGAGCTGTGGCAGGGGCCAGTTAATCTGGATGCTAACTGAAGCAGCAGTGCTGTCTGTCCAGGGCTAATCAGATACAGGTTCCTGGTATTTCTCAAAAAAATTCTATTGGGTAATGGGACTTGATTCAGCTTTGTTCATTTCATTGAGGGCACAGCGCAGAATTCTTGCATTCTGAGTTTTGTTCAAAGATGTCAGTGGTTCTGTACTTCAGTTCACGGAGCTCAATTTAAGACTTTGATGGCAGATGTCTCAAATAATTTATAAACTTTATTTTGCTAGCTACCAGAAAATTAGGATATATGATCCAGCCAGAGTTAATTATATTGAAATTGATATCTGAGAACTAGTTTACTGTAATGCTTCCTTGCTTTCCGATTTAAAGGTTTTCATCTCCTCTTTCGACTGCTCAGTGTTTGATGGTGCTATACTGATACAGAATTTTCTTGCTAGTATTCATCTTGTTCCGTCTGAAATCTTGCGATAGCCTTACAGCTCCCATTTCTCCCATTCGTCCAGTTTATGTGACATGCACACATGAGAATAACTAGAAAATTTCGTCCTTTGTAGCTCTGAGAAAGTCTCAGTCCCGTAGTGACTGACGGTCAGTCTTTGTTATTCTCCTGCTGTGAGAACATGCTGACAGGCGAGCTCGTCGGGAACCTTGACTGTAGTGGTTTCTGTGTGTAGTCTGAACGTAAGTACACGGCTTACCTGTTTGTTCATAATAATGAAAACTACGTTATTGTTGACATGCTGCCCACAAGAAAACTTTAAAAATGTATTTAGTCGATAAATAAATAATATTTCTGTATGTGTGATATGACCATAACAGTGGTCATATCTATGTTATTTTATAATTTATAATTGGATTGTTTTAAATATGTATATGCAAACTATAGGCTACATTTTATTTCAGTGCGAACTTTTGTTACAACGGCTTTAATAAAAGTATCACCTTGGCGTTTGTGTTTGTTATAGTTTATTCTGAAATGTCTAATGATGCATGTATCTGAGTTATTTAACGCTACTGCCTTTTATACTTTCACAGAAATAGAGAAAGTTACGTGTTTACAAAATTTCTCACATGACCGTCTCGGTTGCAACCCAGTCGCCAATGTAAATTTCAGAGGACGGTCAGAAGAGGGCGACACTAGACAGTTTAAGGCCTTTTGACCCCAACCGGGTAAATTTGATTCGGTTTTCTAACAAGGTGTTTTCCATTAATAAAACCTAAATCAATAAACATAATACACGTCCATAGATTTATGCATTTAAATAGTGGTAGGTCTACCTCAGTATCAAATGCTGTTTTTGTAGGCCTACAAATAGTAATTAAAATAGTAGGATAATTTAAATGTAGAAACATGCAGTATACTAAGATACAGACACATGCTGTACATGAGAAAAAAAACGCATTCACGCTCTCTGGTTTATTAGTCAATTTCTTGCTTTCATTCAAAGTTTTACATCGTGTCCCTGCACATTTTTTAAGTAATATCCATGCCTAATGCAGCTTCACAACACTTTCAATTAAGACACACAAATCGATAATTCAGAATACATTTTGAGTATTCGTCATACGGCAGACAAATCAATCGACCGATTAATAGCTGTAACATTTTATAACCCAGTACTCAATAACAAATACAGCAGTCCAAGAACACAGAAAACACCTCTGAACCTATTATTCTTGCTGCTTGGAGTATGCGCGGGCCTGGGTGATCAGTTTGTGGTGGTGGGCATGGGCGTGGCATGCGCTCTTGCAGAGTGATGACTCTTGAGATTCAGTCATGCATGGTCACACAATGTGACAGCCGCGATGGCTGAGAACGGTCGGCTGCTGCGCTTCACCGGATCCCGTCTCCGAGTCCCACACGCCACGAAAAAGTAGCCTTCTGCGCAAGACCTGAATCCACGTGTGAAGGAGGCCCGCGATTTAGTAAGTCGGCTGCGTGGCAGCTCTCCAGAGAGTTAGTAAAGCGGAACAGCTGCTAGGACTTCATTGCGTGGGTGGGGGAAAGGGAGGGTTACGACTGCCTAGAACGATTTGTACGATATACAACGCCCTCAAAATACAGCACCACAGACAAAAAGTTCTTGATTTCAGTTACTGAAGTTCCCAACCCCAGTGTAAAGTAGTCGTTATCGTCCAAGGCTTCACTTTCCCTGACGGACTTTTATTTCAGGTTGTTTGCATCAGAATACAGCATCACTCTTTTGGATATTTTATTGACTTATTTTTATTATTTCTAATTAAAAGTTTATGGTGCTGCCGACCACCAGACCGCAGGTTTTAAACAATAAACAAGACAAAAAGGACATGACGTTTGCATATAATGTACGCTGCTGTCACTAAGACAAACTGGAAATTTCCCTATTATCAGGTTGTCAGACGCTGTGAACATTTTATTAACATGTACATTCAAAATAGTTTTAATATTTTGAATAGACATTTTATTAATGGAAATCCTTAATGAAATAAGAATGGATTAAACCAGCATAAATATAGTGTATCTAAAACGAAAACCGCGAAACAATTTACAAAAGTAACTTAGCACTAACAATATAATAATAATAATAATAATAATAATAATAATAATAATATCAACAATGAAAGTTTTTCTGGTGACGAAACAGTCTGCAATTCCCTTCGTAGTTAATAAAGTATCTGGGTCATTCTCTATTCGGAATGGGACTTTTTAAAAATCAGTTTCAGTAATCCTAAAAGTTAACTACCTTAATATATGTATTAACGTGTTAATAGTTTAATTACAAAAATATTTTTATTATAATGCAAAATACATTAAATGGTTAGTTTGTCACTGGTGTTATCACATCTTGAGGCATTAATTTTGTCAGACATTATTTATGTTGAAATTTATATTTTAACGCGTCTATATCTACTGAAGGAATTCCATTTAAATAATTGTGTTACCATTGATGCTTTATAGACACATATTGAAAAAAATACACATACAAGTCTGTTATACATTTTAGGGATCTTCATATCCTACTTTGCAAAAAAATGAATACTTTCTTGTAGAACTAACATGCGATTTGAACAACTGACAAAACAGTACAAAAATTGATTATTTCAAAAGTTCAAGTAAGACATTCTTAATGAAGACGATTTATCATCCAAAAGAACAAAGATCTTGTCATTATAGTTCTATTGTGCTACTGCATGCAACACCAGTGACAGATGGAAAAATTAACATTAAAACATTAACAAAGACCTAATTTCCACATTAACTAGCTTATGTATTCTGATCATTCCTGACAGTGACTTTAACACCAGTGATTTGTAAGCTGACCTAGTGCAACTATTCAAAATCAATCATATAAAATATATGGGATTATTTTGACAAAAATTCAATTACCCAACCCTTAAAGTGCATAACACCAGTAATGTGTAGAAGTTATGCGCAGCCTGAGATAGAAATTATAAAATTTTAAAATAAAACTCTCCTTCTCATTTGTTGAGATGCTTTTTCTATGATGACCCAGTTTAATGGAGCAAGAATTACTATGTTAGAATGTAATATGAATTCTAATAACACAAGTGACCAAAATCTCTGAAAATGTTCTTTTTAAAGAAATGACATTTTTAAACGCAGGCTATATAATGTTAGCTTACGGCCTATTTATGTATGTGATTGTTGCAATGCTACTGCTACACAAAAGGAAGCGTCAAAAATATTCTGTGTGTGTGTGTGAGTGTGTATATATATATACACACACACAGATAGATATATACACATATATAATGAATGTGTGTGTTTGTGTGTCATATGATCATAACAGTAGTCATATGTATATTATTTTATCCTCTGTTACATGGTTTCCCACTCCAAAGAGCTCTAGAGATCTAGACGGCCTAGAGAGATCTAAATACTACATTAGGCCTACAATGAAATATGTTAACAGTATAACATTATACATGTACGCATGTGTACATTCCTTTTAGTACAGCTAAGTGCGCCTAGTACGTCTGATTCAATTAGCGTCCGTTCATCCAATGAAATATTTTCGTTCATCAGCACTACGGAATCTGATGAGACCGGCATTCAGCCGGCGCAGGACCATTTATAAATAATGAACATATTCAAATTCAAATTATTTTAATAACTTTGTTTTGTTTTCTTCAAAAACGGTGTGCATGTTTCAATTCCAATAAAATAGGTGCCAGTTTTGTTATCCCCTGCGTTTTAAACACTTGATGTAGAAAGGCATCGAACATCAGTTAAATCTGACAGACAGCTTAATATAAAAGCATGCACTACATCGTATTTATATTAACATGACTACATGCCCAGCATTAAAATCTAATAAAATTCACAAAGTGTAATACAAAGCACACAAATTATAGGCCATTGTTATTTTCTGTAGCGACTACCTCCGATGAATGAAAGTATAAAAAGTTAAAGTTAGAGCAACATTACTCATAATCATAAATGTAGTTGCTTTATCGTATTGAGAAATTTTATTACTGTGGCTGTCAGAACAATTAAAGTAGTCTATGTGTGTTTATTAGCCTAAGATGACTAACCGCAAATATCGCTTGTTTTAGTCACAGATGGATTTGTTACTTATTATACAAAGACATTAAGTTTTCCATCTTTAAGCATTTCGATCTACCTTTAAGTTACTTGTCATCCGCAAAAACGCCTGATATATAATTTATCCAATAATCAGAAATACATGATTTTTTAAAATCAATGTTTTTTTAATTGATTTCTCATTGGTAATTTATTTTACTCGTTCGAATACATGTAATTTACTCCTGCTTGAAGAATTGCTGCAAAAGGTACAGCCGAAGAGGGACGTAGGCCTACTTGAAAATACTACTAGCGTACTTACTTTTTAGTAATTGTAATGTATGTTAGCCTGTATTACCATTGTTTACTAGTATTTGCTGAGAAAATTGTCTGTAATAATATGCAAATGCATTTAAAAAAAATGAAATCTGGCTATATATAAACATTGTATAACGTTGTTGCTATGACGTCAGTTAATGGCTGCGCGTAAAAATTAGATAGACGTTAAATAAAA
>JAAGVU020000035.1:1339106-1349583 GCA_011763525.2 Mormyrus iriodes
TTGGTTGATTAGATAATTGCATTAATGAGAAATTGAACAGGTGTTCCTAATAATCCTTTAGGTGAGTGTATAAACATTGTATAACGTTGTTGCTATGACGTCAGTTAATGGCTGCGCGTAAAAATTAGATAGACGTTAAATAAAACAAGGATATAATTCAGGCTTTATTAATACATTTTTACAATTATTTGCAGGTAGGCCTACAGTAATATTTTATGATTGTATATCATTGCATTCATAATGATTTTCCAAAGTTACACTAGCACGGGTCCCACCCCGACTCTGTTTTACATATTAGAGAAGCCTTGACGCTTTTCTACAAAATATCGTCCCTGCCTATTGATCCTGTAAAATTTCAGTTTTAAAATATAGCCATTAAAACGTAACAGTCTGATAATGAACAAATGGAATATCAGAAATGCATATAAAGGAGTTTGATATTGTAATTAAGCAGCGTAAGAAGCAAAAACAGATTAAGGAAACAGTTTCTCAGTCACTTCGGTACATTTCTCAGATCAGAAATGAAACTTCATGTACAACCTCCACATCATCGAGTCACTTGTGCACATAATAAATGCAAAGTCTTATTCTTTTGGTCAAATTGCAAATGATTATGCACAGTCGTCTGCTGATTCCTACATTATCAATCATTTATGTCACGTTGGTCAAAATGTATTATACTAGTTCCCTGTTGAATAGTCCTACCTTACACAACGTCTAAGTATTAGGACATTGCATAAGTCATTACATGCAAAATGGTTGAATCGGTTGTCAGAATCTGTAAAGCATATTCTCTAAACATCTCCGTTAAAGTTACACCGTTTTTTTTTTTTATTGAAATGTGCCTGAATTGATTCATTTTTCTCAGTTGAATCTCGACTTTCACCAATACAAAGGAATGTTTGAAGCTTTAGATCGACCAATGATCACCAAGGTCTCTAAAACAGGTGCATCTCATGATGGGGGGAGTACATATATTGACAGAGCACAACATAGTGTCACAATTTGGAAATGGAAGAACAACAAGGAAATGAACAGGGTCAACAGCCAGTAAGAAGACGAGGAGTCAAGCTGCATGGAGGAAGGGCAGGGAGGCAAAACAGAGGAAGAGGTAGAAGAGGCCACGAACAGAGGCATGTTCCTGAGGAAATAAGGGCCACAGTTGTGGCCCACGCCCTCAATCATGGCCTTACAATGGCTGAGGCTGGTCGAAGGGTGCAGCCAAATGTTGGGAGAACAACTGTGTCCTCAATCATTCAAACGTTTCGTAAAGACAACAGGTATGTAATCCAACAATGTGCACTGTCCTGTAATATTGTATATTTACTGCAAAGCTTCATGTTAGAGTATTCCACTTATATTTTATAGTATACAGTAGATACTTTATACAGTTACATGCTGTGTCACAGCAGGGCATGGCACAGGCGGGGAAAAAGAAGGCAACAATCCACTGGCAACTCCAAAACAACACAAATGGTTTATTAGCAAAATAAAAGCATAGAACCAGACACACAGCATTCACCTACATAACCACATACAACAACCAGCTGGGGAAATGAACTAAAGCCGGAACTTAAATATACAAACCAAACTGCACTAAGGAGGATGCAGGATGGAACCATTAACCAGACAATCAATCAAACAGAACACAAAGGACAAGCAACAGGTGAAAATAATGAACAGGGATAATCACGGAACTAGGAATTTTAACAAACTAAAAAACACTAATGTAACACTGTGAATACAAGGCTATACAGAATACAAGAAATACAAAACAAATACAAAACTTAACACAAGGAGGGTGGATCATGGTTGTAAGAACTATGACAGAAAACAAACAGTAGGAAAACTAAAAACCAAAACCAAAACTACAAACACTGAGGATAACAAAAATCGAACAAAACATACAAAACTGGTGAGGCTGGGATTTGCCAGCCTCAAACCCATGACACACAGGTTTACAGATGGAGCCACACACACAGTGCTACGCAGCGGTCTAAGAGCAGAGAGAAACAGATGAGGGTAAAGGATATAAATACAGAGGGGAAAAGGCAGAATGGCCAGCAAAAGCTGCTGGCCAGTCGGGGACGAGGAGAAGGGCGCGGTCAGAAGGTAACTGTCTGACAACTGTACATATACTGTAGCACACACACATACAAGTATGCATCCTTACAGTGTGCATATATATATATATATATATATATATGTGTGTATATATATATATATATATATATATATATATATATATACACACACACACACTATATAAATATGCATACATATGTGTGTTACAGTATATGTAACTTTGTACAATTGAAATTGATATATGCCATACAGAAAAAGTATAACCATATAAGCATTTTCAGTCGTTGTTATCAAAATCATAGCCGTAGCTTACATCAGAAAATACTTGCAGAGTACACTGCTCTATTGACAACATGGCTAAGCATCTTGACCATCTTGTTCATGAACAATGATACAAGGACTTGTCATTCTGGTGGCACTGACAAGTTCATTGACATAAAAATTACCTTTCAGGGATAAACTAAGGTTTCGGAGAAAGTTACAGGCTTTTGCAGGTAATCCATTGTGTGGTGCTGCATGTACGAATTGGTTCAAGAACGCAAATGCAAATGTTAAGGATAATTCAAGAAATGTACCAAAGTGACTGAGGAAAAACTGTAAAGGAAACATCTTATATATGGGTAGAGAAATATTTAACATAGTAATGTTTAATGTGTGAACCCTCACCCTGCAAGTGTGAGACAATAGTTATAGCTGCTGTTATGCCCACAGCTCTTTAGTTATAATTATATAAAACAATAATAATAAAAGTATAAAAATTGCATATAGTATAAACCTGTACATTTCATATTATAATTATATATTAAAATGAATAATTGGAGTTCCCTTTTTATTATGTGATTTCCATTTGTAATATCCATGCACAGTCCATATCAGCTTGCAATGTGCAGGTTTGTGGGGGACCTGAGCCTCTTCCAGAAGCCAGAAACACAATAATACACTACATACCTAGTGACACGCCACAGCAAACAGCATCTTCTGCCTTTGACCCTTGCATGACAGAGCCGTGGGGAGCTCATTCAGCACCTAAGGAGCAGTACATTGCTCAGGGTACCTTAGTGGTAGCATGGTGGTTATGGATTCAAATCAGCAACCTTTCAACCACAAATGCACCTCCCTAACCATTAGGCCACATAACCAAGTTAATGGCAAGCTGTAATCTGTAGCTATGAATTAAGAAATAAATGTTTATAATCTTATGATGCGATGGACATCCAGGGTGGTCCTGTGCTTTGTGCCTGGAATAACCCCCCCCCCACAGCTGTGTTCTCGATCAGTTGTTGGCAGGACAGAAGGAGTCTCCCCCCCCCCAGCACAAACACACTTCCTAACTTGCTTCATTCCCTCTCTCACACCATACTTCTTTCTCAGGGCACAAACAGGGCACAGATCATAAAGGATGGGTGACTGGAGCTTCCTGGGACGACTGCTGGAGAATGCGCAGGAGCACTCAACTGTGATCGGCAAAGTGTGGCTCACCGTGCTGTTCATCTTCCGCATTCTGGTGCTTGGGGCGGCCGCCGAGGAGGTCTGGGGTGATGAGCAGTCCGACTTCAGCTGCAACACACAGCAGCCTGGCTGCGAGAACGTCTGCTATGACGAAGCCTTCCCCATCTCGCATATTCGGTTTTGGGTGCTGCAGATCATCTTCGTCTCTACACCCACTCTCATCTACCTAGGCCATGTGCTCCACATTGTCCGCATGGAGGATAAGCAGAAGGAGAAGGAGGAGGAGCTGCACAAAGCAGGACACCTTCAGGAGGCCAACGAGCTCCTCTGTAAAATCGGAGGAAGCTCATGGGGGGATGATGGTGGCAAGGGCAGGAAGGAGAAGCTGCCCGTTCGAGATGAACACGGCAAAATCCGTATCCGTGGGGCTCTGCTGCGTACTTATGTGTTCAACATTATCTTCAAGACTGTATTTGAGGTTGGATTCATCCTGGGCCAATACTTTCTCTATGGCTTTAGGCTGAGGCCACTGTACAAATGCTCTCGTTGGCCCTGTCCCAACACTGTGGACTGCTTCATCTCCCGGCCCACAGAGAAGACCATCTTCATCATCTTCATGCTTGTGGTAGCCTGTGCCTCCCTACTGTTGAACCTGCTGGAGATTTACCATCTAGGTTGGAAGAAGCTCAAGCAGGGCATGAACAATGAGTTCCCACCTCAGCGTGAGTCACCGTTCCTCACAGGCATGGATGAAGAGACGGAGGCCAGCCCCAAGGCCACAGCACTCATGAGAGCCCAGAGCCTTGGCTACCTGCCTAATTACAGGGATGCAACGGTGGTGAGAAGCACCCCCGCTTCTTTCCTACCTGTGGGTCAGTATAAGATGGATCCCCTCCTAGAGGAAATACAGGACACCCCCTCAACCATCTACATGGGTGGCAGGGGATCTCACTGGGCAGCAGTCAAAAATACAAGCAACAACAACAACCTGGTCTCTGAACAGAGCTGGGCTAATGCAGCTGTCAAGCTGCAAAGTGCAGAGAGTAAGGCCATGTCAGTTTCATCTTCTTCCTCAGCCACCACCTCACCCTCTTCCACTGACAGCAAGACACACCGTGGCCAGCCCTTGCAGCCGGCTAAGAATGCAGATTCGTCAACACCTGCCGCCTCAAGAGGGGGGTGTGCAGACAATCTTGCAGGAGACCCAGCGCAGGGCCACTTTATCACCGTCGCTGAGATGCATGAGCCGCCACCCCCAGCTGTCACGCACATCCGGTGCCTTAGCAGGGCCGGGAGCACCAGGGCCCGGCCGGGCAACCTGGCAGTCTAGTCCAGGTAGTTGTCTCTGCCCATCCTGCTTTTATATGCAAAGTAAGAATAGTGAATGGAAAATAGCATAAAGCAGGGCACCGGAGGGTACAGTTCTTATAACATAAATCTATAAACAGCAGCATTGCTTTGTAGTTGGTGAGTTGTATTATCTTGTAAACAGGTTCATCTCCGGATTTGTGGGGTTTACAGAAATGTTACCTGAGGACAGCATGAATAGCACGAAGAAAGAGCTGTAGGGGATGACTTCAGCAGCATTTCAAGTTTTGTTTTTGCCTATCAGGAAATTTCTGCAGAAATATACTAGTTTCCTTTTCTTTTATTAATTTATTTTATTTCATTTTCTGGAAAAGCATTCTTAGCACTAGGCTGTTTTGGGCTGGTAAGGCTTAGTGAAACGTCTTCTGTTAAGTAAACTCAGTTATTCATGCTGAAAATTCAATTTGCCTCTGAAGAAGTGGGAGTTTAGTTTGACTGGTCAACTTTCTGAGAACTTTAGAACATATTGTACAGCCCTTGCTGTCCTGCTCCCCTCAGTAGGTGACGGGTACGTCCTTCCTAAACGGAGGTTGGCTGTTGATGCTTACAGCTCCATTGCTCAGTTCATAAGATCAGATTTACCTTTACGGTAAATTTAATAATCGCCTATTCCTTGAACTGCAAGAAATATATACAAAAATGCTCTGCAAATTCATAAACAAATACTGTCATTTATGACAGCATGTTAGAGGAACAGAGAGCCCAGTTTGCAATACAAGTTCTGCAGCATTTTAAGGTACGCTCCAAAGAGATTATGAATTAGTATTAGTTAGAGTCTTTGCCATGGCGCTATGTGTGTGGAGTTTGCATGTTCTCCCTGTGTCGTCAGGGGGTTCCCCCTGGATACTCCAGCTCCCCGCATGGGCCAACAAACACATTGAGGTTAATTGGAGTTACCAAATAGTGTTTGTGTGTGCTCTGTGATGGGTTGGTGCCCCATCCTGGGTTGCTCGTTGTCTTGTGCCAATAGGCTCTGGATCCCCCAAACTAAATAAGCAGTTACAGAAAATAGATGGATGGAAATATGTCAGTGAAACTGTTACTGTGTCCAATAACTGAAATTGCTTCCATTTTTTAAGTTGATTGATTTCTTATCTGTCTATCAGCACAGGTTGTTGTTTTGTCCACTATGTTAATGGCTGGAATCTGTGCAGTCTGGCGGTAGCTCAGTCACTCATAGAAGTAAGGATGACTCTTTTACTTCCTCAGTGTTTGATGATGCGGGTGATACCTGTTCATGTGAAACTACAACTCATTGATTTGGCGACAGTGTGAAAACATATTTCACTGTTTTCGTTTTATAGTTGGTTTCAGCTACTCAAACAAATGTTCATATGAGCAATGGAGCAGTTTATTAGTTCATTAACTGAAAATGAGGCATATGGAAAATTGATCAGTTGTTCACTCAAGTTGTGCTGTTTACACACCTGTAAACATACCAGTAAGTTCACATCCTCTCACACATTCATAATACAGTGATATATATCATCATATACAGCAAAGCATGAATGCAGTGGCAGTGCAATTCTGGAAAGAAAAAGTGTGAAATCCAAACATTGAATCTGCCCCGATGTCCACATGCTGTTTATGCCATAAAATGAGGTCTTATTTTATATCTGACCACAAAATATCTGTAACTCCAGACCCTGCAGTTAATGTGAGTTTTCAATTATCCATTGAAAAGTGGATTTGACAGTACAATCTTCAGATTAAGCTGCAAACTTCATCTGCTGAAGTCAAATAACAAAATACTATAGATCAGATAATTTGATCATTTAAAATGAAACATAAACGCTTAAGACTGAGAGCACTGTTATTTTTAATCTAACCACTGTCAACAGAGCTATTACACTTAAATTCCTTTTGTAAGCAAGGAGAATCTTATAGATAGATTAGTAGCCTACAAATAGATCAATAGTATATGTGATATTTCAATTGCTATTGGGTTCAACTGACAACAGAAGTGGGGTCCATCAACCAGAATCAACATCTAGCAGAGCCTTTGAATGTTTCTATGTTTAATGGAATCCCAAAGCAGTGCTCTAAATCATGGATTCACTTTTCTGGGAATTTCTGGGGGGACTAGGAAAAAAGTGGTAGGGACTTTCTCCTTTATCCACCATGCACTTTGCCTCTGTTTTCTACCCAGAATTCACTTCATCACAAATGCCAATTTTTAAAGGTGCTAATAAGGGAGTCTGCCAATGTATAAAATGTTCTTTACAATTTTTTGTAATTTACTCATACCCGGATTTAGATACATTGCACATTATTCAGTGGTGTCTGAATATTACTGAAATAGAAATATATGCAATGCCAAAAAAGAACTAATCAGTTTCAGCTAATGAACTATGCAGAGGCAGATGGGAGAATATACTGGGATTCTCTCAAGACTTGGTCACTCTTATCATCGCCAAATAATGATTCTTTTTTCCTCCAGATGTATGTACACTTTCATTTTCACAAATTTAAATGTGTAAAAAACAAGGAAGTGTGGTATCATGTCTTCTGGTTCCTAAAGTTTACATTTTAGTATGTAGGTGAAGATTTGCACATTTAGACAAACATGCTGTTTTACAAAATTCATATTGTTAGGGATGGATGACATTCTGCAATGTTTATGAATTATTAAAAGAGAATGTCTTAATAACAGATACACCGGTTCTTTGAATTAAGGACAGTATTAAAATATCTATATATTGAATGTGATTTTAAAATATACTGATAATTTAAGTTGCTTATTTGTTGAGCTCTGGACTCTTATTGCTGTCTGAAATGACTGCAAGAAGTGTGAATATTTATAATGGAATAATGGCCAAGAAACTGTATTCCCCTCATGCTTCCTCAATACCTGAATAAGAAGCCCCTCTAATAGTTTTATGACATTATGGTAATATTCCTGTGTCCTTACAACATGAAACACCTACTGATATTATTAGTTGGTAAGTCATATACTCCCCACAGCACTGTATGCTCAAACAAACATCTCAGCCATATTTGTATAATCATTATTTACAAGAATCTTCTCCAGTCGACACCCCTTACACATGCACATGCAGTCATATAGGTGTCAAGGTCTAAGAATAGCAACTCACCCACCCTAGGATAAGGATGGTCTGATTTTGACTTTGAGAATGTCTCATAGAGAACAAGATTCCTCTTGCCAGTCAGGGACTGGCAATCACCTATATCTGCCAACATTGGCAGCTGCTGTAAATGTTGTCTAAAAAGAAGTGCCTCGTGTATGAATTTTTGTAAGAACAAGTTGATGTAAATGTTGATTTACCTCAAATGTTTACAAACCTGTTATTAAATAAACTTTTTGTACCATATTTCTATTATCCTAAAGTTTGGCCTTTGTGCCTGGCGGTACTGTATGAATAGTTAGCTGGAAGATGTTTAAATTACTGTGGCTCAGTGAGTTACTCCACACCTCCGGGGCCGGGGGTTTGAAATCTGCCTCTATTCTCTGTGCTGAGTCGGCATGTTTTCTCAGCGTCAAGTGGGTTTTCAATCTCTGAGTATGCTGGCTTCTTCTCACAGTCCAAAGCCTTTCAGCTAGATTAATCAGTGTCTCTGAATTGTGCATAGTGCATGATTTTGTGTATGTGTGTGCGTGTGTGTGCGTATGTGCGTAGGTCAGCACGTGTGGATATTACTTGGTCAATATCTTGGTCCCCACACTGGATCACCCCAATTTTGTCTAAAACTGATTGCACCGAATGCTTTCCAAGTCTAAAGTCATAAAATGCTTGAAAGTTAGTGAACCCAGGATTGTCCATATCCTTGCGTAAATATGATTTAAAGCATCATCAGATCTTCAGATATGTGCTGAAAGTAGGTGAAGAGAACACAACTGAACAAATGAGACAAAAATATAATACTTGGTCATTATTTATTGAGGAAAATGATCCAATGTCACAAATCAGTGAGTGGCAAAAGTATATGAATCTTTGCTTTTAGTATTTGGTGTGACCCCCATTTGTGCAATAACAGCAAATAAATGTTTCCAATAGGACTTTATCGGTCCTGCACATCGGCTTGGAGGAATCTTAGCCCATTCCTTCATACAGAATTGCTTCAACTCAGGGATGTTGCTGGCTTTTCTCAAATGAACTGCATGCTTCAGCTCCTTCCACAACATTTCTCAGGTCAGGACTTTGACTTGGCCATTCCAAAGCCTTCATTTTATTCTTCTTCAACTAGTCTGTGGTAGAACGACTTGTGTGCTTGGGGTTGTCGTCTTACTGCATGACCCAGTTTCTCTTGAGATGTAGTCCACAGACAGATGTCCTTATATTTTTCTTTAGAATTCATTGATATAATTCAGAGTTCATTGTCCCAGCCACAATGACAAGCTGTCCTGGCCCAGACGCAGCAAAACAGGCCCAAAGCATGAAATTACTGACTGATTAGGAAAACCACCATGTTTCACAGATGGAATGAGATTCTCGTGCTGGAATGCAGTATTTTCCTTCCTCCAAACACAATGCTTCTCATTTGAGCCAAAAAGTTCTATTTTGGTCTCATCTGTCCCTAAAACATTACTGCAGTAGCTTTCAGGCTTGTCCACATACTCGTCAGCAAACTGTAGACGGGAAGCAATGTTATTTTGGAAAGGAGTGGCTTTCTTCTTGCAGCCCTGCCATGCACACCATTGTTGTTCAGTGTTCCCCTGATGGCTGACTCATGAACATTAACATTAACCAATGTGAGAGAGGCTTTTACTTACTCAGAAGTTACCCTTGGTTCTCAGGGCCAATCACACGCCTTGCCCTTGGAGTTAATTCTTTAGATCTGAGTGATCTTTGGTGGCTGACCACTCCTGGGCAGAGTAACAATAGTCTTAAACTTCCTCCATTTGTACATAATCTGTCTGACTGTGGATTGGTTCATTCCAAGCTCTTCGGAGATTGTTTTGTACCCTTTCCCAGCACTATAAGCACCAACAATTCTGCCATGTCCTTTGTCTGTGGCATGATACCCTGATACTGCACAAACGTGCTTGAAGATGAAGCCCTTGATAGAACCCTGTTCTTTTAATATAAACAGGGAACCCATTCACACTTGACTGTCATCACATTGATTGACAACCATTACATTGATTGACAATCCCTGACTCTAATTTCACCTTCAAATTACCTGGCATACTTTTGCCACTCACAGATTTGTGACACTGGATTATTTCCCTCAATAGGTAAATAACCAAGTATTATATTTTTGTTTCATTCGATCAGTTGTGTTCTCTTTACCTACTTTTAGAACTTGTGTGAAGATCTGATGATGTTTTAAGTCATATTTATGCAGGAATATGGAAAATTCTGAAGGGTTCCAGAACTTTCAAGCACCGCTGTAAATGACTAATTAAACCCAACTTACTATGAACCACAACTCCAGGAGCCCCTATAGTTATCTTTTTCTCCTCTGAATGTTGCCATTTCTCATTCTCATTCACACTACCCTTTTCTTTGTGATCTCCTGTATGGCGTCAACATATCTAAATACTAGAACTCGTGGCCATGAGTGGAAATTAGCGGGAGAACATTTTAAAGTAAATTTGAGGAAGCACTTTTTT
>JAAGVU020000035.1:1351790-1362601 GCA_011763525.2 Mormyrus iriodes
TCAAAGTCTGCAGCTCTGAATGGTAGTCAATGTAGCATATCTGTACCTTACCTTATCAGTGTGTGTATATATATACAGTGTATATATATATATATATATATATATATATATATATATATATATATATATAGACACACACACACACACACACACAGTGAAGCCCAAAATTATTCATACCCATACCAAATATTGATCTATGATTGATGAATTTGTATTTGACCAATAGGTTTCTTCTGGCTTGAAATGGCATAAGCGTCTGACAAAAAATGGTCAGACATTGTGCTAGAAATGAAAATGAAGAAAATGAACTCTTTTGATGTTTATTTTACAATTTTATGAAAAATGCCATGTCCAAAATTATTCATACCCCTTGAAGTTGCGCAAATTTTTGAGAAAATGCAAGCTTCTATTCCATTCTAAATGGTCCTGGTAATTACCACCATGTTCTAGAGAATTCAAATCAACTATAAAATGAGAGCAACTGATGCAGTAGTTCTCTAGTCATTCACTAGTCAACTGCAAGTCATGGCTAAAACCAGGGAGCCTAGTGAGGACCTCTGGTTGAGCAGAGTGGATAATCACAAGATGGGGAAAGGCTACAAAGCCATATCCAAGTGTTTTCAAGCGCCAGTGGCCACAGTGCAAAGCATAATCAAAAAGTACAAGGAGTTCTACACTGTGAAAAATCCTAAAGGGTGTGGTAGGAAGCAAAAAGTGTCCCCTGCACTGGCAAGAATGGTAGTGTGAGAGGCAAGAAAGAATCCAGGGATCACCACCAGGACCATCAATCCTGAGCAATTCTGATACCAGCATCACAAGACAGACACTCTATTGGACAATGCACAAGGCTGGTCTCCTTGAACGCTGACCGAAGAGGACTCTTCTACATGACAGGCACACAAAAGCTCACATAGCGTTTGCGAAAGCTCGCCTGGGCAAAGAAGAACACTTTTGGTCATCAATTCTGTGGTTGGATGAGAAGAAAATGGAATTATTTGGACACAGGGATGTGGCTATCATTCGGTGCAAAAACAGAGACACATTCAACCCCACGAACACCTTCCCCACGGTCAAGCATGATGGTGGGAATGTAATGCTTTGGGAGTGTTTTTCAGCCAATGGGCCAGACAACCTTGTCAGAGTAAATGGCAATCATGAAAAAAGAAGACTACATTAAGATTCTGGAGGAAAACATCAGGCAGTCTGCAGGAAAACTTGGCCTTGGGCCGCATTGGATCAACAAGACGATGATCCAAAACATACAGCCAAAGTGGTCGAGAAATGGTTAACAGAAGACAAAATTAACATTTTGGAGTGGCCCAACCAGAGTTCAGACTTGAACTGGAACTGAAGGCCATAGTGATGGCAAGGGAGCCTTCCAACCTCAAAGACCTGAAGATCTTTGCAAATTAGAAGTGGTCCAAAATCTCAGCAGAGACATGCAAAAAGCTTGTTAGCAATAATAAGAACCATTTGATTGCTGTGATGGCAAATAAAGGCTTTGTCATTGATTATTGAGAAAGGGTATGAATAATTTTGGACGTGGCATTTTTCATGAAAATGTAAAATAAACATCTAAATAGTTTTTTTTTCATTTATATCTCTAGCACAATGTTTGACCATCTCTTGTCAGATGCTTATGCTATTTCCAGCCATAAGAAACCGAACTGCAACAAACACAAACGCAAGCAGTGTAGTGAAACAAACTTTTATGAACAGTTTTAAAGTTAATAGTCTTGGGCGGTGTCACGGTAATAAGGCATATCACAGTATTTCTAAATCCTAACGACAACATTGGCCATATGTGCTGCCATATGAAATACTGTATACCGCATGTGCCGCTTTATAAATAGCCGTATACCGTATGTGCTGCACCATGAAATACTGTATACCATATGTGCTGCTTTATAAAATGCCGTATACCATATGCGCTGCTCCATGAAATACCATATACCGTATGTGTTGCTTAATAAAATACCATATACCACGTGCTGCTTTATGAAATACTGTATACCATAGGTGTTGCTTTATGAAATACCGCATACCGTACGTGCCGCGCTATGAAATACTGTATACCGCATGTGCCGCTTTATAAATAGCCGTATACCATATGTGCTGCACCATGAAATACTGTATACCATACAGTGTATGTGCTGCTTTATAAAATGCCGTATACCATATGCGCTGCTCCATGAAATACCATATACTGTATGTGCCACTTTATAAAATACCGTATACTGCTTGTGCTGCTTTATGAAATACTGTATACCATATGTGTTGCTTTATGAAATACCGCATACCGTACGTTCTGCGCTATGAAATACCGTATACCGCATGTGCTGTTTTATAATATACCATATACTGTATGTGCTGTACCATGACATACCATATACTGTACCTTATGTGCTGCTTTATAAAATGGCGTATACCGTATGTGCTCTGCTATGAAACACTGTATACTGCATGTGCTGCTCTATAAAATACTGTATACCTTATGTGCTTATTTATAAAATACCGTGTACCATATGTGCTGCATTATGAAGTACCGCATACCATATGCGCCACTTCATGAAATACCATATACAGCGCTTTATGAAATACTGTATACCGTATGCGCTACACTATGAAATAGCGTGTACCGTACCGTGAAATACTGCATACCATGTATGTCTGGACAGTACGAAAAATTGGACACGCAGGTACCTCCATCCCTCCTCATGCAGCTGCTCACCATAACTACTACTACAACAACAAAAGCTATTCATCCTCTACTCTTTTGTCGTTGACTGCTGATCTGTGAAAGACAGTGCTGCCACTTACCGGAAATACCTAATCTATTATCTTGCACATGCGCAGTCGATGTTTCCGCTAGGCATAAAGATCTGGGCTACTTGCACACCAATCGCAGTCATCCACAGCCAACCCTTGATGACAAAATTTACAGCACATCCCCTTGTCTGCAACCAAAAGCACATGTGAAAAATTGAAGTATGAATTGGCCTTCAGGCTGCACATGAGAGAGCTCCACAGTGACATCCACAGGCAGTTGCTGGAAGTGAACATACTGTTCCAACACAAGACAACAGCAAGTGCTATTTCAAAGCAACTAAAGGATTTAACAAAATGTCTATAAGGAGGGTGGGAGCAATACACTCACCACAATACCCAAAATCCTGTTTTGTCTCATCACTGGGAGAACTGCACGGCATCACCTGCACAATAACAGTATCCTTAGGTCAAAGGGTGGGATTAGCAGGAAAACTGTTATATTGCAAGCTAAGATAACTCTATCAGGCATGCTACCATGGCATGCTTCTGCAGACACGGTAATAACAAAGCATGGAAGATGGAATCTTCACAGAAAAAATCAGGCTTGATGCAAGATGAAAGGTGAAGGACTTTGCAGGGTTTTTTCCAAACACATTTACTTTGGCTAATTTATTTCCGCTCCTTTCTTCCCGTCCCTGAGCCCACAGTGAGCTGTTTGAGAAAACAAAGATGGAAAAATGCTTCTGTCATCCATTCCATTTGCCGCAGCCCCCTGCAGCCCCGCATGCTCACAGCACCTCTCTCGCTCACCATTAAATCGCCACATTCATTCATATCATGTGATTCCAAAAGGCCTCACCGCACATCACAGGGCATCACAGCTCTCATATTCCATGGCCTGTGGAGGTGGGGGGATCCCATGTGAGCCTGCTGAGTTCAGCGGTTCCATTATGCCCCCTGAAAAGGCCAGGGATAGAATGAAAACAAAAAAAGCAGCTGGGGTGAAGTATGGTATTTTACCCCTGGTCTGCTCTGTCGTGTGTCCCAGAGGGTGAATGAGACCAGGCTTTTTGAGACTGGCCAATAAAAAAAAAATGATAATAACGTCACCAAAGACCATAAAATCACATTCTTGATATGTTGTATAGCACAGAACAGGGAAGAGGGCCGAGGCACAGTGGTAAATTAATCTTCACAACTTTATATCGGCATTACACAGTAATAATATAATAATAAACATTGACCTCACTGGTGAATCAATACTTCTCAGTGCTTCATGATGCCCCCTACTGTAGACTAGAGGCCATGATGCTGCAAGTCACAAATAACCTCTGACCTCACATCAGATCTAACAATTTCATACTAGGTGCTCAGTCAATATGCTTTGCTGTTGGGGGAAGCTACCGTAAATGGAATGCAGGTGTCACAGTTTGGATTCTGAGCTAAAGATACACCTTACAAACTGTTTATAAGCAAAGGAAGATCCCTGGTTACTAAAGTACTCAATCCTCGCAGTTCTAGCAAAATAGATTGTTCTAGATTTGGTTTCCTTGTAAAATACTTCATTTATGCAAAATTCACAAATGAAGTTTGCTTTGAAGTGCATTGAATGTGCACAATTTAAGTTGTAGAATCTCAAAATGATGAAAGATGGTCAAATCTCACAACTCAAATGAATATTAAGCTGAATGAATGAACGTAAATTGCATTGTCCGTTATATAGCCGCTCGCAGCTGGATGCTGGAAAATTGAGAGGTGTATTTTGTAGGTCAGAGTGCATAACCCACAGGCTCCCGAACAATTTTAGCACAGACTGAGGGTGAAATGAGCCTCCCTCTAATCTCTCGTAATTCACAATAAACAAATATGTGACCCTTTCATCATTTTATTGTGCGTTTGTGTGAAGTAAACATCGCCATCACTTAGCCAATGGTCGGCTGAGCATGTGACCCATCATGGATATAGCTTCTGTCTAGGGAGCAATGAGTTTGTAGGGAGAATTCCCTCTGCACGAGTGTCACCATGTCATCCCAACCAACAGGAAGTGGGCTAATGATCTGTCACTCCAGGCCAGTACAGCTGCTTGCACATGAAGGAAGAGGGAGTTTTGTTTCTCCATGCCTTGGATACACACTGAAGTACTACTGCTGTACTATTCCCAGCTTACTTGCGCTGTATCAATAACTAATATTTATTCTGGTACCTCTCAATAAGAGGATCAGCTGAATAAAGTAAAAGCACACAATTGTTTGTACTCCTAAAGCTAATAAATGACACTCCATCACCGACACAAACAGGTTCAGCTTTGCTGCAAACTGGCAAAGACTGCAGAGGTAGGCATGGGTGTGGCTACTAGGTGCAGTGCATGTTAATGGTAACATTACTCATACTAGTATTGATGTCACTCCCAACAAAACGTCTTTCTTGCATGCAGGGAGTCTCTTGTTTGTCCTTACATGTGTCTGACACGATGGTAGGCCCATGTGCGTTGAAGCTGAGGGCATGTTTCATGTCCCAGGGCCAGAAAGCAAAGGCTTCCGGAAACAAACTTAAAACCGGTTCTAATTTTTGCCCCCTTGTTTTTTTTACTGAAGTTCATTCATCAGGCCTTTTCATACAAACCAAGCCCCGGTAGCCAGCAGTGTACGATCCCCTCAGCTATCAGCTCTAAGGGCACAACACCAGGCCAAGTCCATCAAAATTTTGAGTGGGTGGCAAAACAAATGGGACACGTTTTAAACAGTACAACTTACTTTTGAATCATTCTGTCAAATAGCACAACCAACAATGCAATTATTGCTAATAATACGTGTAAGCAAAAATGTTTTTATTGAAAGTGACAATTTTGCACATTTTAACATTTATTCCATTGGTTATTTACTAAACTGAGTTGAAATAACTTTCACAAAAGCCCCTTGTGGAATTCAAAACCTTCTAGCTTACGAGCACCAGTCCATGGCCTTCCACCCGCTCGAATCTCCACACTGAATGAAAACAGGGAGACGGAGGACAGATTGGGTACAGCTGCAGCAAGGTTTAATTAATGCTTCGCTGGGAAGAGAATGTTCACATGGCATGAGCCTGTTCCGATTCTGCGCTGTCAGAAAGAAAACCTACAAATAAACCTAAAATGGGTAATAAATAAACCTTCCTTTCCTATAAAGGTCAAAGCCAAGTTCCATCTAAAACTGGTTCCATCTAGCTTTCAGAAACAAACTGGCAACAGCATGGACTGCAACCTCCTGTCATCCTTGTGTTAAAATCATTCACAGACTGTAACTGGGAGACTGCTACATCAGGTGTATGTTGTTTCGCGAAGAGAGGCAACGCTTCGAGTTTTCATTTCATGATTTCATTTAAGAAAAAATCCTTGGGGAAAAATAACATAAAACAAACAAAAGCCCTGTTCTGCTCCGCTTCTGTGGTGCCTGGGTTTTGAGCACGTCTATTCAATGATTAGCTTCAACTGAACAGAAATCAGTAACACAGATGAGAGAATGACAGGGCCCTCTGAATAGCAACCCTGCTCCAATGCTGTTAATGTGCTCCTGGGTGGAGGTGTGGGGCCAAGGGGGGACAGGACATGACTACTAGTCACCACCATCATCTTCCTCTCCTTCCTCTTCCTCATCAGACTGCCCCCTCTCACTGTAGATGTCCCTGGTCAGGAGGGCACGTGCAAGCAGACCCTCTAGGCTACTTCTCTCCAGAGGGGCGGTGCTGTACCACAGGGGGCTATCACTGCTGCTGGATGCACCAGGCTTCACATAGAACATATCTGTCCTCTGCTTCAGTGATGCTGGGCTGTAGCAAAGGACATGGACGACAGTAATAGCCTTTTGACTGAAGTACAATTTAAGTGAAGAAACCATTTTTACATGATTAGTTAACACTAATGGTAAACACTATACAGGGGTTGGCAACTCTGATCCTGGGGTGCTGGTTTACAGCAGGTTTTCCATCCTACCTGATGAGTTACTATGTTCCTGAGATCAGGTGTGGTTCATCAGAGACCAGGTAGGATGGAAAACCAGCTGCATATCGGCACTCCAGCTTCAGGGTTGCCTACCCCTGCACTATACCAAATACTCATCTGTTCAGGAAACAAACATTTCACTAGTTCTCACTTAAGATGTAATCAAAAGTGTGAATGGAGCAAGGAAAGAACATTTTCTTAAATAAATCCCCACACTTGGTTCAGATCACATGATGTCACACAAGTGCTTACACCTTAGAAGATGCAGACTCACCACTTGGAGAGGTAGAGCTCGTATAAGTGGCACTCGTGCTTCTTGACCGGACAGCGAGAGGTGCCCCCTGGGCCCTCGTCTGGGTCGCCCTCCTCGTCTCTGCGTTTCCTCTTCCCTGAGCCCGTCTTCTCTGCATGCAGTAGACAGTTGCATGAAACCGAAATCAGCATTAATGAAAAGCCTTGCTGCATTCAGAATTTTTCAGGACACGTCCTAGTCATGGACAGCCACACTGAAAACAATGATTCCATGCTACAAGAGAGTTGCATGGCAGCCAAACACATACCCTGGTGGTCCAGTGAGATGGAGGGTATGCGGATGCAGACACGGGTCTCTCTGCCTTGAGGGCCAGCCCGGCGCTCACGGTACACATTGGCAAAGGAAAGACGGAGATGCTGCTCGACGGTCCTCAAGCCGAAGTACTTGGTGTTGAGGTAGACCAGTGAGCGGAGGAGAGCGGCAGGGGAGTGAGCACCCAGCTGTCTGCTGCGCCAAAGACACTGCTCCTCTACCCTGCTCCAGAGGGAGCCTGAGAGGTAGGGGAGGAGAGCTCCCTAAATATGATGCTGAAAAAACACAAACTATCCACACGTAACAGAGCCTGAAAGTTTTTTCCTTTAGCACCAGTACAAAGACATGGTAGAACTAGACATTACCCACCACTTGGGATGGAATCTGGCACAGCAGAATTTCTCATTCTACATTTACAGAAGTATATATCCAGTGAAGGATTTAGTTAGTTATGTTGACTGTTACCAACATGCCAGTCACTAGGGCTGTACTCATGGCGAGAGCGTATGGGCATTAAAACAGACTAAATAACCAAGTTATGAAAACTTCATAACTATAAAATGTCATAAACAGCTGAAACTATTTAAATAATATGCTTAAGCCTGGCTTTCAATAAAAAAAAATCTAACAAAACCTCTGGCTTGACTTTACTAACAACCTCTTTTAAAGAGTGAGCAAAACGGCAACCCCGCCTAAGGGAGGCAAAATAAGGACAGTACAATAAAATGTGCTTAACATTAAGGAGTTTTACATGTAGGACACAGGCGGATCTTCAGCCACAAGTACAAACATGTGACTCAGCTTGTATGCCCCATCAGACACCTTACATAGATGACCTGGTCCTAACGATTTATTTTTTATTAACTTCTGCCAACTTTCCAATAATTGGGTGAAAGATTTAAGACACTGCAGTATCACTGTTATAATACAGCTGTCATTAAAAAAGTGATAGTATAGCACCCAGGTGAGAGAGGCCTTACCATCAGGAAGCACACTGGGTTGCCAGCCATTCAGGACCTTGTTAAGCTCTTGACCAAACTGCTGGTAGTAAGGGTCACTGAAGATGTCGTCCATTCTCCCGTTGTCATGGAGATGCTACAATAAAGTCAAGACTTCTTTAGGGTTTCAGAAATACTTTCCAAAAAGTCCAGAAAGACATCAACAATTCTCACAGTCTAAAACTTATCACTACATAATGCAATAATTTAGGCGTCAGAAGGTGAACAACAAAGTTGTCAATGTACATGATGATGTTTGATTTCCTTCAGAGGATAGATCAAAGGAGTTATCAGCTTCATAAATTAAGGAGCTTTTGAACACTGAGCTGACTTGTGCACACACAGATACTATTCCTCATTTTGCCAGGTGATGCTCAACCACATTCAATCATAAAAGAATTTCAAGTAAGTTTGATTTTTGCTGTTATTTACCATATCTGACAAAAAAAGGTTCAAGTGTGTTTGTATATGACATATCATCTGATGGAACTACAGCAGCAAGTTGTTAGTTCATTTATCATGGAGGATGAGTGCAGCTTTCCCACCTGCTGGATTCCCAGGCAGAGATAGAAGACACTGTCTGGGGCGTAGCTGTCACCATTGGGCCGGCGCACCTCACTGACAAAGCGAGAGAGGGCATGGCTCAGCTCCGTGGCACACAGCGACAGCAGGTTCCGCTTCAACCTCACCGGCTTTGCTGCATGGGAGGGACAGAAGTCTTGTGATGATCACAGCACACATGTTATGATTAAAAACCCAGGACCACACCCACTTTCAAAGAATGGTTACTTAGCAGATTTTTCCCTGTTATGTACACAGCAATTACAGCTGAGAAAAACACGCACAATGCGTTATAAAAACCGGCATCATTAGGTTCATTTTGAACAGCATCACACAAGTTATGACAAAATTGGTTTAGTATTCAGTTAATGTTCAGCTACTCCTCTTATCTGGGACTCTGAGAATGGGTTTAAGTCTTCTCCCAGTTTCCCCACAGTCAGTCACCTAGTTTCAGCTGTTCCTTTGTCGTAACTTGGGCCTGTCCAGTGGAGCTCAGCACCCATCTTTTCCAGGCATTCACACCATACTGGGGCTTTAAAGGGCACAAGGTACCCTCTGCAGAGCCAGTGGGAGACGGGGGCGGGGAACCACCTCCTGCCTCCACTGCTAGTCTCTTGTGTCCCTGATGAAAAAGGACAAATAAAAATGGGAGAAGCGTAACCTCCATTGTTGAGACTCCTGAAAGTAAGCACACAAGCTGATAACAGGCAACAAAATAAGCAATATACCTTTCTTCTGACTGCAGGTCGGGGCTTATCCTCCTTCTCCTCCCCTAAAACTGGGGGTAATGTGAACCCGATTTCAGCCTCCAGGAACTCTGTAGCTGGGTCCAGGCCTGGCACTGCAAAAGAGGAGAGGGGCTATCGAAATTACTTAGGCCGAAGGGCTCATATTTGTAATAAAAAAATTTCCACACAAGATTCCAAGTTACATGCTCTTTCGCATCATGATAATATATATATATAACAGCATCTATCAATACAGATATGGATAATGGTAAAAGAAAGAAGAGAAGAAAAAGGTAAGAAAAAATTGTCATATTGTCACTTGAGATGACTTAGCAAGTCAGATTTCCTGATTTGTATAAAAAGAAAAGAAAATGTGTGATGGCCACAGAGAGACTATGAACATGGCTTCTCTATAGTTTGTACCCTGTGGAACATCGATCTCTAGATCCAGGTCGGGGTCATACGAGTCGTCGTTCTCCTCTTCATCTGAGCTGCTGCTGGTGTCCCTCTCGGCCTTCACGTGCTCCTCCTTTACACATTCCATCTTCACATTCTCACACTTAAGATCTTAAAGAGACAGAAACCACACTGAGAAAACAAAGACGAGACCCCAGAAAGGCAGAAGGCCTCCCAGTAACGACCGTGACCATCACGCTTTCTTAACGTTCAGTAAGAGCCGTGACCATTACACTTTCTTGACGTTCAGTAAGGACCGTGACCATTACGCTTTTTTAATGTTCCCAAAGATGCACAGGAGCAAAGCTGATGAACACAGCAACAGCAGCTAAAGAGATCCCATTACTAAGGCATGCACCAGTATCACTAGCATCACACACACGCTAAATAACTAGATATACATTTGCACCTTTACAGTCAGGCTTCTCCTCGTCAGCTTGTACCATCATGTCCGCCATGCTTAACAGGTCGGCTTCGGGGTTGGAGGGGACCTTGGCCCTCAGCTCGTTGATGGTCTCCACAATCTTTTCTGCACCTTGCAGCGTGGTAGGCAGGAAAACAGGCACAGGGACCTGGGAGAGATGCCACATGTCAAAACTAACCAACCAACCAACCGAATAAATAAATAAATGCAAGCGTATGTCTATATATGTGGGCTTGTGTGAGTGTGTATGTGCGCGTACACACACACACACACACACACACACACACACACACACACACACACACACACACTCACTCACACACTCACTCACACA
>JAAGVU020000035.1:1379440-1413750 GCA_011763525.2 Mormyrus iriodes
GCTTTTTTGTGCATGGGCTTTAGGAGAGGCTTCCTTCATGGACAACACCCATGCATGCCATTCCTCTGCAGTGTACGTCCCATTGTGTCACGGGAAACAGACACCCTAGTTTGGCTTTCTACTTCTTTAGCTAACCACAGTGAACTTGCATGGCGATTTTCTTCAACCCTTGAAGGTGCTCCTGTCGAGGTGTTAACTTCCGTGGGTGGCCTGGACGTCTCTGTGAGATGGTTGCAGTTCCATCTTTCTTAAACTTTTGTATCACTTTTGCTACAGTATATTGACTGATAAGTAAAGCTTTGCTGGTCTTCTTACAGCCTTCACCTTTCTTGTGTAAAGAAATTTTTTCCTTTCTCAGGTCTTGTGACTTTTCTCTTCTGTGTGGTGCCATTGCTGACAGCATAGAATGGAAAGGGGTTTCTTTGTTAAGTAATGCCCTGTTATAGTCAAAATGCCTGTCTAATCAATAATTAGACTCACCTGTGGTTGATATCTTGTTAATTAGAATTTTGTAGTCTAAAATTTAGCTTTGCTCCTAAGACTTTCAATGGGGTGTACTCATTTTTGCAACATGGTCTTGAATGAATTCGTTAGGACGTTTTACTTTTTTGTGTGAACAAATTAACAAATCTTGTTTGCAATCAAAGGCCCAGATTTGTGGGAGTATTTTGTAGTACAGTATCCCATAGAAAATGTTGACTCTGAAAGGAAACTAAAGATTTTCTGACAAATCTGTTGGGGTGTACTCATTTATGCTGAGCACTGTATATGTCGGTATGCAAAGCAAGTCCAAGCTGACTACTATAAACTATATGTGCCTGAAAGTCATGCATTAACCATGGCATTTAATTTATCATACAATACCTCACTTTATTACCCGCAGTCACCTCCATGGGAGAGGTGACTAGAGGCTATAGCTGCAATACAAGATTTCAGCCAGCCTATTTCATAAGAAAAAAAATTTAGGCAGAGTGAAAAAAGGATCCTCATCCAATGTAATATAAAAAACTGAAGAGGGATTTCCGGCTGCTCCTGGTCACACAGTAACACTCCGTCAATGGCTGTACTGTGGAGACTGTAAGAAACACCAAGTTTCTTGGCAAACACATCACAGATTACCTCACTGGGTCCCCTAGCACCACCTATTTAGTCAAATGAGTATTGCAGCACCTCCATTTCCTGCATTGACTGAAGAGAGCAAGCCCCCATCTCCCCATCCTCCATCCTCCATCCTCACCATGTTCTACAGGGCTACCATAGTGTGTGTCCTGACCAGCTGTATCGCCATTTGGTACAGGAATTGCGACATCTTAGACTAAAAGTCCCTGCAGCTGATAGCGAAAACAGCTGAAAACATCTCTTCCCTTCATTCAGGACATTTACCATGAATGCTGCATCAACTGGGTTTCCAGTGTTTTGGGTGACCCCCTCCCATGGACTCTCCGTCCCTCAGCCATCTGGAAAAAGATACTGCAGAACCCAGAACAGTTCCACTGGACGCTTCGTACTCCAGGCCATATGCACTTTGCAACACCCCGCTGCCCTCACCTCTCAGCCCAATTTAATCGAGAACCCCAATTCCCCATTTGCACTAGCTGCATCCCATGTTTACACATATCTACAGATAGGCTGCTACATTTTTAAGTTGATGCATCCAGTTATGCTCCTACATATTCATTTTTGTTGCACAACCTATAAAAAGTTCAATTCTGTTTTTTCTGCATCCAATTCATTCATATTTACAATTTTGCATTGTTGCACTGTTATGTCTTATTGTACTACATGCATCTTTGTGTACAACCTGTCTGATATGTGTTGCCCTATGCTTCTAGAGGAAAACACAACATGTTTCCTTCCATATACATTGAACTTTATCCTATCCATATACAAGCACATTTCAGCTGGAGTCTGTGTGTACTGCCAGTAAAACTCCACAAGGGGCAGCTCTGCAAAAGACAAATGTTGACTTTTTTCTCCCTGTGCCCTGCCCCCTCTTTTCTTCCTCACAACAGGTGTTGATGCAAGTCCTTTGTTGCAGTGGCTATCAGAGTATTGAAGGGAATGCCCATTTTGCCTGAGTATGCATCACATTAGGGCTGCAGCAATATGCTTGAAGTAAAAATCATAGCTCCATAATGGACTAAAGAATGTGGAAGCTTTAGGTCTTTTTTTCTGCCATGCACTTTTCAAAATAGAGGTGACTGTGCTGCCAATTGTATTTTGGAAAGACACAGTTAACGCTACAACAGAAAAAAATAATCAATGAAACATTTAAGGTCTTACAACATAACGGCAGGCTCCTACATGCAGACAACGCTGACAGCAGAAAGGCATCTTATGTCAGAAGGGAGTCAGTCTAAGATGGTGGAGATCCCCATGCAGAAAGGCTAGCCTGTTCATCCGCTTGATGTCAATTTGTCACGGATTGCCAACCCTCTAGTGTGCAACAAGCAATAAAAACAGAAAAAAATATAGAAAGCAAAGAAGTGTCACTGATGAATACATTGCTAAATAATGCCCAGTTATGCTAAAATGCTAGTCTGGTGAATCTCTGACAGACCACAGTCAAGCCTAACATCCATTTGTACAAAGGATCACCAAAACAGTCGAAAATATAATGGAAATTCTAATATCTTCTCAAGCAACCCCTTAGATATTTTAGTCTGTGTGCAAGATCAATCAGCTCCTATGCTAGTAGACAAGAAATGCATGACAACTTCCGATTGATAAATACTGACACAAAAAGAAACTCTAACATCAATTCCAAATAGGTAAAAACAACGTAACTGCCTATTCCAATCCAAAAATGTGCTTCCCAAGCACATAGATGTATATCTGGGTTGTCTCACACAGACTCAGAAAATAAAGAGAGCACACAAGGGCATCAGTGTCTGAAAAAGAGGACTGAATGGCAGCAAGTGCAGCACTATGACAGAAAACTGTACAGGCAGGACAGCACTGCAGCTGCATGGACATAAAACCAGTTGCCCCTGACCCAGTGCTTCCATCCATCAGTACTTTGGTCTTAAAATTGAGACAGGTTATGATCAGATAAAAAAAAGATAGTCTCTCTGCTTTACTTAGTTGTACTGTTCTCCCATAGTTTTCATTTAGGTAGAGCCATCAACAATCATTGTTTATCTTCATTAATTAGGGTACAGGTTGGATATTTACCAGTGTGTGAAAAGAATGAAAATCTCTGAGATGCCCAAAGTAAATGTTATGCATAATCTAGCTATCCATTCACCAGAGCAGCTTGGGCCATGCTCCTTTCTCAAGGAGGCCACAGAAGCTCCCCTTCTGGAACCCAAACAAACAACCATTTGGCTAAAATCCACTTCCATAGGTTGCCAATCCCTAACCATTAGGCTAATGACTGTGGGATAATTCATTATTTCAATAAGATATTTCTGTGTCACCAGTGTGAACCAGCATGATCATCAGTCATTGCTACTCCCTCAGGTATGTCAGCTTTACTCTTCCTCACAGCATCAAACTGCATTGCAGCTTAGCAAGCCTTTACATTTTATATTCCACTAGATGGGAGGCAGTAACCCCAACATTCTCACAGCACTGCTGCAATGTTCCAGCACTCCCCACTACATGATGCCCCACACTCAGTGCGTGCATCTAAAGGATCGGAGGCTGTCATTCAAAACACAGCAATAGCATGGCGTAACACAACCCGCCATTGGCGGGAGGAGAGGAAACACTCAGAGCCAGACATTGCAAATTCACCATTCTGTTCACCTCAACCAAATTCTGATGTTGCTGTTAAGAGATTAAAAGCTTGCTGTAGCAATTATTTCCACAGGCAGAACTTTCACTTGTTCAGAACATGGCCACACAATTCATACCTGTGTTAAGTCAACACCAGACCCTGATTTGAAAAAGGCACCTCAATAGAGGAAGTCTCATCTAATTTAACATCTCACTATACGCCTACCCAATTTTATTATATAACACTTACTGTGACTGACTTTATATGAAGTATGTGGGGGGGGGAATGAACAGTACTATTGCAGAAGCCATGATATACATAACATTTATTCAAGCAAAAAAAAAAAAAAAACATCCTTTATATTATACATTCAGCAACTGCTATTCTTTAACAGACATGTAACCAGCTCCTATAATATGGCGTCATATTTCCTAAAGACTGAGTGGTTAATTATCATGGTAAATTCAGATATTTATAATCGAGGTATAGAAAGCAGACCATACTTATCATAATGCAGGCTTCCCCCCCAGGCCGTGCCCTTGACTATTCAAACGAGTCGAATCCCCGGTCCATCACGAGGACCACAGTTCCACGAGAGTCAAGGCAACGAACAACCGACCGTATATAGCAAAAAACAACATTATATTATTTTTTTAATAACTTAAAAGCGTCCAAAAGTTTGACCGCGAATCGATTGTGAGAGTTGACATTAGCAGTTCGCTCCCTAAACGCACGAGAACTTGTTGTTATTCACTAACAGCGTGAACGTGCTTCAGCTTCGGCTTGACGTGTTCCCACCCCTGGCCTCCTTCGCGCACGCAGCCATTGGATTAGCGGCGAACTGGAGGGTGGAGAACTGAAGACTGCGCCATTGTTATTAGCAATGGGGGAAAAATAATCACAAGTTATTCGTGATCATTCGCCGCGGGATATGACGGATGGTACTTTGTGATAACTCCACAGCAAGCCTTATCGCTACAGAAAAAAAAAAGAGTTCGAATGCTGAGAATTCCTAGAAAGCCATTTGTTTGCATTTTATTCTGCCATGTCCCAATTCAAATGTCAGTGTTAGCTACCTACCTGGAGAGTCACATTACTAGCTCTGGGGTGTCTGACATGAGGTTAAATTGAGTTAAAGATTTTTATGCAATGTTATGTTCAATTGTCATTACCAATCTACTATTATAATTCTGTATACTGTAAAAAGCTACCAGTTACCGTTTAATTGGAAAGTTACCCCTCAGCGAGTACCCCGGGCAATCAGAAAAATACATCGGATGACCCCAAGGGGCGCTATAACACTTGCTATTACATCAGTTGCACTCCTATTATTATATTTCCAACAATGATCCAAAACGGCTTAAATTTAAGATTAGAAGCTCAACATACGTTAATTGCCCCCAGTCAATCAGTTGCATAGCGCATATCCTCTTACTTCCTGTCTCCAATAGGGGCTATTATTTGCCCCCTCGAGTCAGCAGCACTGCCTAACGTCCGCCATTAGAGAGCGAACGAAACAATACGTGAGTGAGCAGGCAACAGCACCCTGCCAGAGCAGAGAGGGGGAGAAAAATCACAGGCGGGGTAAAATTAACTGCTAAGTCGCCATTAAATTAGACTTAACAACGTAACTGAACACTCGCGGGCCTCACTGTACACCCGACTCACACCATCAGTAGTTGCTAAAACTTTGGCCAATTAACCATAAATTGCAATAAAAACGTCTCTGGATCTCTTACCCGAGTCGAGCTGGAAACGATATAGCGCCACTCTGTGCCTTGACATCAATCCTAAAGCGCATGCGTCGAAACGTAGAAACGTCCTATGCGCGTGGGAGGTGTCTGTTAGCAAGATCCTTTTCCATTTCTCGCCTTTCATCACTGCGCAAGCGTACTTTGTTCAATCAAAGTATTGCGGTAACATAACCAATTAAATTGGCAGTACCTTAAATATATTTCTGTTAAATTAAGTGATCATCTATGGAATTCTGACTCTAAAGCCTCTTTGGATTATGTAATGACTTTATTTGTTGTTAAGTTATAATTTAGTATGCAGTAAAATATTTAATCATTACGGTCAATTTTTCAGTAAGTGATTTGTAAGTTTGTTGGTAGAGACGAATTATATTTCCTATAGAACTGATTCACCACGGTTCTGGTGTATAGTGAACTATTCAAAAAAGCAGGTTATTTTTTAAATTATTGGGGCTTGCGGCAAGAACTTTAACTTTCCTACCTTGTACGAGGGTATATGCATCCTGAAGGACACGTGGTATCACTGATATTGTGCCCTTGAGACGCATGTGCATCCTTTGGTGTATTCGTTCTTAAATTCAATAGGAGATTATTTAATGAATTCCTATTAAATTATTATAATAGTTAGGGTGGATAATGTACATAAGCCAGTGGCGAAGTA
Source organism: Mormyrus iriodes (assembly GCA_011763525.2). Classification (NCBI taxonomy): domain Eukaryota; kingdom Metazoa; phylum Chordata; class Actinopteri; order Osteoglossiformes; family Mormyridae; genus Mormyrus; species Mormyrus iriodes. The sequence goes on from JAAGVU020000035.1 coordinate 1,385,577, forward strand.
TTCCACATACGGTCTCTGGCAATGCGTGCGTATTTTCCCTCCATGTTTGCAAAGCATTATGGCGGGTGCAATGGTCCTTTCTGCATTATATTTATTGGATTGCATGTTTTATGTATCTATTACATTGCAGGTATTATTTTACATCCTTTTAAAATGTGATCGGTTAAAAACCTAATCAAAGAGGGCGAAGAACATCATAGGAAGGGTTCCTGGACTACTGTGCTACCAACTTCAATTATTTGAGGTGCTTCGAATGCTTGAGAAAAGATTTGACTTTATAATTATACACTTCGTGTACTGTTAACAAATCGTATAGGCATTTCATGATTACACCAATTACATTCCTGTTCAATGTTTAGAGCTGCTGAAGAAGCTAATACGGAAATTTTAAAAAATTTATCTTATATTAGTTTTCACACACACCGTGTGTGTGTGAGTATATATATATATATATATACACACACACACATGAATATATACACATATATAATACGCATAAACACATATATATAATACACACAATATCTTCCGGATTCCCCTCTGTAACCCCATCTAGTGACAAAACGGTGATATAACAATGTGCCACAGGGATGTCTATCTCGAACAATGTTCCATAGTGAACCGAACCTACCCTCGTAATACTTCAGTCCCATTCGTTATAAAAATCACGGTGAAACCGTGTATAATACTCACGTCACCGAAAGTGTCATAATGGTTCATCTTTCAAGGGGTGCTTGTGGCGGCCTATTGCATTAAACTCTCAGTAAACTCACAGTTAAAAAGAATACGTCTCAAGGCATATTTTTATGTTGTTACAGATTTTCTTGCTATCATAATTCTAATATTTTATGTACTTTGTGCTGTCGAAGCATCATTGGAATATATATCCAATAACAGGCTACTAGCAGAACGTGGACTTAGAGGTCAATATGTAAATATTGATGGTGCTTCCAACGCAAGATGAAATTAAATATCTAACTATTTTGTTGCATATGTACACAAATCATGGGAACTAAATTAATGAATTGAACCGTTAAACGTGAAGGAGGGCAAAACGGGGGGTGTCTTATGACGTGACCTACAGTCGTCTCCGCCATCTTGGAAAAGGGACACCGTCGCTAGGATCCTCGTCGAGCTGGGTACGCTGCGTTGTTGTGCTGCGCCGCTGCGCGTGTTTTCGAGGACAGGATATCTTTAATTAAAGCGCATCCCCGTGACTGCTAAAACAAACAACATTAACTATGGCTAACCGAAATTTCAAAGCGGGTAACATTGGACGCAATTCGCCGTCTCCCAGACCGCAAAGCGCGAAGCTGAATTCGGAGCCTGCAGGGCCTGAACTCGAGCCAAATGCAGAGACGACCGCGACGCCGTCGACTGAACCCGGGGTGGAAGTGGGCGCCGGGGAGCCGCTGGAGATGACTTTTGACTTGAAGAGCTTCAGGAGACCCGGAGAGAAGACATTCACCCAGCGCTGCAGGTTGTTTGTGGGCAACCTTCCCACAGATTTGACTGAGGAAGATTTTAAGAAAATGTTTGCTAAATATGGCGAAGCAAACGAAGTATTCATCAACCGAGACCGAGGCTTCGGATTTATTCGACTGGTATAATTATTTTTTTTTGTTGTACTGTTATTCTTTTATTGTAACTTGATATGGTTAGTGGTGCGATGTCCGTCCACGGTAACTGCTCATTTTGGTAATGTCTATGACACAAGGCGGTCCGCCAAAGTACTTCGCTTAACACCGCTGCGTTGTATGCGTTTGAACATCGGAAGGAGGTATAGCTGTTCATTGTTTGAGTGAATTGGATGCGCTTATTCTACTGAGTTGTAAATGCGCTTTAACCTCGCATGTTACACGGTAGGTGCAGCTAGTGCGGTATCTATCTCAACGTGCACGTTCCAGTCTGAAAACCAACTAAGTTTTAATGCTGTGTGCCACGGGAATCAATGCTACGTATAATTCCATTGTTTCCTGTATTGTCAAAATTTAATTAGAACCAACATTTTGCCAGAACGTCCAAGCCACCATCTCTTCGTTTTACTGTTGTTTTTTTCTGTTAAGAAAAGGGGACGAACTCGGAAAGTATTGCTGGGTGGCTATATTTTAAGTAGATGCGTGGTGCGTTGTTGAGTGTTGATGTTCGGCATTAAACTGGTCTCTGCTTAGTTGATAAACTATGATCGCCCTGAACCAATATTGCGTATATTGTTATCCCATCTTTTGAGTGTAGGTTAAGGGTTTCAGCGTGTATGTGCTCCTGTTCCTTACATCTAAATGATCACATTTGACATCACAGCTAGTTCTTTGCGCAGTATTGGGATTTGTTCGGGATGGGGCGTTAGGATGATAGCCATAAAAACTATGGATGTACCTATAGTGTATGCTGTACACATGGATGTATAGGCAAACTCGCGTCATTGTATATCCTACTGCTTCTAATGAGCCGATTGTTAAAATTGCTGTAATTGTGCAACTAGACGTCTTTAAGCATAAGGGCGTAGTTTTGGCTTCAACATTGGTAGGGACCATATCAGTCCACAACCCCCGCCCTCCTAAAAACACACTTCAAAATGGCTATTCATCGAATAGCTAAAAATATTGAGCATTACACCAGAGTTGCAACTAGGTCAAAATAACTAAACAATAGATTTGCCAAACATTTTACTTAAATGTAGGTTTTCAAAATTAATTATAATAATGGACAATAAAATATTAAAGTAAAAGTGCAAGAATTAAAGAAAATTCCATATTCCTTTGGCCAGTTATTTGGGAAAAGAAACACGTAGGGGCTTCTACGTAACAATCTCAACACATTAGCTATATGGAGTGCGGTCAGCGAAGTGAATGTTGACTGTGAAACTGAAGCTCGCTTGTCACTGCGTGTGTAGCACACTGCTGTCAGAAAAAACACTCGCACCGTGCCACGTGCAAAAAATCGTACCAAACGATCTGAAATACTCAAGGTGTGTGCTTGTAATATACAAATCGAACGATATTGGTAATCGGTGCGCTCTTGTCTTGAGCGGCTTGAGTCGCTACTGGGAGTCACAACCCTGCTCATTAGGGTAGATCTAATCATTTTTAGTTGCCTTTCTTAATCTCCTCCGTGAATTTAAAGAGGACGACAATGAGCTAGTGAAACGGACAACCAAAGATACGACACACCATTGGGGAGCACCCTTGATTTCCCAGTACAATCGTCAGCAGCGAAAAGATTCTTTGTCAGATACATAGTCATACACGTTTTACCTTTACCTTTTTACCTTTATTTCTGCTATGAGGATCTTAACATGAGAAAATTTTGAGGTTTCTAAACATTAGGAGGGACAATGTGGTACTCCCGCGGTATTGGTAGCGTCATCTCCATACTGAAATCTGCACTCTTGCGTAAGCTTGCCGCCATGAACTTTATATTAATGTTAGCTTTAGGTGATATGTTTCTCGTGCTTTGTTGCTATTAAAAAAGTGATTTTTCCAAGGAAACGCAAGCCTTTGTGTGATTTCACGTTTTATCAGGAGCAATTTTTTTCCTCAGACATATAAAGATCAAGGCATTAACGGTTCCCTTTTCTGAGTGCTTTATACTGTTGGTACATTTCATGAGTTGTGTGATGATCTTAGAGTAGAAAGTTAGTTTTTGTGCTCTTTCATTATGCATGCTCTGATTACTTTTTCTCTGATATACTACATTGTCTCACACATCATCGTACTTTTGTCGTTATGCTGGTGTAATCCATTTTGCAGTGCTGATGCCATTTCAGACCTAAGCTCTACGTGTGTATGCACTGTGTTATTCATGGGAGCCAAAGTTAGGGTTACATAGCACTTTTGGAACTGACCTTCAATGTTTAGCATCATTTGGTTCTAAGCAAATGTCAGTCCTTTACTAGATAAACTTTCTAGTCTTATTATAAATACTAATTTTGTGATTTGCTGTTTAAATGTTTCATATACAACCGTTGACACTCAACATTTTACTGTATTACGAGAGAGGTTCAGTATAACAATCAGGTTTTCTCTGATTTCCAGGAAACCAGGACACTGGCAGAAATTGCAAAGGCTGAACTGGATGGGACTGTGCTGAGGAATCGGCCTATACGTGTACGGTTTGCCACACATGGAGCTGCACTGACAGTGAAGAACCTTCACCCAGTGGTGTCCAATGAGCTGCTGGAGCAGGCTTTCTCTCAGTTTGGGCCAGTGGAGAGAGCCATCGTGGTGGTGGACGACCGTGGCCGTCCCACTGGCAGGGGCTTTGTGGAGTTCGCCTCAAAGCCAGCTGCCCGTAAGGCACTTGACCGCTGTGCAGAGGGAGCTTTGCTGCTGACCACGTGAGTCACCCATAAAGTGCACACCTCTTATTTTCAGCAGACATTCTGTGTGATCAGTGTAATTCGAAGCAGAAGGCAAATCCTTACCATCTTAATGGTCACCTTCTACTGTGGAGCATTAATGCTGCTGTGTGTCTGTCTGTGTAGAGATATTTCATGTAGAGAATGGGTATCCCCCTCCACTCAGTTTTGTCAGATGAAAACTGACCTTTACTTTATTCCATGAGAGATACCTGCTGTTAATATGGTCCAATTGAAGTGGTGTGAAGATCATTTCAATACATTTATTTATGAGGATTTATGAGAAGATAAATGGAGTTATATATATTTTAATTTCAGGTCACCCCGCCCAGCAGTTGTTGAACCTGCAGAACAATTTGAAGATGAAGATGGACTTCCTGAAAAACTTCTTCAAAAAACTGCACAGTACTACAAGTATGTGTTTTTTCCATTAATTGAGGTGGGAAAGAGGGGTTCTTTGAATGTTGTCAGTAGTTGTAAAGTTTAAGTCCAGGTTGTCTGGTGTGTCGCTGCCTGTTTTTCACAGGATTCAGACTGTGCTTTTGCTTATGTGTGATTTCTTTTCTTCATTTCTACGTTCATTGCTTCAGGGAGAGGGAACAACCACCTCGTTTTGCCCAGCCAGGAACCTTTGAGTTTGAGTACTCATCTCGCTGGAAGGCCTTGGATGAGATGGAGAAGCAGCAGCGTGAGCAGGTGGATCGAAACATCCGTGAGGCAAAGGAAAAGCTGGAGGCAGAGATGGAGGCCGCTCGTCATGAGCACCAGCTAATGATGATGAGGCAAGGTATGTAACACGTGATGCTGCACAGGTGAATGTGAATCAGGGCAAGTGGTTTCATTGCAGCGCAGTGAGCTGCTTTTCTTCTTACAAAAGCCGGCACCCAAAGCTAACGATTATTTGAACAATCACTTGTAATACTGGGATCCAGTTGGTTGGATTCTGTGTTACCCTCTGTTTTTATGGTCGCCCTGGTGCTTGTGAGTTATTCATTACCAGTGCAAGGGTTGCACAATTTTTATCAACAATCAACCCTCTGAAATGATTAAAAGTGGAGCAGCATGTCAATTAATTGGCACATAACTATATGCAGATGAGCAGAAATGCCAAAAGTGAAAGCAGTCTTCTTACTAGAAAGAAATACAAGATGTATAAATGAGTCTAATGCTCTCTTTCAAATCTGATTCAGATTTGATGCGACGACAAGAGGAGCTGAGACGACTGGAGGAGCTGAGAAACCAAGAGCTGCAGAAACGCAAGCAGATTGAGATGAGGTACATTGGGCGAACATAAGTTACATCTGACAGGCTTTTGCGGCGATAGAAAGTTTGGTGAGTCTAGCAAAAAATGGAAGTTATGTTAATCTGACCTGTTTAGGTTAATCGATGAGGTGTGTGGATTTTGTTAATTGAAAAATAAAAGGAGACACTTTCCAGAGCAACTGGAGAAAGTTTGACTTGTGACTCAAAGGGAATAATACTTCTGTGCTTTCTGCTTAGACATGAAGAAGAGAGACGTCGTCGTGAGGAAGAGATGATGCGCCACCGGGGACAGGAGGAACTGAGACGGCAGCCAGATGGGTTCAAGCCCAGCTATATGGACAGTGTGAGTACCCCATCTCTCCTGGGGCACCAGTGTGCCTTAAGCTCGTCAGCACCAACTCTTTAGAGCCCTGCTGTTATGACGTATAATGTAATCTTCTGAACAGAAGACAGTCGTATAAAATCTGACCAAGTACTTGGGGCCTCCACACTGAATACCAAACACGGTATTTTTTTCTTCTGTTGAGATTTTTGTCCTGGTAGAGTTGGGAGGTCCTGAATGTAGGGTCTAAATCACCTCAGAAATCTGGAACTAAACTTACCCTTTCATAGTTAGACTAAGAATCTTTTACATCCAGAAAATGAATTTCTCCAGCAGTGGCTATAATATTTTAAAGAGTAAACTGGCCAGCTGGCAGCTTGCCAGCTGTGTTAGTGCCAGTGGCTTACTGTAGTTGTCTGGTGAGAACACATCTTTCTTCATTGTCCCTTGTTCACTTCAGTGGTCCAAAAGTGTCCATTACTCCGGACCACTAACTTGATGTGTGGATATGCAAGTTTTAGTTCCACACTAGTGGTATTTGCTATCTTTCTGGTGCTAATCTGCAGAATGTCTGCATGTAAAATTTCTGTGTGGTTCCACAGACATTTGGGCCTTAAGTCCTAACCAGTTTCTGTCTTGAAGTGTAAGCTTGCTTTGTACATTACTTTTCCTGCTTCTTTGAAAATGAAGTTTGTCTAATTCTACACATGATCAAAGCCTTCATGTTGCTGCTTAGGTTAGTGTTGTCATCGAAATATTGTTTAAAGGCGAAACTAAATGACGTTTAGCAGTTCCAGTGGTTACGATGTGCTTGTAGTGCAATTTTAGAAATTTAGATCTCCCTTCGGCTTTCTGGCTCTTTTTGCCTCTGCTGAAGACACTAAACGAGGGATTTTGATTTCTTTTGTCCACTAATTGCCAGGTTTTTTGCATTCTGCATGGCTGCTGTGCAATACAGAGCCAATATGTACCCAAGGCGTGGTTACTGGCCCTTACTCTTTGCACTTAACATTATTGGGCTGTTTGTAGTTGTACATAGGCATTTTTCTTTTCCCATAGAACATTTAATTACATTGGGTGGGGGGGGGGGGGCTAAATTTGGTGCACTACAAATAGGCATGGTTTAATGGCTTTAACTCTGAAGTTTCCAAAATGTTTGAGAAGTTCATTATAGATCTTAGTTTTTATATTAATGTAAACTGAGGTTTCCCATTTACCGAGAGTAGCAACATTTTTGTCATATCTTTTACAACTGTGTGAATGGAAACCACTAGATATCATCACCATGCCACTTTCTTCTGGGTGCATATTCTAGGACCCTGTATAGATTATTTTGTATTTCTCCACCCTTTGTGTTTTCTTTTACTGTAGAGCCATTAAAAATAATATTGTAGGTATTTTACCCAAAATGGACTTTATAAATAAGGGAATTTGGGTTATTTTTTCTTCCTTAACATCTTCATCTAATCATGGATGTTGCATGTTGGTTCCATATTCTAATTGGTTAAATACTTTAAATGTCTTAATTCTAGGTAAAAGTTTTAAGGTGTTCATGCAGTGTGACAAGTGTATTTTAGTGCCTATTTTAATTTGAATTAAAACCAAATGCCAGTTGCTAATTTAAGGAACAGTTATTTGATCAGTAAATATGATCTTATTTAAAATGTACGCCACTTTATGCGGGTGCTTAGACACCATCACATCTGTGAAGAAACTAGCAATTTTGGTTGTCTTTAGCGATAAGATCCACTTAAAATGTGAAGTACTCACACTGAAGTTTTACATTTTCCAGGCACAGTGGCCTGCATATTATAGTCATTACTAAAACTGATTGTTTCAACACTTGTTGGAGCTGTAAAACACATAACATCTAGATATTCCAAGAGTAGCATTTAATGGGATGGAGTAGTAGCTTTACCTAATTTGTCATTTCAGAGTAACCACGATACTTTTTCCAATTCAATACAATGCTCCAGATCCATTTCATGCATAGAAGTGGATTCAGTATAAAGCATCTGTGTATGTGATGTGTACCTGAATGATACTGTTCTCACAGGTATGCTACATTTGTGCTATATCACGTGCTTTGTGGTTCCTATGCCATCTTTACATATAGGTTTCTAATAATGGTATTAGACTAGGAATTCATGTGTACTACATGTATGTGTGATATGTTTTATGATGGTATGACCTGACCGCCTCTTTTTTCCCCCTTTTCCAATGTTTGTGGAGGTACTCTAAAGCCAAAGGACCTTCTGGGAAAGTTGTAGAGAACTACAGTTGATCTGATTTGTAAGAGTAATACTTGTAATGATAAAAGTAGTTGAATAGTCAATAGTAGAATGGAAAGCCACTCGTACCTAAGATTTTATTCATCAGTGTGTTGAAAGCCACAGGGAATACTATTTATCAGATCTCTGCCAACTAAAATGAATGCAAGGAAATTTTGGGGCATTCACAACGGTGTCATACTGAATAAATCGGTATGAGTTCAGGTAGCAGTGATCATAAGTATCAATTAGAGCAGAAATGTAGAGAAATATTGACTTCAATGAATAAAAACATACCCAAATCAGCCGTGGGTTATTTTATTGGTAAGTATATAAATTTAACACCTAAACCGTATGGCTATATCGCTTTATGTTCCAAGTCTGAAATTTGTGCTAATTATATTATAAATATTGTATTCTGTTCTATATTTGCGTGTACCCAACCACCCACTTCCAATAATTGCTTTTTAGTTTTGTATAATTGCTTATATAGCTAAATACAAAATTACATGTCGAATGGTAAACATAAATAGGGCTGGGTGGGTAGGTTATACTCATTTTTAGGTTGCCCTGCATACTTGGAATTTAGGTCATGGTTTCAACCCTTTCCCCTTTCTTTTGCTAGTAACAGTAAAATAATGCTAGGGGCAGCTTATAGCCCAGTATATGCAAAAGGTCAGGCTGATATTGGCAGACTTTCATTTATAGTACACTTAGGGGTTTAAATTCCAAATGGTACAAGGTAAATTTGTCTTCCATTTTGAAATGTATTTTGCAGTATGTGACTTGAAGCAGATTGTCCATGTCAGACGAAATAAATCGTCTTAATTTTGGAAACCATTTTGGAAGCTAATAAGGAAGAGTCATTCAAATGGGTGAAAAAAATGTACATTGTACGCCTTTATAATTGCATCACTGTTTTATACTAGCATTGACATTTCCACTAGTCCATTTTGTAACTTTGTCTTGGTCCAGATCGTAAAGGTTGGAGCCAATCTTGCACAGCAAAAGGTGCTAGCTCATCATAGGGTCTATGCACACTCATACACTATGGACGATTCAGAGACCTCAGTTAACCTCAGTGAATGTCTCAGCTGTAGGGATGATCTGCTTAACGTGGGGAGAACACGTACTCTGCAGACACAGTGCAGAGGCACAATTCAAACCCCCTACCTGCTGTGCAGCCCAGTACTGACTTTTACCTGAAGTGATTCAGAGAAGTCCTGTAACTCACATGCCGCTTACCTAGCTTGTAGAACTTGTGGATTCATTTTATATAAGGAATCTTCGTTTTTCACATCACATTGAAGCATACTGTTTAATGTATGGACACGTATGTCACAGGGCACCTTATGCCTCGACAGATACAATGAAGCCATTCTTTTCAGTTTTCTTAGGTAATGACCTGTGCCACATGACAAGAAAATCCAGGATTTAAGTACCTGTCTTTAGGAGTAGCAGAGATTACAACCAGCTAATTTTTACAGTGAATCAAGAAGTGATATGGTGTTTCTAATTCTAACCCAAACATTGTGGAAATTTATAGTGTTTAATTTTTGCCTTTGCTATTAAAAATTTCTCTGCTGCTTGTTTAACATTTTACAAATCATTGGAGATCCTAGCATACGAATGTCAATAGTATTGTTACACTTAATTAAAAATCAATCATTGTACGGAGTCCTTGTCAAAAATAACTGGTGGTAAAACGACTGTCACCACCCAGTCATTTTTTTCCAGCTGTAAGCAACTATGAGCCAGGTGATGAATGGCTACAATGCTGTTGTTGTTTTTTTAACACATTAAAACCTCTGTCCTTTACTGCTGTGAAGTAGAATCTGAAAATTTCCCTTATGATAAAAGTCACTTTGATTGCAAGACATTTGGGCAGTACATTGTTTACTATACAGTTCTTCAAACTGCTGGGTCCCAAATCTGTGATCTTGTACTGATCTTGAAACCATTTTACTTTTATTTTCTATTTGTATAATTCATGCATGTAATTGATTATTTGCTACATTATGTGGAAGTAAATTCACGTTTTCCAGATGTCTGTTAAGAATTTAACCCAAGACAGACCCAATGACTGGATCTTTTGCCTTTTTTCCTGATTTTTCTCTCCACGATGATCAAAAAATCTGATCACTAATTGCTGTAAGTGCAGCATTCTCTGCTTAAGTCCACCAATTTGAATGTAAAAAAAACAAGCAAATGTTATACTAAGATACCTGATGTCACTTTTGCAAGTTGTGACAATACATCCATAAACACGGAAATGAATAGGACAATTGTGCAAATGACCTTTTGCAGTTAGAATTTGTCCTGTATTCTTGAAAAATTAGTTTATAACGTATATAATGTTATGATTTTTTAAGGTATGTTAAAGAAAATCCTATGTGCAACTTACTGAATTGTTCACAGAATGGCTTTATAGCATCATTAAAGGAAAAATGATGGGACATATTGTAAGGATGCAATGGTACACAAAATTCACAATTCAGTATCAGTCTCAGGTTTGGTTTCATAGTTCAGTGCAATTTCTGTACAGCAGGGAAAACCTTTTAAAAAGTGCAAACAATGAGAAACAGTTGTAATATGTCAACATGTTTGAATGACACAACCTATGATTCACTGTGAAAAATTCTAAAGATAAATGTGAAGAAAAAACAAATCAAAAATATAACTATCATAATGAACTGAATCCCGTGCTCCACAGAGCATGGTCGCATGTCTATAGCAGTAAACACCCCCTAACTTTATTCATTTATTTGCTTGCTTGCTTGTTGGTGTATTTACTCACTGGCTGAAGCTGTTTCTGCCTTGCTCCTTATTCACACTTGGATATCTCTGAGTTAGCACGGTACATATTTCCAGCAACATACCCAGAGTTTGGTATAACTGATCTGAAAGACAGTCTTGGTCTTATGAACTGCTCACTATCTAGTGTTGGTATGATTTAATGGGAAACCAAATTGTCCCCAATATGTCAATTATGATTGACTGACTGTTAACCAGCATTAGTTGGAGCCAACTCACAGCCACAGTTACCATAATCTTTTCCATACTGGACATCTGTCAATTTAGATTTCGGCCATGTCAAATAATGAATGAATTTTGTTTTATTGTGTGTGCCGAACCAAATGATGTACTGAACGGTACACAATAAATGTGTACCGTTATGGCTCCAATATATTAGGAGGAATGGGAAAGATTTGTATTTATAACAATATACTCATAAATTTGACTTCTTTTCAAAGCCATTGTCTTAATAAGATTTTTTATGAAAGCTATAAGAACCATTACAAGCTTTCCAGCTTCACTTGAAATGTAAGATCTACCTGTACACTTCAGTCCGAATGAGCTGTTCACGCTCATCCTCAGCCCCACACCACTGCTTATTGCTAATTGTATTTGAAAATATGAACCTTATGAATATGGATTTACAGTATATTCACAAAATGTCAAATTTTGATTTACATTTTATTGGACTTTTTAAAAGTATATTGGGCGTATATTTTTCACCCTTTATTCAGATCAGTTAAATAATATGGTTGTATGTAATTTTCCATGGATCTCTTTATACAGGTGTATGTAATTTGATTTGAACCTGTTCCATGAACTACCGTGTGTGTGTGCGTGCGTGCGTGTGTGTGTGCGCGTGTGCGTGCGTGTGTGTGCGCGTGTGCGTGTGTGCGTGTGTGTGTGCGCGTGCATGTATGTGCAGTGCATTTGCTTGTAAGCGGCTATTCCTGTAGACTCCAAATCATCTTATCTTGTGGTTTTTTAAGGTAAGTGTTTTCATATTTAAATTTGCATGTCTGAAAAGCAATAGAAGTGTTAAAACGTTTTCTGACCTTATATTTATGAGTTTCTAGTTTTATTGCTGCCGTTTGCCCATACAGTTTACAATTTATAAACGTTTTTACTTTGAATAATTTTTTATTAAACATTAATGATTGTACTGGATGGAATAATATGAATAATGATAAATATTGAAAAAATGTCATATTTGACTGTTAATAGTGTCTGTGCTGTCCTGAAACATTTAAAATCTTAATTGTAGAACTGGGTACATGTATGCAATTCTCCTTCCTTATGGTGCAGAGCACGTGATAGTCACCCTTTTTACATCTGAAAAAACCTTTTCCTAACATTTTTCCTAACAACTGGGTTCTAATCCACATTTTACTTTACCATTTTTAAGAGCTTAAGGCTGTTCACAGAATGAACCGTTGCATTACTTGCTAGTGTAATTTATTACTATGATGAAGGGCCACCTTAAAAACATCAGTTGTGTTATGGTAGTTCACACTATAAACTTGTAGTGATATTGATTTGTTGGTAAGGATTTTTTTTCTCTACATAGTTTTCTCAACAGATATGCAATTTGCTTCCCTAACGTCTTTTTATTTCAAGTATTTTATAGTCGTGCTGTATCTGTTAAGAGAAACTGAATCTTAATTCATTGGACAATGGTCTTTTAAACATTTCTTTAGAGATGGTGTTTGGATGCTGGCCCTGTGATGTGGTTGACTGCATAGTCCGTACATGTTTCTGTGAGCGGGCTGCTGCCTGTGGGCTGTAATATCCAGTATCCATTTGTCTTGTCACCATCCCACATGTACAAATGGAGGACAGTTCAACATTCAACATTTGAATTGACCAGTACATTCGTAGCTGCCCTGGTCTAAAACTATGTACTAATTCAGTAATATGCTGTTAGCATGAATTGTGAGGACATACATTTGAATGTGAATTGTCTGCGTTGATAAATTCCTGAATATTCATTTATCTGTCCATATTACTGTATAGGTGTCTTGTTTTGTTAAGCATTGTCATCTTGGCCTTTTGTGTATGTAATTGCATTTTTAAATATATTTTATACATCTAGTATGAATACTACTGCAGAAATGGGCCTATTTGATTAGGTAATCAAATTAGGTTACCAAATTACATAGGGTATGGTGAACAGAAGTACCCCTCCTGGGACATTAGATTGCAATATTATACAATTTAGCATGGGAGGAATCATATTATACAATATTTTTTAACCAGACTGCCAAAGAATTGTAATGCAAAAAGCATATTAATGTAAATTCATAATTGTAGTTGTATTTGCATTTTGCACACTAGCATATAGATCTCAGTCTTTAACAGTGTGTTGATGACTGTTACTGTGGAACACCCTAACCTTCCCTGTCATTTTCCTGAGTTTTACATCTACGTCTTGTCTGAGGTTGACCCGTGCCAAACTCTTTTCACTTCCAGAGAGAACAGGATATGAGAATGGGTGATATGGGTCCACGTGGAGCAATAAATATGGGAGGTAGGGTCACTGCAGATCCTGGGGACAGCTGTGTGGGGCCTGTGCGCTGGGCGAGGCCGCATCATTGGGACTGCATGACACTCACATGCATACATGTTCCCCCGTGTGCCTGATCTTCATCTGCCATGGGCCTGCCATCAGGTGGCAGTGGGTTTGGCTCAGCTTGACGGCATCTTTTTTGTCACTTGGGACTTCTGTATACATCCCCTTATTAACGTCTGTTTGTCCTGGGCTTAACTTAACTTCAGCCATATCTTACAGATATGTGGTGCTGTGACATTTCTATAGACTAGTTACTTCTTTTCTGAAGCGTGCGTGCATGCAATTTTTTATATATTCTACACATTTAGTCTCATAGTTACAAAGCAGTCAGTCTTTATGGGGTGCTTTTGAAGAAATAGTCTGCAATATTCACTGATTGACAGGTTTCGAAACTATATCTCTTCATTGAATATATGAAAGCATGTTAAATAGCTGATTCTATTCTATGGTTATATTACTAGCAAAGAGCAGTATACCTTTTATAGTCCTTGTCAGTTTATTATGAATCTAATGGAAAATGAGCTGTGTGTGAATCCAAAACAGTTGAATTAAGTGACAGTCTGATGATAAATGTAGACATTAGGTGCAGTGAGAATTGTGGAATTATATTTGTATTTCTGTGGTTACATGGTGCTTTTCCACTGGCATGCAGAAACCGAGCTATAACGAATACTATAACCCTAACCCTAACCCTAAATGAATAGACACTAGTTATATTGCAGTTCCAGCTTGCGTTTCCATTTTCCACTGCTGAGCGGTTGGCGCGGTAAAGGTGTTGCCATGTTTGGAGAATAACAGCAACATAAAACCCAAGAGCTACTTATTAACTGTTCACATGGTGTACATCATGATTTACTATGTGCTAATTTCTGCTAGCATGTTTGAGAATCGGAGTCTTCTGTTAGCGTCAAATCCTAATGGAATTAGCATTCACTTGCGTAAATCTGCATTATGGATCCATTCCACTCAGCTGTTCTGTAGTACTTTAGGTGGCTGGAAATTTTCAAGTTCTGAGTTGTCAGAAATGCATTAGTACATTGCCATGTGCTATACTGCTAACACTGAATAATATATAAAATATCCCCTTTTTTCCTTTAGATGATCCATGCATACCGACCCAGAACACTGGTATTTTCCAGCATTTCGACCAATCAGGTGGTGATGATGCAACCAGCTTGGTTTGGTCACGCTTTCGGCCCTATTAGTAAGCAGGGCCATGTCAGCGCAGGTATAGCTCGGGAATGGCTCGGTTCTTGGTGACAGTGGAAAAGCGCCAACAGAGAAGTGTTACCTCACTCTGTGTATTATGCTCCGGTGACGTGCATTTATTTTCTCCTGTGTTTTCTGGTTCCAACCAACTTGTCCTGTCTTGGAACCTCCTTGTTTTGAAAATGTGAATAATTGTGTCACTCCAGCCCAAACTAATGAGAATATGCTCAAGCTATCATTATTAGTAATTACGTAATTTTTAATGTAATAGACACATGGGTCATTACATGTCAAATCAACAGATTTTTCAGAAATCCCACGTACTTTGGTCTCAAATTCTGGAAAAAAATCCCAGTTGTACCCAAGTTATGCAGGAGGCACCCAGTAAAACTATTTTGATGAAAGATCAATACTTTCCAAGATATAGCCAATTTTGTGAGGGGAGAGGGGTGTCAAATTTGATACTGCTTTATTTTTTCATGAATTTCACAAGATTATATTTCAAGAACTAAACCATCTAGCAGGCTCAAATTTTGCATACTGGTACCTCTATGAGTTTAGTACGTAACAACATCAAAATGTTGGTCCAGATGACACCACTTGATAAGAACAGACCTTCAAAAACGGGAACAAAAATGTTTGTTTTTTTTTTTTTTTGTTTTTGGCTTTGCCATGTTTAGGCTTTCAGAAAGCATACTTCTAAGTGATACAGCCTTCTGAAATTTTTTTCCTTGTTTAGAGACCTACACAGGGCTTTTCAAAAGGTTAGAAACAAACTGCATCAGGATTTGACCAGCAGACCTCCCAAATGTGGAAAAAATTGCTCTTATTTTCAGACAAGCTTAATGCATTGTGGGAATGTCCAGACATTTCTAAAATTTTCCTGTGTCCTCCATGGTCCCTTCTCAAAAAACAGATTCACATAAGAGTAAGACTTTTCGTTTTTATTCTCCATTCTGTACAAGAATTCACTATTTGTAGATTCACCATTTGTCAGTACTGGAAATCAAGTTCTTCATCACTAACTTGGGTAAAGGATTAATGGAAAAAAATAAATCACCAAAGGCACATTAAGCACCACACATGAACAACAGCTGCTTGAGATATCATTCATTATAACTAGTATTATATATTAATGTTAACATCTTGGTATTGCAGTAGCTGGAATATGACACATTTCATTTCTGTTTGAACCAAAGTGTAGGGCATCTTTGTCTTTGAGATTAAGATGATACTGCCTCCCACTGACCGCTGAAGGGGCACTAAGCAGTGCAATGACACATTGTAATGGCACTCTGCCTGTTCCTGTTTGTGGTGTTATTCCAGGTCTTGCCCTTCTTCTTTCAGGTCGTCAATCAGAATGCCCATATTCTGCATCTGGAGCATGAGGGAGACATGTTTTGTTCTAATGTAGATGATGGCACACCACAAGCAGAGGCAGTCTTAAAGACCTTACTGACTTCCCTTGATTTGGCGTGCTGTGACTCGAGACTTACTGGAGATACCAAGTTGTGTCAGACTGGTGTTCAGCTTGACACTTCTGACGGTTGGATAAATTCCATATCAGTGTCCACTTCTCGTAACTCCATTGGATCACTGTCCAGTTGCTCAGTCGCTGACTTGAGCTTTGACCGACAGTTGTAGCGCATTTTTGACCTGGAATAAAGCATGTTGAAATATCAGTAAGCCGGTTTAATTTGTCAACATCATCTTTAATGAGGGTGTTGAGGTTTTTGATCACTGCTTTAAAATGCAGTCCCAGAAGGTCAGTACTTTTCTTTTGCAGGAATTCATATTTGTCAATGTTCAACCCGTTATAAGTACATATTGTCGCATCTGGGTCAGCTGCATTTTGTGGTCTGAGAATTGAGTTATCAGTCTCTGAAAGACCATTCAGCTTCAGGAGGTCATGCTTCCTTGACCATATTTTAACTATCTACTGTTCAATAATTGTTAAAAAAAATGAAGTGAAAGGAGGACTACTAACCTGGTGTGATGCGACAGTACTTCTAGTTCGGCTGACAGTGAATGCCATCTGTTTGGGAGATTTGTGGCCATATTGAGGCAGCTAAGGTAAAGAACACCTTCAGGTGCAACCACAGGTGCCACCATCATTGAAATTTAAAAGGACAGTCCCACCCCTACTCCGGAACAATCAGCTGATATAGTCACAGAGCCACAGGTGGCAGTAAAAAAATAATGATTTATTCTTTCTTTCAGAACTTACTGATAGAAATCTCAATGATTACCATCTGGCGCATTCAGCTTCTGCTTAGGGTGGAAAATAATCATGAAAGATTTGCGTAAGAAAAGGTAAGGTTTGTGTTTTGAGAAAGAAGGGACAATGTAGAGTAAATGAAAAATATTTGAAACATTAACTGCACACTCCCACATGTCATTTCAGAAAGCTGACAGATTTTTCTTTCCTTATTCAGATAACTAAGGTCTGTGTTGGTTACAAATACGTGTTTGAGGCCTAAACATGGCTAAGCCTAAAAAACAAATTAAATTTTGGTCAGTTTAAAGGGGCTGCTTTGACCATGCAGGGTCGTGTGGACCAAATGTTTTAATTCTGTCTTATACAAATTAATGTACCAGTGTGCAAAGTCTGAGCCTACTTGGTGGTTTATTTCTTAGGCTATGAACTTGTTAATTTTTATGAAAAATGAGGCCGGATAAAATCAACACCTCCCTCCCCTCTGTTAACTCACCATATCATGGATAGTACTGATCTTACGTCAATTTTTTTGCCGGGTGTCTCCTGACTAACATGAGTACACCTGGTAATTTTTGTAGAATTTTTTGAGCCTGAAATGCATGGCCCTTGGTTAATTTGACATGGAATGACAAATCAGTAACATTTCAAATACAGTTGTGCTTTTAACATCATAATATGGAACTGTTTTTCAAAGCTTGTTAGTTGTTTGACCTCTTTTAATGAACATTTAGATTTGTAGAATCAAAGCCTTTTAGATGCATCCATTTGAATTTCACCGTTATAGTATAATATCTGTTTATTGTGGGAGAAGGTAATGTCTGAATGGTCAGGTATGCAATGAATGGCAGTGCAGCTGGCTGGGTGACTGGCTTTACTCTGCAATTTCACCATCTGAATCGTCATAGTTCATCTCATCCTCTGTAGAAAGGGAATTGGTTTGCTTGTGTATTTGTGCTCCTTCAGTGCCATTAGTGGAGCCTCATATTCAGCCGAGTAACGTGCAGTCCCAACGTGCAGCCCTTTTGATGAACTGTCAAAATCCCATAACAAGCCTCACACAGCTATTTTCCCATGTCCTCTTGATGTGTTCCGCATGGCCCTCTAAGTTGTCAACGAGGACAAACGACCACCACATTGTTTTGCGTAGATTCGTATAGCCCAGCTGTGGCTGGTGCTAACCAGGGACCTCAAATGATGGGCTTGGGTGTGACGGGTCGTGCTGGAGCCCTGGGGCCCGATGGAGCCGCCGGCATGGGGACACCGATGATGCCCGATAACGGAGCCATGGTAATGTATCCTGACAAACCCCACTCGGGCCTCTGCCCTCTTGCATCTGACTTTTGTCCTTAATGGTACATTGCAGCCACTTTTGCATGAAAGTACAACAGCAAGATGTGCTGCAGAGCTGGTGTTGGGGTTGCCGGGGGGGGGGGGGGGGGTCTCTTTCACACCTAAGGAATGTAATGGTTGTACCTTTTCATGGGTTTGAACTTGCATTTTTGATGCTTGTCTAGCGGGTCAAATAAATGGTCTTCTTTCTATTGCTTATATCTAGTGTTAAACCAGCAGTGTGCTTTCATGCAAAACTGAAATATGATTAGTTTACTCCCAGCATCTTTAATTAAACGCGCAATACAGCTTTTTACACATAAGGACGACTTTGATATCTGTGCAGTCGTTGAAGTTTAAATAATGATTGCACCCATTCAGTTTCACTGTTTTAGTATTTCACAAATTACGGAGTAAAAATTTTATGTTATACCCAGAAATGTACTTTTCTGCAAAAGAATACTCTCAAGGAATCCATTATTGTGTGGTAGATTTTTACGATGAATTCCTCAGTACAGTTCTACTCTGACTTCAGAGTACTATTATGTATTTATAAGATATAGCTCAAGGCCTTGATTGTAAAATTACTCTGATGGAATCTGAGAGTAACTTGGTTTCCATTTTAAATCTCATCTTCTACAGACATTTTTCTGGGATGAGCTGTAATACGTGGCAGTAATACAGCACTAAAGGAGGCCTGTTTTTGGTTCAAGTATTCAGAATCAGTATCTCTTTCTTCAGTAAATATGCTGTTTTCCTCTACTACCATACTCAGTCCATTCCTGGCCTACTTTTAGTACTGATTTAGAAGATGAAGGGTTGATTTGCGTGATGGGTAATTTAGAAAACTATTACAGGAGATGTTGCTTTAAACACAGGCATTTTCATCAATCAGTTCATTTATTGCCTCAATTTCTCTTGGTCTTAGTATTTTACTGTCTAGGGTTGATTCTGAACATTGAAAAGCAAAAGCAAACTTACTGTACCTGATAATTAATCCACATAGAAATACCATTTTAGGTCTTGGTAGAAATTCCTATTTAAAAATACACTATTAGTTCAACGTTAAATAGTAACATTGAATTAGTGATCACCAAACTTATTAATTGTATCTACAAGTTTTTCATTATTTCTGTGTATGGTCCACTGTGTAGTGCTTTGCCAAGCTTAAAGGCTCCACAACTGCATATTCTTCTGTACTAAGTAGTAGTATTGGCATCTGTGCAAAGGTATTAACTCTGAAAAGACATTTATTGGCAGCCTCTGGTGGCCTGGAGGTTTAGTCTGCAGTGAAGAAAGTGACACAAATTAAAGGACATATGCACCTGTGCATGTAATGCTGCCAGGTATTTTTAGAAGCATTTCTTCTTAAGGTCTATTTAGTACAGCCCCTAAGAGCTGAGATTTGTCTAGAGGAGGGGTGGCCAGTGCTATTCGTGGAGGGAATATTATGTATTCTGAAGTACGGCAGCCCTTGAGGTCCGGATGTGGATAGCCCTGTCTTAAAGATGTAAAGATGTCAGGGTCACTACTGTCAGATTTCGAGAAGTATGAGATTTTGGGCCGAAGCAAATTCATGTGGCTTCCTAACTGGTTTAGAGCCACGTTTTCCTCCACCAGCATCAGCTTTATAGTATTATCTCCATTGTGCTAAATAAATGAGCTTCAGAAGACTTTTTCAGGACCTTGGAGTATACTGGGACTACATTATGAAAGAGTTATGGATCAATCTACAAAAAACTGCTCTACTCAGTTATGTTCAAGAGGTATCTTATTGGGGTGGGATTGGTAACTAGTAGATCAGCAGTATAAATAACACTAATAAAATTACTCCTTTCTTCTTCCTCCAATGTTCGATCCTGGTTCTCTTCGGAACTCTGCTGTCCTACCAACGTCCGACCCATCATCTGCGTTCGGAACATGCTGTGGGTTGGGGGGGGTACCTAAATGTGTTATTTCTGGGTGGTGGCTGGGGACCATCAATTTTTCTTGGGACTTGACTTGCATTTTGGCTTTCTAAACTGGTTCCATTATCCCTTGGTGGTGGTGAAACCTGTAGCGCAATGATAGGTTCCCCCCGGCCGGTGGCCCTCCCCCGATGGGCACTCCCATTGGCACTCGGTCAGGAGTGGAAGGCCAGCAGCAACCAACGCAACAGCAGCAGCAGCCGCCGCCCATGATGGGGGTTGGCCCGGTAGGGGGCGCCAGTGGGCCCCCGGGTTTCGGGAGAGGGAACCAAGGCGGGCCGAGCTTTGATGGACCCAACAACAAGCGCCGCCGCTACTGAAGCTGTATGAAGGTGGTTGTCCCTAGTTACCATCACCTCCCTCCAGTGCAAAGATCAGGCGTTCATTGCGCTACCCTTTTCATTGAATGCTGTGAGGATTTTCTGCTCTAGTTTTCAGGTTTTGTTGTGGCTCTGATTTTCACAGTACACGTTTCAGATGACCAGAGTCACGCACTGTGCAGTGCTTCTGGTCAGTGGCTGTTAGCAAAGGAAAAAAGCTTCACTGTAAGTGTATTATTTGACTCGGTTTAATTTTCATGCCCTCAGTTTAATTTAGTCTTTTGTTCATCTAGTGACAAAGGGTAAAATTATGAAGCAAATTAAGAATTTCTTAGACATTGCTTGGTGCCATGCCAGTCCATTGCTCCTTTTTAATTTTAATTTTTAAATTGTAGCTTGCTTAAATGTTTGTAAGATGTGAATGAGTATCTTTCTTATTTTAGAATAGGCATAACTGTTCCTGATGCATGCTTCCTGCTTTGTACCTTCTGATAGCAGTCTATAGTGATCTGTGAAACACCAACACTCCACATTTTTGTTCTAGTATTTCGGCAATTGTAATAAAACACAGAATTTGCAACGGTAGCTGTGTGTCTTGACATTAAAGTGTTGTTATTGCAGTAGTTTGTGTTTTTTTCAGGTTGCTGTGTCAAACTCAATATAAGATGAAAAATTGTGTGTTGTGGAAAGTGTTTAGTTTTTTTCATATCTTCAGCCCAAAGAGCATAGTTCCGATGTCGATTATCATACTCTCTGGTTCTCATCTGAAAGTCCTACGGAAACCGGTTCTATGAATTTCCATGATTTATAGGAGACCTACTATTTAGAACTCATGCCATAAGAGAACTTTGAATGAGACACTGCTTTAAATGAAACTTTGATCAGATTGAGCGTTTAATGCTGGTGTAAACATTTCAGATAGTGGCTCATTTTGAACTTATCTGAGATTACTGTGCTCGTAATCTCAGATTTGTTCCAAACGTGCTCTGCTGGTAGAGGTGCCTTATAGCCTGTATCAGGATATAGAATTCAAATTATAGTTGGACCTGTAATGTTTTTATTTTTGTGTTTGGTGCGATACCCATTTTTACTAGTAGTCTTGCTATTTTTGTGAAATTTTCTCCCTATTCCCTTTAAAGAATTTGCTTGCACACTGTGAACGTATGTTTTTATACCTGTAAGTGAAATCGGAAATTTCATTGTTGCAGTAGGCCCACCAATAGACCATCCATATGATTTTTTTTTTAAATGCAAATATATTTTCCTTATAGGGGTGGGTTAGAACTAGTAATGTTTACGCAGTGCTCAGATGTATTATCACAAGAGAAATAAATGCGTTTTGAATCTTATGCTACCCTAGTATTATATAAACATGTCTGAGGTGCAAAATCCGGAAAGTTTCCCTTTGCTGATATAAAAGCAAAAAGAACCATATCTAAGGCGTTTGTATTCGACATCTCATTCACATTCATGATTTGTATATATTGGGTTTTCTCCAACGAAATGTACTTGTGTGATATTCTTCATATTTGTCCAACAGACCTTTGGTGTTTTAGTTCATATGGGGTTTTTGGCATAACTTCAGT
Organism: Mormyrus iriodes; assembly: GCA_011763525.2. Lineage (NCBI taxonomy): Eukaryota > Metazoa > Chordata > Actinopteri > Osteoglossiformes > Mormyridae > Mormyrus > Mormyrus iriodes. The sequence goes on from JAAGVU020000035.1 coordinate 1,407,783, forward strand.
GGCACACCGTTTTTTTTTTTTTTTTTCTCCTTTCTCTAAATTTTATGCCAGTTATGCTCTGACCTAACCTCAAATCAGTTGAACTAAAGGAACATTGCCCCCCGGTAAACTTGTATACACTGGCTTTTTACAGAATGTGTAGTTTATATGCTTAACTTTGTGGCGAAATCAGTGCTTATATCCACTTAATGCGTCTGATTTGAAGTGAAATTTTAAGAGCCTCACGTGCCGCCAGGCATCGGCACAAAGAACGGCCCCAACCCACCGCTATGTTTTATGGGAAAGCTCACTTATACTACACATGATGCCACATCAGAAAGAAACTGCTGATTGGGGGCTCACAGAATTCAGAAATGCACCTAAAATAGGGAAAACGTTACATAGACTTTTTGGTGAATGCCTTATTAAAAGAACAACATACAATCGTATTAAATATTAGACATTAAAACATTTTGTTAAACATTTGTGAATGGGACCACCAGGAACGCACTTGCTCTCGAAATACTCTAACTTGAAATAGAATACTGATGTGAAGTTTCTCTGAATTCTTTCAGTTCATGCAGCAGAGCTTATTTGTTTTAAAAAGTTTAAACCTAATTTCTCTGTGTAAATATACATTGTGCAACAAAATAAACTTAAACACATGAATTAAGAAATAATTTCTAAACATTTCACACATTTGTCAAGTCCTGTGATTTTTTTTAATGGAGGTAAAGTGAAACAAGTGACCGAATTGTGCAAAAAACAATTGTTTAAAATGAGCTGTGAATTTAAGTATTTAAAAATAAAACAACTTTAAAATAAAATCAATTAAGCAGGAAGTATTGTGCAAGAAACGTGAGATTTACCCTAAACAAAAATGTCCTCCCAAATGTCCCCCCACCTTGGAAAAGTATTCTATTCTATTATAAACTATGGAATAATAAAGGTGGACACTTGTATGAAGATCTTGCTTTTTTTGAAGTCAGCCACCCAGTTGTTTAGTGTTTCATATTATTTTTTCAACATATACACAGCGATGTATTTACTGGAATACAACAGCAGATACTTTCATGGAAACTGAACTGGCAATTTTCAAGAGAGGAATACTTTAAAATGCTGTTACACGTGGATACCTGGAAGATGGCAGTAGCTTGCAGATATTTGTTGTCAAACTGTATTCAAGTATCCTTGTTTATATATCAACTTTAATCCCAGGGAAATTTTATGCTGAAACCAAACTGCTAATTTTTAAGTAATTTAATGGCATTTATGTTCAAAACACTTGTATTGTAAAACCTGGAATGCAATAAGTTAAAGGCATTTCATAGTCTGCATAGTGAACAGCTGATGAAGGTAGGCTGAATGTTTGTTGTACAATTGTTTTTTCCTCCTGTCAGAACTATTACACTAATTCCAAATATTTAATCTGCATGAAGTGATGCTGGTCAGAACAGAGGTGGTTAGAACTGGAAACTACATGCTGTACATTTGACAACTACCAGTGTGTGTCATGTATGTATCATCATGTTTGTGACACTAAGGCATTTGTTTTACGTAGTTTCATATGTAAACCTTTTGCAAATTTTAACTTGTAGTATTTGGTTGAATTATTCCCACTGACCTCATGGTTCTCTCCCACTGTAGTCTAAAGGAAATATCAGCTTGTTGCCCGAGACTTTTATTGATTCAAAACATTACACACATTACTCAAGCTGCACACTTAAGCCCCCCTTTACTGCTTTTAAACTGCCATCTCACATTTGACCTGCAGGACTCCCCATTAGTGCAACCTTACAGGCTGCTCACCTCCTCCCTTCCATTTGCAGACTAACATTTATCCCACTTGCGCATATGCCTTCAGTGCAGTGGAAGTCCAGCATTTTTGCTCTAAAGCAGGTACATCTTTGCATAAGCCAATTGCATTTGCAACCACGTTTTCTTCACCTTAAAAATACAGCAACAATGTGGATTGTCAATGTCTCACATGTTTGTGTGTGAGTGGACTTAATTGTCTTTGCCTTTTAGTGCATGAAGAAATCAAAGACTAAGATTCTAGCCTTTGTCTAAAACTGACCAAGCAAAGATGCCCTAATTTCATTGGAGTCATGGCTCTGTGATTAATCACCACAACATGAAGTCATGTGTCGTCGTCTTCTTGTCTGAAGCCTGTGCTGTTTAGGATGTAACTTGAAATTTAATTCTGTACTGGGCAGTGTCAAAATTCACATTCTTAGGCCTCATATAGCCTAATGGAATATATTTGAATGTGGGTTTTTTTTTACTGCATGGCAATGTGAATACTCGTGATAGTGCACTTAATGTTGAGAACAAGCTTTTCGGCGAACCACTGTGAATTTGTCTAATGATTGCTGTTCAGGGTGTAATGTGTAATACAGAACTTCCCCCACTGTGCTAAAATGGCATCAGAGGAATGTTCTTCCACCAGGTGAGTATTTAATTAGAAGGATGATAAACTTTGAAACTCATTTCAAGTTTGAATTTTGAAACTGTCTGTTTAGATTAGAGAGTGATTTACTGAACTTTGTGTTTAGCAATTAAAATAGATTTTGAATGAGTTTCTAACAACTCACATAAACGGAGAGAAATCGGTGCATACCTCAGACACTCCTGTATTCAATTCAATTCAACTTCTCAAGTGTTTTTATAAGAAGCCAATAATTAAAATAACCCACCCGACAAGAAGTCAACCACATCTTACTGACGCAAAAACCTTTTAGCACCCTGGGTTGTCCAAACTGATGTTCCAGTATTACGGGGATTTGAGTCTTGCCTCTCCTATTGGTATACAGTCCAAAGACTTGCGGTTAGGCTAATTGGTGTGTGTGTGTGTGTGTGTGTGTAATGTGCGTCACATACATGACCTGTAATCTTGAGCAGGTCAAACGGTTAGAAGATGGGTAGGTGAAGAGAGGCTAATAAAATAAACTGAACAAAATGCAGATTTGTAGTCAGTTGTGAGTCCTGTTGGGGTCAGTGGGATTTCCAGTAGAGAACAGCTCAGCACTCAAAGACTGACTGGAGTTTCTCTTGGACTTTGTTTCAAATGCAGGCATCTTATTTTTTTATGTTTCAGTAAATATAAGCATTAACTGCCTTAAATATTAAGTTTTAAAATGGCAACCTTATTTTATAATTTCAGAAAATGTTCTGGGTGGTCTGAGCCTGAATACTTTTGTATGATATCTCATGAGCATGAAGAACTAATAGTACATTTAATGGTTTTTAAAATGTATATTTCCTAAAGACAATGGGTATAATTACTGATCAGGGTCTTGAAAAGCATTTTTAGTTTTTTTTTTTTCTCTCCATTTCTTTTCAAAGAAATAGCACTCAAACTATTTAACCTAGTGGTTGTATGGCCCGTAACAGCAGTCAGTCATATACTGTAGAATTGATTTTACCAATGGTTCTTCAAGAAAATGTTAAGCTCTTTCCTGAAACAACTTTTGAATCTCATCTTCATTGTGCATAATAATTCTTTGCTGTTCATGATCTATGTATTAGCATAAATTACACCAAAATATTTTTCAGGTTGTCATTTAAAGGCCACCTGCTGCTTAAATCCTGGATTGACAGTGGATTTTGCATGTCTTCTGACATCTACTAATAAATGCCTCATATTTTGCTATTGTATCCAGAAGCTACCCAGGTAATGAGCAAATTAGTACTTTCACAGCCAGGTATAACCCTGGAATGTAGCCAGTCACTCACCCCACACTGCCTTCTGGAATTAAGTGCTGTGTGTTCCAAAATCTCTGCACGTACTTGCTGAATATGGAGTATTGTTGTAGAAGTTACTTTGAGTTTTCTTTTACATTTGATGAATACCTAGCAATTCATCATGGGCTATGAGTCAACGTCAGAATTTGAATTATTCTTGTGCTAATGGTTTAATTCACAATGATAATCCTGTTAATTAGTTCCTGTGTGTCCAGCAGTGTTTTGTAAGACAGCTATTCTAATGCCCCAGAATTTCTTTTAATGAACTTTAGATGGACAGTCTTACTTAAGCATGTTGATCTTTAGTCATTCAAAGTCAAAAAAGCACAGAAACATCCCTCACTAAGTTTGCTTGATGTTACAATGGAGGCTCGCCCACCTAAAAGACAACGCAGCTCATTGCTCAGTACCATGTGTACCTTGCATGCCTATAACACACAACACACATACAGATTTCTAAATAAAAACTAGGGATTGATCAGCATTAAACAAAGGTTGAAGGTCCATTCATTGCAAAGCATATTACAAAAGCAATTAAAAATATTGATGTCCATGGTAAGAATAAAATCTAGTTCTGTATGGTGAAATGTAACCTTTAAATGAAGTACAGTCTTTCCACAGAACTGAATATTGATTGTAAGGTGGTCGGAGAAATAAGTTCCTGCATCAAAGCCTTTCTGCTGGTCTTTTTTAACTGGTTACCATTATTCAAATTTGTTATTTGAAACATTATACACAAAATGTATAAAATCTTGAATTATCCAAATAGGCATTTTGGGTGACCCTTTGAGTGAGCCCGGCTTTCTGCTTATATTTCAAGCCAGGTAGATCGAACTCAGTTTTTTCGCTTCGGAGATTCACTCCTTTGGTAGCAATGGTTGTAGATAGTTTACTTATTAGTATTAGTCTTCAACTAGCTGTTGCCTGCTATATCACATCACTGTTTTTTGATCACACGAGAGTGCAGCACAAAATTCATTTCAAGATTTTCCAGGTTAGCTTGTCTTTTTTAAGCGGTATAATGTAAACGCAGCTGAGATTTAGTTGCTGGTATTAGTATGGGCTGAACTTTTGTTCCTGCACACTGATCTCCTCTGCTTTGAAATTACATAAATAAAAGGTCACTCACAGGAACCACCCCAATACATTTTATTCTTTCTGTTGGTAAAAGTTTTGAATACTTTTTACAACTAACCCAAATGCATATACTAGCCAGTCACTGGGGCATATGAAGTATACACTATATATTCAGCACAGTGCCAACCTAAGTATAAATCTCATTAATACAAACTGCTCAGCTGTCAATTATGTCGCTGTGGTGTATCTCAGGCTGCAATAACTAGCAGTAGAGGGGGAGGGTGCTTTTTGAAGGCTGGTGTGACAGCCCAGTCCTGCCTCAGCAGTAGGAGCCGCAGTCATGGATGTCTACATGCTCAGCTGGGGGACTTACTAAGTGGGAATGCCTGGGATTTGGGAACAGACAGGCCGTGTTGCTTAGCCTTTGTATCGTACTTCCTGCTGTTTCACTTATGAGGGCATGCACACAGACAAACGCACACTCAAAGAGGAAGTCGAGGGGGGTGGGGTACATTCCAGCCGTTAGGCCACAGGCTCTGTCTGTTCCCTCCCACCCTTTCCCCCCCAGTGGAAACAGATGCAGTGTGTTTTAGCAAGCAGAAAGACCCTGTGTCCCAGCCATTTACTGGCCAGATGCCCACAGCTTCATGCTAGCTGCAGGTGCTCTTCCCCATTCAGTCTCCCTTTCCCCAGGACCGTGAGGTTGGGCTTCACCTTCTAACCAGAGGACTTAATGTATGGCTTAGTTACCCTCATAGTTCAACCTACCTTAATGAAATAGGATCCTGGGCAAAATGTACAGCTTTACTGAGTAAAGCAGTAATGCAGTGTGAGCACAAGTGCATTGAGGTTTGATGTCCTGCTGACCCAGAGTGATGAATAAAAGCTCTATATAACACCTGTAGTTATAAAATAACCTACATTCTGACTCTTTAGCAGGTGTCTGCTTGTTTGTGTGTGTTGTGCTAGGGGTCGCATCAGGTCAGCCCTGCATTGTGAGCTGTACTGCAATTGTTGAGCATGTTTCCAAAGGTAGTGGCCTGATCCTGTAGCCCCCCCCCCCCCCCCCCCCCCCCGGGGCCCCTATTGGTATTCCTTTTGTTTTGTCAATATTCCCCATCAAATATAGGAAACTAAGACACCTTCTAAAAACAAACACAACACCATA
>JAAGVU020000035.1:1413850-1430124 GCA_011763525.2 Mormyrus iriodes
TTGACTCTTTAGCAGGTTTCTCCTTGTTTTGGGTGGTTGTGCTAGGGGTCGAATCAGGTCACCCCTGCTTTGTGGGCTGTATGCCAATTGTTGACAATTTTTCCAAAGGTGGGGGCCTGACCCTGTAGCCCCCCCCCCCCCCCACCTAAGGGTTAGCCATATGGAATCTTTCATGTGATCTACAAATTTCACCAATATTAGACGAAGAACTGCACTTTACCTGAAACAGAAATCCATTCATTAGAGCTTCCTGATAGCTGGGTAAATGCTGCTGTGCCTTAAGTAGGAATGTGCACACACAAGGTTGTTTGTAATATATGCCAGAGGAGGCCTACAGCTTAGCTCTGTCTTATCAGCATGTACTACAGCACCACAGAGTCTGAGCCAGAACGTTTAATATCACTGTACACATCTGGATGGATTGTTTCTGTTTCTGCAGAGGTCGCCAGGACTAATGAAGGAAGAGACTGTGTCATTGCTGCTGGACCACTTTAGGAAGATACTATGGAATTACTGGTGGGGGCAGTAAGTATGAAGCTGGACTTCCTCTCACAGCGAGGAAGTCCACATGAACACTATAGGGTAAGTGCCTGTCCTTTTTACATCTTGGCTGTACAATGCACATTAAAGTTCATTCATTTAAATCAGTGTTGTGTTTTCTTTATTGGATAGTTGTGGGTTGATATTCTGTAGTACACCATGGCAATGGCAACATGATACCCAAGTGCACGCAGAAGCAGGAGGTGGGTTGCTTGATACAGCCAATGAGTGTCTGGTGGTGTTAACTGAAGAAACATTAAGCATAACACTGTCAAAGGTTGCATCTATATTTAATGTATATTTCTCTGCAATGTACCTATTTCTAATGAACGTATAACAGGTAAAAGTATTAACCATATTGCAAAACATTTAAATACAATAGCATTTCATAGTCATTGCTAAACCAAAGCAACAGCTATTCATTGCCAAGGAGTATTTACATCACCATTATATAAAGAAATGGTGAATATAGCAGTCCCAGACCTTAGAACATATTAGTGCTGGGCTAACAAATCTACAATACAGCACACACTAAGGCTTTGTCATTTCCTGTTTTGATTCAAACACTGGTGACTTTATATTGTGGAAAATATCAAAAAAGGTAAGGGAAAACTACCAGCAAAAGATGAGCCATAAAATGCACACGCTGAACATTTAATAGTAGGCTCAGCATGGAGGTGTGAAGAAATATGCCACACAAGACACCATACAGGTCCACTATATTTGTACCTTGGGTAATAGTTTGTGTGCAAACATAAGACAGGTCTTGTTTAAAATAACGTGAATAAGGTCTTACTTCTCTGAAGAGAGAGTCAGTCCATACCTTAAAACAAATTAGTTCCAAAATAAAATTTAGTATCAGTGAGGGAGACTGTTTCAGAAAATGGACAAATGACAAAACACTGAGTTCTGCCCAGTTGAACTTTAAGGCAAAGGGTCCAGTTGATCCAGGCATGACTACCTCTAACCCAAAAACTTCCTTGAAGATGGGAGCACGACTGGTTTCAAGGGCTACACTGTATGCTGGTTTTTTTAACCTCAACAAGACTCAATGACAAACATTTGAAAGCTGAATAACATCCAAAACTAGGTATCATCGCTTCCTGAGAACATGGGCTCTTTCACCCATGATCTTTGGGTTTCTGGAACTACAGGAAGATCTTTCAGTGAACAATATATTGACCTCTGCCCTCACTAATTTACCCAAAATCCCGACAGTATGATATAGTACATTAGTGTCTGAAAGATAAATGGGCAAGTTCACAGGCAAAAAGCATTAAATGGAAAGCGAATAACCAAGAATTAAATATTGCAAAAAAAAAGGCTTGTGGAAACCGATTGGCTTTAAATTTTAAGAACACTTGCTTTGACGAGGAAAGTTACAACTTCACATTCTGCCTTCCATTGTGTTCCATGGGAAAAGGGCACAAGTATTCTGGTGGTAAAGTTGGACCCAAAAGGCAGCTTTTCAAGGGTGGGTGAGTGGGTCGGGGGTGGTGGATTCTTTGAATCGCATGCTGCATGATGCAGAGCGTTATTAGGGAAAGCAGAATTCTGGGTGGGTGGCATTTATAAGTGTCGCCAGTTCTTGTCTTCAAAAACAGTGTGGTGTGTGAGACTTCCTGCATCTCCCAGGGATAATCACTATTCTTTGCACGCAGACAGCCCATTCCCAATGGGCACAAGCTCTCCATGAAACTGAGGCCAAGAGACCCAGTCACTCCATCATCCTGGGCTAGTCTTTCATCCTGATGGATATGGCTAGGGCCATACTCAAGGATAAAGACCAAGGCTGCGCAGGAATGTTCTGAACTTGGTTTGGGGTGCAGTTGACCTTTGACCTGAGGCATACATGTCACTGCAGTTGGACTCTGTATGCACAGATGAGCAGCTTGACCTGGAGAGCCAACAGGAAGGGAGGGGACAAAAAATTCAGAACAGATCATGTATTATGTATATGAATAAAACATAAAACCTCAAGTGCTTCTCCTTGACTTTATATATAGATGGGAAGAAAAATTAAAATTGAAAACTGCTGAATTTGGTTTGGTCATTCTGAAGGTTAATTCTTCAGTAATGAATACATTGTTTCAGTGACACACTGTTAATGTCTCAGCTCCACTTAATTATTTAAAGGCAGTAACAAATAATTCTTGTCTCATTGAACCCCACTCAGTAATTCCACTATACTGTGCTCATTCATACTCTAACTGCCTCCAGACCAGCCTTCTCTGAACATGCCCCATACATTTTTTATTGCTGATTTTTGATCTTTGAATTCTTGCATCCTTCAAAACTGACTGTTTTATGGACTCCTATGACCAGTCATCAAGGTGAACAGTCTTACCTTGGCAGTGGGGGATTCTGCCAGTCGTATGAAAAGCTTATTGAGACCCGGTACTGGACTGAATGAGTAAATGAAATGACTATCCTGGAAAGAAGAGAGAACACACTGAAATGGGCAGTATGATAAACCATAGAAAATGACTGATGTTCATGGCTAACAAGCAATTGTCCAGACCTATAAATGGCCACAAACACATTGCCACCTTTGGAAATTTTATTAAAAGGAGTTAAATGACTACATATTCAGCTCTGGTATTGCATATCATGTCACCACCTTCAGTAACTCCTGAATAGTCCACCTAGCTCACCAAGAAGATGGGAAGTTGGAACTTGTCATTGAGTACGACAGCATGGACACTACAAGGCCCACATAGTCTAGCTGTGATCTCGTTCAGGAAGTTGGCATGAAAGATGAAGAGAAGGATGCCGGTTCCTGGAAGAGAAGTGGACCTGGGTCACATGGGTGTCAGCTTAGCCCATTACATCCTTATCATAAGCTGCTGTACTTTATACATACCCTCAGCAGGGGTGTGCGGGGGAGCTTTGTAGTTAAATTCCAAGGAGAAGTCTGGACCCTCACAAAGCCGATGGCAAGCTAATGGGAAGACGGGCTCCAGTACAGCCAGTCGCGTCTCAAAATACGCTCGAATGGTGTCTTCGGCCACACTAGATAATCTACATGTTTTGGGGAAGAGGGGGAACAGGGATGAGCATAACAGCATAAAATCATAATAGAATTTTTTTGGGCAGCCTAGACCTGAGATGTACATTAGACAGGCTGAGAAATGCACCTCAAGTCAGCATTCTCCAAGGGTTGAGAGACATGTTCCACTGTACCAGAAGCTGGTTTGTTAAAAAGCACCTGTTTTATCAGCCTGTGCATCTTTGTTGCATATAGCCTGGACAACAGGTCTTCTTAGCCCTCTCTCAACTTACGTCGCCATGTGGTCTTTGATGTGATCGTAGACCATGATGTTGTTGCTCAGTTTGGCGAAATGCATAGCATTGTTCTGATGTTTGGACAGGATGTTGCAGTCAGCCCCATACTCCAGCAAGAGACGTACAATGTCCGCATTTCCTCTCTTACATGCCTGGAAGGAGGTTCAGAAAAAAAAATTTTGCAAATGAAACTATCAAGATGACATTTCAGTTGAGGTTAAGCATTATAAAAGCACCAACAACATTCGATTTTAAACAGAGTTAATCTTCCAACTGACAAACACACCTTCATGAGAGCCGTTTCGCCACTTAGCGTCTGGGCATTGACGTAGGCCCCTGCCTCTAGGAGTATGGCAACCGTTGTCAGGAAGTTCTGAGACAAATTTCAAAATTCAGGGATGGACACATGCACAGGATTTACAAAAAGGACAAAACAATATTTTTAGAAATTAATGTAATTACAAAAGCAAGTACAAGAAAATATAACCAAAATTCATTTGAGTGTGTGGATGAATAAAATCTGACTTTCAAACAGATAGCCAAGGATAGGCATGGAATGCATAAATCAATGTCAAATGTTTGTTTGGGAACACTGGAGATAAGAGGAGAGACTGTACAGAAGACTCAAATGAAGATGGGGTAAGAGTACAGGAAGCAGGAGCGAGATGCCATACCTTTTCTGCTGCGTGCATCAGGGCCGTGCTGCCATTCTTCTGCCTCCCGTTCACCCGCGCACCCTTTTTGATCAGCAGCCGCAGGATGTCGTCCTGCCCCCCAGCTGCCGCCAGCATGGCCAAAGACATCCCACTCGAGTCCTGCTGTCAAGTAAATTTTCTGAAGGCCTCTCCCAAAGCATCATAGTTTTGCAGACTCACCATTACCTATAAACCGGATCCATGTTCCGGAGGAAGTTTAGCCTACCTCCTGATCTAGGTTGTAGTCCTCTTTGGAATTAAGGGCCAACCTTACTGCCAGGTAATCGCCACTCTTCACCGCCTCTCGAAACTCACCTACAGTACGTGGGGTACAGGAAGATGAAAACAATATTTAATCCCTCCATTTACAGTAATTCAGTTTGTGTTTTCAACATAATGGGTCTTTCCCCAGCAATGTTCCTCTATAGCCAAAAACATTATGATTTCAAGCAAACAATGTGTAAAAACAACATTATGCACCACCTTCTCCTGCGAGCACAATGCATGAAACTGAATGTTTCAAATAGTTTACTTTTTATATTGTTCAAATAAAATTGCTGGTTTTTCAGGAGCAATAATGGGCAATACTAAATAGTAATTTCCAAAGATGGTCATTCACTAACAAATATGGCCAGATTAATCCAACTTACTAAAGAATAAACAAGTAAATGACTATTTGAAATTTCTTTCCAAACATTAAGAGGGACAACAGCTATATAATGTCTGTGTATCCAGTTTTGACTCACTTGGAGATATAGTTGCCGCAGACAAAACCTCATCTTCCCCATTCAAGTGCTTCTGAAAGTCCTCCAGTGTCATCCAGTCCAGTTTGAGATCCACCCCAAGGTTCAAGGAAGCCTGCCCCCTGTCTGTCGTAAGCATATACCACACTCTCTGGTTACAGATTACAGAGCAGAATTCTGACGCTCAGAACACCAAGACAATTTTTGGAATTATGAAATGAATAATTAGGAGGGAAAAAAGCAATTAGCTAAGGCTAAACAAACTACAGCAAAGAGATATTGCAGTAGTACTAATTGTGTTAACCATAGAGATGTTCATGGGTCAGAATACAAGCCTGAGTCAAGTCTGAAGTCAAGTTTCTGCTTCCAACTTAATATGTATTCCAGGAGCTTCTTCTCCTGAATCGTATCCATGGCGATAACTAATGTGGGTTAATGTAAGAACTTCAATGCCATGTAAGCACAATGCCTGATGAAGATGAAGAAAAAATGATATATTTAAAGAAACACTGCCACGGCTGTCTGTATTATTGACAGTTGGGTAACATTCACAGAGGAGTAGCTGTGAGTTATTCCAACCTCCGGTGCAGTCAGATATATAAAATGATAGTGTAGTTTCATTTCCAGAGTGGCCATTGATTTTTTTTATGTAGACTGTTTATCTGTGCGCCATATGAGATGTGTTAGCTGTGCTCATCTTCTTCACAGTGCTGCCTAGCTAAAAACACACATGAATACACAGAAAGCTGCGGCAAATTTGGGAAAAAGCAAGCTCTTGAAAATAGTGGACCTTGCATGATTTTGTATTAATTTCTGCAGTTACAGAATCACACAAACCTGGGGGGCTGGTTACAAGATCAGGGTGAGTTGTTAAAAAAAAAAAAGACTGCACCTACAGAAATGTTGAGCTATACATTAAATTATGAAAGATTCTTAATGTTCATGAGTCTTTACCCAGAAGTTCAAGTTGAGTCTGAGGTTGATTAGGAACAAGTTTGAAGTCAAATGGGAAGTCTGTGTGTGACTCGAGTCGCCAACTGGAGCGCCCATCCCTGGCTAAGAGTGACAGCCTCACTGCTGTTCTGGTCAGAGCATATATGAGTGTAACCCCAGGCTTACCAGCATTCAAGGTCGGCTCCCGTGTCTCCCGACTGTCATCGCAGGCGATGTAGAGGCGTGGCTCGCCGTCTTCCTGCTTCCTTTTCTTCTCCTTCCACCTTCCCGCTGCCGGGGCTAACGACTCTTCCGCTGGTTCTGGTGACGCTGCTGGCACCTTCTTCTCCAAGCGATCACTCCTTACCTCTTCTAACCTTCCCTTCCTCTCCCAGAGGTCATCTGGTGTGGTGGTGGTTCTGATCCGTCCCAGTACCTCATTGGGCCTCTCGTCCTTCTTTTCTGAGGGGCCCTCAGGCCTGCCCTTCACCTGCTCCTTTGCACCCTCAGCTGCCTCCTTGCCCTCTGGTGAATGGTCTAGTCTGCTTGGCCTCTCCTCTGCCTCCACTGGGCTGTTTGTTGGCTGTGAAGCTGAGGCACAGAGAGGCCAAGTAGACAACACCAGTCACCAGAGGGTATGGAGGCCCAGTCTCAGGTTGCTTAACTCAAATGACCCCCACATTTAATTATAACACCCATACATCCAGTGTACAGTACATAGTTTACGCATTGCTTCAAGCTCCCTGCTACTTACCCTCTGGACCCTTGACCTCCTTATGAGCTTTCTCCAGCTCCGACCTGCTCTGCACCAGCTCCTTCACTGACCTTGTCCTCTTCTCTGCCTTTGCAGCCTTTAACATATAAGTAGGGGTAAAGTATACATCATTTACTGATGTTTCATTTTAACACTGATGCTGAATCGATGCATGCTGACCTTCATCTTGTGCTCTCCTCGTGTCTCTGTGCTTGAATTCAGTACATGCACCGTCTGTCTCCTGAGCACCCGATCCTTGGCTTCAAAGTTCAACAGAAACTTTTCAAAGAGATTGGTGGACCCGGACTGCTCCTTTTCCATACTCTCCTTCTGCTTTTTTGAACCCGGGGCTGAACCAGAGGCCATCCCAGCTCCCTCTTGCCTTTGCTCATCTGGTTCCTTGGGCTTGGCAGAACTAGCCCCAGAAGAACTTGTCTTCTGAGCCATGCCCTCCTGTACTTTTGCCTTCCCCCTTCGCTGGACGGAGGTAGTGGCATCGCTGGAATCGGAAGAGGGCAGCCCATGGTCGTCGTCCATGCTCCGCTTCACCTTCCCCATGCCCCGACTGTTCATCAGGTTCTTTAGCTTCTGGTGACTGGACTCCCTCAGTGGAGGTGTGGCTTCATGTGGCAACACCTGCTGCTGCATCTTCTTGTTCTTCTTCCCCTGGATAAGGTCCTTGATGCCCTGCAGCTTCAGGCTTGCAAGCTTGTTCCTCTTTTGCTTGGCCTTGACCTCCTCCCCTGACCTGGGGGGCCCTTCAGGGGGCTCACAGCTCTCTGTGGCAGTCGTGTCATCAGTCTGCATGCTAGCTGACTCAGATGGTGCTTCACTGTTCAAGTCTTCCTCAGCCAGCACCACGGAGGCCTCCTCCTCTTCGTCCTCCACACGGCGCACGATCCGCTCACCTTTCCTCCTACTCTTCTTCTTTTTGTTCTCTGCCCGGACCTCCTTCTTGCCTTTGCCTCCATCTTTGGCCTTGTCTTTTGTTTGCCGTTTTGATGCACTGACGAGCTCCTCCTCTTCCTCATCTTCGTCAGACACAAGAGGCCTCTTTTTGGTTTGGACAGTCTTTTTTGGTGGTGCTGCAAGTAGAACTGGCTCAGCCTCTGCCACCTCTGACTCGTTGTCATCAGACTCTGGTCCTGGCAGAGGCTTCCAGTGCTCCTTCTCCTTCCGCCGCTTCTTCTTCTTCTCTACAGTCACATCCTCAGCCTCTGCTTTTGACTTCTTCTTCTTCTTCTTTTTGGGTGGAGATTCCTCCCTCTTGCTCCTGCTGCCCTCGCTCTCTGAGTCTGCGTCAAACAGGTCACTCTTCATTGGCAGCTTCTAACAAACGGGACAGAACAAGGGCTGATGTCATTGTCAGGGGTTTCACCATATCCTACAAATGTAACTCTGGATTGTGGCCAATCTAAATGGTATCAATCAGGATCCATTTACTTATTTATTTTGTCAGTTAGACACTGTTGTAATAATTATTAACTATTTTAATAACTGCTGTAATTTTAGAAATATAATAAAATCGGGCCTCCTTAAAAGATTGAGCCCATTAATATGCCACAGCACATACAACCATAATAAAAGGATACCTTACCATGGCCCCATCAACAAATGTCCAACCATCATGTGGGAAGAGAGAAGGGAAGACCAACTCATTTGAAATATTCAGGGAAGCAGCTGCTATACCAAAGATACACGTTCTACGTTTTGTTCACACATGCTCAGACATGCAAGCATATCTTTGGCTCCCCAACACCAAGTGAAAATCTAATCCTTCACGTTCCACTCGCCTTTAGAGGAACACAGACACCAAACAAAAACACTACAAATCACATACACAGGCAAGGCCTACGTTCCCAATAACACCGTACCACCAACACAGCTGCAAAATGAAAGCACCGTGTTTCTCCTTTCCCAGTGCCAGAGTGACCTCTCAAACTATCACTGCATGGAACACGCACAAAGCCTCCGCCTACCTGCCTCACCCGCTCATGTACCAGCTAGTGACAGGCAGGGGAACAAGCTGGCTGGCGGAGCTCAGGTATAAGCTGGGCTCTTACCTGTAGGAGTGGGTCCCTGCATGACCCACGGTGTGAGCCTGTAACCTCTTCCTCCTTCTCCTGCAGTTGTTGGGTTCCCACAATACCCTGGGGTGTCTCTGACAGCAGGCGAAGGCTCAGCCCTGCACTACAGCCTACTGCCTGTGCTTTCTCCACCTGCGTTTCATTTCCAAAGATTTGACACGGATCAGAGATCAGATGTGCTATTGCTCTACAGAGCCTTGCTGGGCCAAGGACGAAAGCCCACCCTAGACCAATGCATTCAGCTCATGCAGCTTCTGCAGCCTCCCTTAGATTAAGGACCCTAAACGCTGCCACTGCAGCTTTCCAAGTAGCAAACAGGAGCCCAAGTTCCATACATCCGTCTTCTCAGCAACCTGTTCTGCAAGAGCACCCCGTCTTGTAAAGGGAAGCCTCTGGAAAGCAGAGAAACCTGCGGACGCCTGAACCCGACAAATTATGTGGGAACAGAGCTGCCAGTCTTCTGAGAAACCGTGGCTTCTACATCATAAGTTAGGATTGTAACAGTACATGTATTTGTTTGGTACATTATTTTCAGTTCGGTGCGCACAGTGAAATGAATGAATACATTTATTAACATGGGCGGAACCTAAATTCACAAGTAGATGTTCAACATGGAAAACATTATCCTAACTGTAGCTGTGTGGATTATGGCTAATGCTGGTTACAGTCAGTCATATTTGGTGGTTTGGGAAAATTTTGGTTTCCTAATTACACCAGCACTGGAGAGAGATTAGCTGATATGACCAAGACTGTCTATTGGCTCTTTTATACCGAATTCGTATATGTTGCTGGAAACACATCCAACGTGCTAACTCATTTGAGACAATGCCATCAGAGTGTGTGACCACAGCAAGGCAGAAACAGCCTCTGCAAGTCAGTCTCCCTGTGGCATTTAAGGCACTTTTGCCAGGAAATTCAGACTGGGCGTTCATGTCTGTAGCGATAAACACCCCTATAGCCATAATGTTTTTTAACATTATGGCTATAGGGGTGTTTATCGCTACAGACATGCAACTGTACTTGGTGGTAGAATTTAGAAATAAATTCCATTTTCCCTGCTGTACAGAAATTGCACCAAGCCGAAAACTCAAAACTGAGGTTTGTACCAAACTGTTAAGTTTGTGTACCAGTACACCCCCAACATAAATAGATGACAAAATCTGATCAAACGTTGCAGCTTATATAATATGAACAATATAAAGGAATGTCTGGCACTGATAGCTAAATGGTGTTTTGATACAAGTTTGAGAGTGATGCCAAGCTGCAGGGTCCTCACTGCATGTGCCCACAACAAAACTAACCACTGTGCAGCCAACGCCCCCACCATGATCAGGGGCTGAACTTATCCTTTTGCCCAGGAAAACCTGTTGGAAATGATGAAACCAAGACTCACTCCGGGGGCCTCCTTCTTGGTCTCTGCCAGCCTCCTCCGGTAGGCGAGGAGCACCTCTCGGCAGTCCTCCAAGTGAGACTCTGGCTCCCACGTATCATCATCCGAGGTATAGTTCTTCCAGCGCACGCGGTACAGCACCTCCCCCTGGCACAGAAAAGGAGTAGTGTCTACAGGTCAAATCAATGAGCAGATGTGATGTCATGTGGCCATCATATCATTGATTGTATGATTGTGTATTTAACAAAACCTGAAACAACTGTGGTGAATTTAAACATATTGGAAAACATTTGCTATTTAAATCTGTTACACCTCCTTTTTGGCAAAGTAAATGTGTCAGATAAAGCTGAGTGTTAATTGTTAATTGTTATTTGTACCTCTTTCCAGTTACAGAGCACTTCATTCTGAGACTTAAGTGAGGGAAGATCCTGTAAAGTTAATTTCTTTTATTATGAAAATAAAATTTTGCATTGAAGAAAAGTTTCTCATTCTTTCTTGTTTTTGTTTGTATGTGCCGTCAATCATAGTTCTTAGAAAGAACTCGGAATCAGCAAAAATCTGTTTTGGCAGGTCACATTGGCAAAAAAAATAATAATAATTGGAATCAGAAGCAATCTCTAGTATCCATTCAAGCTCCATTTCGATGAATAAATGCAGTTTCCACCTTCCTGTCTTTACAAATATGACTTTATTACAGAGATGACAATTTGGACTGGACTACTATAACTGAAAGAAGTCCATGTTCACTGAAATAGAGAAGGCCATTCACTCCTGAATTTGCATTCTGGAGCTTGTAATAATTACAGACATGGCAGTTTCAGATTGGATTATAATTACGGACCTCATCAGTAACCGTTTCCATTATAGTACGTTACGTGCACATAAGAAAATAACTAGTAAAAGTTATTGTTAGGTCAACTGGTTCACATGGTTATAGACATTACCTTACACTATTTTGTTTGTTAGTTATATAAAAAATTAACTCTGACCTTTGTTAATGTTTGACATTTATCTACATGACAAATTGATTCTCAAAGAATTGTTCTAAAAAGATGGTTTAGCAAAACTGAAAACAACTGAATTGGAAACAATTAAGCTGGGCATTTGTGAATTGAAATCAGATCAAATTGTCATGTTAGTGCTGACTGCCAGCCCTAGTGTGAAAACTACAAACTGCAGTCCAAGTCCTGAGGCAACATCAGTCTGTAGAGCTGTGTAAAGAATTGTTTTTTTTTAAGCCTGACAAGGTGAGGTAATAATGACAGTAATGTGCCATTTTCGGTTGCCAGAAAACCACTCCTCCTTATAACCGAGGAGTGATTACACATTTACTTCCGCCTTTCATGCTCAATTTCTGATATCCTTCACAAAGAGGGTAATTTTAACAACATCCTACCAGAAATATGTCTCTCACTCCAGCATTCATTGTTGTTAAGAGTACAAAATTTGGTTGTAAATGCGTGCACCAGTTGTAATAGTCGCTGACTGAGGAGTGGTTGTACTATCATCACTAGCTAGTCTATCAATGTCATAACCGGAGGTGTCATGCTGCTTATACATGTCAAAATGTTACAAGCAAAGGTGGAATTTCTGCTGCTCCGGTTCCCAGAGTCCATCAACAGCTCAACATCTGTGCGCCAATCTAGTAAAATTATTAGCATGAGCATAAAACGTATTTTTAAAGCAAGGGAATCCAAAGACATAGCTTTTACAATACATATACTTGGTGGCCTTTATAAAACTGAACATACTATGTCGGGTGACTAATTCTTCAATTACCTCAACAAAGTGAATAAACGCTGAAGCCGGGGAAAAAGTGAAGTCCACAGCCAACCAGGCCCCAACCTTTGCATCCCACAGGTAAAAAACCAGTGGCTTCCCTCTCTCAACGGTGCAGTCTCTCAATCAGTAGACAGTGAGCGGAACATGACAGGTCACTGAGCACCATAATTACTCACCATAACATACTGGAGGTGCTCTGCACCCACCTTGAAAGCACAGCAGTCACCTGACATTAGTCATGTAATTCAGGTGGATCAATGTCAGAATGATAATTAGTATTATATTTAGTATTATTAGCATTGTCATTACTGTAATTCACTTCTGTGGCTAAAAGAAT
Source organism: Mormyrus iriodes (assembly GCA_011763525.2). Taxonomy (NCBI): domain Eukaryota; kingdom Metazoa; phylum Chordata; class Actinopteri; order Osteoglossiformes; family Mormyridae; genus Mormyrus; species Mormyrus iriodes. The sequence goes on from JAAGVU020000035.1 coordinate 1,426,397, forward strand.
TTTTTACTGGACTGTGGTTTTCTGACTCCCTGAATCACTCCAATAAAAATATCTTGTTTGTATGGATAACACTGCAAGTTTTTATATGTATACAATGAGGCCTTGATGTAAAGGGCTGCTTTAGGTACATGACAACAATGTATAAACAGAGACACACACGACTCTGCCTGTGTATCATCTCCCATTTCTGCTCTGGGGACACAGGGCTAAAGGGCATGAGGGCATTTATTTGGGAGATCCGAGAAGAGTGCCAAGCTGCACATATTAGTGTAGTGTGGTCATAGGGAGGGTCACTACAGCCCGTCTGTGTGTGACAGTGGGAGAGACCCGAGCAGAAACACACACATGCCACCCTTTTCTCTCCTTCCCCGCCCCCTCGTTCCCTGGTGTGTGAAAGCTGCCTCAGCGTAAAGCTCCCCCCCACCCTGTATTTATGTAGGTCTCCAGATCTTCAAGAGGCACAGTACACAGGAGTGGCTGCCAGCAGCTTCTGTCTCTGGCCACTCTCCTCTAGCCCTTCCTTAGACAGAGTGAATGTAAGCAAGACAGAGTGTGTGCGCATGTGCACGTCTGCTCATTTGCGTCACAGACTGGGGTCTTGGCACACACAGGGCTCTCACTCCCACAAGGTTACTAAAGACTGTTTTCACTCCAGCATCACTGACACCCAGTACATGCCCCAACACACACATATCTCCCACAGGTAACCTTCATTCACATCAAGTTGTTTGTTTACCTCATACAGAAGACCAAGGAAATTCCCCATTGGGCTAAAAAAAAATAAAAATGTCACACTGCAGAAATTCTATCCATGTCGCCGAGTGCTGCTTACGGACAGTAGGGCTTCCCCAGTGTTCTTATGATATTTGTTTGCTCCCACTGCCCTTACACATCACTGTGCTGCGCTGCCATGGCAACGAGATAATATTGCTACAACATAAGGGACAGCAATGCTGAGGGGGATCCAAAAGGGTTTCGCATAAGCAGGAGGGGGACTCCCTTCTCTGAAAACAATTAATGAATGTAGCCATCATCTGCTTACTCCACAGCAGAAGAGGGCTAATCTGGCACACAGGGCACCACAGTAGGTTTGCCGTCTTCCCACTGCACTCTTCGCCCCGAAAAACTCGAAAAGTCTAGTTGATCTACCACATGTCTGATGCCAGGCTCCAGCTGCCCCCGAAATCCCCACGAGGGCCATTAAAAGGGAAGCCTGAGTTGTGGGGGGAACTCACCTTGGGTGTGGCAGCACACAGACTGGGCTCTTTGCCATGTCAAATGCAGCTTACAGTGAGAGAAGAGCCCCTTTTTAAAATGTGCACCAGATTACAGCTCCCCTGACCAGTTAAAAGTTGTGAGCCACTTCTCCAACTGATACTCCCTTCCCCCATGTCTGCCTGCATCTGTGGTCAGTGAAAGCTAGGGAAGGCAGGGATAATGTCATTTCTGGCTCTCAGGGACCTCGCTTTTGGTTAAGTACAAAACAAAGAATACCAGATAAACTAATACAGGGTCGTCTGTCCTCATGCAGGGCAAGTGTCACGCCAGATATCTGACCCTCACACTAACACATGAAATCTTACAGCAAATCTATATTATTCCATTGTAAAACTAAAATTAGCTGCATCAAAAGCGATGGGGTAGTTTGCAATCCATACCAACTATTTACAAGTTAATGAAAGTCTGACATACATATAAACAAATGTGCAAGTGTGTGCAGACTTGTCTCGAATTGAAAATCTCACTCCAGCCTGCTGACCAAAGTTGGTGACACTGACATCTTCAACAGAGTGGACCCACCAGACCTGCTACCACCCGCTGGATCTCTGGTAGGATGAGCTCAACTGCCTGGCAGCCCCTGACCCACTCAACACCTATTGTTTCATGAAAAAGTAAAAACATACAGGGCAGGTGCCGTTTAAGTGACTAGTCAGTAATGTGCTAGTAGTAACCTAAATATGCAGGGAAAATAGATCATAAAATGTAATCCATATTAACCACTGCTTTAAATGATCAAAGTCCACATGTAACGTGATTGCTTACCATCTATACAATTTACCTCTGAGGTTCCACAAAAATAATATTTTCCTCTGCGTCCCACCCGTTGAGATGACTGATTAAAATGAGCTAAAACTGTAGCTATGCACATCTATGGTTAATTGGGCCGGTTATAGTGTAAACAAATCACATTTACAGAAGTGTTTTACAGGGAGAGACTGAGCCCATGAAGCCTCGTTTGACCGAAATTCAGAGTGCCGCTGTCGCCGTCGCCGGTGACGCGTCCCGTCTCGCTCGAGAGTGCAGGGAGCTCGCCACCCGGAGCGCGCACGCACGTACGTACACACGCATACGGACTGGGGCGACACGACTGACCAACAAGTATAAAATAGCTGCGTCAGGTGAGAAATTTAAGCGATAACCGTGCTTAAAGCAGAAGGAAGGGGGGAGTACGGTAACATAAGTAGGGCGCGCACAGGCTGCTGTTTCCACGCATGCAGTCACCATTCGCAGCTGTTCTCGTGGCATTTTCACACTGCCCTCCAAAGTTTGGCTGCAGAAAACATTTCTTGAATGTTAAGGAGCCATCCACCCTCCCCGTTTTCCGACATTAGACAGCCCTCTGGTCACCGTATGCTCGCTCACCTTCTCTGTTCGCATATCAATAATCTTCTCCACCTCGTAAACATCCTCCTCCTCGTCCTGTTCGCTGTCTCCTGGTTCAGTCCTTTCGGCAGACGATACCTCCATCTCTGGTGATGTTGAATTTTCTGTCCTATTTATTTATTTTTAATCCGAACTTGTTTGCGTCCCAAAGACGTCTGTACCACAGCGCAGGCCGCACGGTCTGAGCAAGCGCTAGTTTTTTCTGCTACAGTACGAAGGGGAGGGCCCAGGACGCCTGTCTGAGGGGGCGGGCCATTGCGTCATCCGCTCAGCCAATGGCGTCGAAAGCTGGGACGAAGATTTTTTTTTTTTGGACCCGGGCCGTATGGTCAAACATATTAAGACAGGTGTAACTGCAGAGCAAGAGGTTTTGCATGAAAACCAATTCAAACTGGAATTCATGTTTTCTCGGTTCGATAAAGTGGTCCCCACTGGTTCGTTTGCAGACGTGGGTCATGAGCTATGTCACTGGGAAACAAAATGGGAGCATCTTTTACTCCTCCGAGTATAATCCTAGTGCGGTTATAAGATATTCGTTTGTGGCACTTGACTTTTGCGATTAAGATCTTTTCGTGGACGGAAGTCTCTGAATGTTGGTGTACTTTTGTTGCCGTTATTAGATGCATATTGCACTCCGGACGCGGACAGAAGATTCTATCCAAGCTATAAAGTCCATTTGCAAGAAGATAAAATGCATTGCATTGCGAATGCATTTGGTCAGCAGCCATACTACCTGCAGTTCAGACTGGGTAATCCACATAAGTTAAGCAGGTTTGGGCCTGGTCAGTACTTGGATGGGAGACCATCTAGGAAAGCTGGATTGCTGCTGGAGGAGGTGTTGGTGTGGCCAGCAGATTTTTCCCATCCTATGGTCTGTGTGGATCCCACCACCCCAGTGCAGTGACGGGGACACTATGCTCTAAAAATGCTGCTGTCCTTCAGATGAGATGTAAAACTGAGGTCTTGACTCTCTAAGGTCATAAAAGGTCCCTGGGCATCCTTTGAAAGAGTAGGGGTGGTACCCCAATGTCCAGGCTAACATTGCCCACTGTGGCCCTTTCAAA
>JAAGVU020000035.1:1443966-1465323 GCA_011763525.2 Mormyrus iriodes
CTCCCGCACCAGCTCAGGCTCCTTCCCCACCAGAGAGGTTACATTCCATGTACCAAGAGCTAGTTTCGGTAGCCGACCATCGGTCCGTCGAGGCCCCTGCCTTCGACCCCCACCCGATCTACACTGCACCCGACCCCCATGGCCCCCCCTGCAGGTATTGAGCCCACAGGAGGACGGACTCATGTTCCCTCTTTGGGCTGTGCCCGGCCGGTCCCCATGGGTGGAGGACTGGCCACCAGGCGCTCACTCTCAAGCTCCTGCCCCAGGCCTGGCTCCAGGGCAAGGCCCAGTCTCCCCAGTCCGGGCGGGGTAACATGACCCTTCGTTATTTTCCTCATGGGGGTCTGCTTGAACTGCACTTAGTCTGGCCACTCAACTAGGACCAATTTGCCTTGGGAGACCCTACCAGGGGCAATTGCCCGGGACAACATTGCTCTTAGGATCATGGTGGCACACAAACCCCTCCACCACGATAAGGTGGCGATTCATGGAGGGATGGAATGAGATTCATTTTCTCATTCACTATTCTGTTTTGCCATGATGACCACATACCATTTTTTAAATAAAATATCATAATTAAAAAACAAATAGGCTGCAGTCACAAGAGGAAGCATAAGCAGCCATGGGTTTTGTGTAATGAAACAAAATAAATGCCCAGAATTGGTTTGGGCATGAGTTTGCCCTGCTCCCCGAGTTTCCTTCATTGCACGAACTATTGGTGTCAGATGGTTTTGGGTTTGGAAGGGTTTAATTTAAGCTCTACCTACATCATGTGTTCTCATGAGATGCTACAAATCTGTTTGGTGCAAGCTCAGTGTATTGTACTATTTCCCATATTTCAGATACTGTGCCAAGGGTTCTTAATTATATCTGGGTAGCAGCACAGCAGAAAACACTATGTGGTGGAGATTGGGTGGGGTAGTATGTTTTCCTGTGCCCTGGACTGTAGGGGACCCGGAATTAAAGTCTGCCAATCAACCGAGGGGGCCCAAGGTGATATTTTGTCAGGGGTCCACAATTCCTCGCTACACCCCATGTACAGAAGGTGGGCCTTAGGTAGGTCATTTACTATTCTCTTAGATTATTGTATCCACGATCTCAAATTCAATTAAATTTGCTGAAATTAATTAATACTGTTTAAGCTCAAAGCTTAATAACATTCTCCAATGGCATAAAAACCAAAAGGAAGGTCAGCAGGACAAACAATCGCTATATAAAAGCACTCTGTCATTACAAACCGCATCTCCAAGAGGTACAACAGCAGTGACCCTCTTGGGAGTCTAGAAAGTTTAGGGAGTGGGGAAAGATTGCACTGCTCAACCAGAAAACACACCCAAAGTCTTCTAAAGAAGAATTTTAATCTAGCACTTAATTATTTTGAACATAGAAAAGCTCATAGAATATAGTTGCTTTCAACCAAAACAGGTCCACGTTCTGTCAGTCTGCAGGATGCCGGAATGACATCAGCTTTTGGGAATTCCCTGGGAAAAGCTCCTTAAAAGAAATCAGCTGCACAAGGTCTCCTCTGTGTGGCGCTGCTGCCGCTTTTGTTAGCCTGGGCTGTCATTGGTGACTTCAACACTCCAAACCGTGGCTTTTGCTTGGGGTCAAAGGCCACACGGGAGGAGCCGTCAGGGCTCACCAACAGGCTGCGGTCTGTCTTCCTGAACTCTGCACAGGAAAATAAGCAGAATTCCATAAAGTGTATTGATCCCGAATACGCATAGACATGCTTCATGACATCACCCTACACAGCTAACCTGTGGTCTTGTTGTTCTTCAGCCCAAAAGTCACCTTTTTAGATTCAGACAGTGGTGTCTGCATCACCTGGAAGGAGAAACATTTTAAAACATTCTTCAGGCTCCCCCTGCCAGATTCTTTGGGATGTTAATAAAATGTGGGAAATGCTACCACTGCAGTGATGGTGCCACGGCTCATTTCCAAAGCATCCTGCCCATCCCCGAGACTCATACATCGTTTCATCGCTGCTGATTTTTTCTGTATCGTCTTTGCACTAAGATTGACTGTGCTTGTTTAACCTACATGGGCCTCACTTACTCCAAACTGTTGCCGAACAATGACAGATGTGAGCAGGCCCCTGGGGGTGCCCGGTGTCCAGATCCATGTGGGGTACTGATACCTGCTTGGTGGATGTGGCCCGCCTTCTTTTGCTTGTCTTGCAGAACAGAGGAACTGGGACAGCACAGCTTTGAAACTTGACAAAATCCGACTTGGCCCCATCTGCTTTCCTCTTAAGGGCTTTTTTAGTGCTGCCCGGGCCAGAGGCAATTTTGGCGTCCTGTAGCAAGAGAATACCCGAGGACCCAGTTCATTTAAAGGGAAAATCGAGCTCAACACCTGGTTGACTTTTCTCACTAAGGGACCATGCTCTGCAGCAGAGAAATGGCAATGTATCAGGGCTGGGTGATATGCCCTAAAAATATCAAAAAATTTTCAGAGATTTTAACTATATCGATAATTATCATCATATTCTAAAATTCTAGGTAGAAATGGGTAAAATATGACAGGTGGTTTTGAGCTTTTCTGATTATGATGACCAAATTGTTTTACCAATAGTTATGGAGCAAGTAACAGACATGAAGATAAATTATATCAGACTCATACCTTGGTGCAATGTGTGTAAAAATATTGCATTATAACTGTTACTCATGCAAGAAAACAAGTGTTTAAGCTATATCACGATACTCACAATATCCAAACTGATGACGACATAAAGGTTCATAATGCCAATATGATAAATGTATCTATATAATCGCCCAGTTCTACAAGGTGTGTTTGGAAATATCACGCATTATTATCACCAAGAAGGATTTCAATCTCAATCTGTAAAATTCAATTCTCAGGAGAGAACTGACGCTAACAAGTTTCAACACAGTGGTTTAAAATACAGCCTGCAAAAGTCTGGCTGACAGTTACCCAGTTAAGCATTTACAGCTGCCTATTACTGCCTATCACATTAAGAGGGTCGCCTGCCCTTTCCAGTTCATCGACTTATTTAGCAGACGTTTGACTCCTGGTGCACTCAACTTTATGAAGAGCAGATAAGATGATTACATTCATACTGAAGCAGACTAGGGCCTGACAAAACTATACTATTAAAAATGATACTGATCCAAATCCAGAAAAGTAGTTTTCATACAGAGGACTGTAAAACCTCTGGAACATTTAGTCAAGAATAACAAACAGAAAATTACCGATTTCCTACTCAATAGAAGCAACTCAGAGGTGTTTACAGTGTAACCTACTGACTCAAATGTTGGAATCTATTTCTGCCCATTTCTGAGAATCCCAACAAACCTTGTCAGAGTCTATCTTGACCCGCAAAATGAATTAAAATGTCTAGTGATTCATGAATTAAAATCACCCTGAATGTTAATACCCATAGTCATTAGTGTTTGCCCCATAGTCTGTAGTGTCTAGGCTATGTGCATCATCCTGGATAAAACACACATTAAGGGAGGGTAACGCTAACAGTCCTAGGAGAGACGTGCAGTGACTTACACCGGCCGCCGCGGGGCCCCTGGTGCCCGGCCCCTCCACGTGACCGTTGGTATGGCCAGACTGTTCCTCAGCCCCCATTGTAACCTCTGCAGCCACTGCCTTCTTTGGCGCCTTCCTCTGCAGCTGCGGGACGGGGCTCTTCGCTGCAGGCTGCCTGTCCACACACATGCCACCTATGCAGAGGCCGTCGGCCGCCTGCCACCTCTCACATTTTATGGGTGTCTCTTTGCTCGTTTGCTTCTTCCTCCTTTTCTCTTTGGCCCCCTGGGAAGAGGCTGGTCTTGCTGCGGTCCCTGGCCCTGCCTTCTCTGCCCCGCCATTCTGTGTCACTGGGCCGGGATGGCCGTCTTGTTCTCCCCCCATCGGGGCTGTAGGAGGTTCTGGCTCCAGTGGGCTCTTGCGCTCCTCTGCCAAAGAGCTGTTCCTCCTCTTCCTCTGATTCTTCTTCACCCAGAGGTTGACCTTCTGCTTCTTCCCCTTCTGGTGTGTCACAGTAGCACCACCTTGTCCCTCCCTTTCTGGCACAGCTGGGGCCGTCCCTTTGTCTGCCATACAATGTTCCCCCTGGCCTTCCATCACCACCTGCAAGTCCTGCTGTGCCTTTGGCATCACCTGGGTCGAACCTTTTTTCCACTCTGACCCGTCCGCCAAGGGCTCTCCTTCCTCCACTCCCTTCTTCTTCTTCCTCCTTTTCTTATTTTTCTTGGCCATAGCATCAGTCTTAACCTCGTCCATCATAGCCTCTCCTCCTTCCACTGGAATCTCCTTTTCTTTCTTCTTGCCTAAAAAATTATGGTGGCGTAATGATTAAAGACTTTTATCGGTATAGCTCCAGCAAAACACCAAAGTTTTAGCTACTGGCACTAGGGTGTGAAAATGGTACCTCTCATACAGTTGCTTTTCAGTCTTATGGTTGGCTTATACGTTTACATAGATGTGGGTGTGTGTGTTTATGCATCTCTCTCACACATAAGTGTAACCACTGCAAATAAAACTCATGACAAACAAAGGATTCCCCTTAGTTTCAACCCTGCGCAACAGGACTGAACTGTAACCTTTATGAGCACCGCTTCGCAGCATTTTCTCCAGTGAGCTCCTTTTCACATCATAAATGTTTAAAGACAAATTATCAGTGGCTTTCTCACTGACAGACCTAAATTTGTGAAACCTTAATATCGGGTGACTTTACTGGCCAACTGACATATCAGTCAAGTTCTGACACAGGTGGGTTTAGAGTTAAGGCTGATTCTTACTTCAGTGTAGAATCTATGCTGTAGGTAGCCGCGTACCCCATGCGGCTGCATCCTATGTTATGGTGTAGGGTACATGGCTACCTAGGGTGTAGATTCTACATCGAAGTATAAAATCGGTCTTTCGTCACTTTGTCCCTGCTTGAAATCACCAACTAAGAAACTAAACATGTAAGTGCACCAGCGTTATTCTGCATTTCCCTTTTCACAGGCCAATATGCAACCAGAAATTAACCACAGAGGTGTCCTCTCAGCCCATTACTCTCTGATCTAGCCGTAGAACCTCCATCTATTAAATTTCTAAATGTGAGGCTGGCCATTTGCCCCAACAGCTAACACACTCTGCATGCTCACCTTTCCGTTTCTTGGCTTTGGAGCCTTCATCTACATCTTCCTCATTGATCCAGCTCATCTTCCTCTTCCTTAATCTCCGCCGGCTACCAAACATCTCGTCATCATCTTCATCTGTGGAGACCTCCTCTGGGTACTCATCTTGGGGAAACACACCTGGGGATGAGAGGTTAGAAGAAGGTAAGTGGGGCCAAAGATAGGTTGGATAAGGAAAGACTGAGAGCCTCACTGACAAGGTACATCAGAAAAACACTCAGGATTTACATCCATGAGTCATGATTACAACACATAGCTAACCCACGATATAGGGACAGATCACAATTTCACAGAGACTGCAGTAACTACTGAGGCTCCTACCTTCACTGAGATCTCGAAACCTGCAAGAATAAGAGACAGAAGAAAAACCATAAATCCCTGAAAGCAGTAACAGTAAAGCAGACAGACATGGGTTCAGAAGCCTAGCAGAAAGGCGAAAAGCGACACCCAGTCCTGACACACACATCAACCATGACTGTGATGATACCACCGCCGCCATAGGTAAGCGGTAGCAGGCCAGCCGGGCATCGGTGGTTTGGGGGCCGGACCAGGGGCGACTGTAGGATTTGACCTGTGTCTGTCTGTCTGTCTGTCTGTCTGTCGGGGAATATAGGATGCCATTCCCACACGATTAAATTTGCCGAGCAGCCGGCCCAGATGGCTACCCCGTTAAAAAAAAAAAAAATTAAGTTCTCGGCCAAACTGGCCCCACTCCTCCTTGAAAAGTTCGATCACCCCCTAGACCAGGGGACCTTGCCACAAACTCTTACAGAAGCAACCATTACGCTATTACTAAAACCTGGTAAAAACGCAATGGAATGTAGTTCATATAGGCCTCTCTCGCTTTTGAATGTTAACATTAAAATATTAGCCTAAATTCTTGCTTCTAGAAAAGACTCAGTTATGGAAGACAGTTTCACCTGATCAGACTGGGTTCATTAGGGGACGGTTTCCTTTACCAATATGAGATGACATTTGCGGATTATTCATTCCTCTACTGTCTGGGACACTCCTGAAGTGGCTGTATCCCTGGATGCAGAGAAAGCATTCGACCATGTCGAGTGGAAATAATTTTTCGCAGTGCGATTTTTCCACTTTCAAGAGCTACAAGACAGAGGTGTCCTCTCAGCCCATTACTCTTTGATCTAGTTGTAGAACCTCTACTTATTAAACTTAAATCCTTATCATCTATTTATGGTATAAATAGATGGGGTAAAAACCACAAAGTAAGCCTTTATGCAGATGATCTGCTATTGAACTTATCAGACCCAATATCTTGCACCCTTCTTATTCTGAAAATGTTGGATACATCTGGTAGTTTTTCAGGATACAAGTTAAATTTTTTGAAAAGTGAATGCTTTCCTTTAAATTCTTCAGCCTTTGAAAATAGAGGCAGATCTGCCTTTTCGCATGGCTAGAACAGGATTTAAATATTTGGGGATCAAAATTACACATACTTTGCCTAGTCTATATAAAGAAAACTTTACACCCCTAATAAGTACAGTTAGAATGGAATATTCTAGATTTGTCTCCTGCAGGAAGAATCAGTTGTGTAAAAATGAATGTACTGCCAAGATTCATATATTTATTTCAGTGTCTCTCAATTTTTCTCTCAAAGTCATTCTTTAAATTAGTAAATAAGCTGATATCAGAATGTATATGGCACAGAAAATTGCCAAGAATACAGAGAGATCTTTTTCAAAGGCATAGATCACAAGATGGACTTGCGCTTCCTAACCTAATTCTATATTACTGGCCGGCTAGTGTACAAAAATTGTACATTGTGTTCAATCAACATCACTTGAGTGGTGTGAAATGGAATCCAAATCATGTTTATCGTCTTCCCTTCCTGCTCTAGTCACCACAAAATTACCCTTCTCCTTTTCACAATATATCTCATGTCCAATTGTTAACAGCACCCTCAAGATCTGGAAACAATCTCGATATCATTTTAAACTGTTACATATCTCTTTAAATGCCCCTATATGTAATAACCATCTCTTCTTGGCATCCAAAATGTACTCTGTTTTTAAGACTTGGGATAGACTGGGACTTAGAAAATTAAGCAACCTTTATATTAAAAGGTACCTTTAGCAATTTTAAAGAAATTTTCACTAAATTTAGACTCACAAAAACCAGTCTATTTCGTTACTTTCAGATGCATCACTTTGTTAGAACACAGTGCCCTGGTTTCCCTAACCTACCACCAAAATCTGCAATAGACTTCATTTTGGAGATTCCAGTGAATTCCAAAGGCTTAATCTCAAATGTTTATATCATCATAATGTCTCTTGAAACCACCACACTAAACACTATCCGTACTGCACGGGAAGAGGAACTCGGGATAGAAATTTCTGACAAGACTTGGAATAGCGCATTAGGTAGAATCAATAGCACCACGACCTGTGCACGACTTAGTTTGATTCAGTTCAAAGTACTCTACCGTATTAACTACAGCAAAACCAAGCTAGCCAAAATATATCCTAGTGTTGATGAACGGTATGACCGTCGTCATTTGGCTAAGGCCAATCTAACTCATGTTTTGGACCTGTCCCAGTTTAAAGAAGTATTGGTCTGTAATATTCAAGACTTTATCAGAAGCATCTAATCTAGGCATGCAACCCAATTTTGAAATGGCTGTTTTTGGAGTTGCAACACATGGGCTTTCACTTAACAGAAAGAAAGATGCTTTTGCTTTTGCGACTCTGCTGGCAAGACGACAGATTTTATTAAAGTGGAAGTTGGTATATCCACCTAGGGCCTCTCAATGGCTTAGTGACCCATTACAATTTCTCAAATTAGAAAAAATTAAATACTCTCTTAGAGGATCGATTAATACATTTTATGCAAAATGGAACCCTTTGCTATTTTATTTTGAAAACATCCCAGCCATCCCATCCGACTGATCTCCAAATGGTCCAATATAGATGATGATTTGATATTTTATTTATGTATTTCTCCCTGTTGCCAGTAGAATGGGTGGGTAGAGGGACTTGTTTAGAAAAAAGATAAAATGTCTTTGATTTTGGATGTTTGCATTGTATGTACACATTCTCATTCTTCCCAATAAAAATATTTTCACAAAAAATAAATAAATAAAATTAGCTGAGCAGGGGTTACAAAATGTGTACAAAAACATGAGACTAAAGGGTTTTAGAATAATTGTTTTTCAGGGGGGCTGAGAGAAGAAGTAACCGCTAAATAAGGCCTATCAGCGCCCTATTTAGCACAGAAGGAAAGGAGGCACTCACGTCTTCACTGCTCGGTAGAGCTTCTTCCTGTTGAAGGTGGGCGTGTTGCTGCGACTGGCCAGCTCAAGCAGCCTGTCCGCCAGGGCCCGGTAGTCAAACTGTCACAGAGAGGAACAGGAAGCCTGAGTTCTCAGCATCTTACATCTGCAAACATGTCACCCCCGCCTCCAGGCTCTCACACACTGTCAAACTACACTCTTACTAGTCATCACAAGATGATTCAAAATCTTATACAGCATGAGGTCACGACCTGGTCTAGCAGAGAGAATCAGCACAGACTGCCCACCAGTACTGTACAGTACACAAATTTCACTCTGGTATACCTAAAGCTCTGTGACCGAACTACTAGAAGTCTTTGAATATGGCCAAAAACTCAAACTTTTATCAAAACCTACACAACACTATGGGGCACAGGGGAAGGAGACTCCGACTGAGGAACACAGTTAGGGTGGGATCCTTCAAGCCTGGCAGGCCACTGATTTGGACAGTACCAGGTTTATCCTCAGGGTGACTAAATACTGAACTTTAAACATCAGAAAGAAGTAAAAGACAATCACACTGTATGTGCTGTAGATTTTCATTATAGAATCTGGAGCACGGCTGCACTGACCTGAAGCACAGGCCCAATGTTGTCCTCGTTCTTAGGCAGGACAGAGTCACCCTCCACAAAATCGGACAACTCATCATCCTCTTCGTCTTCACTAGCTGGGACACCTGGAAAAAAGGGCAAGGGGAGATGAGTCATTTGAGAATGTTCTAGTTTCTGCCTGAAATGTAGGAATAACAAAATCATTCAAATTGTAATTTGTATAATGTGCTCACTCAAGACATTCGGTTGTGATGCAGTGACAGACACGTACCATTATCATGCTTGACTTTAGCTTTCTTAGAGCTTTGTGGGACGGCATCAATCTCACACCCCTCTTCGTCCTCCTCATCATCAGAGGCCTGACCCGAATCATCCTCCCCACTCTCACCTCCCCCATGAATCTCATTCAGGAGGTCCTCGATGGCATAGGGAGCATGGTCAACAATCTCTTGGAACATGGTGCCACAGATGGCCTGTACCAAGATATGGCTGGGGAGGGGGCAGGGGGGTTTCAGTCCTCAGACACACTGAATAGGAATGTACAAGGACAGCACTGAAAAGATCACTCACTTCTTTGACTTTGCTGCTGTTCTGAGGAACGGGTCAATGAACGTCAGGTTTTGCTGGGCCGTGAGCTGCAATCACAGTCCATCAGCATGATTAGCACTGTGGCTGAGCTCCCCCTGGCATTATTATTATGCAAGGCTGTTTCCTGATGCTGTACTTAATTACACCACCTACTGCCTTGGTATGCATCTTACAGACTGCACCTGATTTCAGGCAACTTCTCAGCCTTCGATATGCCACGCTCGGGTACGACATCCATTCGCCCTACCTCTTTGGCTCCAACCCTGGCCAGTTCTGTCATATAAATGTCCAGGATGTGGAACTGCACTCCTGAGGGGCAATCACTGGTGGTTTGTAGCACATAGTCGAACAGCAGTTCCACAAACTTCTGCACTAGACTGCCATGTAGATGGGAACAGTGAATGTTTCATTAGTTCATCCAAAATACTGCAATAAGTAAAATAAGTACCATGACAATTGTATCGGATCAAAAATTATATTTGTATTAACCTATACTATTTTTCATTAACTTTTTTTACTTTTTATCTTTTATAGCATGTAGCATTGTTCAATGACAAAGATAATCTATTCAAATACTAAAAACACTACAACTATTAATAATTAGAGAAAAGCCTTTATCCAAAGAGAACTGCCATTTTACCCCATAACAGAGCTGAATAAATTCATCCAATGGTAAAGAGCATTAATTCCAAGTACAATACCCACACACGGCCTTCTACCCCAGTAGAAGCTGTCAGCCAAGTCCTCATAGCCTGAGATGGCCTTACCTGGTCTCCCAAACCTGCCTCTTCAGCAGTTCAAACGCCTGCCTGAATACGAAACGCACTAGCTGGATGGCAGACAGAGAAAGAGGCAGGGTGTTTCAGTCTAACGTTCCTGTTAACCTGAATGTTGACAACCATAACTTGGCTTCGTGGTAGTCAATCTATTTCATAGATGGAGTATTTCTCATCTTAAAAACTTTTTGAAGACAGACAGTGCGTCCTTGAACTGTCCAAATTACTAATTACATTTTCACCACCACTAATGGTTTACACTTTACTGATACATTAATAGTATTTTCAGAGATTACTATTATTTTGCTTGGTTTTCTGAATAATAATTCTTTAGAGAGGAAATTGTACACCATTAATCATTTCATTTCTGGGCTAAGTTCAGAGCACCACACCAGTTAGTTAAACAGTACAGTACCATGTAGAATTTATCCATGCGGAGTCTGTCTATACCGTTCCACTCCCTGTTCATGGTCTTCAGGAAGCTCTCCAGGAACAAAAACTCTGTAGAAGGAGATATTCGGTGAATGCAAGCACAACAGGAGGGCTGCTATGAGCTGCGACCCTGGACAGCGGTGATGCCAAGCCGCCACCAGCTCCGCAGGAAACAATCGCCGGTTAAAAACTGATTAAGACTGAGACATTAAATTCTTAAAAGACCGACTTCCCATCGCTTAATTCATCTCCGGAATTACGATCAGCAAGGTACTTACGGACATCGATATTGTGCAATGAGTGGATCAGGTTTGATATCTGGGCGGACAGGTCCTCCTATTGAACAATTTTAGAAAGACATAGCCAGTGTTCAAACAGGCAGGAAAACACGGTTTAATGCGGGTAAAATGACAAGAAATGGATATGTTGATCGCGTAAAGATGTCATGAAGAGTTACGCTAGAAACTAACACGTGGACAGAAGTATTTCAGATCTGAGTGCCGAAATAGCCAAATGTGTCCCATTTAGCAATCTGTATAGTTCACTTCAGACTATGAACCTGAGGCTGCACTGATTAATTTCCACAAGCATTTTTCTCCAGGTCTGACATTTCCAAAACTATCAAAAACGACCACACTGCTATGTGATGAAATCGTGACACTAAAATTACCTGTAATAGTGGTTTATCTTGCATCCATAGGCAATAAAAGAGCCCCTTCCATATTTTCAATAATTCCTCAATAGTGAATCCACCTAAATGATGGAAGAAAACGACCAAAATTTAACAGGCTTAGGAAAAGTTGGATCGCCACATCTACAGGACTGGTACCATTTGATGTTGGAATCTTTTCTGTCCATCTTACCATCGGGCTTTTGTGACCGGACGCTTAAGTACTTCCTCAGTTTTTTTATTGCTTTGGTCCGGATCGGCTTCTCGTTGGATGCTAATCTCTGAGCAAACTGTATCTCTGGCTCTTGCACCATCGGCGCCATCTTCCCAATGGCTAACATGTGGTACAGTGTAAATCCCTTCTGCATACGAGTCTCAAATGTCGCATGTATATGACGTCATGACAGACTTCGTGATGTGGGGATCCCTCAGTTTTTGGGTTATGATAAACTTTGAAAGTCAGGTGACATTTGCAATAATTATAATAACATTTATTGTTAGATTGCAGTACTTGTATCTTTTCTTGTTTCTTTTGTTTTATATCCGGCGAAAGAACTCTTATAATATGTATTACTGTGATTGTTCCTTCCTCTACCACAACTGCTCGATTCACCCATTTTCAACAACTGCATGGTCAACGGAGGGCTTGTGTGTTCATGAGCGCAGACAGACATCTCCCGCAATCAACACCTGCAATGGAAGGGCGAATGATGTCACTGAAATCTACCGTTTCGCTATTAAGCGACGGTAAAATTAACAGGCAGGTAAAATCAGAAACTATTGAAAAAACCCTAATGTTTGCAACAAAAAAATCCTATAAAATACACAAACGGTTAAAAGCTAATAAATGTTGCTGTCTCCTGTGAGACTCAATCAGTAGTATAATTTGCCCACGTTTTGGGGTTATTTCTAGGCCGTAGCCTAGTCAATTTTTCACGTAAAAAGCACATAAATATATATAAAGGGTTAAAAATGAGTAAGAGTCGCTGTGTCCCAGCGTGTCTCAGGTAGTTCTACAGTTTGCGTCCATTTTCAGTCACCGGATCCCCCTAAATCAGTGGTAATAGACCGTCTGCATGGCTGTGGAATTGGCCGTCTTTCGACCACTTACGTCGATTGGCGTAAGTTAAGCACCGCCGGTAGATCTGCAGAGTGTGGATCTGAATCTGTACAACATCCAACCTAAAACTGATTTCACCTCGGTAAGAGGTTATACCGCTACAACCCCACCCCACCCCGCGTACGTTTCCCAAGAGCTTCCGTTAGCGACTCACACAGCTGGAGCTGTTCAGCTGCATGGTTCCATGTGTAAATTGCTAACGTCCTTAGCGGCGATACTTTTGGGAAGCGTGCCCCGGCCGGCAAATTTCAGTCATCCAATGGGCCCGACCAGCCCCATAACCCAGTGCCTAACCGTAATCCCGTCCAGACAGTATACTGAGGTAGACTGTATTTTGATGGTATTTTTCAAAGTAACGTTATTCCAGTATTTCCAGATAAAATTAGCCTTCCTAAAATCAATATGCCTAAGGCGCGATGTCTGATGAACGATTCGTTCTTTTTGATGGATACTTTTAACTGAAATTATCTCGATCTCTACACCGATTCGTTCAATTCGTTCACCTCCCGCTGGTTTAACGATGTACAGATGTTTGAAAGGGTGAGTATGCCTAATATAATTTAATCAACATCAAATATAATGAATGAAATATAATTAATTTAATTAGCATTGAAATTTTGAAGGAAACCCTCGGAACGAAAATTAATCAAGGAGGATGTGTCAGAAGACATTAGAATTAATCTTTTAGGTGAACTAAGGCAGAATATAGTCACTTAAAATAATAATAATAATTTTGTTTATTCAATTTAGTCAACAGATAACTTGCCTATTTCCGGGAGACCCTACCACTCAATACATCATTGTACTGCTTGGATCACTGACACGGTCTATAACACAGTCTGCTAGGAATCTAGAAGTGATGACAACTGACCAGTTATCATTGCTGAACACACAGCAGTTATCTTCCAGTGTTGTATACTTCATTTACTTTGTATAACATCAGGAAGAGACCTATCAGAATATGCAGCTCAGCTCCTGGTCCAGATACTGTCATCTCACAGACAGTGTCATTCTTTACTGTCAGGTCTGCCACTGTGTGTAATGACTGCAGATGATTCAAAGCACAGAAGCACATCTTTTACTCAATCAGCTGGAATGCTGTCATATAACACTTCCCCTTCTCGCTCTTCATTTAGGAGAATATAGCAAGTTTATCATCAGACATAGGGCCAAATTCAAATCCACATCCAAAGAATTGTGAAGTGCGGCTGTGCCAGCTTTCAAAATAACATGTTAAACATTTGATTGAGTATAAATCTTAAAAATAATTCCAAAATGACTATTCTTACTGCTAGGCTCAGCACACATGCCTGAAATTGCACAACATTCCCTCATTTCTGTCATTGTACTGTTATGCAGTTCTACAAAAATGGTACATTTGCATAAAATGGTGTTGATTTCACTGTAAAGTATGTATCTGCAGTGTACGAATCTTACATGGTTATTTATATTTTACAGCTGGTACAATAGGACACATGGTTATACCTGCAGTCACCTTCAGTCAACCTGAGAATGTTGTCATTTGCAGATGGGTATGATTATCAGTTCTCTGTAATGTGGTGTACTGTAGGGTTATCTGAATAAAAAGGTGAGTGATTCCACCTTAGGGAATTGCCCCCCCATACTGTGAGAATTACAGTATGACTATCTCTGACTCAGAAAAGTCGGCAAAATAATGCTTTAAGGCAGTAGAGCTCACTAGGCTTTTATTTTTGATTCTTATGTACTTACATTATGGGTTCAAATTTAAGCTTATGGTAATAAGTGTCAAGTCATAGTTATATTATTTACATTATCTATCTAAATATCTATCTAAATATATATATATATATATATATATATATATATAAAAAAAAAATTTTCTAATGTTATCCAGGTCAGCGTCATGGGTTTTGGGGGTTTGTTATATTAATAATTTGTAATTTGATGGCATAAAAGATCAAAATTACATGAAAATAAATATCTTAATACATTAGAGTTTACCGCAAATAATCGTGCTGCACCACCCATGTAATTTAAGAAATGTTTTATTTAAAAGGGTGAGATTATAGGTAAATTTGCCTGGACACTTGCCTTCAACTTTGGATCATGTGTTGGGGTGAATTATTTTATTAGTAAAGGTGTAGAATAAGAGTTAAGTGTCAGGACAGGCTGTTGTCTCATGTCCAGCTGCACGTGACAGGATCTGCCATACTGTTACACTGCACCAGCCTCAGAGCTTTTTTCTACACATGCAAATCTGACAGAACTGCAAGTTCATGCATTTGCATCCCTGAGCATATGTCAGACAGTGGTGACATTTTGATCATTTATATGACACCAAATATAAACGTAACTTTCAAAGAAGCTTTTTTTAATCAAAAGACATACATTTAATTCTAAATGGTAGGGTCCTTATGGCTGACTGTGAGGCATATGTTTCACATAATGACCGCGTGGGCAGAAGGTTCGGCATGTATTGATCCTCGAAGGCGCCAGACCGTATCATAAAATCCACTCCCTCACCAGTGAGGTCTTTCAGGGGAAAACCCACTTTTGTCTACATCATTTATTGGCATCTGATATATCAATCATTAAAGCGAGAACGATTCTTATTTATTTTTTAAATCGTGCCCAAATCCTTCAGGTTTTCAGTTATATTTGAAACTATTCATTTTGTCCCAACGTAGCCGAAACAGTTTATAATTACAGTAATACTAAGTGTTATTGTATGAAGCACGCTCGCGACGGGAAAAAGGACGGATCTGCATGCCAGAAGCCGCTTCTCACTCTCGACGAGCGGGGTAACTATGGCAATATGAAGCATCCTTACTGCACTTCTAACTTGCTTTTAAAGCTGCCCACACCCTCACGTTGTCCAGTACAGCTGTAGTCAGGGGATTGACAGCCAGGGGAGGGGGGGGCGGAGTGGGAGGGGCAGTATGGGGTGGGAGTTTAGGGGGTCCTACAGAAAGGTGACTGAAAAAGAGATGCTTGGCAAGGTATTATTGTAATCCCTAGCACAGAGGCCAGGCTCGTTTTGCGATCGCTGGGACTCGCGCTGGTCTGTGGCGATGGGATCCGCGTCTTCGGCGTATCGCGTTATCTACCTGGACGTCGACGGCAGATCGCAAAAGGTATTTTCAACGACGTTTGCAATCCGTGTCGCTGTTTCCTTCGCATCGTCAGCTCCAGTGTGCCATCGATATCAGTTATGTCGTGATATATTCGAGTAAATGTAATGCAAGCCGTTCTGTATGTAAAATCCCATCAAGCACGTTTGACACAAATTGGTTTATGTGCTTGAGATCAGTTTCTTCGTTCCCGTTATTTTTTCTTGAACATGGAGCTAGGAAAAAGGGAAACTAGAGATTAATAATAAGAAACTTGAAAGCTGTGGGTTAAGTACTATTGTACTGTCACTAGCAGTTATGTGGAGCATTGTTTCAAAGAAGGTGCTCTCCTGTGTGTGTGCCTCATTATTAATGTATGTTTTAAAGGGACAGTGGATTCTGGTAATCTTTCAGTCATCTGCCGTTTAGTTAAGATCTGTATTTTAATAATATCCTGAAAAAGATAAGGAAATAATATTGTTGGGGTGGTGGTGGAGGGGGTGGGAGTTGTAAGAAGTCGCTAGCCGTAAAACACCTTTAGAGACATCCTCAAATAGAAAACTATAGGAAAGATCACGCATAAAGCAGCGTGTTAACTGGTATGAGATGTTCGATTCCGGTCGTTTGTGTCCCGCAGTCCGGGCTCCTTTTTCCGGCATTATATGACTAGAGGGAACATCACAGGTTTTGTTAGGGAGAGTAGATTATGGGTCAAAAGCCATTTCTCAAGACGGAGTAATTGAGATTTGGGCCACTGTGAGACTAGAGAATTTGTGTCTGTTCCTTGGGTGTCTACTGCAGTCTTTTCAGATAACTGGGCAGGACACGGAAGCTCTTTAAGCAAATTTAATTCAATTAGTAAGCTGGTCTTTGGGCATAGCCCACATACAGTAACATTTACATTTATTTATTTGTCATTCTTTCCTCCAAAGTGATTAATAAGGAGACACATACAGGCATAATTCTAGCATTGGCTTGATATTCGAAAAATATACAATATGTGTTTAAATACTCACAGAGTAATTGGGAATTCAGTAAAGTAAGTAAACCACAGGGATTCTGCATTTCTAATACCCAAGGAAAGGCTTCTTTACTACACAAGGGTCTAGGGCAAAGATAGACGGGAATCCGATTTCCCTTCCAGCCCAGAGGTGTCAGACAGCTTGATATGATGAACCAAGTTGATCTTGAAATGGTGGAAATGGCAGTGCCGGTAACTTTGTATTCAGGTGCCAAGACAAATGTGAAATGTGACCTCTAATGGAGACAAGGAGGGGAGAACCATGTGAAAGCTATGGAGAGGTTGATCACAATTCGTGTAGCATTGTTACACATGAGTAGGAGTAATTTGATGGGGAAACATAGAATTCAGCCAGGATGGAGTTCAGACAATTTATTTGACAGATAAGATGGCAAGCATCTATCTTTTGCTCAAGAATTGTTGGATAGTTATAGGCTGCTGTTTATCCTGAAGGCTTGGACAGGAGTGTAGGCAAGGCTCAGGAGAGGAGCACATTTCTCAACATGGTTGTGTAAGATCTTTCAGTGAGACTGCAGCAATACAAATCAACTAGTGAAGTACAGTATGACTCAGAACCTGCAGAACACCCATTAACTAGGTGTTAGATATACTCCATTTCAATAGGTATATTTTCCTTTGTAGTTCGTTTCTGTCACAAAGAAAGGAACTCCATGATTTGCCTCATGCATCACATGGCTGCACTGCACAGCTGGAGACCAAACACCCAGTAAGCTATCACAGCAACATCAGCAGCTTACCATTGTTCTTTTGTAGTTCTGAATGTCTTTTGTCCTTACAGGACTTATTCAAGCTGTACTGTACATGTGTGCTTATTGCTTTTTATGAAAATGAGACCCAGTTCTACCAGTGGTCTTCCGTTCTATATTATGAACAAAAGTAATTCTCAAATTTTTTTTTAAAGAATTTGTCATTTGATACAGGGATAAACATAGTTGGTCAAGAGTTATTTGACATTTAAATTTAATTTTATGATACAAGACTACAAGATCATATAATGATATTTAAATAATATGTTATGACAGATTACCCATATTTGAAAACCACTCACTCATACATCATGATGAAAGCCTTCCTTTCCCACTCATTTGGGCTCCTTAGCATTTCCATCTGTTTGCCTCATTCTCAGCCCTTTTTTCCCTAGTTTAATATAATATTTTAATATTGTTCCATACAGGAAATGTAGGGTGACTGTATGTGGAAGAAAAGGGTTTGTGAAAGAAAAGGAGTTATCTCTTGTAACGTACAGATTTGCATACCTTTGCAATTTACATTTGTGCAAATTCATTTTATGTTACCTGAAGATTCAAATATGTCAGCTCTGTTTCAGGCCTGCAGACTGGAAGATGGTCAGCAAGGTTAGCTGCGATTCCTTCATGCTAGCGGCCTAACAGTCCTATCTGCTTCACTGTGCGGATAAGCAGCAGGCAGCCTAGCGAGGGGGCCTGGGGGGGGATTGTGGACAATTTGATGAGCGTTGATTGTGTCTTTCCCTCTTGCTGAGGAAAGCATTGTGACTTGAGAGGATCCAGTTTTAGCGTGGGTCTCACGACGGCTGCTTTGAAATTATTTATGCCTTTTTTAATGTGTTTTGTGTGTCTTTCCATGTGCCGAGACAGACGGACAGTCGAATGGAGTGTGTAGCATTAAATTAACACCATTTGGGGCTTGAGGGTCTGACTGGGTAAAGTGTGCTTAACGGGGACATCAAAGCTCAAACTTGCCGGGAAACA
This sequence comes from Mormyrus iriodes, assembly GCA_011763525.2. Taxonomy (NCBI): domain Eukaryota; kingdom Metazoa; phylum Chordata; class Actinopteri; order Osteoglossiformes; family Mormyridae; genus Mormyrus; species Mormyrus iriodes. The sequence goes on from JAAGVU020000035.1 coordinate 1,462,416, forward strand.
GGCCAGAGCTGCATGCAGACAGACAGCAGAGATGAGCCCGTAAAGAGCCCCCTGCTCCCCACTGGAAATGTCTCCTAGCGTGGACAAGAGGGTGTCCGTTTCAGGAAAACTGTCAAGAGAAGTAATTTGATAAGAAAAATCAGCCACTCGAAATATGATCTGGAATAAGCCAGCAGAGTGAGACATTCTGCTCAACACGATTGACTCGTGGCTGTGGGACTAGTGGCTGAGCCAAATTAATGCCTGTCTTTCCCAGCTGCCTGTACCTGCCATTATCAGACTTTTCAAGTGTTTCCTATTTGTCTCAAGTCTCTCCCGCCAAGCCTGGACCTCCTTAAATCACACTTCTCCTTCCTGTTGCCTCTTATTGGTTAAACTCACAAACCTGTGATGTCCTGGATGTCATTACTCAACAGAGAGAGCATTTAGATTACTTGTTGGCAGATGCTTTTATCAAAAGCAATGTACATTTGAGAAAGGAGGGCCAGTTAGGGTTAAGGGCCTTGCATGAGGGCCCAATGATGAAATCATCTTTTCACTATGGGTTTTGAACCCTTCCAAACACAGGCATAGAGTCCTGACACTCTGAACCATAAATGTGGTTAATGTTATGTAAACATATCGGAATGCTATGCTTACCAAATTCTTGCATATTTGAATGTGAGGATGTTTAGAAACACCACCCATCACTCCACCTTGACATTGCTTATCCCAGTCAAGGTTACATGGATTTGGAATTGCAAGCTTTTTATTGTTCATGGTAGCTTTGGGGATTTCAGCTGAGGCACAATCCTGAATGTGCTGGATCACTAACTGTCCTTGCTGAATGTGATGTGCCAATTCATGTTCAAGGTAACATTTGTGTGTATGTGTGTGTGTGTGTGTGTGTGTGGGGGGGTGCTTCATGGGGTAGGTTCTAATCTTAACAGCACCCTCTTTGTCTCCCCATGTGGTCCAGGTGGTCTTCAGCCGTTTCTGTAGCCCCTGTGACATCAAGGAGCTGTTCTGCACAGCACTGGGATTGCCCAGGTACATCAGCCACTCTGTGTTTACCTATACAGCCTCTGTGTATCACTGCATCAGCCACTCCCCGCTCACCTGTACAGCCTCTATGTATCACTGCATCAGCCACTCCCCGCTCACCTGTACAGCCTCTGTGTATCACTGCATCAGCCGCTCCCTACTCACCTGTATAGCCTCTGTGTATCACTGCATCAGCCGCTCCCTGCTCACCTGTACAGCCTCTGTGTATCACTGCATTGCCACTTTTCTGAGAAGGATTTCCATGAGATTTTGAAGGGTGTCTGTTGGAATTCTTGCCCATTCATCCTGAAGAGCATTTGTGAGGTCAGGCACCGGTATTGGACATGAAGGCCTGGCTGGCAATCTCAGTTGTAGTTCATCCCAAAAGTGTTTGATGAGGTTGAGGTCAGAGCTCTCTGCGGGCCAGTCAGGTTCTTACATACCAAACTTACCCAACCATGTGTTTATAGACCGTGCTTTGTGCACTGGGGCACAGTCATGCTTGAACAGGAAGAGGCTATCCTTAAACTGTTCCCACAAAGCCGGAAGCATAAAATTGTCCAAAATGTCTGGGTATGCTGAAGAATTAAGAGTTCCCTTCACTGGAATTAAGTGGTCTAGCCCAACCCCTGAAAAACAACCCCATACCATTATCCCTCCTTTACCAAACTTTGCAGTTGGCACAATGCAGTCAGGCAGGAACCCTGCAGTTATTGAGTCAGCAGAGCGTTGGTGACTTTTGCGCACTATGCACCTCAGCACTCGGCGACCCCGCTCTGTTACTTTACGTTGTCTGCCACTTCGTCGCTGAGTTTCTGTTGTTTCTAAGCACTGCCACTTTGCAATAATACCACTTACAGCTTACCAACTGACTTATTGCAAAGGTAGCGTCCTATGACAGTACCACGCTTGAATTCCCTGAGCTCCTCAGAACGACCCATTCTTCCAGAAATGTTTGTAAACCTGACTGCATGGCTAGGTGCTTGATTTTATGCCTTTGAGGCAATGGGTCTGAATGAAACATGTGAATTCAGTGATTAAGTGTTGTGTCTCATTTGTCCATATAGTGTAGTGCTGTTCCTTCTATCATAAAGTGTTGTTATTGGGATAAAAAGCCTAAAATGTGTAAAGATGTTCTTTCAGATAGGAATGTCTAAGTCATGCAGGCTAAAACTTGACTACCAAAAGGCTGTGATCTGTTTTGCTTTGGCCGTTCTCTGAAATGAGTTTGTCTGCTGTGTCTGACAGGAACACAGTCATTTCCTTGCTTGACATCACTGGTGCTATGGTGTCCATTGACCCCACCATGCCACACAACTCCGAAAGGTAGGAGAGTGAGCCCTGCCTACTCGCCTTCTGCGCGGCCTTTACCTGAGCCATATGCGTGAATACTGGAGACCACAAGTGGCCACACATCTGCTAAACAAACACTTGTATTCAAGTATAGTCTGGTAGCCTCCTTCCAGCATTCTCAACCATACATTTATCTCACATATGCATACATACACAAGCATGCATCCAGACACATTTGACCAATGTTTGTGTTCCATTCTGCAGACTTCCTGTTGACTCCCATTTTATTATTCCTGAAGATTTTTAACTTCAACAATCAGAACTGGTTAAAAAGGGATAAGCTAGACAGATATCAGAGAAAAGATGATGTTTGTCTCATCTGGATGTCTCACAGGTCCCTGCTCAGGCACATGCAGCCCTCTGTGCCGTAGACTCTTTTGCCCCCTATAAGACATAATAACTGTTGTAAGAAACATGGACTCACATGCACTTACAGATTTACACTGAGAGGCATAAGAACATAAGAACATAAGAAGTGTACAAACGAGAGGAGGCCATTCGGCCCATCAAGCTCGTTTGGGGAGAACTTAAC
>JAAGVU020000035.1:1479789-1490219 GCA_011763525.2 Mormyrus iriodes
GTACCGGTAACAAAAGGTCACGTTCTGGCTGTTTTTTTGGCCTGGGCCCCCCGTAAAACCCACTCCCCCCCCCCCCCCCCCCCCCCCATAGTGACAGAGAGAAACTGGAGGGCCTGCCCGTAGCTCCCTTCATGGACAGGGAGAAGGTCACCAAGCCCACTGCCCAGATCGGCTTCATAAAATTTGTCCTGATCCCCATGTTTGAGACTGTCATGAAGGTGAGGAGGTCCATCTGCCAATTAGTCATGCCTGACAATGACAGAATGCACTTTGCTAAACACCCCTGGTAATTATCTGCACATTTCCTGATGCATCCTTACTGATCACTGGTGGGTGATGGGACTGATGTCAGATTCATGTGACTCTCAGCAGTGTCCTTGGATTGGTCTGGGTTGGGGGCCCAATGCAATGTACTTTCATGGGACAAGCTGTGGGTGTATTCCTGATTAAAAATGCACTGCTTTCCTACAGTCCTCAGTAACATGGCTCCCCTGCAGGCTGCCCACCTCCCCTGCTATACTTGACATCTTCTCCTGCTGTTTCACTACAAATATAACATTAGCAATGACTATAATTAAACCCTTGTGCTCTTTAATGAATTTTAGAGAATCACTTAGATTGTGTCTTAATCTGATTATTTGCTCCCATAGAAACACTTTACTTGAAGCTCTCGCCTATAATGCACTAGAGATGCCTTCATAATGCATTATAATGGTCGGTATAAGCATTAAGGATGCTTTGTACTGCATTATAGATGGGAGCTCCATAAAGCATTCATAATGCATAATAAACATGGCTATAATGTGTTGTCTTTTTATAAATATTTATAAATTAAATATATATTTATTATACCCATATTTAATAATGCTTTATGAATGCAGTATGTTATGAATGTGTTCATAGATTCTTACAGACATGGCATTCATAGAAAGTGTTACTACTCACATCTGTCTGCATTTTAAATGGTGAAATAGGACAAATGTAAAGCCATCAGTTGCAGCTTAGATATGAGACAATTGCTAAGAACAGAAGCAGCCTGAGTGAGACAGGAGCGCTGCCCTTGGTGCTGCAGCTCTTCCCCCAGATTGAGGAGCTGATGGTCCAGCCGCTCCGTGAGTCGCGGGATAGATACGAGGAGCTGAAGCAGATTGACGATGCCATGAACGAGGTGAGAGTATGGGGAGGGCCAGCCGAGCCCAGTACACCGAGACAATGGGAATGGTCCCAACACTGGGCCCAAAAACACATCCCGCTTTCATTTCAGGTCCAAAAAAAGAAAAGTGAGAATCTGACCATGGGCGGGAAGAAAAAGTAATGTGGATTTCAGGTTGGTTTCTCCACTTTTACTAATTACCTGAGACTCATTCGCTTCAGCTTTATATCACGTATTTATTAGCTGTTACTTGAAAATGTATAACATTTATCTTCTTCTTAGTACATAATGCTAAATTGGTGTATCATGCAGCAATGCTGAGGGGACATTAAGTTAGCACTGCTGACCAAAGTGGGGGGGGGGTTACGTTTTCATATAGGGGAAGCTCTTAGCAGAGGTGATGGAGATACTGCTGCCATGGGAACCGAGCAGACAGATGGCCTAGAGCACCAATCAGGGATGAGGAAACTGTACAGCACAGACACATCACTCACCGCTTATCCTGTAGAGTTTTTAACATTTTGTTTTATACAGATTGTACAGATTTGTAGTCACACTGGTTCTTTCCTACATAATAAATGTTTTACTTTAATAAAACTGGTAGTATTTCTGTCATTATTTCGCTGTATTTCTTGACCTCTTTACAGTAAAAATATTTGACTTTGCCTCTAGTCGTTAATAGCTTACATGCAGGTTACATGAGCCCACATAATGTGCCTTTAACACTGAACCCTTAATCACCTGACAGAGCAGAATGTTTGGGTTCGGTTGCAGCCCATCTCACCCCATCAACAAGCTAGAAATGCACAGATGTGAAAAAGGAACATAAAAAAACACCACAGTAAATGGACTCCCTACATTCTTATTTCCTATAAGAATCTCACACCCCTTAGCTGTGGATGGAGGGATTTTGATGGCACAGGATATTGGTCAATTGATTTTTTTAAAACACAGGAAATGTGATCAGGGATACAACAGCTTGCAGTGATGGATGGGAAAAGCACCAATGTGAAAATAACCGTGGTCCCACGCCAGCAGAGAGATGACATAGTGGCTGTAGGGAAATCCCATGTGAAGGCAGGAGCCCCTATGCTGTACTCCTCCCCCACCGGCAGTGAGGGCCTGCTCTCTCTCTCTCACCTGGGGGCAGTAACAGTACAGCACCCCGCTTCACACAGAGCACTTTGACACTTCACACCTCCAAGACAGGGGGTTCACATCTATCCCGCAGCAACAGAATAAGTGTACTCTGCCTATGGCCTATTGGTTTCCTTCCACCGAGCCACCAAGTCACCCAGGCAACCAATAAATTAAAAGTGTAAATGAGCATTCAGGCACGGATGCAATTGTAGAAGCATTTGTACCTGCCCAGGTATAAGCAACTGTTGCTGACAAGAGCTAGCATTACAGAAAAGGTGTAGAGTCACATACCAATACACATTTAATTACAGCACACAAATGCATGCTCTCTTATTTTGCAGCAGATAAAAAAAAAATTGTCAGGTACTTTGTAAACATGCTTTTAAATTTCAGCCTCATTTGTTGCTTTAAGATGACCACATCACTTCCATAAAATGAAAACATCAAGCACCATCCCAGTACCCCACCATCCCCCCAGTCTCAGCCAGAGTCATGTGACACAGCTGTGGGCATGTCCATCTTGGCCTTCTTGCTCGCCCCATTGGACTGGCGGAGCCGCCCCGCCCTCTTTTTTCCCCCCTGTTGCTGCTGTTGTTGTTGGATCCTCTCCTGCTTCTTTTGCAGGTAAGAGGCCATATTGTCGAAGTTCACCTTGTACAGGTGCTTGAAGCAACTTTCCATGTCTATCGAGTCTGGTGGTGGTGGTGGCAGTGGTGGTGGGGGTGGGGGGGGTGGAAAGCAGCAGTGAGGGGTCAAAAAGCACCCAAATAAATATTCCAACATCACTTTACATGCCAAAGGGCTTATGCAGTACAGGCTGATGGGAGAAACAGGATGAAGAGGACCCTGGTAAGGGTGTCAGCTGCCGGGGGCAGGGCTCACACTTGCATACAATAACACTACACACCTATATTCTGATAGTACCCCTCCAATTTAACTGTAGCTTTTTGGTGAACCCGTTTCACCTGCATGCCACGGACTACATGTTACACCTGTAACTGGCCCAAAACTCACCCTGGAACATATCCCAGTGGCTTTGCAGAACCTCCATCACCATTTTCAGCTCTGGACTCTGACTTTCACACTGCATCATGGGAAGAGTGAGAGTTTGTTCACAAAGCAAGCCATGCTGTAGGACATATTTTATCTAGTGTGTGTGTGTGTGTGTGTTATATACCTCCCAGCAGTCCTCTGTGTGTGTATACAGCAGCATGGGCTGGTCCTGGCTCTCAAGCAGGATCCAAAGGTGACCCCAAGGGTCAAAGGTCAGATCCCAGGCACAGTGAGGGAGTGTCAGAATTTCTGAAGGTGTGAGCTTCCGCTCCGTTCCCACTGCGGCCCAGAAGAGATGCACTGCAGGAACACTGATACCAGAGCCATCATGACAACAGTGCCCCCCAGTGGCTATGCACCATCTCACAGTGGCTGCCCATTAAGGCCAGCATCACCTTATATTAGTTCTCTCTTTTTTTTTTTAATAGCAGCCTGACGTTTCCAGATGTCTGATAGGGAGCTGTAACCTTTTTTGTAAAATCCAGAACGAGTTTTAAAGTTGAGCTGTGTGCTTTCCAGCTGCTTTTGGTAACAATGCTAATGCTACACTTCAGCCCAACAGCTGCATCAATAGCAGTTACAATCCAAACATATCAGCTGTGTTGCAGTGGACAGAGAGACCAAGACTCACCTTTCACACAGCACTGCCACATGACCATCTGGCGAACTCACGACCCTGGAGACAGCAAGCCTCTGGGGGCCGAAGGGGAGAGAGAAAGGAGAAACGCACACGGCCTTTCGTACTAAAGAATTTTGCTCCAACACTGAACAAAATGCACATTGAACAAGAAGCTCTCATAGTGACACTTATAGGAACATCATGAGAGAAAATATGCCAAATGTTCAGAATGCTGCCAAGCAGATGTGGCTGATTCACTACACTTGCTTTGGTGTTGGAGGGTGATGTCCCTGCAAGCTCCTTCAGGTCCAAGCTCTGCAGCTGTCGGCCCGTCTCATACTCCCACAGCTTCACTGTCCCATCCTGAACACCCGGTGGGGGGAAGGGAGGGTACTTATATTTACAGGCAGTAGAGATGGTGTTTTACACAGACTTTGGAATGAATGAGCCCCCACTTCAAATACACAGAGGCATGGTGACAAGCCAGGTGCCCACTACAAGATGCCAACACATGGAAGGATAGAGGTCTTACCCCAGAGCCAGACAACAGCCAATCGGGATGCACAGCAGGGGTGCACAAAGCACTCACAAACCTATGAGAGCAGTAAAATACTTTACTCATCACCAGCCAAATGACCATACACTACAAAGAAACTCTTCCAGTGCCGGTTAGTTTTATGTCAAGCAGGTGTGCTAGTAATCTTCAAATGCATGAGCACAAAGCGGTGAGCACTTACTCTCGGTGCCCCAGACAGAAGGACTGGATGTTGTGGGCTGCCTTGAGGACGCTCACCCTAATTTTCTCATCACGGTCAGCTGTGATTACATACTTGTCATCGTTGCTTACAGCCTAAAATGATCACAGGTAGGAAGGAATGAAGAGCATGTCATGAATTACAGCAGCTTGTTGTGCCTCCATGGAGATACAGAAGAGACCATAGGAGAAGGGAAGGGTCACAGCTTTTAATGGAATGAATATCATGCAGTACAGGCAGCTCTTGAGTTACATAAAACAGACTTACATAAATCTGGTAAATTTACATGCTCTCTTTCCATTTATGTTCTTTAGTACATATTACTAGCATATTTTTGGCTTGTGTGTTTTTTGCTACAATGTCTTGAATGGTATGGGAAGGTAAATCCTATTTCTGTAAAACTTTACTTATATTATGGTTTGCAGAACATTTACATCCTTTGAGAACTGCCTACATACAAAATTTACTGTTGTTAAGTGAAACTCACAAAACACACCCTTCTTTCAACCCAAAACCCACCAGTGAATGTAAAGAGATCCGAGACAACATTATCATCATTTCCAATACACATCATAACTATGACGACTTTACCCTGGTGGTATATTATGCAAGGCCAGTGTTCCTTACCACAGCCAACAGCATGGAGAGATGCCCCAGCTTGAGCTGGCCCTCCTTTTCGGACTCCAAAACAGGGAAGGAGTAGACATCACCAGATTTGTCTGCCACCAGCACCTCATCTTCGGCCTCCGTGAACACCAGACACGTGCATCGCCGCACAACCCACCTGCGAAGAAGACGACGGAGCACTGTCAATCGGCTCTAAAAAGCGATCGTAATTCAAAACGGCATACGATGCTAAATTATCGTTACCTGATACTGACACAGTGCCAGGACGGCTCGGTACGGAACAGCACTAGGCGTTTGCGGTCATCCGTTAAGGCACAGAACTTCCCAGAGGAGGAAACGGCGAACGCTAAGATCTTGTCCGTACTGTTCTCTTCCGATCCACCTTCTTCCCTTAAATGACAACATACTTAGCATAAAAGACATTTAAATACATTTGAAAGTCCCTTAAACTCAGTAATAGGAATACACAAATTCACGAACAGATATGGAAGATTTACCTTTTACTATTGCTGTCTTTAGGTTTTGGCTCCGCCTTGCTACAGTCGTACAGAAATGGTTCTCTGGTAATCAAAGGCACCGGTGAAACATACATAAGGTGAATGTCACTAAAAGAAAGCTAAAATACTCTGGCATCGCACAGTTTTTAAGAATGCTTTCAACAACTACATTATAAGTAGACTAATAATATGAACGTTTCTTAAATAACCAACCTCTCTGGTTTAATCGAAACTGCAATTAGAATTTTACCACTGGTCACCACAACCCAGTCTCCACACACTGCGAGAGCGGCCATAACTATCAAAAATTCACATGTGGATTGGAGCCCGGTCGCAGACTTATTGCGTCACGAAGACGGAAGTCACTTTACTCCAGCTGGCGAAACCTTAGGCGAGAAAATTGCATAGTAATTTAATTAAGAAAGTTTATTATGTACCTTTGTTCATGTAATAAAGAATAAATTTATTTGCCATGATGAATAAGCTATGGATTGGTAGTCAGTTTTTTTGTGTTTAAAGGAATACAAATCATGGTCGCCAGAAATGGTGTGGAAATCTTCAATAATTCATGGTGTCCAGGGGTGGACAGGGTCCCCGAAAAATAGCAGCAGTGTGGGTTGGAGCCCAGGATTTCAAGTCTTTCCCCTGGTAACGATGACCCAACATGAATTCACGATTATTAAGGAAAATGTGTCACACTGGCTCAGAATGGAGAAAGACGCAAGGGCACTCCAGTGTCCATATACGCTATTTCACAATAGTTAACGGTTCGCAAAAAGTCAGTTATTAATGGAATAGAATGGAATAGAATTTTGCATGGACCTAGTCATTGAATCTATAATTGGAAAAGGAAATACCAGATTTGGACAAAAAAATGTATTTACACACAGTCAATGTCAAATAGTCCAGATCGGTGATTTAACAAGCCAATGCTATATGTCTGCCTATTCCGAGAGGACAGGAGGAACAGCTCTCACAAGTCTGCGTTTCTACACGGATTGGTTTTTCCCCCAGAACACAAAATGGCGGCTCTCTTCCTCAGGATAGGTAGAGTTGACTCACTTAAGGTAAATAAATTCTCCATCAAGTTAAGTAATTGTCAAATAAATACCACGTCCTTAGGCTCCGGATACTTTGTTTAAACACAGTTTGGTTTTGCATTGCAATATTAATAAACATACAAAATGCTGGATATTTGCTGAAGCTAAGTACGCGATCTGTTCATTCGAAATCTGCATGTGTTCTTTAATATATTGAAACGGTCAGGTATATATTACTGTCATGTACAACGCGTGTCTAGTTAGTTACTGTACTACATGAATAGCTTGCTTAGTTTTAAGTCTTCTTGATATTCGTTCGGGGCTTGGAAATTAAATATCATAATTATGACTCTGCTGCATGCGCAAGGAGAAGTCACACCTGCTGGCCATCGCAGCCTGTAGCACCTTCGCCAGTGTCTCTGTCCAGCTGCGTTTCAGCTTCCTTGCTGATGGTCCTACCATAATGCTTTCTAAGTCCTAGAGGTACTCCAACTTGGATAAGTTTTTTTTAATGATTTGCTTATGCTGTATTTTTAATTCTTAGAAATGGCTTGAGAGTCAGAGTAGACTGATTTCAGCTCCCGCTGCTGCCCTTTGTACGAAACCTGGGGATCCCAAAAAACCTGCAAAACAGACAAACAACAGCATAAGTAAGTGATAATCTCTGTTAATTTAATTATGTGTCACCCTTGCATGTTTTATATTTACCCTGGATTACTGCCTGACTGAGGTTGAGCTAAGGACCACATTAATTAATCTGCAAGTGAGGATTCAGAATGCTATATGCATATTCTAGTAATTTTGGGGAAGAAATTCAAAATTAGACTATTGCTGTATTCTTCCAAGTGTGATTTTACTACAAGTAGCCTCAACCCTAAAATCAAGAACAGGAAGACATCAATTAAAATCATTCAGGAGTGATTAGTTCATTCAAGACTGAAGATGTTTTACTGAAAGTCTTTGGCAAGTGCCTTGGTATGTGTATTCAGCTACACTAATTACAGAACGATTAACTGTATACAAATAAATAAGAGAAAAAAGTGACACTTAGATGTGACTATTCATATAAAGGGTAGATACAAGTACGGATGTTAATACTGGGAATTTTCAGAGGAGGTAACACTCCATGGGAATTTTTGGGAATTATTTGGGAAATTTTATAATTTTCTGTGTATGTACATAAACATACAAAATCTAAGTACAGTAAAAAAAAAAAAAATTAAAAACTGAAGAAGTTTAATTTTATGCTTTAATAAACATTCCCCTTGTTAACATTACTACACACAAACGCATGGCATGAGGCACATGGATTGGTGATGAGTCAGTATCCTCAGTCTGGAAAATCTGCTTAATGCGCAATTCAACAGAATCCGTTGTGAGACCTGTGTGCGTGCGTCTGTGTGTGCACACGATTTGCTGAAAGACTTCAAATGAGGGTGATTCTCCATAGACGATATGAATTGATAAATCACTTGCATTGATAGATTTCATCTTTCTCCTCCCCATTCATCTGGCCTAGAAAAGGCAAAAACTGCCATTGACAAAAGTCTGGTGCTGCAGCATCGCACGCATGTGGGATTCCTCAAGAAGGTGGTAACACGTGCTGAAATAGCTGCCCCATCTGCACCCTCTTCCTTAACTGATGCTCCCCCTGCAGGGTCTTTCGTTGATGTAGCGCCTCCTGTTTCTGATCCTGTCCCTTCTAAACGTTCTTTTGCACCTCTGCCCACGGGCACTGCTGAAGTCTGAGGTGGAGCTGTTCCAGTAGCTAAAGTTGTCTCAGAGACCCAGGTTGCTTTTGAAAAACTCAGTGTCACTGCTCCATTGGTGCCTCCTGGCGTGTCAGCAAGAGAAACTGGTCCTGAAGTTGCAATAGCTTAAGCTGTTCAAGAGGCTGCCAGTCAAGTTTCTGCTAAGGAAGCTCTTCTGCAAATTGCCAGTGCTGAAGCTGCTTCAGATCTTGTCTTAGAAGCTTGCTCTCCTGAAGCTGTGCCAAGGACTACTGAAGCTCTTCCACAGGTGGCTCTGGAGGCTTGCCAAAAGGTTTCTCAAGTCCTCCTGAAAGCAAAACTTCAGGAAGCTGTTGTGGCAGAAGAGGTTACCCCTGGTGGCACTCCTGTTACCCCTGATGGCACTCCTGTTCTAAGCTTGTGAGCTGGTATGCCCTGCTCCTGTCTGTATGCCCTGCTCCTGAAGCTGCAGGAGAAGAGACAAAGCCTGAGCCTAAGGCTGAAGCTTTGTGCCTTACCTGATGGTACAAACTAGAGCCCTGCGCGGAACTATTTTTTAAATCCCGCTCCCGCTGAATTTCTGACCATTACCGCCCGCTCCCGCTGCCTGTCTTTGTCACTCCCGCTCGCTCCCGCAATATTTGTGTCCAACCCCGCCCGCACCCACAGACCCATTAATTGATATACTGTACAATGAAATACGTTAACATGCATCGAGTGTTTTATTCCAGCAGAACAAGAACCAAATAAATAACGAATTCAACAAAAACTTCTCAGCTTTGAATCGCAAATACACATGTAAACTGAGGCCTAAAATTATTAATGCACCCGCAGACACTAAATGCCCTCTCCGATGGCGCACTGGATGCAGGTACAGTCAGAATGAACTGCATAAGCTTCGACTGCACAGGAAAGCGATTTTAAAGCTTTTCCAGATATCTGATTTTCCACTCTTTTCTTTAGTTTCATTCTCTCCAGCCTTAATTTTATTACCAGGATCAGTTGCACTCTCCATCCTGCCAACAATCTTGGGAGCCGCTGTCTATTTTTAGTTGCCCACTCCTGCCCGCAGCAACCTTAAAACCGCCCGCTCCCGGGCAGATTTGCATTGGGTCCCGAGGGATCCCAGTCCCAATGCAGGGCTGTAGTACAGACCACATCCTGTGACCCTTTCTCTCTCCTTTGTGGTCACTTCAGCGCACAGTCAGTTTCACTACATATCATATTTTTTCTGTATTATAATACAGCATATTTCAGATGTTTGAGAACCAGTTTAATTGTTTTTATTTAAATGTCGTTTACTTTGCATGATCCATTCGTAGCTTTACACCCACCTAATAATAATTGTTAATAAAGCAGAGTCTTAATGATTAATTAACACTCTGTCCTGGGGAAAAGGCACCCACTTGCATAAGTGTGTATGACTGATAGCAGTGCATTGTTTGGCCATCTGCCATGTAACATGCACCTGCACAGTGCCCACTCAGGCCGTTTTCATAATAATCCTCATAGATAGCATTAAGTCTCCCTCATTCTAACTGCTTATTCTCTTTTTAGCTGTACATTTGCTGTCTTGCGTTTTTTTTGTCCTCCTTTCCTTAACTTGCATCTGAACAATCAGTCAAGCTTCCCAGAGCCTGTTGCCCTCCTGCCTACATCCCACTTTCCTCCTCTTGTCCTCATCCCTCTTTCCTCTTGTCCTCCATCCCTATTCATCTGACTCTTTGGAGACGATTACATATGTAACACAAATTTTGTTCCTGGACAATACATGTTATTTCTTAATTGCTTATGTTGTAAAAGTATAGAAAATGGC
>JAAGVU020000035.1:1496660-1513665 GCA_011763525.2 Mormyrus iriodes
TTTTCTGTTTGTTTTAGGCATAACGGGTTAGGAAAACACACTTTGTACCCAGGAACAAAATAAAAATTAAAATTTGTCACATAGTGTTATTTGTTCATAGTGAAGAAGAGGAGTTTACATTGTAGGAGCTCATCTTTTTAAATGTTAAGAATTTGTGAACAGACCCTGTTGTTCTCTGTGTATCAGCTCTTCAGCACAGATCTTCCTCATCTGCTATCCATCTACCTCTCCTGCCAGCAGGAGAGGGCCGAACCCATCGTCAGGGACACTGCCGCCAAGCTCAGGTCCTCATCACACTCCTGCCCTCTTTGCCCGATTCAAGGACTGCTTCTTTGCCCAAGCCGTCAGGTCACCAAATAACTGGAGACATGCATCCATTGCCCCTGCATTGTAGTGTGCATTTTAACAATTCCAGTACTGTGCTTTATTATTACTGCAATACCTGTGTGGCTACTGGCACATCCCTCCCTGATGCACGGCCTATTTACTGCATATTATTAGTGAAGTGTCTCCTTGGGTGTCATTTTTCACTTCCTTTTGCCTTGCACTGTCTTGTCATCTATTACACAGCTGCAGGGTTGCCAACTTTCGTCAGCTGGCTGGCGTGATATTTTCAATTCGTGACAAGTCTGCACACACATTTACATGTATGTAACAGGTTCATTACCTTCTAACTGGTCTGTACGGTTTGCAGACTGCCCCAACGCTTTCAAGGTAGCTAATTTTAGGTTTATAATGGAATAATATATATTTCCCGAAAGATTTCTTGCGGGAGCGTTAGTGTCAGAAAGCGTGAGTGTTACGCCTGATGCATGAGAGCTGGCAGCCCTGCAGGAGGGAACACCACTCTGCCTGTTCAGCCGTGCGTAAGGCATAATTAATCGATCGCAAGTGGTGTTTGGCCCGATGCAATGGGCAGCCTAGCTGAGATAGATAAAATAGATTTTCAGCGTGAGAAATCGGAGGTATGGCGTGAGAGCGTGTGAAGACAATCAGATGCGTGTGTTTCACGCTCATTGCGTGACAGTTGGCAGCCCTGCAGCTGTCTTTCCTGTAATATACTGTCCTGTTGTCTCGTTGTCCCCCCCTGCACCTGTTCCATACCCTGCAAGAATTTCAGAACTACTGATGATGATTATCTATTTATGACATAAATTGCACTCAAATATCTAGATTTGCAAAGTGGTCAATTTCTAGCTTTCGTTATAATGTTAATGTATGCTACTATTATTTCCATGTTGACACCGCTCTATTTCCTAACAGTGTAGGAACTCTTTTTATAAAGTCCACTTTGTCATTCGAAACCATAATAATCGGAGGACAAACATGGCGGCCCTCTTACTTCGGCTCGGACGGACTGGGTCACTCAAGGTAATAAATTTTGTATAACTAGCTAATAACTAAATGAATTATAATGTTTTTGGGCATTGGTGTATTCCTGTTAGATTGGATAAATAAAATTTAGCAGCGTTGTTACTTTTGAGATTACGTTTTTTGGCTCTGAAACTGACGTCAATGTCTTACAAGGAAACAGTGATAAAATATTCTGTATACGTTCTTTTTCAAACTGTATGCCTGTGTGCTGAAGTAGACGGTAGTTATCTATGTTACATTATCAATTCTAGCTTAGCAGAGTCCGTGTTTATATGGCATAGTACAAATGACAGTTTTACATAAAGGTAAATTAATTTAGCTTTGTAAGTAATTTATAAAAATCCCACGACTTGTTACCACATGTCGGCTCTTTATAATTGCGAAGAGTAATGTCGGTATCGCCTGTGCTTTCTCGGCGGATGTCGCAGTGTCTCCAGAGGGAGAGCCGGGCCGCTTTGCGATGGACTCCAACGGTCACTTTTGCCACCAACGTGGAAGAGCCCAAGAAATCCGGAAAGAAGCCTAAAACTGCTGGTAAGCCGGTTATTTTTAACTTGTTTTATAATTGATGCTTTCTATCAGTCACATAATTTGAGACAAGGAGAACATGTAAACACTACACAGAGATCCTGGAGGTGTGAGTTCTGCCTCTGAGGTGATGTGCCTGCTCTTTATGACAATCTGCCAAACTTTACTGCAAACTGAATATAAGGTTTAAGATCTGGTCGTGACTTAATATTGTTGCTACTACTTTAATTCCAAATGAAAATTAAATTACAATAGTCGGAATTTTTATTAACCTTTTTCTTCCTAATGAAATCAGAGTATGCAGTAATAGAATAATATTTTTACACATTCTGTTCTTGTTGAAGTAAAGTGCCTTTCTCTAGTGAATGGCAGACTGTGAACTGTGTACACATTGACCTGGATACTGTTGAAACTATAACAAGCCTGTGATTTTGTTTTCACTATGCATCACATTTACATTGGTTTATTTAACAGAGGCTTTTGTCCAAAACAACATACAAGTGATGTAGATCAGACAACTGCATTTCCATGCTAATCAATCTGCATGTGCTCTCCCGGTGTGTTAGTGAGCGTAATGTTTTATTGTTTAGCAGCCAAAAATAGGGGTTCCCAACCCCTGGTCTGCAGCCAGTATTTCAACAGGCCAGGGAACACTGGGGATTTTGCTGAGGGATTGGTTAATTTACAAAAATAAAATTTTATTTATTTATTTCTGTGACCCTTCACATTTGCACATTGCTTTCTGCATCATGTCAACTGGTCCGTGAAAATTTAAAGGTTGGGAACCCTTAGCCTAAAGCATCTTGTTAAACAAACTAAATTTCCCCCCTGGGAATGGGAAAAATTAATGTCATGCCATGGAGATGGTCGGCCTAGTCGAAATTAAATATAAAAACTGACTGGGCAAACTTTCATGCTGTTGTTTCCTGTCTACCTTCAGCTGTAGAGGGCGCTGATGAGCAGGGTCTCCAGCTCGCCTCCAAGACATTGGTGGCTTTTCCCTGTAAGGTTGTCCTACCTGCAGGGCAGGTAGTACAGGCTTTAGGTAGCTCTTCCCCAGGTCAGGGGCCTTCTGCCACCCACCAGGCTGATGCCCCATCCACAAATACAGCTTCTGTGTCCCTGGAAACCGTGACTTCGGAATCGACTCGTCTGGCTGAAGCTGAAGTTGAAGTGGAAGCCGTCACCAGTGCTGGTGCCTCTGAACCAGGCATTGTCACAAAGTCCACTGGCACTAAAATAACAGAAACAATTGCTAAAGCTCCTCTCAATGAAGATGGAACCTCTGGAAGCTCCTCTTCCTCCAGTGACTCTGACTCTGACTCCGAGTCAGATGATGAGAAGGAGGAGGGAAAAGCCAAACCATGGGCAGATCCCACAAAGAAGCCAGAAGGGGCTGTTGCAGCTCCTTGTGATGCTGTCAGTGGTGATAAGACTCATAGTCCAGGTTCTTCTCAAAGCCCTCTCAGCTCTGCCGCTGCAGATGTGTTGCTTGAAATCACCCCTGGAGCCTCTTCAGAATTTACCCTGACAGCTGCCAATGGTGTCACCAGCAAAGCCCAATCAGAAGAACCCTCTTCTGTACGTCTGTCCAGTGTCAAGGTCGCAGAAGAAAAATCTTGCCAAAGTGGTGTGAAAGAGGCTGTACCTTTCAGTGGAACCTCGGCTGATGCTTCCTCAAGACAAATAACTGCTATGAGCTCTAAGAAGTTGGGTGATCCAGTCCCTGTGGTAGCAACTCCAAAAAATTCCGCTGCCCCAGGAGCAGGTGAAGGATCGGGCAAAGGAGCTGCCCCAGGAGCAGGCAAAGGAGCGGGCAAAGGAGCTGCCCCAGGAGCAGGCAAAGGAGCGGGCAAAGGAGCTGCCCCAGGAGCAGGCAAAGGAGCGGGCAAAGGAGCTAACCCAGGAGCAGGCAAAGGAGCGGGCAAAGGAGCTGCCCCAGGAGCAGGCAAAGGAGTTGCTAGCTCTGAAGAGTTGATGGACCCTGCCCCTGTACTGTCTGACGCTGCAGGAAAGGAGATGAAGCCTGAAGCTGAAGTTGAAGCCTTGCAGTCACCTGATGGTACAGGCCATGTCCCTTTATACCTTCTTCCGTTATGGACCCTGCAGCACATGTAGAGAATGGCCTCCTTTTCATTTATCTACCCATATTATTTCTCCATTATAAGTATGCTGGAGTTCCTAAACATCCTAAACTCTCACATAGTTGTTCCTGCTTTGCTTGGTAGCTTTGAGGTAATAATTGCATTAATCTTTTATTTTGCTTTTCCATCATGCTAATTTTTTGGAGTTTATAATATGAGCTGGGCTTCAGATCTTGGTGAGCACTGCTCACTGCTTATCACGACTGCAGCCTCTGAGTCTTCCATACTAATCTGCACTGCCTGCTCACTGTTTCCTTGTGCTAATTCATTGATTTTTTTCCTCTTTCACTGTGGTCTGGGTGGTTTGGATGGTTTGGATTTCGGGCCTAGGATTTAGTGCTTATGTATCCTCTCTTACCTGCAGCAATACTGGCTCTCTGACAGTTTTAGAGCTCAAAGCTGGCTTCTGCAAACGGCCTCTTTGCTCAGGCTGGATGTATCACTAAGGACCCTGGACTGTTGGAGGTTTTCTGTGTGTCAGCTTATGGTATTACAGCAGGTGAAAAACTGGAAGTTATGCATCTGTTTAATGGAGATTTGTTTAATCTTTCCCTTAATCTTAATGTTTTTGTTTTTTGTTTGTTGGTGAGGCATTAAGCCAACTTTGAAAATCATGAACACAGGAAAATTTCATCAGCCCACACATTGTACTGCTAAAATAACCTGGTTTTACAAAAGCACTGTTTGTTATCTAAAGGGCCAGAGATCTGGCAGTGATTTATGAGATGGCAGAAACCGTGTCTTCTGGTAGCTACAATGTGTAGGCTCTTCTGGCATGCAAGTTTGGGCTTGTGGCTATTCCCCTGTGGTATCTAGGTGACCCCGATATTTTGAAATTGTGTCACCGATTCAGCAGGCTTCTCTCAGAGGTACCAGCAGGTGGAACCACATGATTGTCACTGATTGTAACACATTTCTGATTCCTGTTTTCTGAAAAATTAACTTTTTTTCTCAATTTTAAGTTGAACTCATTCCCGAAGTTTACTTTCAGTTCCTAGAGTTTTGCCAAAATTGATCTTTTTGGGTAACTTTTTGAGTCCCCCCCATAATGTGTCCTTCTGTTTGGCTTATTGTAAGAACCTGTTTAAAATATCTATCCATTATATAGCTTACAGTTTATATACAATTTTATAATCTCTTTCTGCATTAGTAAAATTAGCCGTAGTGCAAGTTGCAGATAGTGATTTTCCGCTGGTCCTTGATGTTATTTTCAGTCATGATAGGAATTATTTGCTGTGAATAAGTAGTTAGGTCTTTTTAATTTGCTGATTTGTGTGATTTGTGACCCTTTTAAATAGCCAATAGTAGTGCAGGCACTCAGCAAATAATTTATCTTCTGCACTGCTTGTGTATTTTTCACTGCTGTGGACTTTAAGCTTAACATTTAGCTAGAGATCGTCTTGCTTAAGCACCATACCACGCATTGATAGCGTACTGATGCAGGAACTCTCCCCATGTTTGAGACCTTCAGAAACATGATGATGGCAGATGTTAGGGGGCAGCGTCCATCCAGGTCACCAGCCTCACAATCCTCGTGTTGTCTTGCTCTCCCTCAGCAGCTGCTCCCTCACCTCCTGAGCCTGAGCCAGAGCCTTTTGACAACAGCACCTACAAGAACCTGCAGCACCACAGCTACCACCAGTACACATTTGTGGATATGGAGGTGGAAATGGCAAAGTACCGGCTGCCCCAGCCCTCATCTGGCCGACCTTCTCCTCGCCACTGAGACACGGGAGAATTTCCACGGCATGCAAGTGCATGCACAGAGCTCTAAAGTAACTCAGATGCTCCTCAAACACCATAATTACCAATAAAAATAATTTAAGTACTGTGTGGCTGCTTTCGGTGCTTTGTGTATGTGCTCATAAGACCTTTATGAAACATAAGTTTATGAGTGAATTACAGGAATATATATTGTAAATTGTAGAAGGGTTTGTACGCACATATCTGAAATCCCAGATGAAGTGTCCAGCTGAGGGGTTTCACGGCGATGTTGAAGCTGACCAGAGCTGAGCACGTCATACTTTTGCCATTTGATGGTTTTTGATGAGATTTACCGTGCATTATCTTTCAGGTGACATAATTTTAAATGCATATGAAGAAGCTAATATGTACTAAAAATACATTTCCGTTTATTTGAACCTATCATAAAAACATCTGACCATGCAATTTTGCTTTTTTGTTACTTAATTATCCCTAGTAATTGCACGTAATATCCACTTAATTAATTCCTAAAATCTCTCCTTGGGAAAAAAAGTATGACGCATATAGTTCATTATGTTCTGTATCTCCAGCTAATTATAGCTGTACTGCATAAATCGAAAGTATCAAAGAAAATTAAGAGACTTCGATCAGTGCTGTTTAATTGATTTTGCATTTTATGAAGAATAAGCACACATTACAATTGCGACTCCTTCGAGCCAAAGCGATCCTCCTCTCACCATAACGCTGCGCCGCATTTTCTGCTTCTGTCCCGAGGGGCGAGAACAAGAAACATCAGTCGTGGTGTCTCCTCCTATATCATGAATATTCATGAGCTCCCAACTCTGCGTGTCGTTACGCGATGACGCAACGCGACAACTGCGAGTCCCGATTGCTGCAACTGCTTGTCAGTGTGACGAAGATTGGCACTCAGGTAAGCTGTCACTCAAAATCTTCTTTTTCCGTTCCCTATCAATCAAACAATCTAAGCAAGGCGCTAAAATGCCGCGGGCCAGGCCGGGGACCTGGCCAGGGTGGCAAGCGGTGGTTATGGAAAGGGGCGATTAGCCGAGCGGGGACGGAAAAAACCCTTCCATGTGGGAAAAAAATATGTCGGCATTTTGGGGAGTAGAAATTTCTGGATAAGCGAGGAGGAGAACTGGAAGTGGGCCCCAGTTTATTTCCCCCCCTTGTCCGCTTCAAGCGCGAATGGTACAAGGGGAGGGATAGGCAGCTGTCCCCGGCTTGATTGATAGACTGGAGTGGGCAGGTTTTTGCTAATATTAAAGGGACAGAGACGGTTAAATATATCAAAATAACAATAGTGCAGGAAACTTGGAGTACGATAGCTTTGAATGATACTTATTTTTTAACAGGGTGCAGCGGTGTGCAGGGAGACGCGGCGTTTTACAGCGACGACTCTGGCTGCTCACGGTGCATACAGCCGCTTTAGGGGGAAAGATGGCGGCTCGTTGTCCGCAGGAGTCCTCAGACGCTCGGCGGGTGCCGTTAGCTAGCTAGCAGAGTACGCCAGTTAGGGTCCCCAGCGTGCACGAGAGTGCCTGAGAAACGGACATTTTCCTGCAGTGCGGGAAGCCTGCGCCTTGCTGCCATTATTGCGAGCCAGGCGGGGTTTTTTTTGTTTTGTAATTGTTTGCGCCATCTAGCATGCGGACTCATGTCCTACATAAGTGTGCCGCTTCACCATTTACTGCCTCGGATATTTGCCAAGAATGTTAGCACCCGTGGCTAACTTGCTAAGCTGACGGGGGGTGGTGCAGCAGGCCCGAAGTGGTGGGCGTGTAATCGCGGCCGAAACGCCGTGTCACGGGCTTCATCGCATACTGACAGAAAGCGGGCACCGTCTCCAAACCGAATACAGCTTTCAGACACGCGTGGTCCGCCAGCTGGTGTCCATTTTGTGTGTAATGTCGTTCCCCTCGCCGCAGGTCACCGTGTGGCGTGGTTACCGTTCCCGTCCCTACCATATTAACTGTGATTTGCTAAACAGACCCCCGATTTACTTACAACGATGCGGCATCCTAGAAAAGGACATGAGTTTCATAACATTAAAAGGCACGACACCCTCTAAAGAGCCCTACAGTCTTTTGTGTTGACCCGCATAAAATAGGAACGGGCTGGTAACGGGACAGAGTAGTGTTAGTATTGTAGCCTGGCCACGGGAAATGCTTACTGAACATACTCAAATTATAATTTTAATAATGATGATAATCGCAAATATGTGGAAATCACAGCGGGCAGCCACTTTGTCGCCGCGGTGAAAGGACTGAGCTAGCCGAGTGCGCAGCCTCCGAGTGCACTCGGCTTGCGGGCGGACAGACGCCGAGGCTGTGCGAATCGCCGCTCCGGCAATTATGCGGTCACACCGCGCCGCTCAGTCCGCCACCTTATATATATTCCGTGTCTTATGTGTATACTGTCGACTCCACATTTCAATGCCACTGGATAATTATCACTATAGGCACAAAAGGATTATACTTTTTTTGTTGATGCAAAATTGGATTGCCCCCGTTGCATTATATGTAACAGTATAGTAGGGTTTGTCGTCCGTCTTCTGTACAGTAGCGATTCAGCGCTTATCGGTATGTATGTGTGTACGTTTGCAGAACTGGGGCTTCGCCACGATCCTATGATGTTTCAGCTCCCACTGTGCCTGCAGTAACAGGGATGGCAGCTCAGTCGGTGTCCATGGACGAGTACCAGGAGGTATGGCTAACTACCGTTTGGGGACAAAGTTTTTATCTCCCATGAGAGTGTCTCTCATTAGTTCCCAATGAGGGGGTCTGCATGAGACTGGGACCCCCAATAAGAAAAATTAGCATGGAATTAAATTCTTTCTGGCTTTTTCTGGACCCCCACCAAAAGGCATTGGTCACTTTGAGCATTGGTTTCAACCCTTATTCTGGAAAGCCCACAGAGAAGCCATTACTGCCCTTTAAAGGAGTCAAAATGCAGGTTGCTGGTTCAAGGGTCTGGTTTCCCACCACTATCACACACATCAGCATCAGAAGGGTCCTTATGATTTGCTTCTCCAGTAACATCCTGATGAAAACTGGAAAGCTGCTTATTCACTTTTAGTTAAAGGTGTCTGCGATTTTTGTTATTTAGTCATCTTACAACATCTGTCGGCCTTACACTGAGTCTCATAGGGTAAATGCCCATTATTACCAGTTGGCAGCCATTATCATCCTTGGTGATGCTGTTTTGTGGTGCTGAGTCACATGACTCAATAAAATAAGATTTCAGTGATGTGGGGCTATAGCAGCTAAGTGCCTCCAGTGTATGTCTGAGTCTGTAAAAAATGACTGCCATTAAAGAATCAGGTTTATGAACAACCAGATATTTTTAGTTCTTTGAAAACTATTTTTCAGTGCTTCTCCTGTCAATCGATCGATTGTTGCCCCACCACGTGACCTCCTGTCACATGGCTTGTGGCCTGTACCTTCACCGTTTGTGTGTGTGAGAGATTGACCAAAATATTGAAGATTCAAATCCAGCTGGGCCGCATCACATATTCAAAAGTGTTATTAATTGGTAAATAGCAATGGTGCACCGATTGCAGTTTTCTTGGCCGATTTCCGATTTTTTTGCCAGTGTGACCTGCCAAAACTGATTTTTGCCGATTCCGATTTTCTTACTTACTTACAATTGACAGCACATACAAACAATAATTAACTTTTCTTCAATGCTAAATTTTATTTTCATAATAAAAGAAATTGTTAACCTTTACAATTTCCCCCCAAACTGCACTAAGTTACAGGATCTTCTCTCACTTAAACAAGTCTCAAAATAAAGTGCTCTGTGACTGGAAAGAGGTACAAATAATTAACTGAAAATGAGTTGCTTTGCATCCAACTTTATCTGACATATTTTACTTTACCAAACAAAAGCAGGTGCAACAGATTTAAATAAATGTCAGTTACGTGTATCATTTTCCAATATGTATAAATTCACCACAGTTAATTCAGGTTTTGTTACATACACAATCATACATAACACTGACCTTTTTTCATTTTTTCACTCATCTTAAAAAAGCCCATGGGTTACAAGCCTCCAAATAAATCTGAAGTGTACTATTCTCTTCCAAATAATAATAGGTGCAGGGTAATAATATTAATACGAACACTGCATGTTATGCACATACGATTCTTACGTCACTAGTAAACTAGATTAAGATCAGGCTTTCATAATGTATGTACATTATAGCGCAAGGGGTTAAAATTTTTCTAAAATGTTTTTACTCTGTTTTACTGTCACAGGAAAAAAAAACCCTTAGCTAGTTTTACAATTTTAATTATTATTCCTTTTCAAGATTATCTAGTATATGTTTAATAATCAGTTTAAAGTTTACCTCTGATGTTTCACCACATTTTCGTGGTGCTTCCCCTATGGTTTACTTTTGCTTTAAATGTATTACAAATTGCAGTCTTTTTGTCGTTTTCACTTACAGTGAAGAACTAACACATTAATGACATGTGAGTGTGAGTGCCGCTGTGAGGCTTTTTCATTACCAAGCGCAAAATTGATGCGACACCACATACAAATATCGGCCACTGTAGGGGGTTAATTTACAGATGGCCGGTGGTAGTCAACAAGGCAAATATCAGCCAATAATGATATTTGACCGATATATTGGTGCATCCCTAGTAAATACCCACTCTTTTTCAGCAGTTATTCCGACAGTACAGGGAATGTAATCAGCCTGATGACATATGGTAAATGTATAAGTCAAAGTTGGGATGTGCTGTTGTACTGACTTGTCCTAAGTCACGTCAGTAAAGTGTATGTGTCACATATATACACTTCTGGGCAAAACATGGGCCAAACCCAAAACTGCAACGCAGTAATCTTTTATTGATCGTAACAACAAATCATTGGTCAGATAATTGACAAGAACTAAAAAACATGCACTCCCAAGCCCTGAGCCACTATTTGCTCCTCACTGCTCATTGCTGTAGTGAATAGTTGGGGGGGAAAGCAGGAAAGAGGGAAATTCACTTAGATAGTCTTCTTGTACGCAAAGATAAAATTATGAAACGATTTAAATGTTTGTTAAAAAATTCACACTGTCACATCTGGGTGTTTAAAAAAATTCGCAAATATATTCTGGCTGTTTGCTGTTGAGATCATTTAAAGCTTAATATTTTGCAATTTTGAGTTTGCCCCATTTTTTTGCATAGGAGTGTATCTGAAAAATTGTAAGTCAGTTAAGCAGTAGCTAAGATCCAACATTATATTTCTACTTATTGCAGATCTTGTATCTGCTTTATATCGTGTAATTTATATGTCAATAGGAGCTGGTATAAAAGCCCTAATACACTGCAAATTGTAGGATGAGAAGCCCTATTTTGTAGTCTAGCTCTGACCTCTGACTCCTGAGGCCTATCAATAACCCATCAGCCCTCCAACCCTGTATTACGGGGGTGATCACAAGTTGTGGTGTGTCAGGAGAGTGAAATGGGCTAGTATTGCCTCCCAGTGCTCCAGGCATAGGACGCAGCATCATGTTGACTGTTAGGAATAAAGCCCTCCCCCATTCTGCCTCATTCTGTCTTGCTCCACCCCTGACCCTTTCCCTCACACAGATGAAACCCACTGTGCAGACGGACAGTGGTCAGGACCAGAGGTTTCCGGAAGGGAGTGGCGGAGGAACCGGCAGTCCCCCGCCTGCGGAGACGCAGACCTCTATGGATGCCGACAAAGAGTCCATTTACAGGTACCTCTGTCTCCCTCCACTGGGAGGGGGGCTGGAAATATTCCCTGTGGTTCTTGTTGGTACATGCATGTATAGATGTGTAAAGAATGTTATATGAGTCTTCAGGAGCTGAGAAATATGATGATTTCTGTTGTGAATTGTGGTACCCCACCCCAGCTGTTCTCAAGAGCGGGTGTTTTTAAACTTTTCAATGAGTCCTATATGTCTCTGAAATTGTAACGATACTGCAAAATACCCTTACTTAATAACATTGTATTTTAAACAGTGCATTTGTGCTCCCTGATGTCCCAGGCACCCTCTGTTCCCGCTGCTAGCCCTCCTCTTTGAAAAGTGTGAACAGTCCACCCAGAGCTCAGAGTGTGTCACTTCTGCCAGCTTCGATGTCGACATCGAGAACTTTGTTCGCAGCCAAGAGAAAGAAGGCAAGGCTTTCTTCAGTGATGACCCAGACCTTGACAACCTGGTAAGATGGATGATTCTGCTCACTCTCCAGTTCTTTCTCCTAGTTTCATGGCTGGTATCATCACTTATGTTTATGTTTTTATCACCACTGATATAACTGTTGAGATTATTGATTGTATTCTCAGTACAGGGAATGCATATGCTTGTAGGACCAGTCTACTGCTGCCACAGATACAAAAGTGTCTGACAGTCCTTTTTCAAACTTTGTAGAGGCATTGAATGGGTTACGAACTGGAACTGATATTTTGAGACAGATCACCCCAATATTGAAGTAGCACTGCATAATATTAGCAAAGTATCTGAAGGATCTTTTTTAAACTTTGTAGACACATGGGTAAGGAACTGGAACTGAACAAATTTTAAAACATTGCTTCACAAAAACATTACATGGATGCAGACCTATACCTGGTGTCATTTTGAGACAAATTGTGCCAAAAATGAAGCAGCAGCACTGTTTCACTGCAAAGGAAGGAAATGGCAGCTGTAGAAAACACTTGATGTTGTGAAAACAGTAACTCTAAAAGTGTTTTATGAATCTTTTGCAGAAATATTGTATGGGTGACAAAGTGGAAGTGATCAAATTTTGAGACAGATCACCTTAAAACTGAAGCAGTGTCACATAGTGATAGCAAAGAAATGTCTGTGTGACTTTCGTTTTGCCAGTTATAGTTCTCACTGTTATGTCACAGAAATCATTTGCTGAGATTGGCAAGTTTAAGGTGACTTTACTCTCCAGGACATAATATTGAAATCATCATAATTTCTATACATCTGTTTTGACAAATAATTTCTTCTCCTCCATGAAATGTTTGGAAACTCAACTGTACAACTTTTTCATAGCTTTTGCTGTAAAAACGTATGTCACGTATGTCCTCCCTGCCCTGCGTGCCCTCCTGCCTATAGATGGTAAAGGCCATCCAGGTGCTACGTATACACTTGCTGGAGCTGGAGAAGGTGAGCGACTTGTGCAAGGACTTCTGCAGTCGCTACATCGCCTGCCTGAAGACCAAGATGAACAGTGAGACACTGCTCAGTGGAGATCCAGGCAGCCCCTACTCACCTGTACAGACGCAGGTAGAGGGCAGGGGAACCTGGGGGGGGCAGATTTTTCATTCTGTATAGTTGGTAGTTTCAGCTGCTATTCAGTCTTCATTTACATCTGTCCCTATGTGTGTGTCTGTCTGTCTGTCTGTCTGTCTGTCTGTCTCCCCCCCAGACTTCCAGCTCGTTCACAGGGACCCTCAGCCCCCAGGGGATCGTCGTGCCAGCATCAGCTCTGCAGCAGGGCAACGTCACCGTGGCGACCGTCAACCCTACACAGGTGGTGGCAGGTATGCATGTCTCTATGGGACACGGGCTACACCGTCTGCTCTGAGCCGATGTCAAACAGCCTGACATTTTGCAGTTTTAGTACTTTTGTTTATCACATATTTTCCCTTCCTTTAGGCCTGTGGTTCTCAGCTGTTGTCCTATCAGAAGTGCTGATATTTATAGGGGTTTACAGTCCAGCTGTTCTCTCAGATTATTACCCTCATTGGAGCTTAAGGAAGAACAGTGCTCAATTATTATTACACTGCACACTCAATTAATCAGTAACTATTACTTAATATTCTGCATAATGTCACAAATAATCTGAAAATGGAACATTTTACTAATTTGTATTGCAATATCTAATCTTTGAATCTAATATAGTCTGTGAGTAATATATCTGGATCTGAATGAGAAATGACAGCATCCCCAATTTCCCATGTTCTGGATCACAGTTATCTTAATTCCTTTTGTTCTTTTGTTAGTTCTTTTAAGGTTAATAAAGAGCCTGCATACCTACAAGGACAGTGCTTTGGGCCAGCCTGGCTTTATTCCAGTGTTTTTCTCATTATAATGTATCAGAAGTAGCTGAGTGCTATAATTCCTTTGACACATATGCATTTGTACTCACCCACCATGTGTGTTTCAGGTGGCACTGTGTACCAGCCCGTCACCGTGGTCACACCCCAAGGACAGGTCATGACACAGACTATCTCACCAGGGACGATACGCATCCAGAACACACAGGTAAGTGTCTTTATCGACATAGTAATGTTGTGAGCCAGGCTCAGGATATGATTGATACCCCACATGAACATCCACATCAATCCTCCTTAGCTCCAACTACAGCTGAACCAAGACCTGGGCTTTTTTAACCATGATGATGGCACGTCCAAGAACAAGCGGGGGGTTCTACCGAAGCAAGCCACCAATGTCATGCGCTCCTGGCTCTTCCAGCACATTGGGGTAAGTGAGTGGGTTGGGGGGGAGTTAATGAGTTTGTGGGAAGGGACTATATGTGTATGGAAGGGGTTATGAAAAAAGCTATATATGAGAGAGAGAGACCACATCTGTTTGATATTTTTTCATTGGTTCAAGGTTTCTAAGCAGTTTTGTAATTTATTATCAAGAAATAATAATATAAAGGTATAGTAATCATATTTTACACGGATGTTCACTCTGTATGTCACTGTAAGGTCCCCTTCAGGCAAGTGTGGCCAGTCTTATCAGCAACAGACCAGTATGCAGGTTTTAGGGGTAACCTGTAGATCATCTGTTCAAACCCAGGACTCTTCAGCCAATCTATCTTCTAATTAGTAATCTAATTGGGGAGTTGCAGTCAATCCCACATACACAACGGCCCTTTATTTGCTATGATTGCTTACCCCTGCCTTATGGTTTTAAGTCCTTTGTAGAGATAGAGCTATGTATGTATAATGAAAAATATAGATGATGAACAGCAGCACAGAGTCAGCATCTGACACTGTATAAGAATTTCAAACCTGGGATCGAGTGAGTAAGTGAGTGAGTCAGTCATGAGTCTATCATGGGAGGGTTTCTGCAGTCTTGGGTGAACCAAAAGCCTGAGGAGGACACAGACTGGCGTCCTTCCGGGCACTGCGGGAGGGTCCACTAGATACAGCTCCCTTGTCATATGACTGCCCCTGAAGTTGGCCGCCTGATCTCAGTGCACTGTCAGGCTGCCTGGGGGCCTGTGTGGGTGCTCAGCTCACAGGGGCTCATTGTTCCCTGCTGAGAGATGGAGGGAAAGGCAGGGAGGGATAGAGATGGAGGGATGGAGGGGGAGAGAACAAGTGGGAAATGAGAGGGATAGAGTTAATGTACATTGAGGCAGTTTGGCTGTGTTTTAATCAGCCTTGCTGAGTTCAAATGTTACACAGTTAGCCAGTAAATGCTTGCGGATGTACCAGGTGCAGTCTCTGTGAGAGACATGGCATCTCACCACCCTGAGCTGGGGGGCTCCCTTTTCCCCTCTCCTGTGGCTCTCTGACAAACTTAATCACCCTACCCAGTAGTTACCAGGAGCAGAGCAAGCAGAGTATTTATTTTTAAATGTTATACTGCGGTTCCTTTGATAACGTGCAGCCAGTTTGTACAAACAGCAGAATACAAGAATATATACAAGAAGACATTGGTAAGAGCATGGGCATGGCCTGACGTGTGTGTCTGTCCCCAGCACCCCTACCCCACAGAGGACGAGAAGAAGCAGATTGCAACTCAGACAAATCTGACCCTGCTGCAGGTCAATAACTGGTGAGTATCACTTCATGCCACTCCCCTGAGCAGCTGATTCCCCTGTCTGACACCGTGCAGTGCGCTAGGGATTTACTGTATTCCCTTCCATTTTTCATGGCTTTTTAGAAGCAGTATGTGGCCTGCCCCTCTGCTACAGTGTTTCTCAGTCTAGTCCTCAGAGACTCCTAGATGGTCCATGTTTTTGCTCCCCCCAGCTTCCTGCCAGACAATCCTTTTTTTGCTTTGTCCCAGCTCCCAGTAGGGAAGCAAAAATGTGGACACTGTAGGGGGTTTCCAATGACTGGATTGAGAAACACTGCTCCACTGCCCCCCCACCAGAATTGTCATTTCAATATTTCTGACAGGAATATTTTGTGGCACCTTCTACAGGTCTACAGCTGTATTCTTAGGACAGCGTCGTCCATCTCGAGGATGTCCTTTATTAGAAGTCCTATTACTTATGTCTTTCTGGATCTTTCGGCCCTTTTTCTATGGGTTGTAACTTAAGCTTTATAAGCTTTAGCTTATAACTTTTTACTTTGCCTCCACTCGTCGGGTTGTTTGCCCCTCCCCTTCAGGGGTGTGTTTTACTCTGCCCATCCCCAGGCCGGTGACTGGCTCACCCCCTAAGGTGTGAGGTTCACCTGCCCTGTCCTTGTGACCCGGCAGGTTCATCAATGCGCGGAGGAGGATCCTGCAGCCCATGCTGGACGCCAGCTCCTCAGAGACCCCCAAGACCAAGAAGAAGACACCGCAGAACCGGCCGCTGCAGCGATTCTGGCCCGAGTCCATCGCCTCAGGCGTGTCCCAGCAGCAGGTCACCATGGCTGATGGTAAGGCTAGCTGTGTGTTTGTATCTGTGCTGTTTAAATGGATACAGTGATCCCTCGCTATATCGCGCTTTGATATTCGCGGCTTCACTGTATCGCGGATTTTATATGCAAGCATATCTAAATATATATCCCGGATTTTTCGCTGGTTCGCGGATTCTGCGGACGATGGGTCTTTTTATTTCTGGTACATGCTTCCTCAGTTGGTTTGCCCTGTTGATTTCATACATGGGACGCTGTTGGCAGGTGGCTGCCAAATCGGCTGAAATCAGCTGAGAATGTAAACATTACCAGAATGCAAATGGCGCGTGACTGCAGTGTTCGTATATTAGAAATATGATACTAGTTGAAGGAATAATCATATTATATCTAATATAACTGGGTAAGTAAAACGAGTGCATCATTGTATATTATAGTAAATATTAAACTAGAAACGAACGAAAATTCCTGAAGAAATTTTGAGATGGGCCTATACCTATTCGTAACCTATTCAACATGGTTGCTAGGGTGTTACTAGGGTGCTGCTACGTAATTCTAGGAGGTTGAATACCGAATGTTGTTGCTGTGGCATGAACACTGGCCGAGTGGAAAAACTTTAACTGAAATGCATTGAAGTCAATGGGAGAGAACGAGGGATGAAAGACGAGTGCGGGTCAAGATGGTGG